>CM044396.1:22475000-23675000 GCA_024322285.1 Musa beccarii
TGCGCCTTCAGCGATGCCTGATTCGCTCCGTGAAGCGCCATCGCCGGATGAGGTTGAAAGCTGCCTCGTCCAGCGTTAAGCGCTGCTGCTTTCCGCTTCGCGCGATAGCAGCTTGGATGACTCTCTCTGAAGCGCTCGCTTCCATCATGATGATAGAAGCATTTGCATTGGATTCTTGTCTGCCAGCAGGCGCAATCTGCTCTTCGCTTTGCGAGCTCGCAAGCTTAGCCTGCTGCTTGCAATGCGCGCTTGCGCAGCAGCAGCGTTAGTCGCTTCGCTCGCTGGCGATCGTAACCATTCAGCGCGCTGGGCTTTTAGCGCTCTTGCGCTCGTGGCGCCGCGGCGCGTTTGCGCGGCTGGCCTCTTGATGCGCGGCAAGCTTGCGTCATCGATTCTGCGCATGCCTGCTTGTTCACGCTTGGCTGCCGCTTCGAATCGCTGCGCTCTCCTTTCGACCTTGCAGCGCTGCTAAACAGCTTGTTGCTCAGCGTCTTTGATTCAGCGCTAGCGTGCGCCGCGCTCCCGCGCGCGTCGCTGCTGAATCATGAAGCTAGCGAGGCAGCGAAAAGGCAGCGGCGAAGCTTTGGGCTGCGATTCCTGAGCGCTTGAGCGTGCAGTCCGGCAATGTCGCGACGTCGCGAAGAAACGCGCGCGTGCGCTTTCGGAAGCGAAATACCAACCCTGATCAAGCAAAGCGAACTCCGAGTCGCTACTGATGCGGCTGAACCAAGGATCGAGCAACGAATGAAAGATCTGCACCGCTTGCCGCTTGCCGCATCGCGCCATGGCTTCGCTCGTTTCGTGACCAAAAGTAAAGCTGTTTTGGCCCGTTTTGGCTGTTTTTGGGAGTCGGCGCCGCGCGTAATTTCGCATGCGCGCGCGCGGCGCGCGTCGAACCATGATCGAGCGCCGGGCTTGAATCTCAAGCACCGCATGAACCCCGGGGCTTGGATGGGCTCGCTGCGGCGCGCTGGCCAAGGATGCAATCGAGGTGAATGCATTCAATAATCGCGAATGCTCGCGTCGCCGCTCGCGCTGCATCTCTTCTTGCCTGCATCAAATGGCAAAATTAACGCTTTTTTGCGTCTTGGCGGCAAACATTTGGCTTTCGGCCGCGTAGCTGCTCAAGCGGGTGCTGCATGTGATGGGGCTTTGAGATAGCGTAGCGCGGTGCGCTGCTCGCGCTCGCCATCTCAGCTTGCAAAATCGCTCAAGTTTGCGCTTGCAAGGCTGTTTTTGGCTTTTCCGCTGCTGCTGCGCTGGAGCGCGAGCCTGCTCTGCTGCAAAACCAAAAGGCGCATCAGCTGGCCGATGCCGCTTTCGGATCGGGCCGCGTGCAGCTCGGCTCGCGCTTTCCGCTTTCGCTTTGCTCGCGCCGCTGCAAAAATGGCTGTTGCTGCTGCTTTTGGGCTGCTTTTGGGCTGTTTTCGCGCTTTTGCGCGCTGGCGATCGCGCGAAGCGCGTGCGTCGACCATCTCGGCAGCACCAGAACCCCGGGTGCACAGGGCTGGATGGGGCTTTCGGATGACGAGGGACTGCTGTGCTTGCGCGCCGCTTGCGCTGTCAATTGCCGCGCTTCGTCGCTTGCTCAGCGCTAAGCCAAAAATGCGTTTAGCGCGTTTTGGGCTTTTTGGCATTTTTGAGCGTTTTAGGCGGCGTGCGCGCTCTTTGACGCGCAGCTTTCTCGAACTCGACCATCTCAAGACCAGCGAACTCCCGGTGAACCCCGGGTGCACAGGGCTGATGGGGCTTTCGGATGAGCTTGGGCGGCCGCCGCCCTTCGCTGCTTCTTGTGCTTCATCGATCCTTCGCTCTCCGCAAAAATCGCTTTTCGAAGCGGCCAAAAATGGCTGTTTTGTTTTGGCTTTTGTTTTTGGGCTGTTTTTGGCGGCTGCTTTGCGGCGCGGCGCGCGGCAGCGTGCGACTCAGCATGTGCCATCGGCAGCCATCTCGGCAGCATAACCCGATTCGCTGGCTGCCAGGGCTGGATGGGGCTTTCGGATGCTCGGCGGGCGTGCTGCCCCGCGCGCTTCGCTCTTCGCCGCTCGTCGCTCGCTTCGCGCGCGCATGACCAAAAATGGCTTTTTGCCCGTTTTGGCCCGTTTTGGCTGCTTTTTGGGCTGTTGCGCGTCTTTGCGCGCGGCATGGAGCGCGAAGCGAACGTCACCATCGGCACCCTGGAACCCCCCGGGTGGCACAGGGCTGGATGGGGCTTTCGGATAACGAGGGCGGGCAGTGCTGCTGCCGCCGCTCGTCCGCCGCTCGTCGCTCGCTCGCGCAGCCCAAAATGGCCTGTTTTGGCCAGTTTTGGGCTGTTTTTGGCTGTTTTTCGCGTCTTCGCGGCGCGCGCGCGAAGCGGCGTGAAAGCGTCGGCCATCATCTCGGCACCACTCGAACCCCCCGGGTGGCATATGGGGCTGGATGGGGCTTTCGGATAACGCGGGGCGGTGCTGCCCGCCGCGCGCGCTTTCGCTGTCGCTTCGTTCGCTTCGCTTCGCTTCGCCATGCCAAAAAATGGCCTATTTTGGCCGGTTTTGGGCTGTTTTTGGGCTGTTTTCGCGTCTTCGCTGCGCGCTGAGCGCGCGCGGCGAAGCGTCACCATCTCAAGCACCCAGAACCCCGGGTGGCACAGGGCTGGATGGGGCTTTCGGATAACGAGGGGCGGTGCTGCCGCGCCGCGCGCCGCCGCCGCCGCTCGTCGCTTCGCTCGCTCGCATATGAGCCAAAAATGGCTTTTTTGGCCGTTTTGGGCTGTTTTGGGCTTTTGCGGCTTTTGCGCGCGTTTTGCGGGCGCGCATGCGAAGCGGCGGCGCGGCGGCGTCCAGGGCCATCTCAGCCACCACGAATCCCCGGGTGGCACAGGGCTGGATGGGGCTTCGGATAACGGGAGGGCGCCGTGCTGCCCGCCATTGCGCCGCGGGTGTACAGGGCTCGCTCGTCGCGCTTCATCGCAATCGCGCGACCAAAAATGGCTGTTTTTGGCCCGTTTTGGGCTGTTTTGGCTGTTTTGGGCTGTTTGCGTCTTTGCGCGCGCAGCGCGCGAAGCGGCGAAAACGTCACCATCTCAGACCTGAACCCCCGGTGGCACAAGGCTGGATGGGGCTTCGGATGGCGAGGGATGACATGGACGGCCGTGCTGCCGCCGCCGCTTCGCCGTCGCCGCTCTCGGCCAAAATCTCATCGCGGTCAAAATTGTAATGGCGGCTTGTTCGATTGTAATGCTTGTGCTTGTGTGTTTTTTGGGTTGTCATATAATGTAAAGCTTGTAAAGGGTTTGCCAAAGGCAAAATGCCCATATTTGAGTGAGTTTGGCAGCCATTGTAGGCTTGTCCATAAAGTATGCGTTGAGGGAATACTTGTAATAGAATTCGGTCTATAGTGGACCAAATCTATACCTTTGTTGTGCAACTGTTCTGAGCTTGTAATATCCATGGTTGGAATGTGCATTGTCTATAAAGTGTTTGCTAAAAGAGTGGCTTGTGGATCCCGTGTGAAGCGCTTTCTCGTCGCTCTCTCTTCGTCTTCTCTTTCGTTGGTCCTAAGGGATTGTAGGAGATTTTGGGGATTCGACCTTTTTTCGAGGCTCGCATTTGCGCATGGTGCGCATGCAAAGTGCCAGCGTAAGCAAGGCAAAACCAGCTAAGTCCGTGACAGTTGGTATCAGAGCGGGATAAGCCCACTTAGAAACACTTAGCATGCATACGTGGGGGACCTAGCGAGGCACCACGAGGACAACAAGCTAAGAAGAATTACGGAGCGCACAAAGGTCGGGATGGCCGAGTTCGAGGTGGTGGCTCGACGTTAACACCCAAATGGTGATGGTGTTCGAGGCAAGCGGAGTGCTTGGCAAAGGATGAAACCGTGCAAGGTGGAGTGGGTTGTTCAATGATCGAAAGAGTTGTGCAAAGCTCACGGAGGGAGGGAGTTGCAAACTCAAGGAATACTCGATGCAATGGCATGCAATGGCTTGGATGGACGATGGATGTCAGCGGTGCGTGGCCATCCAAAGGGGACCGAAGGTCGCGCACCATGAGCATTGAAACTGGCCTCTCTTCGACATGTGCAGGATGCTTTCGTAAGATGCTTTGAAGTGTGTGCAGCAGAAAGTTCAGCATGTTGCTAGACCCGGAAGGGGTGTGGCGCAGGGCTGGATGGGGCTTCGGAGCTGGGGATTGGTGAAGTGTCACATCTAGCAAGTGCATTTGCAATGGCAGAATTGGGCATGCTTTGATTTTCAGCCAGAGGCGAAGTAGTCCAAGGGGATTGTGGTCTCCAAAACTTCTAAGGGAAGGAAGGATGCGAAGAGAGAGAAGTTGCTCAGCAAGCGGCGATATCCAGTGGGATAAGTCCGGTTTCGCTGGCGAGAGGCGAGTTATGCGCAATGAACCGCACTAGTTGAGGAGTACCTCAAGACGAAGCTCGACGGATCGAGTGAGTGGTAAGGAGTCATTGCATGATCGCTTAGTGGTGATGTTGGTGGGCGCATAAGCGAGATCAAGTGGGGAGCAACCCAGGCACAAAGTGAAGGCACACTTGGAGCTAATAGTGAGATCGGTCTCAACAGAGGGCTAACCCGTGGAATGGTTGGCGTGAGGGCCACCATCAACGCAATGCAAATCGCAGAAGCAAAGCAACTTGGGGGGTAACTTGGTGAAGTACCCGGCCGCATGAAGGGAGTTGGTTTAGAAGATGGAATGTGGAGGCGGAGGCTTGGAGCTTTCCAGAGGCAAGCCAAGCACAGGACATGGACTTCTTGTAATGCAGCTTGAGGAATCGGATCATGCCGTTCCATGGGTTTCATATTCAGATGGAGCCGAGGCTTGCAGTAGTGCCAAAGACAAGGGAGCTTTGAGGCACATGCACTTTATTCGATGAAGCATTTGGTGGAGATTCTAAGCGTGGGCACGCTATTAGCTTTGACAAGCAAAGTTGGTGTCAAAAGGCCTTGACATGGGGCAAGAGGATGGCTATAAAGATTACTCTTACTAAAAAAGAATATGCGATCCCGTGCGTTTTTGTGTTGCCATTCGAGTGTTTAAGCGATGAAAGATGTGTAGAGATTATAGGCTTTGCAGGTAGGGAGAGCGAGCGAGTTGGTGCCGGCAATGGTGCATCTATTTCAGCGAAGTCGGTATCGGGAGACTTGAGGAGGAGCAGCTTAGGCTAGGCAATGGACTATCCTAGAGCTAGACTTCGCCCGAGTGTGACCCGAGAGTGGGTGGACGAAGGTCGATTGCAAAGCGAACAGAATGGAAGTTGGCGAAGGCCTGCGATGTGTTGGCGGAGTCCACACATGGAGATATTGCATGCAGTTCGAGTTCATACCACGAGGATCGAATGCAAGTCACCGAGGGAGGCGACATGATCACTCAGGGGATGGGGGTGGAATGGTTCGCGGCAAGATGACACACACAGTGTATCCCGTGAGGGACATGGTCATCTGGAGATGGAGCGCGACAAGGAGCTCCAAGTTGGTGAACAACACGTGACGAGACAGTAAGAAGAGCTATGGATTCAAGTGAATGCCATGGTAAAAGGGCGGGTCTTCGTGCGTGAGGCGAATGTTGCATTGAATGGAAGCCTTGGACATCGGCTTATGGGGGAGAGAATGCCTGCTGAGAGAAGAAGTGAGGATGCAAGTACCTAAGTGAGTCCCATGTGGGGACGATCATGCCGAGGTATCATGCGGAGCATGATCAAGAAGAGACGACTTGAAGCTGAAGAAGCAGAGTCACTTCAATGAGGAGTCAGCAGCAGCAGTGGGAGTGGAGGACAAGGAGATCAAGTGGGGAGCAATTTGCAACACAAAGTGAAGCTAAGGAGCGAATGGTGCAAGTCCTGCTCTGCAGAGGGCGGACCCGTGGAATGGTGGGCGTGAGGGCCACCATTAATCCAATGCTAATCGAGAAGCGAGCAACTTGGGGAAAACTTGGTGAAGTACCCAAATCGCGTGAAGGAGTTGGCTTTGAAGAAGGCGGAACATGGGAGGAAGCTTGGTGCTTTCCTTACACGAGGTCAAGGACATGGACTCTTGCCGAGGCAAGAATCGGATCATGTCGTTCCATGGGTTTCATATTCAGATGGAGCAAACTCATCTTGCATGGTGCCAAAGACGAAGGAGCTTGAGGCACATACATCTTATCTCGATGAAGCACTTGGTGGAGATTCTAAGGTGATGCAGTTTCTTTGAGGCAAAGTTGGTGTCAAAAGGCCTTAGCACGGGGCAAGAGGATGAGAGACAGCTACTCTTGAAGAATATGCCACAGTGTTGCTATTCAAGTTGTCATGAGAAAGCGTGCGCAGCGAGAGATTGTCTTTGGTAAGGCGAGTCGGGATCCGCACAATGGTGCACCTATTTCAGCGAAGTCGGGGACTTCAGAGGAGCTGCTAGGCAATGGACTATCCTAGAGCTAGACTTCGTCCGAGTGTGACCCGAGAGTGGGTGGGACGAAGGTCGATTGCCAAAGAAGCGAACAGAATCGAAGATGGCGAAGGCCCTGCGATGTGTTGGCGGAGTCACACATGGAGATATCGAGTTCGAGTTCATACCACAGGGGATCGAGAATGCAAGTCACCAGGAGGCGACATGATGAGGGGATCGGGGTGGAATGGTTCGTGGCAAGATGACACACACAGTGTGTATCGTGAGGACACATGGTCATCTGAGATATGATGGGAGGCGCGCGCGACAAGGAGCTCCAAGTTGGTGAACAACACGACGGTAAGAAGAGCTATGGATTCAAGCAGTGAATGCCATGGTGCGCAGAGGCGGGTCTTCCGTGAGTGCACCGAATGTTGCATTGAATGGAAGCCTTGGACATCGCTTATGGGGGTGTGCCTGTCGAGGAAGAAGTTCGGATGCAAGTACCGGTGAGTCCCATGGGGACTGGATCATCTGAGAGGTATGATCGGAGATGCTTGAAGAGTGGAACTACTTGAGCTCACATTCGCTTAAGGGAGCCCGGCAAGTCAGAGGACAAGGCCGAGTAAGCGAACATTGCAGCCAATGAAGCTAAGGAGAACAGAAGGGTGGTGCAAGTCCTGCAACATGTGTGGCGGTGGCCATACATGGGAGTTGCGATCTGTCTTTCCATCGACCAAGTAGAACTCGCTCCGAGAACACAGAGGGTGTTGAAGGATGGTCGAAAAGGGGAGAAGCAATGCGAGTCAGAGAGGGACTCACTCCCAAGATCAATCATCGGTTAGATTGAAGGTGAACTCGAGAGGAGTGTCACAAATCGCAGAGGCGGATCTACCGATCACGAAGGGATGCGAGATGCGAGACAACGGATAGTAGTGCCATGGCGTCGCAATGCCATGGTACCGCCGAGGCGGGACTTCCGAGGAGTCATCAATCCCTTGCTCTCTTAGAGGAGAGCACTTGGTCGTGATATGGGCCGTGGAGGAGGAGAATGCTTTGGCAAACTCCATGTACCAAGACAAATTTGAAGAAGCGAAGGCGAGAGAACCGTAAGACCAATGTCAACAGACTTTCCATCAAGATAGCCGTGAGTGAAGGACTTGGTCAATGCAAGAGTGCATGACCAAGGATCGGAGCAGCAGCGAGCGATGCTGTGTGCTTTGTACCTTTACTACTCGAGAGGAGTCGGCGGCGAGAAATGATGGAGAATGCGGTACAATCCCAAAGGCGACCAAACCTATCGGAGACTTACTCCAAGTTGAGTGATAACTTCTTGCATTCCGAAGTTCAATGGCAATGAGAAGGTGAATCACACACGATGGCGACTCAAAGCGCAAGGATTGCAAACACTTCAAGTGCCGGAAGTGTGAGCTAAGAGCAGGCGAAGTCCAGTAACCAGCTCGACGCACGAAGTACAAACTCGAGGAGGCGGGCGAAGACAAGTAACCTTTGCCTTCTCAACTCCCAAGAGAATGGGCGGAACTCCAGTACCCCAGCTCTCTTAGTTATCTAGCAGAGGAGCTCTGCACAGATGTGAAGACCCTTCGAAGACAACTAAGTGGAAGAAGATTCGATGGGCAAATTTTGCGGAGGAAGGACCTGAAAACTTCAAAGGTTGCGAGGTGATGCTCGTTAAAGCTCCAACAAAGCATCTATCCAGTTCAAGAGACAAGAAGAATTTGAAGACTGGCGCATATCAAAGATGGTCTTTTCCCTTCATCAGATGAATCCGCAAGAACCAGCAAGGATCAGCACAACTTTGCCAACCCCACACCAAAGTCAGAGTCATTGGCGAGTTGAAGCAGCACGGCGGATTAAAGTTCGACGACTCAACAACAAGCGGAGAACAAATGGGAGCCAAGGGGCGCATCGCAGCAGGAGCAGAAGATCGAAGATCCAACAAAGAAAAGAAGTTGCAAGCAAAGAGTCGGCAAAAGGCTTCGACGAGGACGTCAAGGAATAAGTGGGGGAGAATGTCACGGACAAAATTGTAAACGGCTTGTTCGGTGTAATGCTTGTGCTTGTCCGTGTCCCTTTTGGTTGGTTGTCACTTGTAAAGCTTGTAAAGGGCTTGCCAAAGGCAAAATGCCCTATTTGAGTGAGTTTGACAGCCATTGTAGGCTTGTACATAAAGTATGCGTCGAGGGAATACTTGTAATAGAATTCGATCTGTAGTGGACCAAATCTATACCTTTGTTGTGCAACTGTTGTTCGAGCTTGTAATATCCGAGCATTGTGATATCCATTGTTGGAATGTGCATTGGCTATAAAGTGTTTACTAAAAAAGTGGCTTGTGGATGGTCCCGTGTGAAGCGCTTTTCTCTGTCTCCTCTTCTTCTTTTTTGAGGTCCTAAGGGATTGTAGGAGATTTTCGGGGGAGGTGACCTTTGCGGTGATACGCATTGGTGCTGACGGCTTAGGCAAAACCAGTGGAAGTCCGCGTGGTGGTGGCAATGGGGCTGGGATGGGGCTTTTCGGCTTTGCGGATCGCGCGGATAAGCGGGGCGCCATCTCGCGCTGCGAACCCCCGTGTCACAGGGCGCGGATAATCGCTCGCTGCGCGTCGCTCGCTTCCGCGCTGTCATCGCTTTGCTTTTGCCAAAAATGGCTGTTTTGGCCCGTTTTGGGCTGTTTTTTGGCTGTTTTCGCGTGCTGCGGTGACCGCGGCGAGCGGCGCGAAACTTCAGCCATCTCAGCACCCTGGAACCCCCCGGGTGGCACAGGGCTGGATGGGGCTTTCGGATAACGGGCGCTGCCCGTGCCGCGCGCGCGCCGCCGCGCTCGTCGCTCGCTCCTCGCAGCGAAAAAAATGGCTTTTTTTTGGCCCGTTTTGGGCTTGTTTTGCAAAGGCTGCTATTTTTTCGCGCGGCGGCGGCGGCGGCGGGCGGCGTCGACCATCATCTCATCCTGGAACCCCGGGTGGCACAGGGCTGGATGGGGCTTCGGATCCGGGGCCTAAGGGCGGTAGGAGCTGAGCCGCCCGCTCGCGCGCCGTCGCCGCCGCTTCGCTTCGCTTCGCGTGAGCCAATGCTGCTTTGGCCTGCTTTTGGCGTTTTTTTGTTTGGCTTTTTGGCTGATTTTGGGCTTTTTGGCGTTTTGCGCTTTGCGGCGGCGGCGCGGCGCGCAAACGCATCGCACCTGGAATGGCCAGGGCTCGGACCTCGAACCTGGGGGGGTGCCTATTTGGGGCTGGATGGGGCTTTCCGGGATAACGAGGGCGGTGCTGCCCGCCGCCGCTCGCATCGCCGCGCCGCTCGCTCGCCGCTCGCGCAAAAAAAAATGCCAAAAATGGCCGTTTTGGCCCTGCCTGCTTTTTGTTTTTGGGCTGTTTTTGCGCTGCACGCCCGTTTTCGCGCGCAAATTGCGGGCGCGCGGCCGCTGCGAAAGCGGCGCGAACGTGCCGCCGCTCAACACCCTGGAACCCCTGGTGTGCTGTCGCTTCGCTCATTGGTCGCCGTTCGTTTTTGGGCAGTTTTTTCATCTTTGTGGTGATAGCATGAAAGCGGTGCTGCTACTTCACATTTACTCTTTTGCTCTCTGTATCCAAAATTGTCTCGTTTTGAATTTTTCATGCGCGGCGGTATCTTGTCGTTGATTGCTTTGTTTGATCGGCCACTTGAGTCTCTTTGACTCATGGTTGGCGATGGGCTGTCGATGGGGTGATCGTGTCGGCATGTGAGTGGTGATGGATTTGTATGCCGTGGTGGGCTCCTGCTATTGTGTGCGGTGACCATCGATGCTTCAAGTCCCTTCAATTGTACTCTGCTTTCGAATGGAGTTGTGTGTGTTGCTGTACCATCATACCTAGTTCCTAGTTCCTTGGGATTGGCTTTGTTTAACATGCCTATCCACTTCTCATGTGTTATACGGATGAGGAGTGCCGATGTCCATGCACCTTGTGTGTCCTTGAACGATGGCTTGGCTTAGACCCCTCGTCTCGATTGGCTCCTGTGTTCATGTGAGTGCTCTTCGATGCAGTGGATAAGAATGTCCCAAGGGTCTTTTGACTCATGGCACACGATCGGTTGGCTTGCTTTGTCGCCCTTCGATGGATGATGGTCGTCCCATCATTGCCCACCTTTCCTTTGTGGTGCTTGGTGGGCATGTTGGGCTTGGCGTCATGGAGGACGTGCTACCTGGTTGATCCTGCCAGTAGTCATATGCTTGTCTCAAAGATTAAGCCATGCATGTGTAAGTATGAACTATTTGATGCGTGAAACTGCGAATGGCTCATTAAATCGTTATAGTTTGTTTGATGGTACGTGCTACTCGGATAACCGTAGTAATTCTAGAGCTAATACGTGCAACAAACCCCGACGGAAGGATGCATTTATTAGATAAAAGGCTGACGCGGGCTTTGCCCGTCGCTCCGATGATTCATGATAACTCGACGGATCGCACTGTCACGAACGGTCGTCGCACACTCGCAGCAACTTCGCTCAACGTTCCGTTCGTCGCTTGCCCATGCTTGTACATATCTTTGGCAGCCTGTTTTGCCATGTTTTGGTGTGTTTTTCCTTGTAAAACAGAAAACAAAGCAGCTGTGCAAGCAGAATGTAACGATCGCTCGCTGCATCGCCAGAAATCCAAAAAAACAGCTCCGTTTTCGTGTGCCGCGGGCTGATTTCTGCAGGCCGCGGCCATGAAATTTTTGTCAGCCATCTCAGCACCCTGGAACCACCCGGGTGGCACATGGCTGGATGGGGCTTCAGTATAGTGTCGGGCGTTGAACACTTTCACAAGTTTGCACGTCAACTTGACGGAAACTTGCCTTCGCGCCCGGCACTTGGGGAGTAGTTGTTTGCGGACTTGCAGCTGCTCATTCACCCCTCTAAAGTCCTTGTTTTCCTCCTCTCTTTCTCTGCTTTCTTGCACTCCAAGTGCTCGCTCAATTGCTTGTAAAGCTTCCCTCTTCGCGAGACGTCGGGACTTGTCCGTCGCTCGTTCCAACAACTAATCAACTTCTCTTTTTACAGGTCCTACGGGACCTGCACGAGGTTGCAGCTCGGCTGACCCTTTGCGGACGCGTATGTCGCAAGGGCGCCTCAAGACTTAGGCAATCCAAGCTAAGTCCGACCGAAGTGGGTGCAAAGGCGATTCTTGACTTAGGCAACTTCAGCTAAGTCGGTGGCTTGCCGCAAGGGTGCCTCACCACTTAGGCAATTCTTGCTAAGTGCGTGACATTGTGGTATCAGAGCAGGCAAGCAATTTGAGCAAGCAGCGAAGAAACTTCGCAATCTCACCATGGCGAAACAACGTGGTGAATCAAGCAAGATGGGGCAAGCCGGAATGTTGCCCCAAGCAGCCGTAGGAGGGCTGCATGTGCAAACTCGCTCGCTCGCTGCAGGAGCCGTTCGTGAGGAACGGGGCAGTGAGCATGAGGAGCGAGAAGTGGGCTACTCTCCACGAGCGGAGGAGGCGCAATCTGGAGCGCCAACCGGAAGAAAGACCCATAGAGAGAGGGTCACAGCGGTGGAAACCCGCTTGGATGTTCTTGAAGCGAGCTTGGATGAACTCTACCAAGGCCAAAGTAGGCTTCTTGGCGTAGAGAGCTCGCAAGAAGAAGCTGAATCCCGGATCGACAAGGTTGAAGCCTTAGTCGACCGACTGACGGATGACACAAAGGACTCCGTGCAACATTTGCAAGAAATGGTGACGGAACTCACTTCCAAAGTGGCAATGCTCACAAGAGGCGTTGAATGGGGGAAGCAACACCCGCGTTGCGCCAACACAAAGCTTCAGGGCGCCCGACCCACATTGTTATGGGGGTGCTAGAGATGCAAAGGAGCTCGAGAACTTCCTGTTTGATATGGAACAGTACTTTCGAGCTACAAGGCCGGACTCTGAGGACACCAAAGTTTCGATAGCGACTATGTATCTGAACGGTGATGCAAAACTTTGGTGGAGAACCCGTTGGGAAGAGATTCAGCAAGGTCGGTGCCGAGTGGACACATGGGACGACTTGAAGCGTGAGTTGAGAACTCAATTCCTACCCGAGAACACTGAGTTCATCGCAAGGAGGAAGTTGAGACAACTCCACCAAACGACTTCCATTCGGGACTATGTGAAGCAATTTTCTGCACTAATGTTGGACATTCAAGATATGTCTGAAAAAGATAAGCTGTTCAGCTTTCTTGATGGCCTGAAGCCATGGGCTCAACAGGAACTTCATCGACGGAATGTCACTGATTTGGTTGGAGCAATTGCAGCGCGAGAAAGGCTTACCGACTTTGCTTCTTTGAGAGGACCCGAGGAAGAAGAAGCGATCCACAGGAAATCAACAACCAAGGCACCCTCGGGAAGGAATCTAGGGGTGACCAAAGGAAGAAGAGTTTCCATAAGGGGCCAAACTCAAACGGCAGGACCTCAAAACCTAGGACATGTTTCTTGTGCGGAGGACCACACAGTGTATGGGACTGCCCGCAAAAACAGGCACTCAATGCCTTGTCGGCTTCCATCAAACCCCCTAAGCCAGACAAGGGTAAGGCAGTTGCCCTCAGTTCGAGTAGCTCCGAGTCGGGCAGCGACGATGAGAAGTCGCAAGGACCCCGAATGGGGGCGATGCGTTTGTTGAATGCATTGCGGGGTCAAGTGGGGGAGAACCGAAGCCGAAGCAACAAAAAGCAGGAAGCAGTGAGTGATGTACGTAAACATCAGACTCAATGGCCAAACCACCCGAGCAATGGTGGACACGGGTGCTACTCACAACTTCATCGCCGACCGAGAAGCAAAGCGGCTTGGGTTAATCTTAGAGAAGAACCCAAGTCGGATGAAGGCGGTTAACTCGGAGGCTAAGCGAATCTCTGGGCTAGCTAAGGGAGTCTCCATCAAGATCGGATCGTGGAGCGGGCGCACAAACATGATGGCGGTGCCCTTGGATGACTTTCAAGTGATTCTTGGAATGGAGTTCATGCATGCCGCAAAGTTGGTGCCGATGCCGTTCCTAGACTCCATATGTCTAATGGGAGGTGACAACCCCTGTGTGGTTTCTGTCACTCGAAGAGGAACCCAGGATCCCCAGCAGCTATCAGCGTTGCAACTGAAGAAGGGCGTACGCAAAGGAGAGTTAACCTTTGTGGCTGCGATGAAGCTAGAAGCACTCGATGGGGAGGCCCGTAAAGAACCTGCTGCGGTGGCAAATGTCTGAAGGAGTTCGAAGATGTTATGCCACCTGAGTTGCTGAAAATTCTGCCACCACGTAGAGGCGTGGATCATCTTATCGAGCTGGAGCCAGAGTGAAGCCTCCAGCGAGACCACCATACCGCATGCCCCCTCCTGAGTTGGCAGAGCTCAGAAAGCAGTTAGATGAACTGCTAAGCGGTGGTCTCATCCGCAGTTCCAAAGCACCATTCGGAGCTCTAGTTCTCTTTCAGAAGAAACAAGATGGGAGTCTCCGACTATGCGTCGATTATCGAGCCCTTAACAAGGTGACTGTGAAGAACAAGTATCCCATCCCTCTCATTGCGGACTTGTTCGACCAACTGGGCAAAGCAAAGTATTTCTCAAAACTCGACCTTCGGTCGGGGTATTGGCAGGTGCGTATTGCTGAAGGTGATGAAGCGAAGACTACCTGTGTGACCAGGTATGGAGCGTTTGAGTTCTGGTGATGCCTTTCGGTTTAACCAACGCTCCAGCCACATTCTGCACTCTTATGAACCAGCTATTCAAGGAGTATCTGGACAAGTTTGTGGTTGTCTACTTGGACGATATCGTCGTCTATAGCCGAACACTTGAGGAGCATATTGAACACCTCCGAACAATCTTCAAAGTTCTCAGGGAGAATTCATTGTTCGTAAAAAGAGAGAAGTGCTACTTTGCTCAGAAAGAGATCTTATTCTTGGGGCATCGGATCGGCGACGGTTCCATTCAGATGGATAAAGCAAAGGTGCAAGCAGTTGTGGACTGGCAAACTCCAAAGAAGGTGCCCGAACTGAGATCCTTCCTTGGGTTTGTGAACTACTATCGACGCTTCATACTGGGGTATTCGAAGCGCGCAACTCCACTAATGAGTTCTTTGAAGAAAGAGCAGCCTTGGAGATGGTCCGACAAATGTGAAGCGGCATTCCAAGACCTAAAGGCTGCCGTTTTGGAAGAACCAGTGCTCAAATTGCCAGACTATGGGAAGCCCTTCGAAGTCCATACAGATGCTTCAGACTTCGCTATCGGGGAGTACTTATGCAGGAGGGCCATCCGGTGGCCTATGAAAGCCGTAAGCTCAATGAGACCGAGCGGCGGTATCCTGTGCACGAGAAGGAGATGACAGCGGTGATCCACTGCTTACGAGTGTGGCGACACTACCTTCTCGGATCGCGATTTGTACTGAGGACGGACAACATCGCTTTGAGTTATTTTCAGACTCAAAAGAAACTCTCCCCAAAGCAGGCACGATGGCAGGACTTCCTGGCGGAATTTGACATGGCAATGGAGTACAAGCCCGGAAGAGCAAATGTCGTAGCTGATGCCTTGAGTCGAAAAGTGGAGGCCGTGAATGCTATGCAACTAGAGGGCAGAGGCCAAACAAGTCAGTTGCAATCCAACTTTCTTTCCCGAATCAAGGATGGACTGTGCAGTGATCCCCAAGCAGTAACCTTGATGCAATTGATCCAAGAAGGCAAGGCACGACGATTTTGGGTCCAGGAGGGACTCGTCTACACCAAAGGGAATAGAGTTTATGTCCCTCGGGTGGATAATCTGAGGCGTGAGCTTTTGAAGGAGTGTCATGATTCCCTTTGGGCAGGACATCCGGGTATTCATCGAACATTGGCTCTCATGGAGAGGGCCTTCTATTGGCCAAAAATGGGGATGGATGTGGAGGAATATGTTCGGACGTGCCTAACTTGTCAACAAGACAAAGTGGAGCAACGGAAGCCGGTGGGACTTTTAGAGCCGTTGTGCTGTACGGAAAGGCCGTGGGAGAGCATTTCTCTGGACTTCATATCTAGCTTGCCGACAGTAGGGGGACTCGGATCGATACTTGTGGTAGTCGACCGATTTTCGAAGTATGCAACCTTCATTGCCGCACCCTACCTTTGTTCAGAGAGAGGCAGCGAAGCTAATGATGAAGAATGTGGTGAAGTATTGGGGAGTCCCGCACAATATTATAAGTGATCGAGATGCTCGGTTTCTGGGACGATTCTGGACCGAGTTGTTCAAATTGTTGGGATCGAAGCTATACTTCTCCACAAGCCTCCACCCCCAGACGGATGGCCAAAGCGAAAGAATAAACTCGCTCCTAGAGCAATATCTTGGCACTACGTGAGTGCCAATCAACGAGATTGGGTGAAGTTGTTGGACATAGCCCAATTCTCCTACAACCTGCAGCGGAGCTCTGCATCCAACAAGAGCCCCTTTGAGATCATCACTGGACAACAGCCATCGACTCCTCACACTTTGGCTATTGGATATACAGGGAGTAGTCCGTCCGCGTATCACTTGGCGAAAGAATGGCATCGAAATGCAGATATTGCGCGGGCCTACTTGGAGAAGGCGGCCAGAAAGATGAAGAAGTGGGCAGACTTGGGAAGGCGACCCCAGGAATACAAAGTCGGCGATTTGGTGTTGGTGAAGCTCCAACCAGCATCACTCCAATTCTTTAGAAACAAAGTGCATAAAGGATTGGTGCGCAAGTATGATGGCCCCTTCCCAATTGTCAGTAGGGTGGGCAATGTTTCCTACAAGTTGCAACTGCCGGCGTGGCTCAAGATGCATAATGTTTTCCATGCCAGCAACTTGAAAGCCTACCACTCCGATCCGCAAGATGCTTCTCGAGGCGTTTCAACTCGTCAACCTCCCAGAGCTTCCTACGAGAAGCGAGTTGAAACCATTTTAGCAGATCGCAGGACAACGCTACCCAATGGAGCTGAACAGATTGAATACTTGGTGAAGTGGCAGAAACTTCCCAAAACCGAAGCCAGTTGGGAGCCAGAAGACACCCTCCGACATGAAGAAGCAACTATCAAAGCCTACCAAAGAGCGTCAACGAGGGCGTCGACAGCTTAAGTGGGGGAGAATGTCACGAACGGTCGTCGCACACTCGCAGCAACTTCGCTCAACGTTCCGTTCGTCGCTTGCCCATGCTTGTACATATCTTTGGCAGCCTGTTTTGCCATGTTTTGGTGTGTTTTTCCTTGTAAAACAGCAGAAAACAGCAGCTGCAGCTGCAGCGAGCGAAACGATCGCTGCATTGCATCGCCCGAGAAATCCAAAAACAGCTCCGTTTTATGTGTGCGCGGGCTGATTTCTGCAGGCCGCGGCCATGAAATTTTTGTCAGCCATCTCAGCACCCTGGAACCACCCGGGTGGCACATGGCTGGATGGGGCTTCAGTATAGTGTCGGGCGTTGAACACTTTCACAAGTTTGCACGTCAACTTGACGGAAACTTGCCTCGCGCCCGGCACTTGGGGAGTAGTTGTTTGCGGACTTGCAGCTGCTCATTCACCCCTCTAAAGTCCTTGTTTTCCTCCTCTCTTTCTCTGCTTTCTTGGGATGAAGTCAAAAGGAATAAATCCATGGGAAAATCCGAATCAAATCGATGGAAATCATAGTTTAAACATAATTTCAAGAAAAGACATCATCAAAAAAACTTACTTACTTGGGCGGTTTAGCATGCCTAATTCCCTTCTAATAAAATCAAATTGTTCCTCATTTAAAGGTTTCGTAAAAATGTCTCGCTAATTGAAGATTTGTATCAACAAAATCAAGAGTGACATTTCTACTACTTACATGATCACGTATAAAGTGATGCCACGATGTCAATGTGCTTAGTGCGAGAGTGTTGGATTGGATTTTTAGTTAGACAAATTGCACTCGTGTTATCACACTTTATAGGAATATTTTTTAAGTAGATTCCATAGTCCTCTAGTGTATTTTTCATCCAGATAACTTGTGCACAGCATGCACTAGCAGCTATATATTCAGCTTCTGCTGTAGATAGTGCAACCGAATTTTGTTTCTTGGAAGTCCAAGAAACAAGTGCATGTCCTAGAAATTGGCATGTTCCGGATGTGCTTTTTCTATCTATTTTACATCCACCAAAATCTGCATCTGCATAAGCTTTCAAACTAAAATTTTCAGATTTTGGATACCATAATCCAAGATTAGGGGTCCCTTTAAGATATCTAAGAATCCTCTTGTGACTTTCAAGTGAGATAGCTTAGGATTAGCTTGGAATCTTGCACATAGCCCTACACTGAACATGATGTCGAGTCCAGTTGCATGAGATAAAGCAGCTACCTATCATGCCCCTATAAGTTTTTGATCAAAACTTTCTTCATTTTCATCCATATCTAATTTAGTGGAGGTGCTCATAGGAGTGCTAATTTCTTTTGATCCATCCATATTAAATCGTTTTAACAATTCCAATGTGTATTTTGATTGATTTAGAAATATACCATCACTTAGTTGCTTGATTTGAAGTCCTAAAAAGAAATTTAGTTCTCCCATTAGGCTCATCTCAAATTCATCACTCATATCCTTAGCAAATAATTCACATAGTGATTTATTACAAGATCCGAAAATAATATCATCAACATAAATTTGAACAATAAGAAAATTATTTTCAAAATGTTTAATAATCAATGTAGTATCAACCTTGCCTTTAGTGAAATTATTTGAAATCAAGAAGGAACTAAGCCTCTCATACCAAGCCCTAGGGGCTTGTTTAAGACCATATAAGGCCTTAGTTAGCTTAAACACATGGTTAGGAAATAGAGAGTTTTCGAATCCGGGTGGTTGTTCAACATAAACTTCTTTGGAAATAAAACCATTTAAGAATGCACTTTTGACATCCATTTGAAATAATTTAAAATCTTTACTACTAGCATAGGCAAGGAGCATCCTAATGGCTTCCAATCTTGCCACCGGAGCGAAGGTTTCTTCATAATCGATACCTTCTTCTTGGTTGAAACCTTTGGCCACTAGTCTAGCCTTGTTTCTAACCACGATACCGCATTCATCTTGCTTGTTTCTAAAGACCCACTTAGTACCAATAACTAAGTGGTCATTAGGAATCTAGGAACAAGCTTCCATACCTCATTCCTCTCAAATTGATTCAATTCTTCTTGCATTGCGATAACCCAAGAATCAACTTTTAGGGCATCAACAATGCATTTTGGTTCAACTTGAGAAAGAAAGGCAGCATGGGCACAAAAATTTTTGAAAGAAGAGCGAGTTTGAACCCCTTTCAATGCATCTCCTATAATTAACTCCTTGGGATGAGCATCTACATACTTCCATTCCTTTGGTAAGGAAGTTTGGGAAGAAGATGCATCCAAGATGTTATTTTGAGGAGAGGGTTCATTCAAATTCAAATCATCAAGACCAAAATCATCATCAAAATCTTTTTCTTAAATTCGGAAACTTCATTAAAAACCACATGAATAGATTCTTCTATAAGTAAGGTTCTCTTGTTGAAAACACGAAAAGCCTTAGAAACGGAAGAATAACCAAGAAATATGCCTTCATTGGATTTTGCATCAAATTTTCCTAAGGCATCCTTTTCATTCAAAATAAAGCATTTGCAACCAAAAACTTTAAAGTAAGAAACATTGGGTTTTTTTATCATTCCATAATTCATATGGAGTTTTGGATAGGGATGGTTTCACTAGAACTCTATTCATCACATAGCAAGCCGTATTCACGGCTTCGCCCAAAAATATTTTGGTAAATTATATTCATTTAACATGGTTCTAGCCATTTCTTGCAAACTTCTATTTTTCCTTTCTACTACTCCATTTTGTTGTGGATTTCTTGGAGTAGAGAAGTTGTGATTGTATCCGTTTGTTTCACAAAAATTTTGGAAGTCATGATTTTGAAATTCACCTCCATGATCACTTGAATTGATGAGATCATAAAGCCTTTTCATTTTGAGTGAGTTTACAAAATTTAGAGAAACATTTGAAGCAATCACTTTTATGAGCCAAAAATAGGTCCAAGTGTATCTACTATAGTCATCCACAATTACAAAGGCATATTTGCTACCTCCTAGGCTTGTTATGTCAATTAGTCTAAATAAGTCCAAGTGGATCAATTGCAATGGTCTAGTGGTGCTAATGTGATTTTTTGATTTGAAACTAGTCTTTATTTATTTTCCTAGTTGACATGCATCATATACCTTATCCTTAACAAATTTCGTGTTTGGGATACCTCTTACTAAATCTCTAGATGAAATCTTAGAGATTAGTTTCATGCTTGCATGGCCTAGCCTCCTATGCCAAAGCCAAGCGTCATCATTCAAAACCGAAAAACACATTTCATTACTTAATTTATCAATATTTATTGTGTAGACATTGTTTTGTTTTAAGGCAATCATGGATATGCTGTTGTTGGGTTTTTCAATAATGCAAACATTGGATTCAAATCTAACAACATAACCTTTATCACATAGTTGACTAATACTTAAAAGATTATGTTTTAAACCATCAACTAGTAACACATCATCAATTGAAAAACTCGATTTGTTACCTATGGTTCCCTTGCCAATGATTTTACCCTTGTTGTTGTTGTCTCCAAAGTGACATATCCTTCTTCTTTGCTAGAGAGCATAGAGAAATGAGATGGATCTCCGGTCATGTGCCTTGAGCATCCACTATCAAGATACCATTTCTTGCTCCTAGCTTGTGAGTTTGTGTACAAAAGAGGATTGTTTTTAGGTACCCATTTGATTTTGGGTGCCTTACAAATTGATCTACTTACTTTGTAATTTATCATTGAATTGTTTATGGTTCCTTTAGGAACCCATATCAACTTTTGTGGACTAATTTTCTTGAATGGACATTTGTAGGTAACATGTCCCGTTTTGCAACAAAAATTACATTTCAAATGGGGTGATACATGCAATGTAGGCCCTTTAACAAAGGTGGTGGGATTTTGGTGAGAACCTCTCACAAATCCGATACCACTTCTATTTCCGACATGACCTTAGTTAGCAAGAATCATGTCTAAGCCCTTGCTACCGACCTTAAACTTGTTTAGGGTCTCTTTGAGTAGCAAGTTCTCCCTTTTTGTTGCATCTAAGTCTTCACACTTAGAGCATGGGGGTAGAGAAGGGTTTTGAAGACTATTGAATTTACTTTGTAATAAAGCATGCTCTTTCTTAAGCAAATTGAACTTCTTACTAATAGTTCTACATTCATCAAACAACTCATGAAAAGCCATAGAAAGTTCATCGAAAGATAACTCTTCATTAAGTAACTCACTAACCTCTTCTCCAAATGCCATTAGAGCGAAGTTTGCCTCCTCTTTGTTGCTAGCCTCTTCAACCTCGGAGTCAATTGAATCATCCCACGTGGCCTTCAAGGCTTTTTTCTTCTTGAATTGCTTCTTCTTGGCTTGAGGGCATTCATTCTTGAAGTGTCCCGGCTTCTTGCATTCGTAGCAAATGACTTGGTCCTTTTTGTGTTCAAATTTGCTTTTGTGTCATTTTTGAATTTGTTCTTTCTTATAAATTTCTTAAACTTTCGAGTTAGAAGTGCAATGTCATTGTCACTATCCTCATCACTTGATGTTCCTTTCAAGTGGTCTTCTTGTGTTCTAAGTGCCATATCCTTTCTGTTCTTTGGAAGGGGTTCTCAAGCTCTTCATGAGCATGGCACGTCATCTCGTAAGTCATTAGAGATCCAATAAGTTCTTCAATGGGAAATACTTTAAGATCCTTGCCTCTTGAATGGCCGTGACCTTTGGATCCCAACACTTTGGAAGGATCTTAAAATCTTAGTTACCAATTCAAAATTTGAAAAGCCTTTACCAAGAGCTTTAAGTCCATTGATGACATCAAGTAAAGCGGTGTACATGTCTCCAATGGACTCATTTGGTTTCATCCGAAAAAGTTCGTAGGAATGCACAAGAATGTTGATTTTGGACTCCTTCACTCGGCTAGTGCCTTCATGAGTGATTTCAAGAGTGCGCCAAATATCAAAAGCCGATTCACAAACGGAAACCCGATTAAACTCATTCTTATCAAGTGCACAAAATAAGGCATTCATAGCCTTTGCATTGAGAGCTTAAAATCTTCTCTCCGACTCATTCCATTCACTCATCGGAAGAGAAGATTTTGCGAAGCCATTTTCGACAATGTTCAAAAGTTCAAGTCCATGGAGATAAGAAAATTCTCATACGAGTCTTCCAATACGTATAATCCACCCATTGAACATAGGTGGATCGAGTAATGGAGAGACCCTCTTGCATACCGGAGTAGGCCATCTCTCTTGGGTTTTAAACCAATATGAGAGCAAACCTTGCTCGATACCAATTGAAAGGATCAAAAGGCACTAAGAGGGGGTGAATTAGTGCAGCGGATTAAACTCGTATTCTTGAAACCGATTTTGCAAAGAAACACAAGTTCAGTAGGAAGATTTCGATTCGACGAAAGAGAACTTGAAAGTAATTGCTTGTGAAAAGGAACTAACTATGAACTTGTAGCCAAGAAATGAAATGATTCAGAATTATAAACACTCACACATTTAAGGACACAATGATGTATAGTGGTTCGGTCAAATGACCTACATCCACTCTTGAAGCCTTTGCGATGAGGCTCTGCTCTTCCACTAGCAAGTCCTTTGAAGGGGAAGGATCAAACACCCCTTTTTACAACCCTTTACAAGATGTTCACACTTGTACAAGATCTCTCAAGAAGAAGAAGAAGGTGAACACTTAGCAAAGAAAACAACACTTTTCAAAACTCTTCAAAAGCTCAAGACTCAAACTTTTTCTTGCTCAAAAGGGTGCCCTTCAGGTGAGAAAGGGGGTATTTATAGATCCAAAGTGGATTCAAAATTGGGCTCCAAATTCCAAGTGAATTTGGAGTTCCCATGTTTTTGGTGGTCAAGGCGGTGCACCGCTTGCCCACGAGCGGTTCCACCGCCGTCGATTGTCTGAGGCGGTGCTACGCTGCGAGCAGCGGTTCCACCGCTGTGTGTGTGTGCAGGGCGGTGCTATCGCTTCAGCCAGGCTGGCGTGTTCCACCGCCCCAGGCTTAGCGGTTCCACCGCCCAGGCTTGGGCGGTTCCATCGCTTGCCCCCATTCATGGGACGAGCCGAATGGGGCTGTTTAGATCTCAACTTGACACAAGAGTGGCCCGGTTGGCTCCTACTGAATTTTGGGCAGGATTTATTTCTTAAATCCTTGCTCTACTCATATGCAAATTACGAACATAACTTAACGTGATTTGATCGGACACCCTTCAAGTCGACTTCCGGCGAGTTCCACGGCGAGATTCCGGCAGGCCTCGATGCTTCCTCGGATTGCTACTAGTGGTCTCGGATACTCCAATGAGCTCAACTAGTCTTTGGCTGGTTTCTGAATCTTCCCGGAACTTCCGCGAACCTTCGACGATCTTTGAAATGGACTTTCGAAAACTTCGACAAGTCCCTGATTTGATCTTGGATGGTTCCGGCAACTCTTCCGAAAATCTCTCGGACTTTCGATAAACTCTTGAACCCCCGACGGACTTGGCCTCGGTAAATCACGTTATGTTTTCTTTCTATCGTAGTTATTCCTGCACACTCATCTCAACAAAGAGATTAGTACAAATATTTCACCAATTGATTTCATCATCAAAATCCGAGATTTAACACTTTGAGGGTGATCAACCCTTGGAACATTATAGGGGTTCCACTCTCCAAGTAGCCTAGTGGCTGCAATTATAGATTGATATTTCTTGTTCCAAAAAGGTGGAGGCTACAAGCTTATATAAAGCTCCAAACCCTAGCCTAGGGGCTGCTTCCTAAGTGAACTACCCAATTTACCCTCACCTTTAGCCGACCGGCCTAGTAACAAGGGGGGCGACAGCTAAGAGGCCCAATAGACCAAATATAAACCTTAGCCTCTCTTCTTTATAGGATAGAGGCGGTTAGGTGGGATTTATTATACTCATAGGGTTTTTATTAGCTGCTACTTGGTTGAGTAGGACCCAACCCTGCTAGGGTCCTATCAGAGATCCACTCACAAATCCAATTCCATTTTTATTTCCGACATGACCCTTGTTTACAAGGATTAAGTCCAAGCTCTTGCTACCAACCTTAAACTTATTTAATGTCTCTTTAAGTAGCAAGTTCTCTTTCTTAATTGCCTCTACGTGTTCATACTTAGAGCATGGAGGTAAAGAGGGAGTATCAAGTTTATGACTATCAAGTTTATCGACTAAGAGAGCATACTCCTTTTTTAATAAATTAAACTTTTTACTAATAGTTCTACACTCTTCAAATAATTCATGAAAGTTCATCGAAAGTTAAATCTTCATTAAATAACTCACATACCTCTTCTTTGAAATCCATCAATGCAAAGTTGGCCACCTCCTTATTGCTTGCTTTTACATCTTCGGAGCAACTTAAGTCATCCCATGTTGCCTTTAGAGTCTTCTTCCTCCTTGGCTGCTTCTTCTTAGCTTGGGGGCATTCACTTTTGAAGTGCCCTGGCTTCTTACATTCATAGAATATTACATGTTCCTTTCTGGGTTCAAGTTTATTTTTAGAATCATTTTTAAATTTATTCCTTCTTATAAATTTTTTGAATTTTCGAGTTAAGAGTACAAGTTCATCATCATGGTCCTCATCACTTGAAGATTCTTTCAAGTGGTCTTCTTATATTCTTAATATTATATCATTCCTGTTCTTTGGAAGGGAGTTCTTGTTAGGGATCGAGCGGCACTAAGAGGGGGGGTGAATTAGTGCAGCGGATAAAATGATAGATTTTTCAGCAATTTAAATCAAGCTTCGGAAACTTCGTACGATGAAAGCAACGTTTCGTTTGAAACCGATTTGATTGCGTTCTAACTTTAAAGCATGCGTACGAAGATAAAAAGGAAGTGGAGCAAGTAAAGTAAAGGCTTGCAGCAAAGTAAAACAGAAATTTAAACACTCACACAATCAAGACGCAGCGATGTATAGTGGTTCGGTCAAAGTGACCTACATCCACTTCCGAAGCCTTCTCCGATGAGGCTCCCTTCTTCCACTACTAAATCCTTTGAAGGGGAAGGATCAAATACCCCTCTTACAACCCTTTACAAGTGGTTCACACTCTTACAAGATTTCACAAGAAGAATGAGGTGAACACTTAAGCAAATGAAGAACAAGACTTTCCTAAGACTTATTTTCAAAATCTAACTCTCTAAGGGTTGTTCTTTCAGCTGAGAAAGAAGGGGTATTTATAAACCTCAAAGTGATTCAAATTTGGAGCCTAAACTTGGAGCCAAAAATTTGAATCTCTTTGAATTTTTTTATGTCTTTGTCGTCTTGGCAGATCGACACACTCAGCGGCGGATTACCGCCTCACCAGCGGTGCTACGCCTGGCTTTTTCAGCACCAGCGGTATTACCACCGCTTTCACCAAAGCGGTACCACCGCCTGGCTACATAGAGAGTCGGGGCGGTACTACCGCCAGCCAGTGCAAGCGGTGCTACCGCTGCTACGATGAGCCGACTCAAGAATCGGCTATAGTACCAGGCTACAAGGTAGCATGCACATAGCATGCATGCACGTAGCTGGTTCGGTTTGGGCCAAAATTTTGGCCCAAACTCATCCTAATCAAGGGCCAATGGGCCCCCACTTTGGGTTATCTAATCCTAACCCAAAATACGTGCTAACTACGAATTTTAAAGACGTTTCCTAAGCTATTACAAAGTCCACATGACAACTTCTTCCGGCGAGCTTCCGGTCAACTTCCGACGGTCTTCCGACAAACCTTCGGAAACCATTCCGCGGACTCACGACAAGCTTTCGGACTTCACGATGATCTTGGCGAGTTCCCCCGAGCTTCTTTGGCAAGCTCCGATCTTTCTTGGCAAGCTCCGCGAACTTCCGACGAACCTCCCGGCGAACTTCCGAAAACCCTTCGGTAAGCTCCCTACTCGTTCTCGGCCGGTTCTGGCAACGCTCCCAACGAATCTTCGAACTTCCGTTGAACACTCGAACTCCCAACGATTCATCACACTTGTCTTTGGCCCTTTGTTTCGCTTTACGTCTTCATTCCTATCGTAGTCACTCCTGCACAAACAAACACCAAAAACTCTACTTCGATCTAGACAGTTATTACAATGCGAATTGACATTCGGTTGCCGGCACATCATTGGTGGCGCCGTCCGATCCTTCGGCACATCGCCCTCTCTAGCGGCTTGTTGCCCAATCGACGGTTGACCTCCGCAACCTCGATATCCATGGCGCAACTCCGCACCTCTTGGCCCGATGCCCGACGTCACGAAGCCTCCTGCCGATAGTCGCCGAACCTCGGCTCGACATCAATATCTCGACGTGATCACCTCGCGCAACGTCAATTCCTCCAGCGTCAACTGTCTATTCCTGATCGATAGTAGACCTGCGTAACTCAAAACGCAGTTAGACAACAAAATATAATCACACTCAATTAGTTTCATCATCAAAATCCGAGATTCAACAATCTCCCCCTTTTTGATGATGACAACTAATTGATGACTGACGGAGTTAACCATAACTCCTCGGAGTTTAACACAAACTCCCCCTATCAATATGCAATTGATAGAACCCTTGGATTATCCCAAATCCAAGTAACATTCATCACAATGTTAAGAGAAAATAACAAAACCATCATGCAAATATATAAAATATCCAAACATTATTACATTGCATGAAGTCATCAATCTACTTCTCCCCCTATGTCATCAACAAAAAGGAGAAATAGTATCATAGCTAGTTTAAAAGATATGCAAGTTTCAACACACTAGCTATTTATCACATCATACAATACAACATCAAATATTACCATTCAATCATAGCAAGTTTCAAAGATGGGCAATGATGGTAATTTTCACTTGCTTGTTGAGATGTGCAAGTTGCACTTTCTTTGCTTCCTTTGCATATTCTAGCTAGCAAAATTTTTCTTTGCAATACATAAGCTAGCAATAATTCTTCTCCTCTTTGTTTTGTCAAAAGTAGAGTACAAATAGCCAATGCTTTGATCATGACAAAATAACAAATTTACAATATGAATTTTTAGCATATTAAGTCATGAATTCAAGGAGTCAAAAATCAAGATATGAGATAAAAGATGATAAGCAAGCAATCAATAATGATAAGCAAGCTAACATACTTTGTGACACACAAGTTAGCTTTCTTTCAATTCTTCTCTTTTGTAACTAAGTTTCACCTTTGCAAGCTATCAACTTTTGTTTGCAATGAGCTAGCAATTATGTATGATCACTTTAAACATATATGCTAACTTTTCATTTAAACATACAAACATAAAGGCATGTAACATTTCAAAATTTTGAAGTTTTGCATTTTGCTTCTTTTGATATAGTCAAGATAGCAATATTTGCATCCTTTGAAATAGCAATCCTTCTTCTTCTTGTGAAATTGCAAGGTAGCAAATTTTTCTCCCCTTTGTCTTTGTCAAAAAGAAGGGAGGACTAAATGGCTAAGAATTTCAATCATTATGCAAGCTATTTTTCATATCAATTATAAATTTGCATCAATAAAAATATACATCAATTGTTCAATCATTACATGATGCAAATAAGACAACAATGCAAAGAAATCATGTCATGACGGATATCAATATATAAATTCAACAAGGATCACAACCAAAAGATATCATTCATGATTCATAATTTTCTTTTAGCAAGATCAAAATTCATATTTATCATTTTTTAATTCAAGATAAATGTCATACAACCAAGAATCATGATATATGAAAGCATATCAATATTAAGGATCAAATCATGATTACAAGTGCTAACATATTTTCTTTTCATTCATTTTTAAACCATGATAAAAGAATAAATCAATGATTCAAGTATTAAGCACAATTCTTTTTCATCAAATTTTCAATCGTATAAGGCTTACATGGCAAATATCAATTCATGATAAAGGGTATACTATCTTGAATCATGATGCATAAAACATATCATTCTCATAGATCAAGTCATGATTCATTGATTCATCATAAGGCAAATTTTTTTCAATTATCTATTTTTCAATTGCCACATAAGACATACAAGCCAAAGAATTTTTGTCATTTCTATATTATGAAATATATGATAATAAGACTCATGATTCATTTAAAAAGGTATAGCATAAAGAGTAACTTGATTCAAGTATAAGATTTTTCATCAAGATCACATTTCATAAGAATCAAGATATCAAGATCACAAATTCATAAAAATTCAAGGATTGAATTCGAGAAATCAAAAGACAAGTTACATTTCATTTAAAGAATTTTCTTTTGATAAAATGAAAAGAGCATGGTAAAAGATCTTGATTTATAAAGAGTTTCAAGTCATAGTTGTCAAGATCATGATTTCAATAAAATTTCTTTATAGCAAAATGAAATCTTTTAGAACTTGATTCAAGCATTAAATATGTCTTAACAAGTCATAATTCTAGAAGATTCAAGAATCATTAAAAGAAAAATCATTCAAGCTCAATTTATCAACTCAAGACTCATAATTAAATTATTATTTTTGAGATTAAAATCATGAATAAAGTCATTACCGTATCATCAAAATCTCATTCGTAATTCTAATGATTTATAAAATATCATAAATAAATTTATCACTTGCCTTTCATCAAAAATTAAAAATCAAACTTTATCATAAAATTGTCAAGGCATAAATGCAACATATTATTCCAAGACATGAGATTCAATTTATCATGATAATATGTTTCATATTTCAAAAGATGAGTATCAAATTTTAAAACCAAAACATAAGTTTGTCATCAAGATATAATATCACAAAGTCATTAAGCATGATAACAAACTTCTAATATTTTCATTTCAATGATGATTTCATAATGTATGTTCAAATATTTATGTGGAAGCCATCATTGTATAAATTTGAAATACAAGTTGTCATTTAGCCCATTAAGATCAAAAGCATTACACGTAAAGCATCATGATAGTGTAATTTCTCATTTTTTTATGTGTTCCATTTCAAGTGATTTGACGTTCATATGAGTATACTCATGTTTTTCATATAGGTCCAAAGAGCATGTTTCAAGAGAAATCATTAAAACCGAAAACATGAGGCACATTTTTAAAATATTCATCATGTTTATTTTTATGAGATTCACAAGACTCATAACATGAATTCATTCATCTCAA
Source organism: Musa beccarii (assembly GCA_024322285.1). NCBI lineage: Eukaryota > Viridiplantae > Streptophyta > Magnoliopsida > Zingiberales > Musaceae > Musa > Musa beccarii. The sequence continues at coordinate 22,503,492 of CM044396.1, forward strand.
TAGAATGAGAAAAAATACATTTTCATTTTAAGCAATTTGATGTGAGCATATTCAAAATTTTTATGAAAACATGTATCAAAATAAATCGTCAAGACCAAATATGTAAAAATGATAGCACACTTTCAATTTTTATGTTAAAAGGCCATGTTCAAATTTTTACCAAAATCATGCATCTATTTATAAATTCGAAAAATATGTTTCATCATCACAATATGACACTTTATTACTTCAAAAGCTCATGCATGATATAAAATCATCAAGCATCATATTTGGAGACAATGTAAACCATCAAGATACACATGCATGGATTAATCCTAAGCATTATCACAAATCTTGCATCATTCATATTTTTACTTTTCAAAACTACTATAAAGAAAAGCATAGTATAATTTCGAATTTTTTTTATTTCTAAAAACACAAGAAAAACATAAAAAAATTCCTACTAACTAAGATAAGCATTCATGGAAATCATCATGTAATTTCAAAATAATTCAAGGAAGTTAAGTTACTTACCTCATTGTCGAAGCCCATGAAAGCGTAGTTTGCTTCTTCTTTCTTTGATTCTTCTTTCCAAGCCTTCTTCTTCTTTTTCGGCCTCTTTCTTCATTCAAGTTCATTTGTATTTTTAATTTTTGTTTAATGAACTTGTTAACATTCATTGTTATGTGTTCAATGTCCTCATTGTCCTCTTCACTTGAGTCATTACTCAAGTGGCATTTCATAGTTTGCAGTTCAAAAACCTTCTTGTTCTTTAGAAGGTTGTTCATGTGCTCATCATGTTTATCATATTCATCATGTTCCATTTCATAGGTCTTTAAGGACCCAATGAGTTCATCAATAGAGTAATTATTTAGATCCTTTGATTCTTGAATCGCCGTTATTTTAGGATCCCACCATTTTGAAAGGGATCTTAAGATCTTGTTAGTAAGTTCAAAATCTGAAAAACTTTTACCAAGACTTTTCAAGCTATTGACGACATCCATGAAGCGGGTGTACATGTCATCGATAGATTCGCTTGGTGTCATTTGGAAGAGCTCAAAATCATGCAACAAGAGGTTTACTTTCGAGTCTTTAACTCTACTAGTTCCCTCATGCGTGATTTCAAGAGTTCGCCAAATGTCAAAAGCCGTTTCGCACATAGAAACCGATTGAACTCGTTATTGTTCAAAGCACAAAATAAGGCATTCATAGCCTTTGCATTTAAAGAAAACGATTTTCTCTCTAAGTCCGACCATTCGTTCGTCGGTTTAGAGGGAAGTTGAAAACCATTTTCGATGATGTTCCACAAATCCAAATCCATTGAAAGCATGAAAACTCTCATTCGAGTTTTCCAATATGTGTAGTCCGAACCGTTAAAGAACGGTGGACGAAAAACCGAAAAGCCCTCTTGAAAACCATTTAGAGCCATTTCTCACGGGTGTAAATCCGAAAGAGAAAGAACGTGGCTCTGATACCAATTGTTAGGGATCGAGCGGCACTAAGAGGGTGAATTAGTGCAGCGGATAAAATGATAGATTTTTCAGCAATTTAAATCAAGCTTCGGAAACTTCGTACGATGAAAGCAACGTTTCGTTTGAAACCGATTTGATTGCGTTCTAACTTTAAAGCATGCGTACGAAGATAAAAAGGAAGTGGAGCAAGTAAAGTAAAGGCTTGCAGCAAAGTAAAACAGAAATTTAAACACTCACACAATCAAGACGCAGCGATGTATAGTGGTTCGGTCAAAGTGACCTACATCCACTTCGAAGCCTTCTCCGATGAGGCTCCCTTCTTCCACTACTAAATCCTTTGAAGGGGAAGGATCAAATACCCTCTTACAACCCTTTACAAGTGGTTCACACTCTTACAAGATTTCACAAGAAGAATGAGGTGAACACTTAAGCAAATGAAGAACAAGACTTTCCTAAGACTTATTTTCAAAATCTAACTCTCTAAGGGTTGTTCTTTTGTTTGAGAAAGAAGGGGTATTTATAAACCTCAAAGTGATTCAAATTTGGAGCCTAAACTTGGAGCAAAAATTTGAATCTCTTTGAATTTTTTGTGCTATCGATCTTGCAGATCGACACACTCAAAGCGGTACTACCGCCTCGGCCAGTGGTGCTACCCTGGCTTTCCAGCACCAGCGGTACTATCGCTTCACCAGCGGTACCACCGCTAGCTACAGAGTCGGGGCGGTACTATCGCCCAGGCAGCAAAGCGGTGCTACCGCTGCTTGCTACGAAGAGTGCCATAGTAATGGCCATAAGACTCTGATACCCCAGGCTACTGATAGCATGCACATAGCATGCATGCACGTAGTTTGGTTCGGTTTGGGCCAAAATTTTGGCCCAAACTCATCCTAATCAAGGGCCAATGGGCCCCCACTTTGGGTTATCTAATCCTAACCCAAAATACGTGCTAACTACGAATTTTAAAGACGTTTCTAAGCTATTACAAAGTCCACATGACAACTTCTTTCCGGCGAGCTTCCGGTCAACTTCCGACGGTCTTCCGACAAACCTTCGGAAACCATTCCGCGGACTCACGACAAGCTTTCGGACTTCACGATGATCTTGGCGAGTTCCCCCGAGCTTCTTTGGCAAGCTCCGATCTTTCTTGGCAAGCTCGCGAACTTCCGACGAACCTCCCGGCGAACTTCCGAAAACCCTTCGGCAAGCTCCTACTCGTTCTCGGCGGTTCGCAACGCTCCCAACGAATCTTGGACTTCCGTTGAACACTCGAACTCCCAACGATTCATCACACTTGTCTTCGGCTCTTTGTTTCGCTTACGTCTTCATTCCTATCGTAGTCACTCCTGCACAAACAAACACCAAAAACTCTACCGATCTAGACAGTTATTACAATACGAATTGACATTGGTTGCCGGCACATCATTGGTTGGCGCCGTCCGATCCTTCTAAGCACATCGCCTCTCTAGCGGCTTGTTGCCCAATCGACGGTTGACCTCCGCAACCTCGATATCCATGGCGCAACTCCGCACCTCTTGGCCCGATGCCCGACGCGTACGAAGCCTCCTGCCGATAGTCGACCGAACCTCCGGCTCGACATCCAATATCCTGACGTGATCACCTCCGGCGCAACGTCAATTCCTCTAGCGTCAACTGTCTATTCCTGATCGATAGTAGACCTGCGTAACTCAAAACACAGTTAGACAATAAAACACAATCACACTCAATTAGTTTCATCATCAAAAACCGAGATTCAACAGTTCTCTAGCTTATCATGAGCATGGCATGTCATTTCGTACGTTATCAATGACCCAATGAGTTCTTCGAGAGAAAAAAATTTTAGGTCCTTGGCCTCTTGAATGACCATAACTTTTGTATCCCAATTCTTTAGAAGGAATCTTAAAATTTTAGTTATAAGTTTGAAATTAGAAAAACCTTTTTCAAGTGCTTTGAGTCCATTGATGATATCCGTGAAATAGGTGTACATGTCTCCGATGGACTCACTTGGTTTCAACCGAAATAATTTGTAAGAATGCACCAAAATGTTGATTTTGGATCTTTCACTCGGCTAGTGCCTTCATGAATGACTTTAAGAGTATGTCAAATATCAAAAATCAATTCACAAATTGAAACACGATTAAACTTATTTTTATTAAGTACGTAAAATAAGGCATTGATAGCCTTTGCATTAAGAGTAAAAACCTTCTTCTTCGAATCATTCCATTCATTTATCGAAAGAGAAGATTTTGGAAAGTTATTTTTAACAATATTCCAAAGTTTAAAATCCATGCAAATAAGAAAAATCTTTATACGAGTCTTCTAATAGGTGTAATCCGACCTATTAAACATAGGCGAACGTGTAATTGAATGACCATCTTACATGCTGGAATACGCCATCTCTCTTAAGTTTTAATTAAATGAGAGTGACCTAGCTCTGATACCAATTGTTAGGATCTAAAGCGGTACTAAGAGAGGGGGGGATGAATTAGTGCAGTGGATAAAAATCATAAATTTAAAGCGATTTTGAAAAGAGTTATGCGTTGAGAAGTTTTGGTTCGACGAAAATAATTTCAGCAAAGTGATTCAAGTGAATAAGACAGATAATAGAGAGGAGGAGATCGAGAGATTGTAGCTAAGTATAGATTGAAATACAGTAATTTAAAACTCACACATCAAGAGAAGTACACAGCGATGTATAGTGGTTCGATCAAATGACCTACGTTCACTTCCAAAACCTCCTCCGATGAGGTTCTTGACTTCTACTATCAATTCTTCTTGAAGGGGAAAGACTAAGCACTCCTCTTACGAACTTTTACAAGTTGTTCACACTCTCTTACAGAACTTTTACAAATGAGACTTGGGAGGTGAACACTCAAGTTATCGAATGCAATTTTGCTAGAGCTTTGACTCAGTTTTTATCACTTCTCAATGTGCTTAGTCAGCTAAAAAGTAAGAGGTATTTATAGACTCAATTGGCTTCAGAATTAGAGCCAAAAAGAGTCACGTCCTGGATTTCCGAGTACTGGTGGTACCATCGCCTGGCACTAGTAGTACCACCGCTAGTTGACCCTGCTCTATCAATATACTGGGCGGTAGCACTACCCAGTCTGACAGTACTTCTGCCTGACAAGGTCCTCAAACTCTATGGAAAGGCAATACCACCACTTATCAAGCGGTACCACCACTGACGGGTAATAATTTTCAGTGGTCTACCACTGACCTAGGGTGATACCACCGCCCAGAGCACCTGGGAACCAATTCCCGGGGTGGTGCCACCACTAGACATGATTCAGCACTACTGAATGGACCTTGAATCCAGCCCAATTTAGTCCAATTAAGGCCCGATTGGCCCCTACTAGGGTTAATTAGGATTATCATCTAATTCTAACACTAATTACATGCTAACTATGAAATTTAGACATATTTCAAAGTAAATTATGATCTGGTGATGTCGAGTTTTCTTCCAGCGAACTTCCGATAAACTTCTGGCACACCCTCAGATATCTTCTAGCGGACTCCCAGTAGCCTTCCAGACTTTATGGTGAGTTCGATGAATCTTTTGGTAAGCTTCCGAACTTTTCTCGATGAACTCCGCGAACCTCTGACGGTTTTTTCAACGAACTTCTGAAACCTTTGGCAAGTCCTCGATTCATTCTTGGCCAGTTCTAGCAATACTTTCGATGATCCTTCAGACTTCCGATGGACTCTCAAACTCCCAACGTACTTGATTTTGACAATTTACTTTATGTCTTCATTGCTATCGTAGTTAATCTTGCACACTTATCTTAATAATATGGATTAGATCAAATAACCTATCAATTGACTTCATTATCAAAATGTGAGATTCAATAGTAGGTGACCTCGCCAATAACTATTGTAGCAACTTTTGCTCTATTATCTATCTTGAGGTCTATCTCCCCTCTTGCCAATCTCCTAGGTCTTGCTAGAACCTGCAACGAATTGCAAATGTGATAAACACTATCGGTATCCAATACCTATGTGTTCGCATAAGAGTTTTATAAATGGAGACTGATCATAAATATACTTGAAGCTTCTCCAAGCTTCTGTTTCACCTTCTCTGCAAGGTACTCTTTGTAGTTCCTCTTCTAGTGCCCGTCTTTGCTAGAGTAAAGCACTGGCCTTTGTCCTTTGCCAAGTCCTTCTTAGCAACCTTTACTTGACCCGATTTGCCCTTGCCTTTACCCTTCTTAAGGGACTCCTTTACTCTCCTTTTCTTTCTGGTCTCACTTCAAGCTTGTTTATATTAAAATTCAAAATAAATTAAGAAAAAAGAATAAAGTAGGGACTAAAGTACAAGATCCATACACAAGTTATCCTCTAGGACCATTCCTAGACTCGTGAGCTTCTCTATCCACTCAATCATCTTAAGGACATGATTTTGAATTGGTGTCCCTTTAGTCATCCTAGCACGAAAGAGACTCTTGGATATTTCATATCGTTGAGTTCTTCTTTGTTCCTTAAACAATTTACGAAGATGTAGGAGAATAGATCTAACATTCATCTTTTCATGCTGCCTCTATAACTCGGGAGTCATAGAGTCCAATATGTAGCACTGAGCAAGAATAGAGTCATCTATATACTTCACATATCAAGCGATCTTATCCTTGCTTACCCCTTCCTCGGGCATAGGTATCACTATATTAAGGATGTATGTAATTTTCTCTGCCATAAGAATAATTCTCAAGTTGTAGAGTCAATCCATGTAATTTGGACTAGTGAGGTGGTTGACATCAAGTATGCCACATAAGAGATTTGAAAGTGACATTTTCTGAAAATAAAGATGTAGCAAAAAATAAATAATATATAGATTTTATAAAAATAAACAATCAAGATATGGTCTTTATCTTAATCTATTCCTATAAATTTCTTACAAATCATACAACTCCCTCTAGTATATAAATCGGAGACCCCTGATGGATCTCTAGTGGGGATCGGGATCCAATCGTTTCTTAACGTAATCTCGAGGGACTCGACTAATCATACTAAGCCCAGAAAGGTAGGCAACTCTTGTCAAACATAACTTTTTATGATTCCCATGCTATTTGGCCTCCAAGCCATCATGGCCTTAAAGGACTTGACCAACCATGATGTTCAGTTAAGTTATCACTATCGTTACACAATAAGTTTGATTCGATAATATGTCATCGAAGGACTCGACCATGTATACCATGTCCTCAGGTCACTGGAGATATCTTTATGTTATAAGCAAGATATCAAATCATAATATAGGTGAGCTTTGAGGGACACGACCAACTCAACCTACGTTATAAATCGATTTCTCTCTATAATGATGGAAGGCCACGTGGGTCAATCTAATTGCCTCATGTTTACCGGTTTAATATTATAGAAAGAGAAAATTTTTTGATTTGGTCTCTTAATATGATATGTGTTAGGAAATCCTTCTAGGGGCGACATCTCATGCGCTGCGGAAGAACAAAAATAAAACATCTAGATTTCCCGTAAAAGGTTTCGTCATCGTGTGAAGATCGGTGCATCAAAACAAATCCATGAAAACTGCATATGTAAAAGAAAATACCTAGGGAGATCGTATATCCCTGAATCCCTGTAGATCTGTAGGAAGGTTGAATGAGGTCAAGCATCCTCCTCTCTAGCGGTATTCGCATGGCAAGGACTACGACGATTCATCTCTCTAGGGAGAGGAGAACAGAAGGTGGCTACCAAAAGAAACTCTCAGCCTATAAAGCTTTGGTTCCCTCCTATTTATAGAGGCCCCCTGTAAACCCTAATGGATCTTGCCCTATTGGGTATTGGATCTCCATCCAATTACCCAAGCCTCCTGGATTAGTGGGTCTCTACCCAATAATCTTTTATTAGCAATTATTGGATCTCATCTTAGAATCCAATAATTCAGGGGCTTAATGGATATCTAATAAGATAGGGGTTCCAACGGATATCTCATATCCGAACCTATACTCGTCGTAATACCTACCATATGTATGTGACCCTCGAGGCCCAATATCGAGCTGGACATGAGTCATACTTGTCAGAACTCTTTCTAACTTAGTGAATTATTATCTCTATAATAATTCACCCAACTCATCGAGTGTGGATGTACTAGGCCACTATGTTGCAGCCTCCATACGATACAGGGGAATCCAATCCTTTGGACCTATCTATCCTTAGTTACTATATATCTAGAGTCCCTCATCCATCTAATATCATAAAGACCCTATACCGGACATGGTACTATCAGACCCATACGATCTCTCCTCGAGTCTTGCTCTTGTCAGATTCTCCCGGAGAACTCTTTCTCTCTCAATCCGAATAAACTTGGCCAAGGATTTGTTCGAGCAAGAATACATGGGATATTCCTCTCATGATACCGAGAGCGGATGATCCTCTATTGACGCTCAATAGCCCTCGTAATGTTAGCTACCACTCCCAATAACCGGTTGTGCTAGATCTGAAACTTTCCAAACCTATAAGTCCGGTATCAAAGAGTGGAGTACTCATACACAACATCCTTGGCATCTCAAGTCTAAGTACCAGATATACTACTAGGACTACGGAATTGCTGTCTGACGTGAGGTATCAATAACCATCCAGCATTCCGTAGGCGAATAAATCAATGAACTCATTCCCCAATGAGAACCTGCACTGTACCCTTAGTGTCCCCACAAGAGTAGCTGTGAGACTAGCCACCTCCATCATATGGACAGATATACAACACACTAGTCTATCCAGTTATCTCGATGTTCCACTCAAGTAACCTATGATTAGGATAATTTAGGGTCTATGTTTAAAGGTGAATCGGTCTCATTATCGTGATCTCATCATGATCTGATTCCCATTGCACAGATCCAAGGACATCACAATATATGCAACACAAGATAAAGTGCTAAAACGCCTAATAATATGCAAAGAGAAAAAGTGCATATCAAGTCATAAGTGTCATCACTCATGTGATTGGCTTGCAGGGCACATATGACTAGTAATCTCCCACTTAACCTAAAGCCAATCACTAACATGTCTGATTCCCATCAGACCTCTGTGACGCTCAAATATAATTTGAGTCAATGGCTTTGTCAGTGGATCTGCAATGTTATCATTGGATGGAACTCTTTCCATTACTATATCTCTTCGGGCCACAATCTCTCTAATAAGCTAGAACCTCCTTAGAACACTTTTGATGAGAACCGAGTTTCCTTATTTGAGTAATCACCCTATAGTTGTCGTAATTTAAGGGAATCGACTCTTCGTTACTCGGGATGATTCCTTAATCTGTGATGAACTTCTTCATCCAGACTCCATCCTTTGCTACCTTTGTTGTAGCAATATATTTCACCATTGTGGTCGAGTCAGCAGTAGTGTCTTGCTTAGAACTCTTTCAGCATACTGCTCCTCCATTCAGGGTGAACACATATCCTGAATTAGACTTGATATCATCGACATCGGACTGGAAGCTTGAGTCCATGTAGCCCTCAACCCTAAGGCTACTACCTCCATATACCAATAAAAGATTCTTAGTCCTTCTCAAGTACTTAAGGATACATTTTACTACTTTTTAGTGCTCCAAGCTTGGATCTGCCTGATACTTGCTCGTGACACTCAAAGCATGCGCTATATCAGGCCTGGTACATAGCATAGCATACATGATAGATCCTATCGCTGAGGCATATGGTATCATATCCATGTATACCCTTTCTTCAGGAGTCTTTAGGGACATACTCCTAGAAAGTGATATTCCATATCTCATTGGTATGAGACCTCTCTTGGAATTTTTCATACCAAACCTTTTGACAATAGTGTCTATGTACCTAGACTAGGACAAGTCAAGTATCCTCTTGGATTTATCTCTATAGATTCGTATCACCAATACGTAGGATGCTTCCCCTAAGTCCTTCATAGAGAACTGCCAAGATAGCCAAGCCTTTACTATGGAGAGTATTCCTACCACATTCCCAATGATCAGGATGTCATCCACATATAATACCAAAAAGGTGATAGTGCTCCCACTTACCTTCTTGTATACACAAGGCTCATTTTCGTTCGTAATGAAGTCATAAGATCTGATCGCCTTATCAAATCTTATATTCCAACTTTGGGAAGCTTGCTTCAATCTATAAATGAATCTAAGCAACTTGCACACCTTATTTGGGTTATCCCTGGACACGAATCCCTTAGGCTGTATCATATACACCTCCTCCTCGAGGTTGCCATTGAGGAATATAGTTTTGAAGTCCATCTACCAGATCTCAAATTCATAGTGTGCTGCAATAGCTAATAGAATTCGAATGGATTTTAGCATGACTATAGGTGAGAAAGTTTCGTCATAGTCAACACCTTGCTCTGACGATACCCCTTAGCCGCTAATCTTGCTTTATAGGTCTCTACCTTTCCATCTACTCCAATCTTCTTTTTAAAGATCCACTTGCAGCCAATGGGTACAACACCCTCAGGTGCATCAACTAGGTTCCAAACCTTGTTGGAGTACATGGAATCCATTTCTAAATTCATGGCTTCTTGCCATTTCCTAGAGTCTATGCTCATAATAACCTTCTCGTACGTCTAAGGATTAATATCCTCAATATCCTCTCCTCTGATATGTCCCATATATCTCTCAAGAGAATGAGATACTCTATCGGACCTACGTAAAGTTAGAACTAGTGTGCTAGGTGTTAAATCTCGGATTTTGATGATGAAATCAATTGGTGAAATATTTGTTCTAATCTCTTTGTTGAGATAAGTGTGCAGGAATAACTACGATGGAAAGAAAACATAACGTGATTTACTGAGGCCAAGTCCGTCGGGGGTTCAAGAGTTCATCGGAAGTCCGAGAGATTTTCGGAAGAGTTCTTTGGAACCATCCAAGATCAAATCGGGACTTGTCGAAGTTTTGAAAGTCCATTTCAAAGATCGTCGAAGGTTCGCGGAACTTAGGAAGATTCGGAAACCAGTAGAAGACTAGTTGAGCTCGCCGGAGTATCTTTGGGAAACCACTAGTAGCAATCCGAGGAAGCATCGGAGGCTGCTTAGGAATCTCGCCGGAAGTCGACTTGAAGGGTGTCCGATCAAATCACGTTAAGTTATGTTCGTAATTTGCACATGAGTAGAGCAAGGATTTAAGAAATAAATCCTGCCCAAAATTCGAGAGGAGCCAACCAGGCCACCACTGTGTCAAGTTGAGATCTAAACAGGCCCCATTCACTCTGTCGAATGGGGGCAAGAGGTGGAACCACCCAAGCTGGGGCGGTGGAACCGCTAAGCTGGGCGGTGGAACGCCACCTGGGCGTAGTAGCACGCCCACACACACACAGCGGTGGAAACGTTGCCTGCAAAGCGTAGCACCGCCAGACATACCACGGCGGTGGAACCGCTGGCTGAAGCGGTGGCACCGCTTCGCCACCGGATCGAGCGGTAGCACCGCCTGCTCTGGCGGTGGCACCGCTTCTCAGACGTCGATCAAAGATCGACATGACAGTGCGTGGCACCGCCGACAAAGAGTGGCACCGCTTTGACCACAGAAACTGGGAACTCCAAATTCACTTGGAATTTGGAGCCCAATTTTGAATCCACTTTGGATCTATAAATACCCCCCCTTTCTCAGCTGAAAGGGTTACCCTTTTGAGCAAGAAAAAGTTTGAGTCTTGAGCTTTTGAAGAGTTTTGAAAAGTGTTGTATTCTTTGCTAAGTGTTCACCTTCTTCTTCTTCTTGAGAGATCTTGTACAAGTGTGAACATCTTGTAAAGGGTTGTAAAAAGGGGTGTTTGATCCTTCCCCTTCAAAGGACTTGCTAGTGGAAGAGTGGAGCCTCATCGCAAAGGCTTCAAGAGTGGATGTAGGTCATTTGACCGAACCACTATACATCATTGTGTCCTTAAATGTGTGAGTGTTTATATTTCTGAAATCACTTCATTTCTTGGCTGCAAGTTCATAGTTAGTTCCTTTTCACAAGCAATTACTTTCAAGTTCTCTTTCGTCGAATCGAATTCTTCTACGAACTTGTGTTTCTTTGCGAAATCGGTTTCAAGAATACGAGTTTAATCCGCTGCACTAATTCACCCCCCCCTCTTAGTGCCTTTTGATCCTTTCAATTGGTATCAGAGCAAGGTTTGCTCTCATATTGGTTTAAAACCCAAGAGAGATGGCCTACTCCGGTATGCAAGAGGGTCTCTCCATTACTCGTCCACCTATGTTCAATGGGTCGGATTATACGTATTGGAAGACTCGTATGAGAATTTTCTTATCTCCATGGACTTCGAACTTTGGAACATTGTCGAAAATGGCTTCGCAAAATCTTCTCTTCCGATGAGTGAATGGAATGAGTCGGAGAAGAAGATTTTCGCTCTCAATGCAAAGGCTCTGAATGCCTTATTTTGTGCACTTGATAAGAATGAGTTTAATCGGGTTTCCATTTGTGAATCGGCTTTTGATATTTGGCGCACTCTTGAAATCACTCATGAAGGCACTAGCCGAGTGAAGGAGTCCAAAATCAACATTCTTGTGCATTCCTACGAACTTTTTGGATGAAACCAAATGAGTCCATTGGAGACATGTACACCCGCTTTACGGATGTCATCAATGGACTTAAAGCTCTTGGTAAAGGCTTTTGAATTTTGAATTGGTAACTAAGATTTTAAGATCCCTTCCAAAGTGTTGGGATCCAAAGGTCACGGCCATTCAAGAGGCCAAGGATCTTAAAGTATTTCCCATTGAAGAACTTATTGGATCTCTAATGACTTACGAGATGACGTGCCATGCTCATGAAGAGCTTGAGAACCCCTTCCAAAGAACAGGAAGGATATGGCACTTAGAACACAAGAAGACCACTTGAAAGGAACATCAAGTGATGAGGATAGTGACAATGACATTGCACTTCTAACTCGAAAGTTTAAGAAATTCATAAGAAAGAACAAATTCAAAAATGACACAAAAGCAAATTTGAACACAAAAAGGACCAAGTCATTTACTCTACGAATGCAAGAAGCCGGGACACTTCAAGAATGAATGCCCTCAAGCCAAGAAGAAGCAATTCAAGAAGAAAAAAGCCTTGAAGGCCACATGGGATGATTCAAGTGACTCCGAGGTTGAAGAGGCTAGCAACAAAGAGGAGGCAAACTTCGCTCTAATGGCATTTGGAGAAGAGGTTAGTGAGTTACTTAATGAAGAGTTATCTTTTGATGAACTTTCTATGGCTTTTCATGAGTTGTTTGATGAATGTAGAACTATTAGTAAGAAGTTCAATTTGCTTAAGAAAGAGCATGCTTTATTACAAAGTAAATTCAATAGTCTTCAAAACCCTTCTCTACCCCCATGCTCTAAGTGTGAAGACTTAGATGCAACAAAAAGGGAGAACTTGCTACTCAAAGAGACCCTAAACAAGTTTAAGGTCGGTAGCAAGGGCTTAGACATGATTCTTGCTAACAAAGGTCATGTCGGAAATAGAAGTGGTATCGGATTTGTGAGAGGTTCTCACCAAAATCCCACCACCTTTGTAAAAGGGTTTACATTGCATGTATCACCCCATTTGAAATGTAATTTTTGTTGCAAAACGGGACATGTTACCTACAAATGTCCATTCAAGAAAATTAGTCCACAAAAGTTGATATGGGTTCCTAAAGGAACCATAAACAATTCAATGATAAATTACAAAATAAGTAGATCAATTTGTAAGGCACCCAAAATCAAATGGGTACCTAAAAACAATCCTCTTTTGTAGACAAACTCACAAGCTAGGAGCAAGAAATGGTATCTTGATAGTGGATGCTCAAGGCACATGACCGGAGATCCATCTCATTTCTCTATGCTCTCTAGCAAAGAAGAAGGATATGTCACTTTCGGAGACAACAACAAGGGTAAAATCATTGGCAAGGGAACCATAGGTAACAAATCGAGTTTTTCAATTGATGATGTGTTACTAGTTGATGGTTTAAAACATAATCTTTTAAGTATTAGTCAACTATGTGATAAAGGTTATGTTGTTAGATTTGAATCCAATGTTTGCATTATTGAAAAACCCAACAACAACATATCCATGATTGCTTTAAAACAAAACAATGTCTACACCATAAATATTGATAAATTAAGTAATGAAATGTTTTTCGGTTTTGAATGATGACGCTTGGCTTTGGCATAGGAGGCTAGGCCATGCAAGCATGAAACTAATCTCTAAGATTTCATCTAGAGATTTAGTAAGAGGTATCCCAAACACGAAATTTGTTAAGGATAAGGTATGTGATGCATGTCAACTAGGAAAACAAATAAAGACTAGTTTCAAATCAAAAATCACATTAGCACCACTAGACCATTGCAATTGATCCACTTGGACTTATTTGGACCAATTGACATAACAAGCCTAGGAGGTAGCAAATATGCCTTTGTAATTGTGGATGACTATAGTAGATACACTTGGACCTATTTTTGGCTCATAAAAGTGATTGCTTCAAATGTTTCTCTAAATTTTGTAAACTCACTCAAAATGAAAAAGGCTTCATGATCTCATCAATTCAAGTGATCATGGAGGTGAATTTCAAAATCATGACTTCCAAAATTTTTGTGAAACAAGCGGATACAATCACAACTTCTCTACTCCAAGAAATCCACAACAAAATGGAGTAGTAGAAAGGAAAAATAGAAGTTTGCAAGAAATGGCTAGAACCATGTTAAATGAATATAATTTACCAAAATATTTTTGGGCGAAGCCGTGAATACGACTTGCTATGTGATGAATAGAGTTCTAGTGAGACCATCCCTATCCAAAACTCCATATGAATTATGGAATGATAAAAAACCCAATGTTTCTTACTTTAAAGTTTTTGGTTGCAAATGCTTTATTTTGAATGAAAAGGATGCCTTAGGAAAATTCGATGTAAAATCCAATGAAGGCATATTTCTTGGTTATTCTTCCGTTTCTAAGGCTTTTCGTGTTTTCAACAAGAGAACCTTACTTATAGAAGAATCTATTCATGTGGTTTTTAATGAGGTTTCGAATTTAAGAAAAAGATTTTGATGATGATTTTGGTCTTGATGATTTGAATTTGAATGAACCCTCTCCTCAAAATAACATCTTGGATGCATCTTCTTCCCAAACTTCCTTACCAAAGGAATGGAAGTATGTAGATGCTCATCCCAAGGAGTTAATTATAGGAGATGCATCGAAAGGGTTCAAACTCGCTCTTCTTTCAAAAATTTTTGTGCTCATGCTGCCTTTCTTTCTCAAGTTGAACCAAAATGCATTGTTGATGCCCTAAAAGATGATTCTTGGGTTATCGCAATGCAAGAAGAATTGAATCAATTTGAGAGGAATGAGGTATGGAAGCTTGTTCCTAGACCTAATGACCACTTAGTTATTGGTACTAAGTGGGTCTTTAGAAACAAGCAAGATGAATGCGGTATCGTGGTTAGAAACAAGGCTAGACTAGTGGCCAAAGGTTTCAACCAAGAAGAAGGTATCGATTATGAAGAAACCTTCGCTCCGGTGGCAAGATTGGAAGCCATTAGGATGCTCCTTGCCTATGCTAGTAGTAAAGATTTTAAATTATTTCAAATGGATGTCAAAGTGCATTCTTAAATGGTTTTATCTCCGAAGAAGTTTATGTTGAACAACCACCCGGATTCGAAAACTCTCTATTTCCTAACCATGTGTTTAAGCTAACTAAGGCCTTATATGGTCTTAAACAAGCCCCTAGGGCTTGGTATGAGAGGCTTAGTTCTTTTTTGATTTCAAATAATTTTACTAAAGGCAAGGTTGATACTACATTGTTTATTAAACATTTTGAAAATAATTTTCTTATTGTTCAAATTTATGTTGATGATATCATTTTCGGATCTTGTAATAAATCACTATGTGAATTGTTTGCTAAGGATATGAGTGATGAATTTGAGATGAGCCTAATGGGAGAACTAAATTTCTTTTTAGGACTTCAAATCAAGCAACTAAGTAATGGTATATTCCTAAATCAATCAAAATACACATTGGAATTGTTAAAACGATTTAATATGGATGGATCAAAGGAAATTAGCACTCCTATGAGCACCTCCACTAAATTAGATATGGATGAAAATGGAGAAAGTTTTGATCAAAAAACTTATAGGGGCATGATAGGTAGCCTGCTTTATCTTACTGCAACCAGACCTGACATCATGTTCGAGTGTAGGGCTATGTGCAAGATTCCAAGCTAATCCTAAGCTATCTCACTTAAAAGCTGTCAAGAGGATTCTTAGATATCTTAAAGGGACCCCTAATCTTGGATTATGGTATCCAAAATCTGAAAATTTTAGTTTGAAAGCTTATGCAGATGCGAATTTTGGTGGATGTAAACTAGATAGAAAAAGCACATCCGGAACATGCCAATTTCTAGGACATGCACTTGTTTCTTGGACTTCCAAGAAACAAAATTCGATTGCACTATCTACAAGAAGGTTGAATATATAGCTGCTAGTGCATCTTTGTGCACAAGTTATCGGATGAAAAATACACTAGAGGACTATGGAATCTACTTAAAAAATATTCCTATAAAGTGTGATAACACGAGTGCAATTTGTCTAACTAAAAATCCAATCCAACACTCTCGCACTAAGCACATTGACATCAGGCATCACTTTATACGTGATCATGTAAGTAGTAGAAATGTCACTCTTGATTTTGTTGATACAAATCATCAATTAGCGGACATTTTTACGAAACCTTTAAATGAGGAACAATTTGATTTTATTAGAAGGGAATTAGGCATGCTAAACTGTCCAAGTAAGTAACCTTTTTTTTGATGTCTTTTCTTGAAATTATGTTTAAACTATGATTTCCATCGATTTGATTCGGATTGTCCCATGGATTTATTTCTTTTGACTTCATCCCATCTCTGAGATTTAAAAGAAAATAATTAAAAAAAAAAAAAGGGGAAAAACATGAAATCGAAATGGTTTACGTGCTACCGTGGTAGTAGCACCGCCAGTCATGACGGTGGAACCGTCTGAGTAGTCACCCAGCGGTGGAAGCACTTTCTTGAAGCGGTAGTACCGCCAGAACACCCTGCTATAAAATGTGTTAGGGCGGCGGTAGAACCGCCTCCCTAATCTGTGAACCGCCTCTCCTCACTCTTCCAAACTCTTCCAAACTTCAAATTGGTGTCATTTCTTCCTATCTAGAAGCCTAAGGAGGAGATTTTAATCGTGATTCAAGCTTCCTACATCTCAAAGAACCAATCTAAGGTAAAAACAGAATTATTTCTCTTTCATTTTCTTGTGAAGTTTCATTCCTTTCTTCAATTAATTTTCGATTATTCATGAATAGAAATGGCTCCTAGAAGAACATCAAGAGACAAAGGAAAAGGATGGAGGTAGATTCATTTGACCAATCCTTGTTTAAATCACAAGAGGCCTCCCTTAGATTTTCTGAATTTGGTTCTAGACCCATTCACAAAGGAAAGTATGTTGATTTGAATCAATTAGGAAACTTAGAACCTCTCATGTGGTTTGCAGACTTAGAGGCTTTACCTATTCTGCAAATTATTGAACCTATTTATCCACGTTTAGTTAAGTTGTTCTATGCTAATTTAAGCTGTGAATGATGATGGCTTGTCAACTTATCTTCTAGGTAATGAGATTCAAATATGTGATAATACTATATGCTCATTAATTGGAATTGTTGAAAAAGAGCTAGGGTGTTATTTTCGGGAAAATGGGATATGGACACGATTGGTGCCACTCACTCTGAAGCTTTAGAAACTGTGTTTGCAAACCCAAATTTAGGAATAATTCCCAAGAGTTGTGAACATTTATTACCTTTTAACTCTAAAATTTTGCATCACATTCTAATAAGCATTATTATTCCTAAGCAGTTTCATCATGATGAGATCGGTTTCTTTGAATTAGGTACCTTATATTGGATCATGACTAGACAACATTTCTGTTTTGGTTACCTAATCAGCAAAGACACATGATAGAGGTCCTTTCTAAAGGATCAATGTTACCATATGGAGGTTTAATAACTAGACTATTGCATGCCCATAACATCGCATTCCACCGGATGAAGAAGCAATACAAATCGAAAAATTTAATGTTATTAATGTTAAACTACTAAGACGACTTAGATGTCTTGTCGAGCATGGAATAGGGGTTAGGCAACCTAGGAGATGTGATATACCTCCCCGGTAGTAGACCATCCTGAAACACCAGTCCTTAGGGGAAATGAATCTCCTCCTCCGATCCTTTTGTTGCAGCTACATCAGTGACATTTTCTGCTCCATCTACTACTGACCCGATCATGAGAGAGTTAAATGAAGTAAAACTACAGCAAATTGAAATTTTGAAGGAAATGCGGAAGATGAACTTAAAGATCGATCACATGTATAGGCATCTTGGCATTCCTCCTAAGGAGTAGCTTGCTGTGTTTTCTTTTTGAACGATGTAAACTTATGTTGTATGTTGACATTTATGTTGTATTCCTTACATCTTGACATTCTCTTGTTGACATCTATGTTGTCTTAACTTCATCTTTGTGTTATCTTACATCTTTTCGGCCACTGTGGAATGGTTTTCGGTTTTCTGATTTCTTTTTCCACATTTGTGATGCTTTCCGACCCTCCTTATTGTTATGATTCCCTCGTTTCCTTTTTGTTGATGACAAAGGGGGAGAAATGATATGTGTACTGCCATATGATACCAAAATGATATGTGTACTGCCATATGATACCAAAATGATATGTGTACTGCAATATGATATGCGTTGTCCAAAATAAACTTAGTTGGGTTCTTGATATCATGTTTTTTGATTATGTATACTTCATTGATATCCTTGATATCTATTTTGAAATCTTGAAATTAAAATTAATTATGTTGAAAATTGAATTCAAGCAATTTTTCTTTATGGCATATACATAGGGGGAGTTAAGAATAACTCCATCACCAATTGATTGTCATCATCAAAAAGGGGGAGATTGTTAAATCTCGGATTTTGATGATGAAATCAATTGGTGAAATATTTGTTCTAATCTCTTTGTTGAGATAAGTGTGCAGGAATAACTACGATGGAAAGAAAACATAACGTGATTTACCGAGGCCAAGTCCGTCGGGGGTTCAAGAGTTCATCGGAAGTCGAGAGATTTTCGGAAGAGTTGGAACCATCCAAGATCAAATCGGGGACTTGTCGAAGTTTTGAAAGTCCATTTCAAAGATCGTCGAAGGTTCGCGGAACTTAGGAAGATTCGGAAACCAGTGAAGACTAGTTGAGCTCGCCGGAGTATCTTTGGGAGACCCAGTAGCAATCAGGAAGCATCGGATGCTGTCGGAATCTCGCAGGAAGTCGACTTGAAGGGTGTCCGATCAAATCACGTTAAGTTATGTTCGTAATTTGCACATGAGTAGAGCAAGGATTTAAGAAATAAATCCTGCCCAAAATTCAGTAGGAGCCAACCAGGCCACTCTTGTGTCAAGTTGAGATCTAAACAGGCCCCATTTAGCTCTGTCAGAATGGGGGCAAGAGGTGGAACCGCCCAAGCACAGGCGGTGGAACCGCAACTGAGCGTGGACACACACCAGGCTGGGGCAGCACCTATGCCGTAGCACCGCCACACACGACTGGCGGTGGAACGCTTTGTCAAAGCGGTAGCACCGCCCCAGCTGCCATGACCGGCGGCGGTGGAGCCGCCTGGCACTGGGCGGTGGCACCGCTTGATCACCGGTGGACCGCTGAAGCGATAGCACGCTTTGCTGGGCGTGGCACCGCCCATCGTCGATCAAAGATCGACACAGCGGTGGCACCGCCGACAGCGGTGGCACCGCTTTGACCACAGAAACACAGGAACTCCAAATTCACTTGGAATTTGGAGCCCAATTTGAATCCACTTTGGATCTATAAATACCCCCTTTCTCGGTGAAAGGGTTACCCTTTGAGCAAGAAAAAGTTTGAGTCTTGAGCTTTTGAAGAGTTTTGAAAAGTATTGTATTCTTTGCTAAGTGTTCACCTTCTTCTTCTTCTTGAGAGATCTTGTACAAGTGTGAACATCTTGTAAAGGGTTGTAAAGGGGTGTTTGATCCTTCCCCTTCAAAGGACTTGCTAGTGGAAGAGTGGAGCCTCATCGCAAAGGCTTCAAGAGTGGATGTAGGTCATTTGACCGAACCACTATACATCATTGTGTCCTTAAATGTGTGAGTGTTTATATTTCTGAAATCACTTCATTTCTTGGCTGCAAGTTCATAGTTAGTTCCTTTTCACAAGCAATTACTTTCAAGTTCTCTTTCGTCGAATCGAATTCTTCTACGAACTTGTGTTTCTTTGCGAAATCGGTTTCAAGAATACGAGTTTAATCCGCTGCACTAATTCACCCCCTCTTAGTGCCTTTTGATCCTTTCACTAGGTACCGAATCAGATTCTGGCTATGGAATTATGCTTGAGCTAGGTTCTCCAACTTCGCTCAACTCTTTCATGCTCCCACTGTCTCTACTAAGAATGTGTTCTTTCTTAAGGAACACTGCTCTCTTGGCTACAAAGACCTTTTGGTCTTTAGGGTGATAGAAATAATACCCATAGGTTTCCTTAGGATATCCCACAAACTTGCACCATTCCGTCCTAGATTCCGACTTGTCGGGGTTGTATCTCTTGACGTGGGCAGGGCAGTCCCAAATCTTAACAACCTTAAGATCGGGTTTCTTCCTATTCCATATCTCATATGGAGTAGACATCACTGACTTAGTTGGAATTCTGTTCAGAAGGTAAGCTACGGTCTATAGGGCATATCCCCAGAATGAGATGGGTAGGTCGGCGAAACACATCAGGGAAGGCACCATGTCTAACAGTGTACGATTCCTCCTTTTTAATACACCATTAAGCTATGGTTTATAAGAAGGTGTCCATTGGGATAAAATCACATGGTCTTTGAGGAACTAGGTGAACTCTGTACTCAAGTACTCACCTTCTCGATCTGATCGAAGGGTTTTAATACTCTTTCTTGTCTGGTTTTTCACTTTATTTATATATTTCCTAAATTTCTCAAAAGTCTCAGACTTGTACTTCATCAAGTACACATGTCTGTATCTTGAGAAATCATCAGTGAAAGTAATGAAGTAGGAGTAACTACCTATGGCATGAGTCGACATGGGACCACATACATCACTATGTATGAGTTCTAATAAGTCAGTGGCTCTCTCTCCAGTTCCATTAAATAGAGAGTTGGTCATCTTTCCCCGAAGGCCAGGTTCACATGTCGCATATAACTCATAGTCGAATGGATCTAGATATCCATTCTTCAGTAACGTTTGAATCCTTCCCTCGTGGATGTGACCTAGCCTACAATGCTAAAAATATGTATTGTTCACCTCTTCTCGTTTCCTTTTAGACTCACTTACACTCATGATATATGGAGCTGTATCTAGCATAAATAAACTATTATACACTGTTCCTCTCATGATGATCTTATCATCTAATATTATTGAATAACCATTATTCTCATAAACTAATTTATATCCACTAACTATCAAACATAAAATGAAAATAATATTTTTAATAATAGAAGGAACATAATAGCATGCATTTAATACAATAATAGCTCCACCAGGCAAATGTAAGGTGACCTTGCTAATAGCCACTACAATAACCTTTGCTCCATTGCCCATCTTAAGGTCCATCTCACCTTTGTTCAATCTCCTAGGTCCTATAAGAACCTGCAATGAATTACAGATATGATAAGCACTCCCGGTATCCAATCCTATATGTTATCATAAGATTCTAACAAATGGAGATTGATCATGAATGTACCTGAAGCTTCTCCAAGCTTCTGTTTCGCCCTCTCTACAATGTACTCTTTGTAATTCTTCTTCCAATGCCCATCTTTTCCATAGTGGAAGAACTAGCCTTTTTCTTTTGTTGGATCTTTCTTGGCAACTTTTGCCTTACCCATTTTGCCCTTGCCCTTGCCCTTCTTAAGGGTCTTCTCAGTCTTCCTTTTCTTTCTGGTCTCACCAGCATAGAGAATCGGCTTCTCTTTCTTGATGGTGCTCTCTGCTTTTCTCAACATATTGAGGAGCTCTGGAAGGGTCACCTCAAGTTTGTTCATATTAAAATTCATTATAAACTGAGAAAAGGAATCTGGTAGGGACTAAAACATAAGATATACATACAGGTTATCCTTTAAGACCATTCCTAGACCTGTGAGTTTCTCGATCGACTCAATCATCTTAAGGACATGGTTCTGAACTAGTGTCCCCTCAGTTATCCTAGCACGAAAATGACTCTTTGATATCTCATATCGCTAAGTTCTTCCTTGTTCCTCAAACAATTTGTGGAGATGCCAAGTATAGAATTAGCATCTATATTTTCATACTGTCTCTGTAACTCAGTAGTCATAGAGGCCAACATATAACACTGAGCAAGAGTGGAATCATCTATGTACTTCACATAACGAGCAATCTCATCCTCGCTTGCCCCTTTGTCGGGCATAGGGATCACTATATCAAAGACGTACGTGATTTTCTCCGTCGTGAGAATAATTCTTAGATTGTGAAGCCAATCCATATAATTTGGACCAATGAGGTGGTTGGAATCAAATATGCCACGTAAAGGATTTAAAAGCGATATTTTTCTGAAATTAAAGATGTAGCAGAAATAAATAACATGCAAACTTTGTAAAAATTAAATAGTTAAGATAAGGACTTCTATCTTAATATATTCCCACTAATTTTTCACGAGACACAAAACACCCTCCGATATGTGAATCAGAGACCCCCGATAGATCTCTAGTGGGGATCAGGATCTAATCGGTGTCTTAACGTAACCTCGAGGGACTCGACCAATCACGTTAAACCCGTAAAGGTAGACAACTCTTGCCAATCATAACTCCTTGTGATTCCCATCCTATTTGGTCTCTGAACCACCATGGCCTCGAGGGACTCGATCAACCATGATGTTCGGTTAAGTTATCACCATCGTTACAAGATAAGTCTGATTCGGTGATATACTCTCGAGGGACTCGACCAAGCATACCATGTCCTCAGGTCATCAGTGACATCTCTATGTTGTAGATAAGATAGCGAAACGTGAAATATGTGAGTCTCGAGGGACTCGACCAACTCAACCTACACCGGGAATCGGTTCCTAACTATAACGATGGAAGGCCACGTGGGTCAATCTAATTGCCTCATATTTACCGACTTAATATTATTAATAGAGAGGATTTTTGATTTGGTCTCCTAACATAATGTGTCACAGACATACATATTTAATATATATATCTATATCGAATACAAATATATATATATATATCTAGTAGGTGTATAACCAATCACACATCACATGAGTAATCACACCAGATGATCATGGACCATATCCTAATGTGATCCGGCCCGAGCCAGTGGGCCCAATCACTCACATCAAGATCTATGTGTTCTTAGGCGCATCTACATGCCCTATGATCATCCTTCTCGCTTCGTCAGTTCCGTTGGCATCTCAATGCATCTCCATGTGTCGAATCGTCCGTCTCAGCCTCATGGGTCCTGCTACTTCTGCGCCTTCTCATGTAATTACAACATAATTATAAGCACGCAGGCCCGATAATAAACGAGAAAAATATAGGCTCGTAAGCCCCAATAATAATAATCAGATGTACACACATCACATCATAGGTCCATGATCATCTGTCCACATAATACATCATATGTATATATTATTTTATAGGACTACTAGATAAAAAAATAATAGTTAATTAAACTATTTAATTAACATATATATTTTCTAAAATCAGGGACATAGAGAGAATTTTTTGAATTCCCAAGTGTATTTTGGTCATTTTGTCAAAAGGGACAAAAATTAGAATTTATTAAATTTCGAGGGGTAAAATTATCTTTTGTTCGAAAACCCGAGTTCCTCTGTTTTGTTTGCTGCTGTGTTGCGGCTACCATCGCCGCCACCCCGCTGGCGACGGCACTACGGGGAAGCGCCGCCCATGCCTGCGGGCCTACGGGCGGCACCGCTATAGTGGGGCATCGCTCACGGGCAGACGTGCCCGCCCGCTGGCGCTGCCCCTTGCGGGGCAATACCCGCAGAGGCCCGATGCCCCTATGCGGGCGAGCACCGCTGCAAGCGCTGCCCTCCCCTACGGGTAGTTCGCCTTTAGGCGATGCTATCGCCCACCCATGCGGGTAGGCAGCCCACAAGGGCCTCGCAGGCATCACCCATCCTTGTGGGCAAGCCGACGTGCCAAGCGTTGCCCGCCTTTGCGGGCAGGCCGCCAGCTACCTGCAGCTTGCATACGGGCACCTTGCCCACAGCCGCCATCGCTTCCATTGCATGCAGCAAGGCTGCAAGCAACCTTGTGACCGCTGTGCGAGCGCAGCAAGGGCAGCAACAGTTGCTGCCCTTTCTCACCTTTTGTGCCAATAATTTTGGTGTCAAAAGTAGATCTAAAACACAACACACATAATTTAAGATCTGATCTTCACACGAACAATCTAGCTCTAATACCATTGTTGGAAAATCCTTCTAGGGGCGACATCTCATGCATAGCAGAAGAAAAAAAATAAAACACCCAGATTTCCAATAGAAAGGTTTCGTCGTCGTGCGAAGATCGGTGCGTCAAAACAAATCCGTGAAAACTGCATGTGTAAAAGAAAATACCTAGGGAGATCGTATATCCCTAAATCCCTGCAGATCTGTAGGAAGGATGAAGGAGGTCAAGCGTCCTCCTCTCTAGCGGTATCCACACAGCAGTGACTACGACAATGCACCTCTCTAAGGAGAGGAGAACAGAAGGTGGCCACCAAAAGAAACCCTCAGCCTATAGAGTTTGGTTCCTCCTATTTATAGAGGCCCCTTGTAAACCCTAATGGATCTTGTCCTGTTGGTTATTGGATCTCCATCCAATTACCCAAGCCTCTTGGATTAGTGGGTCTCTACCCAATAATCTCTTATTAGCAATTATTGGATCTTATCTTAGGATCCGATAATTCAGGGGCTTAATGGATATCCAATAAGATAGGGGTTCCAGCGGATATCTCATATCCGAACCTCTACTCGTTGCAATACCTACCATATGTATATGACCCTCTAGGCCCAATATCGAGCTAGTCGTGAGTCATACTTATCAGAACTCTTTCTGACTTAGTGAATTATTATCTCAATAATAATTCACCCAACTCATCGATTGTGGACGTACTAGGCCACTACGCCGCAGCCCCTAGACGATACAGGGGAATCCAATCCTTTGGACCTATCTATCCTCAATTATTATGTATCTATAGTCCCTCATCCATCTAATATCCCAAAGATACCAGGCATGGTACTGTCAGGCCCATACGGTCTCTCCTCGAGTCTTGCTCTTATCGAATTCTCCCAAAAAATACTTTCTCTCTCAATCCGAATAACCTTGGCCAAGGATTTATTTGAGTAAGGATACATGAGATATTCTTCTTATAATATCGAGAGTGGATGATCCTCTATTGACACTCAATAGCCCTCGTAAGGTTAGCTACCACTCCCAATAACTGGCTGTACTAGATCTGGAACATTCCAAACCTATAAGTCAAGTATCAAAGAGTGGAGTACTCATATAGGACATCCTTGGTGTCTCAAGTCTAAGGATCAGATACACTACTGGGACCACGGAATCGCTGTCTGAAGTGAGGTATCAATAACCATCCAGCATTCCATAGGCGGATCAATTAGTAAACTCATTCCTCAATGAGCACTTGCATTGTACCCTTAGTGCCCCACATGAGTAGCTATGAGACCAGCCACCTCCATCATATGGACGGGTATAGAACACACCAGTTTATCCAGTTATCTCGATATCCCTCTCGAGTAACCTATGACCAGGATAATTTGGGGTCTATGTTTAAAGGTGAATCGGTCTCATTATCGTGATCTCATCATGATCTGATTCCCATTGTACAGATCCAAGGACATCACAATATATACAACACGCAAGATAAAGTGATAAAACATCTAAAAATATGCAAGAGAAAAAGTGCATATCAAGTCACAAATGCCACTCATGTGATTGGCTTGTAGGACATATATGACTAGCAATATATCACATACATACATATTTAATATATATATCTACATCGCATGTAAATTTATATATGTATCTAGTAGGTGTATAAGTAATCACACATCATATGAGCAATCACACTAGATGATCATAGACCATAGCCTAATGTGATCATCCTGAGTAAGTGGACCCAATTACTCACATCACAATCTATATGTGCATCGACACATCTCCATGCCTTGTGATCATTCATCTTATCTTCGTTAGTTTCGTTGATATCTCGGCACATCTTCAAGCATCATAATCACCCGTCTCTGACTCGTGGGTCTCATTGTCACTTCCACGCTCCCGTCGCATCTCCTCATGTAATTACAATATAATCATAGACACGTAGGCCCGATAATAGATGAGAAAAATAAATTTAGAGGCTCGTAGCCCCTAATATTAATAATCACATCACATGTACACACACATCACATAGTTCATAATCATCCATCCACATCACACATCATCATGTAGGACTACTAGATAATAATAATTAATTAATTATACTATTTAATTAATTATTTTATAGCCCTTTGAAGTACCCTATACTAGGGTGCCCCAAGCGGCTAGGAAACCCTAATCGCTAGGGTTACCCCTACGGATAGGAAACCTTGGCCATATGATTGCCTTTGGCAGCCAAGGATCCCTTGTAATATCCCTCATTTCTAAGGTTTATGTAAGGACCAATTTTGTGCTAGTCCTATGCACTTTTGATGGCACTTGTGACTTGATATGCACTTTTTCTCTTTGCTTATTATTAGGCGTTTTATCATTTTATCTTGCGTGTTGCATATATTATGATGTCCTTGGATCTGTACATTGGGAATCGGATCGTGATGAGATCACGATAATGAGACCGATTCACCTTTAAACATAGACCTTGAATTATCCTAGTCATAGGTTACTCGAGAAGGACATCGAGATAACTGGATAAACTGGTGTGCTGTATGCCCATCCATATGATGGAGGTAGCTGGTCTTATAGCTACTCGTGTGGGGACACTAGGGGTACAGTGCGGGTGCTCATTGGGGAATGAGTTCAGTGATTGATCCGCCTACAGAATACTAGATGGTTATTGATACCTCACGTCAAACAGTGATTCCGTAGTCCCACTAGTGTATCTGGTCCTTAAACTTGAGACACCAAGGATGTCCTGTATGAGTACTCCACTCTTTGATACCATACTTATAGGTTTGGAAAGTTTCAAATCTCGTATAGTCGGTTATTAGGAGTGGTAGCCAACCTTATGAGTGCTATTGAGTATCAATAGAGGATCATCCACTCTCAGTATCATGAGAGGAATATCCCATGTATTCTTGCTTGAACAAATCCTTGGCCAAGGTTATTCGGATTGAGAGAGAAAGAGTTCTCCGGAAGAATCCGACAAAAGCAAGACTCAAGGAGAGACCATATGGGCCTGACAGCACCGTGCCCGGTATAGGGTCTTTAGGATATTGGATGGATGAGGTACTATAGATACATGGTAACTGAGGACAGATAGGTCCAAAGGATTGGATTCCCCTGTATTGTCTGGGGGCCGCGGCGTAGTGGCCTAGTACATCCGCAGTCAATGAGTTGGGTGAATTATTATAGAGATAATAATTCACCAAGTCAGAAGGAGTTCTAACAAGTATGACTCACGGCCAGCTCGATATTGGGCCTAGAGGGTCACATACATATGGTAGGTGTTGCGACGAGTAGAGGTTCGGATATGAGATATCCATTGAACCCCCTATCTTATTGGATATCCATTAAGCCCCTGAATTATTGGATCCTGAGATGAGATCCAATAATTGCTAATAAGAGATTATTGGGTAGAGACCCACTAATCCAAGAGGCTTGGATAATTGGATGGAGATCCAATACCCAATAGGGCAAAAGATTCATTAGAATTTTCAGGGGGCCTCTATAAATAGGAGGGAACCAAAGCTCTATAGGCTGGGGGTTTCTTTTGGTAGCCACCTCCTGTTCTGCTCTCCTCAAAGAGAGAGGTGCATCGTTACAATCCCTGCCATGTGGATACCGCTAGAGAGGAGGATGCTTGACCTCCTTTATCCTCTCCCACAGATCTACAGGAATTCAGGGATATACGATCTCTCTAGGTATCTTCTTTTACATGTGTAGATTTGCGGATTTGTTTTTGAAGCACCGATCTTTGCATGATGACGGAAACTTTCTACAAAAATTCTAGGGTTTTGTTTTCTATTCTTCTACTGTGCATGTGACGTCGCCCCCTAAAGGATTTCCCAATAGTGGTATTAGAGCTAGGTTGTTTGTGCGAAGATTGGATCTTAAACTACATGTGTTGTGTTTTGGATATGCTTTCGACGCTAAAATCATTAGCACGAAGGGCTAGAAAGGGCAACAACTATTGCTGCCCGCTCGTGCAGCAACCACAAGGCTGCTTGCACAGGTAGCAGTCGGTGGCCGGCGGCCTATGTGTAGGCGGCAGCCGGCCGGCAAGCTACGGGCCACCAGCAGGCAGCACCTGCACCGGTGGCCTGCCCGCAGGAGTCGGCGCTGCCTACGGGCACTACGACCGTAGGTAGAAGTGCCCACATACGTTGTGGCGCCAGCAGGCGCTGCACCCGCAAGGGGTAGCGTCGCCCGTGGCTAGCCCGCAAGGGGCAGCGCCACCTGTGGGCGACCTACCCGGAGGTGTGGGTGCACCCGCAAGGGGCACCGTCGTGCACAAGGGGTAGTGCCGTCGGTGGACAGACCGCTTGCATGTGTTACGCTCGCGAGCAAGGGCAGCGTGCCCGGCCATAATTGCCGCCGCCGGTAGGGTGGCGGCGGTCGCAACTCTGCAGAAGGGAAAGGTATTAGGTTTTTTGGGCAAAAGATAGTTTTGCCTCTCGGAATTTTAGAAATTCTGATTTCTGTCCTCTTTTGATAGAATTACCAAAATACCATTTTGGCCGAATTATCGAAATACCCTTGGGAATTCAAAAAATTTCCTTTATGTCCCTGATTTCAAAAAATTAAATATGTTAATTAAATAGTTTAATTAACTATTATTTTTATCTAGTAGTCCTATAAAATAACATATACATGTGATGTATGATGTGGTCAAATGATCATGGACTTGTGTTGTGATTATTATTATTGGGGCCTGCGAGCCTTTATTCTTTTCTCATTTATTGTTGGACCTGTGTGCCTATAATTATGTTGTAATTATATGAAGAGGTACAGTGGTAGCGTGACTTATAAGGTCGAGACGGATGATTCGACATATGGAGATGCGTTGAGATGCTGACGGATCCGACGAAGCGAGATGGACGATCACAGGGCATAGAGATGCGTTGAAGCACATATAGATCTTGATGTGAGTGATTGGGCCCACTGGCTTGGGCCTGATCACATTAGGATATGGTCCATGATTATCTGATATGATTGCTCATGTGATGTGTGATTAGATATACACCTACTAAATATGTATATATATATTTGCATGCGATATAGATATATATATTAAATACGTATGTGTGTGACACATTATGTTAGGAGACCAAATCAAAAATCCTCTCCATTAATAATATTAAGTCGGTAAACGTGAGACAATTAGATTGACCCATGTAGCCTTCCATCGTTATAGTTAGGAACCGATTCCCGGTGTAGGTTGAGTTGGTCGAGTCTCTCGAGACTCACCTATATCGCGTTTCGCTATCTTATCTACGACATAGAGATATCACCAGTGACCTGAGGACATGGTATGCTTAGTCGAGTCCCTCGAGAGTATATCACCGAATCAGACTCATCTTGTAACGATGGTGATGACTTTACCAAACATCATGGTTGGTCGAGTCCCTCAAGGCTATGGTGGTTCGGAGGCCGAACAGGACGGGAATCACAAGGAGTTGTGATTGGCAAGAGTTGCCTACCTTTACGGGCTTAACGTGATTGGTCGAGTCCCTCGAGGTTACGTTAAGATGCCGATTGGATCTCGATCCCCACTAGAGATCCGTCGAGGGTCTCTGATTCACATATCGGAGGGTGTTGTGTGTCTCACGAAAAATTAGTGGGAGTATATTAAGATAGAAGTCCTTATCTTAACTATTTAATTTTTGTAAATCTGCATGTTATTTATTTCTGCTACATCTTTAATTTCAGAAAATGTCACTTTTAAATCCTTTACATGGCATACTTGATGCCAACCACCTCACTAGTCCAAATTATACGGATTGGCTTCGTAATCTAAGAATCGTTCTCATGGCGGAGAAAATCATGTATGTCCTTGATACTGTGATCCCTACACCCGACGAAGGGGCAAGCGAGGATGAGATCGCTCATTATGTGAAGTACTTAGATGATTCCACTCTTGCTCAGTGTTATATGTTGGCCTCTATGACTACTGAGTTACAGAGACAGCATAAAAATATGGATGCTAATTCCATACTCCTGCATCTCCGTAAACTATTTGAGGAATAGGGAAGAACTCAGTGATATGAGATATCAAAGAGTCTTTTCCGTGCCAGGATGACTGAGGGGACACCGGTTCAGAACAATGTCCTTAAGATGATTGAGTGGATCGAAAAACACACAAGTCTAGGAATGGTCCTAGAGGATAACTTGTGTATGGATCTTATGCTTCAGTCTCTACCAGATTCCTTTTCTCAGTTCATAATGAATTTAATATGAACAAACTTGAGGTGACCCTCCCAGAGCTCCTTAATATGTTGAGAGAAGCAGAGAGCACCATCAAGAAAGAGAAGCCGGTTCTCTACACTGGTGAGATCAGAAAGAATAGGAAGGCTGAGAAGACTCTTAAGAAGGGCAAGGGCAAGGGCAAAAAGGGTAAGGCAAAGGTTGCCAAGAAAGACCCAACAAAGGACAAAGGCCAGTGCTTCCACTGCGGCAAAGATGGGCATTAGAAGAGGAACTGCAAAGAGTACCTTGCAGAGAGGGTGAAACAGAAGCTTACAGAAGCTTCAGGTACATTCATGATTAGTCTCCATTTGTTAGAATCTTTTAATAACACTTGGGTATTGGATACAGGGAGTGCTTATCATATCTGCAATTCGTTGTAGATTCTGGCAAGACCTAGGAGATTGAACATAAATGAGATGAACCTTAAGATGGGCAATGGAGCAAAGGTTGCTGTAGTGGCTATTGGCAAGTTCACTTTACATATGCTTAGTGGAGCTATTATTGCATTAGATGCATGCTATTATGTTCATTCTATTTTCAAAAATATTATTTCCATTTCATGTTTGACAATTAGTGGATATAAATTAGTTTTTGAGAACAATGGTTGTTCAATAATATTAGATGATCAGATCATCACGAGAGGAACATTGCATAATGGTTTATTTATGCTAGATATTGCTCCACATATCATGAGTGTAAATGAGTCTAAGAGGAAACGAGAAGAGGTGAACAATGCAAATCTTTGGCATTGCAGGCTAGGTCACATCCACGAGGGAAGGATTCAAAAGTTTCTAAAAGATGGATATCTAGATCCATTTGACTATGAGTCATATACGATATGTGAACCTTGCCTTCGGGGAAAGATGACCAATTCTCCATTTAGTGGAACTGGAGAGAGAGCCACTGAGTTACTAGAACTCATATATAGTGATGTATACGGTCCCATGTCGCCTCATGCCATAGGTGGTTACTTCTACTTCATTACTTTCACTAATGATTTCTTAAGATATGAACATGTGTACTTGATGAAGTACAAGTCTGAAGCTTTTGAGAAATTTAGGAGCTGCCTTGCCCATGTTAAGAGACACAACCCTAATAAGTTGGAATCCAGAACGGAATGGTACAAGTTCGTGGGATACCCTAAGGAAACTTGTGGGTATTATTTCTATCACCATAAGAACCAAAAGGTCTTTGTAACCAAGATAGTAGTATTCCTTGAGAAGGAACACATTCTTAGTGGAGACAGTGGGAGCATGATAGAATTGAGTGAGGGTGGAGAACCTAGCTCAAGCACCATTCCACAGCCAAAATCTGTTCAGATACCTAACACACAAATTCTAACTTTACGTAGGTCTGATAGAATATCCCATCCTCCTGAGAGATATATGGGACATATCAGAGGAGAGGATGTTGAGGATATTGATCCTCAGACCTACGAGTAGGCTATTATGAGCATAAACTCTGAGAAATGGCAAGAAGCCATGAATTCAGAAATGGATTCCATGTACTCCAACAAGGTTTGGAACCTAGTTAATGCATCCGAGGGTATTGTACCCATTAGCTGTAAGTGGATCTTCAAAAAGAAGATTGGAGTAGATGGAAAGGTAAAGACCTATAAAGCAAGGCTAATGGCTAAGGGGTATCATCAAAGGAAAGGTATTGACTATGATGAAACTTTCTCACCGGCAACCATGCTAAAATCCATTCGAATTCTATTGGCTCTTGTAGCACACTATGATTATGAGATCTGGCAGATGAATGTCAAAACCGCATTCCTCAATGGTAACCTCGAGGAGGAGGTGTATATGATACAGCCCGAGGTATTCGTATCTAGGGATAACCCAGATAAGGTGTACAGATTGCTTAGGTCCATTTATGGATTGATGCAAGCTTCCCGAAGTTGGAACATAAAATTTGATGAGGCGATCTGATCTTATAACTTCGTTAAGAATGAAGATGAGCCTTGTGTGTACAAGAAAGTAAGTGGGAGCACTATTACCTTTTTGTTATTATATGTGGATGACATCTTGATCATTCGGAATGATGTAGGAATGCTCTCCATAGTAAAGACTTGGTTATCTAGGCACTTCTCCATGAAGGACTTAGGGGAAGCATCCTGCATATTGGGGATACGGATCTATAGAGATAGATCCAAGAGGATGCTTGGCTTGTCCCAGTCCAGGTACATAGACACCATTGTTAAAAGGTTTGGCATTAAAAATTCTAAGAGAGGTCTCATACCAATGAGACATGGAATATTACTTTCTAGAAGTATATCCCTAAAGACTCCTAAAGAAAGGGCACACATGGATATGATACCATATGCCTCAGTAATAGGATCTATCATGTATGCTATTATGCTATATACCAAGCCTAATATAGCGCATGCTCTGAGTGTCATGAGCATATATCAGGCAGATTCAGGCTTGGAGCATTGGAAAGCAGTAAAATGTATCCTTAAGTACTTGAGAAGGACTAAGGATCTTTTACTGGTATATGGAGATAGTAGCCTCAGAGTTGAGGGCTACACGGACTCGAGCTTCCAGTCCGATGTTAATGATAGCAAGTCTAATTCAGGGTATGTGTTCACCCTAAATGGAGGAGCAGTATGCTGGAAGAGTTCCAAGCAAGACACTACTGCTGACTCGACCACAGAGGCTAAATACATTGCTACGGCAGAGGCAGCAAAGGAGGAAGTCTGGATGAAGAAGTTCATCATAGATTTGGAAGTCATGTCGAGCAACGAAGAGCTGATTCCCTTATATTGTGACAACTACTTAGTGATTACCCAAATAAGGGAACCCAGGTCTTATCAGAAGTGTTCTGACAAGGTTCTAGCTTATTAAAGAGATTGTGGCCCGAAAAGATGTAGCAATGGAAAGAGTTCCATTCGAAGATAATATTGCAGATCCACTAACAAAGCCATTGACTCAGATTGTCTTTGAGCATCATAGAGGTCTGATGGGGATCAGACATGTTGGTGATCGGCTTTAGGTCAAGTGGGAGATTGCTAGTCATATGTGCCCTGTAAGCCAATCACTGAGTGATAGCACGTGACTTGATATACACTTTTTCTCTTTGCTTATTATTAGGCGTTTTATCACTTTATCTTACGTGTTGCATATATTGTGATGTCCTTGGATCTGTGTAATGGGAATTGGATCATGATAAGATCACGATAATGAGACCGATTCACCTTTAAACACATACCCTAAATTATCCTAGTCATAGGTTACTCGAGAAGGATATCGAGATAACTGGATAGACTGGTGTGTTGTATACCCGTCCATATGATGGAGATAGCTAGTCTCATAGCTATTCGTGTGGGGACACTAAGGGTATAGTGCAGGTGCTCATTGGGAATGAGTTCACTGATTGATCCGCCTACAGAATGCTGTATGGTTATTAATACCTCATGTCAAACAGTGATTCCGTAGTCCTAGTAGTGTATCTGGTCCTTAGACTTGAGACACCAAGGATATCCTGTATGAGTACTCCACTATTTGATACCAGACTTATAGGTTTGAAAAGTTTCAAATCTAGTACAGCCGGTTATTGAGAGTGGTAGCCAACCTTACGAGGGCTATTGAGTGTCAATAGAGGATCATCCGCTCTCAGTATCATGAGAGGAATATCCCATATGTTCTTACTCGATAAATCCTTGGCCAAGGTTATTCGGATTGAGAGAGAAAAAGTTCTTCGGGAGAATCCAATAAGAGCAAGACTCGAAGAGAGACCGTATGGGCCTGACAGCACCGTGCCCGGTATAGGGTCTCTAGGATATTGGATGGATGAGGGACTATAGATACATGGTAATTGAGGACAGATAGGTCCAAAGGATTGGATTCCCCTGTATCATCTAGGGGCTGCGGCATAGTGACCTGGTACATCTGCAGTTGATGAGTTGGGTGAATTATTATAGAGATAATAATTCACCAAGTCAGAAGGAGTTCTGACAAGTATGACTCACGGTTAGTTCGATATTAGGCCTAGAGGGTCACACACATATGGTAGGTGTTGTGACGAGTAGAGGATCGGATATGAGATATCTGTTGAACTCCCTATCTTATTGGATATCCATTAAGCCCCTGAATTTTTAGATCCTGAGATGAGATCCAATAATTACTAATAAGTGATTATTGGGTAGAGACCCACTAATCCAAGAGGCTTGGGTAATTGGATGGAGATTCAATACCCAATGGGTCAAAAGATCAATTAGGGTTTTCAGGGGGTCTCTATAAATAGGAGAGAACCAAAGCTCTATAGGCTGGGGGTTTCTTTTGGTAGCCACCTCTTATTCTCCTCTCCCCAAAGAGAGAGGTGCATCGTTGCAATCCCTGCTATGTGGATACCGCTAGAGAGGAGGACGCTTGACCTCCTTCATCCTCTCCCACAGATCTGCAGGAATTCAGGGATATCCGATCTCCCTAGGTATCTTATTTTACATGTGCAGTTTTATGGATTTGTTTTTGATGCACCGATCTTCGTATGATGACGAAAACTTTCTATGAAAAATCTGGGGTTTTGTTTTTTGTTCTTCCGCTGCGCATGTGATGTCGCTCCCCTAAATGATTTCCCAACATTTTGAATTATTCATGAGGACCTATTTGTAAAATTTGAGGACTTATCTATAAAATTAAAGGACCTATATGTAAATATAAAAATTTCAATGATTAAGCAGTTAAGTTGCAAAAAAAAATAAATAGTGATTTTTATCCCACCGCCTCTCTATTTCCTTGTATGCACCTCTGTTCCCTACACAAGGAAACAGAGGAGGTGTGGTGCATCGGGGAGGAGAAGGGAAGAAGGGGAGAAGAAGAGAAGAAAAGGAAGAAGAAGGGAAGAAGAGGAGAAGAAGAAGAAGAGGGAGAAGAGAGGGAAGAAGAAGAAGAGAGGAAGGAGGCTATGGCTAGGGTTGCACACCTCTGTTCCCTACACAAGGAAACAGAAGAGGTGTGGTGCATCAAGGAGGAGAAGGGAAGAGGAGAAGAAGAAGAAGAAGAAGAGGGATTCTTTGACAACAAGCTTGGGCATTCAACCTAAACCACTAGATTATATAATTAATATAACTACACTATTAGGGATTCTTTGACAACAAACTTGATATGGTCATCTTATCTGATTTCCATTAGAGAACATTAACTTCTTACTAATTTGGTTCTATTAGAGATTTAGAGTTTTGATATTATACTTGATATGGATTGGCTATCTTCTTATCATGCCAGTATAGATTGTTATACGAAAATAATCACTTTTTGCATATTAGATCAGCCCATCTTTTATTTTAAGGGTATTAGGCATGATTTACCTCCTTGCTTAATATCAACTTCAGCTCCTTGTCTTATGCAGAAGGGATATTTTTGCTATCTTGTATATATAAAGGAGCGATCAGATCAAGAAACTAATCTAAATGAAATTTTGATAATCAAAGAGTTCCCTGATGTATTTCAGGATGACTTGCCCGGAGTACCTCTAGACAAAGAAGGTGAATTTACTTTTGATTTGATCCTTGGGACAACTTTCAATATTTAAGCCTCCCTATAGAATGGCACCACTCAAGTTATAGGAATTGAAGAAGCAACTACAAGGATTGTTAGATAGGGGTTTTACTTGGCCCAGTGTTTTACATAGGGTGCTATAGTGTTGTTAGCTAAGAGGATGGATGGAACATTGAGGCTTTATATTGATTATAGATAATTTAATCTGGTGATCATAAAAAATAAGTATCCTCTACCTAAAATCGATGACTACTTTGTCCAATTACAAGGTGCATAAATATTTTCTAAGATTGATCTAAGGTTGGATATTATCAATTGAAGATCAAGAAGGAGGACAATGATAAGATCCACATTTAGTTTATATGAGGAATGAAGTAAATAAAAAAAGATTGAAACCGGATTTTTGAGTTTCAAAGGATGGCCTATTGAGATTTGGGGATAGAGTATGCATCCCTAATGATCCATATATCCATAAAAAAAAAGACCCTAAGAAATAGGATCATTCCTCTAGTTAAAATGATTTAGAGGACATCATTATATTGATGAACCTACTTGAGAGCTAAAAAAGGAAATGAAGAAAACTGATCCTCATTTTTTTATTGATTGAGGTATGACCAATTTATAGGACTCAATTTTCTTTTAAGGTGATCTATATGTAAATAAGTATCCTCAATTTATAGGACTTATTTGTAAAATCAGAGCATCTATATGTAAATACAAATATTTCAGTGATTAAACTGTTAATTTGTAAAATAAAAAAAAGGAAATAGTGATTTTTATCCCATCACCTCTCTGTTTCCTTCTGTGCACTTTTGTTCCTTGCACAAGGAAATAGAGGAGATGGGAGAGTAGGTAACAGTGCTTCTCCTACATTCTGCATGAGCTGCAGCTGTGGAGGAAGAAAGAAGATAGGAGAAAAAAAAACAAGGAGAAGAGGAGGAGGAAGAGTAGAAGGATTTCGGTTTACAATTTCTTTGGATCAAAATCTTTGAAAGGCAAGTGTTCTAATCTTTTTCTACTGCAATTCTAGCCTTGCAATCTGATATCTCTCTTGTTTTGATGTAAAGGTTTGAATCTGAAAAATTATTGAGATTCTAACCCTTCTACATTTTTTTTGCTATAAGTCCCTGCACTGATTTCCAATTTAGGCACAACTTATTTAATCTGAATATATACTTGTAAACCTTTCTTTTGATAGCTTATTTAAAGTATTTGGAGTAAATTTGACTACTCGAATATCTAATTGAATAGATCCTATAAATTCGGTAAAATAGAGACCAAAATTTCTAATCGTTTGTTACTAAATTGCTTATAACTCCCTGTTGGAGATGCTGATATATAAAAAAACTTAATTTATTAGAATTTAGACTTATAGATCTTTGTTTTAATATATAGATTGAAAGATTTGGAGTCCAAATGACTGCCCAGATTTTTATTTTGTTTGACCTTATAGATTCTAAAAAACAGGGATCATAATTTCTGAGACACTAAACTAATAACTCCCTGTTAGAAATTTTGATTTGAGCAAAATATATTTTGTTAAAAACAAAACACATAAATCTTTCTTTGGATACTAGATGGAAAGATTTGGATATAAATACTTACCTAGTCATTTGTTGAATTTGATCTTATAGATTCTACAAAATAGAGATTTTATTGCCTAACCTTTGGTTTCTAAATTATTAGTAACTCATTGTTAGGAACTTTAATTTATATGAAACTTATTTTATAAAAGTAGATTTATTTAGCTTTTGAATAACATATTTCTTAAGTAATTTGAAGTAAAACTGGTTATCCAAATAATTTATGCAATATGCCTCTCAAATTCTATCAAAATCAAGCTTTTGTTGATTTTGCCTATTGTTGTTTCATTCCTTTAGAAAATGATTCAGCTAAAATCCTTTCTTTAATTGTACTTTATATTATTGCTTCAAATCCTTATATGCTTTTGCTTTTATTTCCTTTTAAATTTGAATACATTTGTAAAAGAATATGTTAGCATCGTATTGACTCATAAAGGTATATGTACGCTTCGTTGTTCCACATTGTTAGGACTCTAGTTAGGAGAGTCCTGCTTTAGCTTCATTGAAGGGGGGTAAACATATAAATCCTAATGATATTCATGTAAATCCTATTTAGTCAACCCCTATTAAAGAGGTGAAGAGGCCAGCTAGATTAGGATTAGTTTGTTGGTTGATTCTTAGAAAAGCATTAGGAGTTGATTAGAAGTAGGGGTCTTGAGTAGGAGTCCTATTAGGAGTTGAGGTTTAGAAGTCCTATAAATAGCTATGTATTCACCTTCTTTTCATTATGAATTGATCAATCCTTTTAGCAGCATTTGAGTAGCAACTTGGAGGAAGGAACCCCTATAGAGTTCCAAGGAGGCTGATCCCCTAAAGAGATCAACCCCAAGCTTAGAATCCGCAAAGGTTTTAACATATGATATCAGAGCAGCATTCTTGGCATCTCATTGCCCTTCCACAGTCATCCATCTGTCCTTCATAGCTGCCCAAAGCAATTCTCACAATTGCTTAAAAGATCATTGTCGAATTCCGCCATCATCTCCACCACCACGGATCATCTTTTGATCTCCCCGTGAATTGCAACAGGTTCTGGTTTCCTACCTTACTACTGTTGCAATTTAGTTATCCTTATTCAAAAAATTCAAAAAAAATTATTCCTATATTTCTACATAAACTTTCCGTCACAAAGTTTTCGTCTCTACGGCGAAAGATGCATTGCAGAATTCTAACCGCATAGCACTCTTTGTTTGATCTTGCTACTGTATTTTTTTTCTATTCAAATCTCTACGAAATTTTTACAATGGCTTTGACACTTTCTAACAGTGGATTTCTCTTTAGTTTTGTTGAAAAATTCTTAATATAAACCACTGATCTTTTATGTCTAAGCTACTACACTTTAGATATAAAAATCTACTACAGCACCTTTCCGTGATCCTCAATTTTGCCAAACCTCTTGTTGTTGTTTCCTTCTTCGAAATTTTTAATAGCATTACTCTCCCTTATTAGTAGATTCTCTTTGAGTTTTACTTGAATTTCTATTGAGAATTGCTGAAAAAAATTACATCTTTCCTACTGAAATTTTTTTGGTGAAAAATCTGGTGCTGCACCATTGTCATTTTTCTTCTTCGTAATCTACCAAACCCTAGCCACCTTGGTGCCATCAACTATGATGTCTTTAGGGCATCCCTCTAGCCTTAAGATTCAGCCATCATAACCTATTTTTATAACCCTAACAACATCAAAAACTATAGCCCAAAATAGTAAACTATTACAACTGAACCCTTCTATCACCGATCTATTGTCCAAACCTTCCACTACCTCATGCTATTAACCTATCAAAAGAAAAAAGACAAGGATATCTCTAATATATAGACATATGCTATGGCTTCTTAAGATCTAATTGATGCCAAATAAGAAGTATTGGAATCTTGGATTGAATCGCGGCTTGTATCGCGCTTGGAGGATAAATTACATGCTCTGTTTATAGAATTCAGAATTAGACAACCACCGAGTCCAACTAAATTTTAATAAGGAGAGAGTTCAGAGAGGCCTCTAGAGAAGAAGGGATAGCCCTCAGACATGCTTCAGCCATGCAAGAGGGTGGACTTCCTGCAATGGGAAGGAGACCCGACGGGGTGGATTTCGCACACTGAATGTTACTTTCACTACTACCGAACGTTGGATGATGCTATGGTAGAAATTGTTATCATCTACCTTGAAGGACATGCTATCCAATGATATAATTGGCTAGAATATAATCATGGGGCTCCGACATGGAATCAATTTAAGAACACACTGCTGAACCGTTTTGGACCTACAGAGTATGAAAATATCGACGGTCAACTCGCAAAGATTTGACAAACCTCTACGATTCAAGAGTACCAAACTAGATTTGAGAAGCTATCCTACCTTGCTCATGATTGGACTAACTATCAATTGTTAGGAACATTCATCGAAGGACTCAAGTCAGATATAAAAGAGGAGGTTAAGGCACGACAACCTCATACTGTGACGATTGTGATTTCTTTCGTCCGAATACAAGAAGAATGGCTCAACCAAGATGCTCGGAGGATGAGAACCTCTCCTAGGCCCATGGCATATAAACCTCCTTCTACTCCCAACTATCCTTCGTTCCAAAAAAATTGACAAGAAAAGAACTATGTGACTGATCAGCAAAGGGTCTTTGTTGGCATTACGACAAGCCGTGGAACTACGATCATCATTGCAAAAGGGGCCGCCTCCTACTGATTGAACCTCTTGAAGACATGGAGGAGGAGGTCTAGGAGCATGAGGAAGAGGTCGTAGATGAAGAACAGTAGCCAATTAATATTATAATGTATGCCCTTGCCGGTTATGCGAACCTGCAAACGATGAAAGTGGGAGGACTTTTGAAGTAACAACCGATCACCATTCTTATTGACACTAGGAGCACTAATAATTTTATAAATAGAAAGGTTGATGTTTGGATGGCCTTACCTATCAAGAATTACAGTAGGTTTGATGTTAAGGTCACTGACGGATGTCTTTTGAAGTGTGATCATAGGTGCTCGCGGGTGAAACTATTACTATAGGACCAAGAGATAATTACATATTTCTTCTTCCTCCCTCTTAATGATTATGAGGCCATACTCAACATCGAATGGCTGATAACATTGGGTGATATTTTCTAGAATTTTTTGAAACTAATTATGAAATTTTACAATAAGGAAAAACAGATGATACTGCATGGGAAACGTGGGGGTGACGTAACAATGATTTGGACATAGCGAATGAAGAAAGTTTTACACAAAGCATGCAACGACTTTTTGGTACAACTTAAGTAGCAATCTAAGGGAGAGCCAACTGAATTTAAAGACCCAAACCTACTTCCCTTGCATGCTAAATTTTTAGATATATTTGACGAACCATGTAGCCTACCTCCTACCTGTTGGCATGATCATTGTATACCAATTCTTCTAGGAAAACCTCCAGCAAATACTCAACCATATCGGTATTCACATCTATAGAAGGATGAAATAGAAAGGATTGTAAAAGTGATGCTCAAAATAGGAGTTATTCAACCAAGCTGCAACTCCTATTCTTCACTGGTGCTCCTCGTACGAAAGAAGGATGGAACATGGCGAATGTGCATTGATTATCGGGCTCTCAATAGCATAACTGTCAAGGACAAGTATCCTATTCTAGTAGTAGATGAATTGCTTGATGAATTAAAGAGAGCACGAGTCTTCACAAAGCTGGACCTTCGATCCAGGTATCATCAAATACAAGTGTGCGAAGAAGACATACCGAAAACCACCTTTCGAACGCACAACGGTCACTATGAATTTCTAGTAATGCCCTTTGGTCTCACCAATGCTCCCTCCACCTTCCAGAACCTTATGAATAATATTTTATAGAGTTATCTTCATAAATTTGTACTGGTTTTCTTCGACAATATCCTTATTTATAGCCCTTCTCTTGAAAGTCATTTTCAGCACTTACGACTTGTTTTAACGATTTTACGAGAACATATTCTTTCTGTAAAAAAATTAAAGTACAGATTTCTTTAATAAAAGGTAGAATATCTTTGGGCATATCATATTAGAGGAAGGTTTGGTAGTGGACCCCTCAAAAATTAAAGCAATGCAAAACTAGCTGACCTCGAGAAACATAAAATCGCTATGTGGCTTTCTCGGTTTAACAGGCTACTACCGCAAGTTCGTGAAAATCTATGGAAAGATCAGTGCACCCCTTACTTCCTTGCTGAAAAAAGATGCTTTCCAATGGTCGGACAAAGCCACCACCGCCTTGTTGGGAAATCGGGAGATTAGACATCTCATGTGCAACAGAAAACAAAAACAAGATCGGATTTTCCATAGTTACGTACTTGGCCATCGTGCAATGATTGGTGTGCAAAAATTGTAAATCCAAAAAATTCGCATGTATCATATCAGAAGCGTTACTTGGGGAGATCGTATATCCTCAAAAATTCTAGATCCAACGAAGAGGAGGTAGGAGCACTACCGTACTCCTCTCTAATGGTAATTTACACAGCAGACACAACAACGACTCTCCTCAGATCACTACAGGATCTCTCTCCACGTGCACTATAAGGTTGTCGGAGCCAAGGAGGAGGAGAGGAGACTGAGGAGAATAGGAGGATGACTACTAAGAGCTCTTAGCCTATGAACCAGGAGGTTTCTCCTATTTATACAGGCGGAGGAAGCTTATCCTTAACAGATCCTGTTTACACTGGATCTCTATCCAGTTGGATCTCATTGGATCTTATTCACAAGATCTAATTTGATATCATCCAATTAGATCTTATCCAATCATTTAATTGGATCTCATCCAATTACCCAATTGGATCTCATCCACAAGATCCAAACTAGAGGCTTCGCAGATATCTCATATCCGCACCTCTACTCGTCGCAACATCCACCTTATGTGTGTGACCCTCTAGGCTCGATACCGAGCTGGCCATGAGTCGCTCCCGTCAGAACTCCTTTTGACTCAGAACACCTTCTGATATAGTGAATTATTATCTCTATAATAATTCACTCAACTCATCGACTATGGACTTTCTAGTCCACTACGTCATAATCCCCAGACGGTATAGGAGGATCTAAACTATCGGTCCTATCTATTCTCAGTTACCGTATATCTATAGTCCCTCATCCATCTAATATCCTAGAGACTGTATATTGGACATAGTAAAGTCAGGCCCATAAGAAATCCTGTTCGAGTCTCGCTCTAATCAGATTCTCCCGGAGAACTTCTCTCTCAATCTGAAGGACCCTAGCCAGGGATTTTGCTTGAGCGAGCATACCTGAGATATATCTCTAACGATACCGAGAGTGGATGATCCTCTATTGACACACAATTGCCTTCGTAAGGTTAGCTACCATTCCCGAGAACTGGCTATACTAGATCTGGAGCTCTCCAAACCTATAAGTCCGGCATCAAAGAATGAAGTACTCAAATTAGACATCTTTGGTG
This sequence comes from Musa beccarii, assembly GCA_024322285.1. NCBI lineage: Eukaryota > Viridiplantae > Streptophyta > Magnoliopsida > Zingiberales > Musaceae > Musa > Musa beccarii. Next base: position 22,546,091 of record CM044396.1, read on the forward strand.
CCTCAAGTCTAAGGACCAAACACATTACTAGGACTACGGAATCACTGTCTGACATTAGGTATCATTAACCATACAATATTCTATAAGTGGATCAATCAGTGAACTCATTCTCCAATGAGCACTTGCACTATACCCCTAGTGTCCCCACACTAGCGACTATGAGACCAGTCGCCTCCATCATATAAATGAGTATACAGTGCACTAATCTATCTGGTAATCTCAATGTCTTCATCGAGTAACCTATGACCAGGATGATTTAGGATCTATGTTTAAAGGTATATCGGTCTAATTATCGTGATCACATCACGATCTGATTCCCATTTCACAGATCTATGGATATCACAATATTCATCTAGATAATATAAGAAAATATCAATAATAATATGCGAAGAGATCAACATAACATATCACAAGTGCCATCACTCACGTGATTGGCTTGTAGGGCACCTACAACCAACAATCTCTCACTTGACCTAAAGCCAATCACCTACATGTCTAATCCCCATCAGACCTCTATGATGCTCAAATATAATCTGAGTCAACGGCTTTGTTAGTGGATCTGCAATGTTATCATCAGATGGAACTCTTTCCACTATTACATCTCCTCGGGCCATGATCTCTCTGATCAAGTGGAACTAACATGCTTAGACTTCTGATGTGACCTAGGTTCCTTTGCTTAAGTAATTACCCCATTATTGTCGTAATATAAGGTAATCGACACCTCACTATTTGGCACGACTCCTAGATCTGCAATGAAATTCTTCATCTAGACTCCCTCCTTTGCTGCCTCTACCACAACAATGTATTCTCCCTCTATGGTTGAGTCAGCAATAGTATCTTGCTTGGAACTTTTCCAGCATACTGCTCCTCTATTCAGGGTGAAGACATATCCTGAATTCGACTTGCTATCATTAACATCGAATTGGAAACTCGAGTCCATGTAGCCCTCAACTCTGAGGCTATTACCTCCATATACCAATAAAAGATCCTTAGTCCTTCTCAAGTACTTAAGGATACACTTTACTATTTTCTAGTGCTCCAAGCTTGGATTTGCCTGATGCCTACTCGTGACACTCAGAGCATACACTATATTAGGCCTGGTACATAGCATAGCATACATGATAGACCCTATCACTAAGGCATATGGTATTTCTATCCATGTGTGCCCTTTCTTCAGGAGTCTTTGGGCACATACTCCTAGAAAGTGATATTTCATGTCTTATCGATATGAGATATCTCTTGAAATTTTTCATGCCAAACCTTTTGATAATGGAGTCTATGTACCTGGATTGGGACAAACCAAGCATCCTCTTGGATCTATCTCTATAGATCTGAATCCCCATAATATAGGATGCTTCCCCTAAGTCCTTTATGGAGAAGTATCTAGATAGCCAAGCCTTTACTATGGAGAGTATTCCTACATCATTCCCATTGATTAAGATGTCATCCACATATAACACCAAGAAGGTGATAGCACTCCCACTTACCTTCCTATATATACAAAACTCATCTTCGTTCTTAACGAAGTCATAAGATCTAATCGTCAAAACAAATCTTATGTTCCAACTTCGAAAAGCTTGCTTTAATCCATAAATGGACTTAAGCAATCTGCACACCTTATCTGGACTATACTTGGACATAAACCCCTCTGGTTGTATCATATACACTTTCTCTTCGAGGTTGCCATTGAGGAATGCAGTTTTACGTTCATCTGCCAGATCTCATAGTCATAATGTATGACAATTGTCAGTAGAATTTGGATAGATTTTAGTATAGCTAAGGGTGCAAAGGTTTCATCATAGTCAACACCTTGCCTCTGACGATACCCCTTAGCCACTAGCCTTGCCTTATAGGTCTCCACCTTTCCATGTACCCCGATCTTCTTTTTGAAGATCCATTTGCAGCCAATAGGTACGAAACCCTCAGGTGCATCAACAATTCCAAACCTTGTTAGAGTACATGAATTTCATCTCATAATTCATGGCTTCTTGCCACTTCCCGAAGTCTATACTCATAATAGTATCCTCGTAGGTCTGAGGATCAATATCTTGAATGCCCTCTCCACTAATATATCCCACATATCTTTCAGGAGGGTGTGACACTCTACTAGTCCTACGCAAAATTGGAACTTGTGTGTTAGGTACTTGAACAGACTTGATCTCTAGAATGGTGCATGAGCTAGGTTCTCCAACCTCACTCAATTCTATCATGCTCCCATTATTTTTGCCAAGAATGTGTTCCTTCTCAAGAAACATTGCTCTCTTGACAATAAAGACATTTTGGTCCTCAGGATGATAGAAATAATAACCACAAGTTTCCTTGGGGTATCCCACGAACTTGCACCATTCTATCCTAGATTTCAACTTATCAGGGTCATGTCTTTTAACATGGGCAAGGTAGCCCCAAATCTTAATAACCTTAAGATCGGGCTTCTTCCCTCTCCATATCTCATATGGTGTAGATACTACCGATCTAGATGGAACTCTGTTTAGAAGGTAAATTACGGTCTGTAGGGCATATCCCCAAAATGAGATGGGTAGGTCAGCGAAACTCATCATGGACCGCACCATATCTAATAGTGTGCAATTCCTCCTTTCTGATACACCATTGAGTTGTGGTATATAAGGAGGTGTTCATTGGGATCGAATCCCATGATCTTTGAGGAACTGGGTGAATTCTATACTCAAGTATTCTCCTTCTCGATCCGATCGAAGAGTTTAATACTCTTTTCAGTCTGGTTCTCTACTTCATTCTTATACTCTTTGAATTTCTTGAAGGTTTTAGACTTATACTTCATCAAGTACACATGTCCATACTTAGAGAAATCATCAGTGAAAGTAATAAAGTAGGAATAATCACTTATGGCATGAGTTGACATAGGACCACATACATCACTATGTATGAGTTCTAGTAACTCAATGGCTCTCTCTCCAGTTCCACTAAATGGAGAGTTGGTCAATTTTTCACGAAAGTAAGGCTCACAAGTTGTATATAACTCATAGTCAAATGGATCTAAGTATCCATTTTTTAACAACTTTTGAATCCTTCTCTCATAGATATGACCTAGCCTACAATGCCACAAATATGCATTATTCACTTCTTCTCGTTTCCTCTTGCCATGCTTACATTCATGATGTGTGAAGCAGTATTTAGCATAAACAAATCATTATGCAATGTCCCTCTAGTAATGATCTTATCATTCTTACTGATTGAACAACAATTATTCTCAAAAAGCACTTTATAACCATTTAATGTCAAACATGATATGAAAATAATATTTTTGATAATAGAGAGAATAAAATAACATGCATCTAATGCAATAATAGTCCCATCAGGCAAGTGTAGAGTGACCTCGCCGACAGCAACAATAGCAACTCTTGCTCTATTGCCCATCTTGAGGTCTATCTCACCTTTTACCAATCTCCTATGCCTTGTCAGAACCTGCAATGAATTGCAGATATGATAAGCACTACCGGTATCCAATACTTATGCATTATTAAAAGAATTTGACACATGAAGACTTATCATGAAAGTATCTGAAGCTTTTCCAAGCTTCTGTTTCGCTTTTTCTGCAAGATATGCCTTGTAGTTCCTCTTCCAATGCCCATCTTAACCGTAGTGGAAGCACTAGCCTTTATCCTTTACTAGGTCAATTTTGGCAACCTTAGCCTTACCCCGTTTGCCCTTGCCCTTACCCTTCTCAAGGTCTTCCCAGCCTTCATTTTCCTTTTGGTATCACCAACATAGAGAACTAATTTTTCTTTCTTGATTATGCTCTCTGTCTCCCTCAACATATTAAGGAGCTCAAGAAGAGATACCTCAAGTTTGTTCATATTGAAATTTATGATGAACTAAGAAAAGGAATCTAGTAAGAACTAAAGTATAAGAACAACACATAGGTTATCATCTAGGACCATTATTAGACCTGAGTTTTTTAATCCACTCTATCATCTTCAGGATATGGTTTTGAACCAGTGTCCTCTCAATCATCCTGGTACGAAAGAGACTCTTGGATATCTCATATCACTGAGTTTTTTCCTGTTCCTCAAACAGTTTGCAAAGGTACAGGAGTATGGAATGAGCATCCATGTTTTCATGTTGTCTCTATAACTCAGGAGTCATAGAGACTAACATGTAACACTGGGCGAGAGTGGAATAATCTATATACTTCGCATATTAGGCAAACTGATAGGACCCTAGCAGGATTAGGTCCTGCTCAATCATGTAGCAGCTAATAAAAACCCTGTGAGAGTGTAATAAGCCCCCACCTAGCCACCTCTATCCTATAAAGAAGAGAGGTTAGAGTTTACATTTGAGTCTTTGGGCTTCTTAGCCACCGCCCCCCTTGTTACTGGGTTGACCCGCTAAGGTTAAGGGCAAATTGGGTAGTTCACTTAGGAAGCAACCCCTAAGGCTAGGGTTCGGAGCTCTATATAAGCATGTAGCCTCCATCTCTTGGGAATAAGAAGAATCATCTACAATTGCAGCCACCAGGCTACTTAGAGGGTAGAACCCCTATAGTGTTCCAAGAGTTGATCTCCCTCAAAGATCAATCTACATAGAATTCTTCTGGGATTCTATCATCTAGTATCAGAGCAGCGATCTTGTTGCTTTTGCTACCATCCCTGCCGCCCACTATCAACCAAGCAATTCCCACAATTGCTCTTGACGTCATCGTCTCTACCTTCATCTTCCACCGTAGATCAAATCAATTTACTGCCGTCGCTTCCAATTGCATCAGAGATCTGGTATTCTCCTATCACTAATATCTTTTGCTGCTGCAATTTGCCATTCAAAATACTAAAAAAAGATCTTACTATCTATCCCTTGCTGCGAATTCCTTTCGTCGCAAAAGTTATCATCTTTGCGAATGAAGTATTGCTGTAGAAAATTTCAGCCGCATATTGCTGCCTTTAAACCGATCTATTGCTATCCTTTTTGAACAAAATTTCTTGAGCACCTCATAGATCATCTTGGCTTTCATCTGGGATTGATCTATCATGGAATTCATCTTTGAAACATTACTGTGTTGCTGCAAGTTTTCATCGTAAGCTGCTGAAATTTTCAATCAGAATTCTGCTACGCAACTTGCACCGAATTCTTTGCTATGATGCTGCCGAAATTTTCTTGATCCAAGTTGTCATCCTTGATGTTATTTAAACTGAGATTCTATTGTCAAATCCCCTCCTCAAATTTTTGGGTTCTCGTTGGAAATTTCATCGAGAAACCATTGTTTCTTTGATGATAATTCTGCTCTTATGAGACAGCACATATCGGCAGTAACTTCCACTAAATTCTGTCAAATCTCTACTGCCATCTACCATAGATCTAAAGCCCTCTTCCTTAACCTTCATCCACTACCATTCAGCCTAAAACTCCAACAAATCGCAGCCCCAAACTGCACCCAAAGTAGTCACAAAACAAGCCTAAACCGCAGCCTACATCCATCAATCCACAAACCCTTTCGGCCACCACTTCCCTCAAACAATACATGCCTTTAACCCGACAACAAAAGAGAGATCTTAATATTATAGATCTGGAGGCATATACTATGGCATCTGGGAAGGCAATCAATGCTAAGTTCAAAGCCTTCGAGATGCGGATGGAGGAGAAGATTCGGACCCTCTTTGCCGAACTCAGTTTGGGTCGACCACCGAGCCCAAAGAAATCACATCAAGGAGAAAGCTCTGATTGAAGAGATGACTTCCAAGAGAGGGGAAGCTCTATGACTAATCCGTACTACCCTCGCATGAGGATGGACTTCCCTAGATGAGAAAAAGGAGACCCGAATGGGTGGATCTCACGCGCGAAGCGATATTTTCAGTACCACAAAACCACAAATGCATCTATGGTAGAAATTGTAGCTATATATCTTGAAGGGAATTCCATACAGTGGTTTGATTAGTTTGAACACACTCATGGAGTCCTCTCATGGCAACAATTCAAAGAAGGACTACTGATCCGCTTCAGACAAACTAATTACGAGAACATCGATGGACAACTAGCGAAGATCCGACAAACCTCCACCATTCAGGAGTATTAAACCAGGTTTGAACGGTTATCTAGTCAAACTTGTGATTAGTCTAAAAAATAGCTATTGAGAATGTTTATTGAGGGCTTGAAGCCAAAAATCTGGGAAGAAGTTAAAACGCGACAACCATACACGCTTATGGCAGCCATCTCTTTCGCACGACTTCAAGAGGAGCGATTGAACCACGAAGCCCGGAGGACTAGGGTCACTCCCTGACTAGTAGTACCAAAGCCCTCAGCCCTCCCTACTATCAACTGAGCTCCTGCACCAAAAAAGTTGATAATAGAAGAGCTTCGAGAGCGATCTACAAAGGGGTTATATTGGCATTGCGATGAGCCATGGAGCCGCGAGCATCGCTGTAAAAAGGGAAGAATTCTTGTGATCGAACTAGTTGAAGAACAGGTCATTGAATAGCTAGAAGAGAGCCTTGAATATGAGGAAGGAGATGTTAGGGATCGAGTGGCACTGAGAGGGGGGGGGGTGAATTAGTGCAGCGAATAAATACGATAAACTTTCTACATTTTAAACTAACTTTCGGAAAACTTCATACGTTGAAAGTAACATTTCATTTGAAACCATTTCGATTGCGTTTTAACTTGAAAGCATACGTATGAAGATGAAGAGGAAGTTAAGCAAGTAAGGTAGTAAAATGAAGATGATTTGATAAGAGTTTTCTCTATCTTTTTTCTGTTCTTGGCCCCCTCTAAACTTTGAATGAGTGGGGTATTTATAGGCCTCAAGAGGATTCAAATTTGGAGCCCAAATTTAGAGCCTAAATTTGAATCACCTTGGTTTTCGACATTCTGGAGGTACTGGGCGGTGCCACCGCTAGTGCTATTGGCCTTTGGGCGGTGCCACCACCCAGCTTGCTGGTCTTGGGCGATGCCACCATCAGCACTATTCTAGCACTATTCTAGCACTATTTCAGAAGGCTGAATGGCCCTAATTTCGACCCAAATCAGCCCAAATAAGGCCCAATTGGTCCCTACTTGGGTTATAGGATTAACACCTAATCCTAACCCAATAACTATGAATTTTAAAGACATTTCCTAAGCTATTATAAAGTCCGACAAGTCAAGACTTCTTCCGGCGAGCTTCCGGTGAACTTCCGACGGTCTTCCGATGAACCCTCGGAAACCATTCTGCAAACTCCTGACAAACTCCCGGACTTCATGATGATCTTGGCGAGTTCTAACAAGCTTCATAGGCAAGCTCCGATCTTTCTTGGCAAGCTCTGCGAATTTCCGACGAACCTTCTAGCGAACTTCTGAAAACCCTTCAACAAGCTCCCTACTCATTCTCGGCCAGTTCCGGCAACACTCCAAACGAATTTTTGGATTTTCGTCCACTCTCGAACTCCCAACGATCCATCACACTTGTTTTCCAGCACTTTGTTTCACTTTATGTCTTCATCGTCATTGTAGTTAATCCTGCATACAAACAAATAAAACTCTACTTCGATCTAGACAATTATTACAATGTGAATTGACATTCAGTTGCCCGACATGTCATTGGTCGACGCTTCGTCCGATTCTTGGATGCATCATCCTCTCTTGTGGCTTGTTGCCCAATCGACGATTGACCTCTATAACCACAATATTCTTGGCGCAACTATGCTCTTTTTGGCCCGATGCCCAACGTACGAAGCCTTCTGCCGATTGTCGACCGAACCTCTGGCTCGACATCTAATATCCTAACGTGATCACCCGGCGCAACGTCAATTCCTCCAATGTCAACTGTCTAATCCTGATCGATAGTAGACCTGTGTCACTCAAAACATAGTTAGATCATAAAACACAATCAATTAGTTTCATCATCAAAATCCGAGATTCAACAATCTCCCCCTTTTTTATGATGACAACTAATTGATGACTAATGGAGTTAACCATAACTTCTCGGAGTTTAACCAACTCCCCCTATCAATATGCCATTGATAGAACACTTGGATTATCCTAAATCTAAGCTACATTCATCACATAATATGATAAACATTTAAACCATCATGCAAATATATAAAACATTCAATTCAATGCATGAAGTCATCAATCTACTTCTCCCCCTATGTCATCGACAAAAAGGAAAAGTTGCATAATAGCTAGTTTAAAATATATGCAAATTTTACAACACACTAGCTATTAATCAAGATATTCAACATACATCACTTTAAAAACATTCAATCATAGCAAGTCTTTAAATTCTTTCTAAAGATAAGTAAGATAGCAATTTTTCATCACTTGCTTCTTGTGCAAGTTTGCACTTTCTTGGCTTCCTTTGCGATATGCATGCAATTTTGTAATTTCTTTCTTCTCTTATGAGAAGAGCAAGCTTGCAAGTTTTGCTTTCTTTGCATGCTAGGACTTTTGCATTCATTTGTAATATGCAAGCTAGCAAAAGCCTTCTCCCCCTTTATCAATGTCAAAAAGAAAGGGAGGATTAATACTTCAAATAATCTTGCATGAGATTCAATAATAATTTGTAACAAAAACGCAAGCAATTTTGTTGAAAAAGTGAAGTTGAGCAAGATTTTTGCCTCTCTTGAGATAGCAACTTTTCTCTTCTCAATGTTTAAGCTAGCAAATTTTTCTCTTTTGATACACAAGCTAGCAATTTAATTCCCCCTTTATCATTATCGAAAAAAAGGGAGGAACCAATGATCAATTATAAATTTGCATCATTCAATATATCAATCATCACAAGATGCATACAAGACAACAATGCAAAGAAATCATGTCATGAAGGATATCAATATGTAAATTCAACAAGGATCAAAACCAAGAGATATTATTCATGATTCATAACTTTCTTTTTATCAAGATTAAAATAAATATATCAATTTTCAATTTAAGATAAATGGTGTACAACCAAGAATCATAATACATAAAAACATAGCATTCTCATAGATCAAGTCATAATTCTTAGATTCATCATAAAGCAAATTTTCTTTTATATCATCACGTTAGGCATGCAAGCCAAAATAATTAAGTCATTTCTAAGTCATGAAAGATATGACATCAAAGCTTAAGAGAATCAATAAGAACATAATTCATGTGACATGCCCTTTTAATAACGATTCATCATTAAAGATATCAAGATAAAAATTCAAGTATTTTAAGTTCCGAGAAATCAAAACACAAGTTGCATTTTATGTGAAAATTTTTCTTTTGATAACCGGAAGAAGCATGATAAACGATCTTAACATATATAAAGAACTTTATGTTATAATTTGCAAGATCATGATTTCAATAAAATATCTTTATAGAAAAATAAAATCTTTTAGAGCTTGATTCAAGCATTACAAACATCTTAAAAAGTCATGATTCAAAGCGATCAAGAGAAGAGTCATGAGTAAAAGTTTAAATTCAATTCGTCAACTTCAAGCTCTTCATCAAAATTACTTTCGAGATTCATACAAGGTCATAAATGAATTCATCACTTGTCTTTCATGAAAAATCCAAAACTTTAGAGAAAGAGAGATGTTCAAGAAACATACATTTCTCTTTTAGTGATTTACATTGATTTCGTATGAACATGCCTTTGTCCTTTTTATATCAAATAGAAACAAGCAAGAACGAGGCTAAATCTCATAAAGCATGATTTTAAATATCCATTTTCAAGGCATGATAAAAAGAGTAAATTAAGGATTCAATCATATCATGTCATGAATTCCAAAAGATGTCTTAAGTTATCAACATCACATTAAAAAGAATATTTCAAAAAGATATATCGATATGTGATTCATTCATGATTCATTTTTAAAATGTATCTCATGTCATAAATATGAATCAAGCAGTTGTCAAATTCGAAATCATCCTCAAAATTACATTCAATAAATTCATACATGACAAGCATTGAAATATCGATAAGATGGAGGATTGCATTTCATTTTTATAAATTTCTATTCATGTGATTTGCTTCTTATAAGCATGCCTTTACCCTTAATAAAAATAAATGTTAACATTCAAGATGAAAAGGCAAATTTTATCACAAAGATCATCGAATCACATTAAGCATGTGGCATTTTCCAAAAGATTCGATTCAAGGGATTCACATGGATTCATCAAAATCAAAAACTTTAGAGATAGAAAAGTTTTCAAGATCATGCATTTCTTTTTTATGATTTATTTCAAATAAGCATGCCTTTGTCTTTAAATATCAAATTGAGACAATCATGAAAGTTCAAGACGTAAAGATAAATTTCACCATGAAAACCATCAAGATGAAACACATCAAGCATAAGATATCATGATAGTGCATTTTCTCATTTTTATGTGTTTCATTTCATTCAAATTATTTTCATACGAGTATGCTCATGTTTTTATATAGATCCAAAAAGCAAGTTTCAAGAGAAATCGTTAGGACCTAAAACATGATACACATTTATTTTCAAAACATTGATTATGATTATTTTCATGAGATTCACAAGATTCATGAAATGAGTTCATTAATCTCAATAGGATAGAAAATACAGAGCATTTCAATTTATGTGAATCTTCATACAAGTATGCCTTTACCTTTTAATGTCAAATAGAGATAGGCATGAAGGTTCAAGACATAAAGGGAAAACCTCACCAAATAGATCATCAAGAGCCAAAAATATAGCACATTACACATAAGACATCTTCCTACAAAAATTCAATTCAACATAATAATGTGTTTCATTTTAATCAAATTTATTTCACTCATCATCGTATAAATTCAAAACACAAGTTTTGTCATTTACACTATTAAGATCAAAATCTTTCATTAGAAAATTTTAATAAGAGCAACGAAGATAGTTTATGTGTAAGCATGCTCAAGTCTTCTTTCTATAAAGTTGTGCATCAAGTTTAAGACCGAAAAGGCGATTCATCAAAGCCATCAAAAACATAAAAACATCGTGATAGCACATTTTCTTTTTTTATATATTTTAATTTTTAAAAAAAATGCTAGAAAGAAAAAGCATAAAATAAAATTCCTACCAACTATATTAAGCAACTCATGAATGGATCATGTAATCTCAAAATAACGTAAGAACATTTTAGGTGAGTTGCTTATCTCATTGTCGAAAATCATCAAAGCGTAGTTTGCCTCTTCTTTACTTGATTCTTCTCAGTGAGCCTTCTTCTTCTTCATTGGTGGCCTTATTCTCCATTCAAGTTCATTATTTATTTTAGATTTTTGTTTAATGAACTTATTAAGATTTAGTGTTCAAAGCTCAAGTTTATCATTGTCCTCATCACTTGAGACATCAGTCAAGTGGTATTTCATAGTTCGGAGTTTCAAATCCTTCTTGTTCTTTAGAAGGTGATTCATGTGTTCATCATGTTCAATATATTCCACGAATGCTATTTCATAGGTCAATAAAGACCCGATTAGTTCTTCAAGTGAATAAAAGTTTAAGTCTTTAGACTCTTGAATAGCCGTTATTTTTGGATCCCAACTCTTTGGGAGGGGTGTTAAAATCTTGTTAGTGAGTTCAAAGTTCAAAAAACATTTACCAAGACTTTTCAAACTATTGATGACATCCATGAAATGGGTGTACATATCACCGATAGTTTTGCTTGGTGTCATTCAGAAGAGCTCAAAATCATGTAATAAGAGGTTCACTTTCGAGTCTTCGACTCTACTAGTTCCCTCATGTGTGATTTCAAGTGTTCGCCAAATGTCAAAAGTCGTTTCACACATAGAAATCCAATTGAACTCATTTTTGTCTAAAGCACAAAATAAGGCATTCACAGCCTTTACATTCAAAGAAAAAGACTTTTTCTCCAAATCCGACCATTCGTTCGTCAGTTTAGAGGGAAGTTGAAAATGGTTTTCAATAACATTCTATAAATCCAAATCCATTGAAAGCAAGAAAACTCTCATTCGAGTTTTCCAATAAGTGTAGTCCGATCCATTAAAGAACGGTGGACGTACAACCGAAAAGCCCTCTTGAAAGCCATGAAGAGCCATTTCTTACGGGTGTAAATCCAAATAAGAAATAACGTGGCTCTGATACCAATTGTTAGGGATCGAGTGGCACTAAGAGGGGGGGGGGTGAATTAGTGCAGTGAATAAATATAATAAACTTTATATGTTTTAAACTAACTTTCGAAAAACTTCGTACGTTAAAAGCAACGTTTCATTTGAAACTATTTCGATTGTGTTTTAACTTGAAAGCATACGTACGAAAATGAAGGGGAAGTCAAGTAAGTAAGGCAGCAAAATAAAGATGATTTATAGTAAAGTAAGTTGTGAGAAAGTAAATGCAAACCGATTTATAGTGGTTCAGTCAAGCGACCTATGTCAACTCCCGATTCCTCTTCACTTGAGGCCACCGGCTTTTCCACTAGCTATCCTCCTTCAAATGGGTAAGGATGAAATCCTTTACATCACCTCTCCTTTTGACTGGCTTAGGAGATAACCCTTACAAGGCCTCTTTTCCATCTCTTGGACTAGAACACACTCAAGGCTTAAAGGGAAGATTTGACAAGAGTTTTTCCTATCTTTTTTCTATTCTTGGCCCCCTCTAAACTTTGAATGAGTGGGCTATTTATAGGCCTCAAGAGGATTCAAATTTGGAGCCCAATTTTGAATCACCTTGGTTTTCAGCATTCTGGCGGTATTGGGCAGTGCCACCGCCCAGCCAGCGGTGCCACCACTAGTGCTCTCGGCCTTTAGGTGGTGCCACCGCCCAGCTTGCTAGTCCTAGGCAGTGCCACCGCCAGCACTATTCTAGCACTATTCCAACACTATTCTAGAAGACTGAATGACCCTAATTTTGACCTAAATCAGCCCAAATAAGGCCTAGTTGGCCCCTACTTGGGTTATAGGATTAACATCTCATCCTAACCCAATAACTATGAATTTTAAAGACATTTCCTAAGCTATTATAAAGTCCGATAAGTCAAGACTTCTTTCGGTGAGCTTCCGGTGAACTTCCGGCAATCTTCCGACGAACCCTCGGAAACCATTCTTCGGATTCCCGGTAAACTCCCGGACTTCACGATGATATTGGCGAGTTCTAACAAGCTTTATAGGTAAGCTCCGATCTTTCTTGGCAAGCATCGTGAACTTCTGAAAACCCTTCGGTAAACTTTCGAAAACCCTTTGGCAAGCTCCCTACTCGTTCCCGGCAAGCTCCCTACCCTTTCGGTGAGCTTCCGGTGAACTTCCGGCAATCTTCCGACGAACCCTCGGAAACCATTCTTCGGATTCCCGGTAAACTCCCGGACTTCACGATGATATTGGCGAGTTCTAACAAGCTTTATAGGTAAGCTCCGATCTTTCTTGGCAAGCATCGTGAACTTCCGAAAACCCTTCGGTAAACTTTCGAAAACCCTTCGGCAAGCTCTCTACTCGTTCTCGGCCAATTCCGATAGCACTCCAAATGAATCTTCGAACTTCCGTCGAACTCTCGAACTCCCAACAATCCATCACACTTGTCTTCTAGTACTTTATTTCGCTTTATGTCTTCATTGTTATTATAGTTAATCCTGCATACACACAAATAAAACTCTACTTCGATCTAGACAATTATTACAACATGAATTGACATTCAATTGCTCGGCACGTCATTGGTCGGTGGTTCATTCGATTCTTCGGCGCATCGTCCTCTCTTGCGGCTTGTTGCCCAATCGGTAATTGACCTCCGCAACCCTGATATCCTTGGCACAACTTCGCTCTTCTTGGCCCGATACCCGACGTACGAAGCCTTCTGCCAATTATCGACTGAACCTCTGGCTCGACATCCAATATCCTAATGTGATCACCTGGCGTAACATCAATTCCTCCAGCATCAATTGTCTACTCCTGATCGATAGTAGACCTGTGTCACTCAAAATGTAGTTAGATCATAAAACATAATCAATTAGTTTCATCATCAAAATCTGAGATTCAACAAGAGATGCAGAAGAAGAGCCACAATCGACCGACTTTATAGTACATGCATTAGCAGGCTACTCAAATCCGCAAACGATGAAAGTTGGAGGCCTTCTTAAACAACAATCGATCACCATTCTCATTGACATGGGCAACACAAATAACTTCCTAAATAGTAAGGTCACTACTGTTGAATCTCAGATTTTGATGATGAAACTAATTGAGTGTGATTTGTGGTCTAACTGCGTGTTGAGTTACGCAGGTCTACTATCGATCAGGATTAGACAGTTGACATTGGAGGAATTGACGTTGCACCGGAAGTGATCACATTAGGATATTGGATGTCGAGCCGAAGGTTCGGTCGACTATCGGTAGGAGGCTTCATACGTCGGGCATCGGGCCAAGAAGAGCGTGTTGTGCCAAGGATATCGGGATTGCGGAGGTCAATCACCGATTGGGCAACGGACCGCAAGAGAGGACGATGTGCCGAAGGATCTGACGAAGCGCCGACCAATGACGTGCTGGGCAACTGAATGTCAATTCGTGTTGTAATAACTATCTAGATCGAAGTAGAGTGTTTGTTGTTTGTGTGCAGGAGTAACTACGATAAAGGGTCGAAGTCAAGTGCGATGGATCATTGGGAGTTCGAGTGTTCGATGGAAGTCTGAAGATTCGTTGGGAATGCTGCCGAAACTAGCCGAGAACAAGTAGGGAGCTTGCCGAAGGGTTTTCGGAAGTTCGTCGGGAGGTTCGTCGGAAGTTTACGGAGCTTGCCAAGAAAGATTGGAGCTTGCCAAAGAAGCTCGGGGGAACTCGCCAAAATCATCGTGGAGTCCGAGAGCTTATCGGGAGTCCGCAGGATGGTTTTCGAGGGATCGTCGGAAGATCGTCGGAAGTTCGCCGGAACCTCGACGGAAGAAGACTTGACTTGCGGACTTTGTAACAGCTTAGGAATGTCTTTAAGTTCGTAGTTTACAAATGAGTAGGGGAAGGATTTAGAAAAAAATCATAACTAAATTCAGTGGGGGCCAACCGGGCCTCTCTTTGGGCGAGCCGAAGGCCTTAAATAGGGCCCATTCGGCCTTTGGTTTGAATGGGCGAGCGGTTGAACCGCTTGACTGAAGCGGTAGCACCGCCCGGCTATTGTAGCAGCGTCGGCTACTATAGCAGGTGCCCGGCTATTGTAGCAGGCGGTAGCACCACTCGGTTACTGTAGCAGGCGGTAGCACCGCCCGGTTACTGTAGCAGGCGGTAGCACCGCCTGGCTGAGGCGGTAGCACCGCTTGGGTGTGTCAGTCTGCCAGGACTGACAGCACCGAAAAACTCAAAAGATTCAAATTTTTGGCTCCAAGTTTGGGCTCCAAATTTGAATCACTTTGAGGCTTATAAATACCCCTTCTTTCTCAGCTGAAAAGAGAACCCTTTTGAGAGTCAGAATCTTAGTTTTAAGTCTTTGAAAAGTCTTGAAAAGTTTTGTTCTTGCTAAGTGTTCACCTCATTCTTCTTATGAAATCTTGTAAGAGTGTAAACCACTTGTAAAGGGTTGTAAGAGGGGTATTTGATCCTTCCCCTTCAAAGGATTTGGTAGTGGAAGAAGGGAATCTCATCAGAGAAGGCTTCGGAAGTGGATGTAGGTCACTTTGACCGAACCACTATACATCGCTACGTCTTGATTGTGTGAGTGTTTAAATTTCTGTTTTATCTCTTTACTTTGCTGCAAGTCTTTACTTTACTTACTTCTCTTCCTTTTCATCTTTGTACGCATGCTTTAAAGTTAAAACACAATCTTTCCGGGTTCAAACGAAACGTTGCTTTCACATATACGAAGTTTCCGAAGCTTGTTTTAAATCGCTGAAAAAAAAAATCTATCATTTATCCACTGCACTAATTCACCCCCCCCCCCTCTTAGTGCCACTCGATCCCTAACAATTGGTATCAGTGCCACGTTCTTTCTCTTTCGGATTTACACCCGTGCGAAATAGCTCTAAATGGTTTTCAAGAGGACTTTTCGGTTTTTCGTCCACCGTTCTTTAACGGTTCGGACTACACATATTGAAAAACTTGAATGAGAGTTTTCATGCTTTCAATGGATTTGGATTTGTGGAACATCATCGAAAATGGTTTTCAACCTTCCTCTAAACCATTGAACGAATGGTCGGTTTTGGAGAAAAGGTCGTTTTCTTTAAACGCAAAGGCTATGAATGCCTTATTTTGCGCTTTGAACAAGAACGAGTTCAATCGGATTTCTATGTGCGAAACGGCTTTTGATATTTGGCGAACTCTTGAAATCACGCATGAGGGAACTAGTAGAGTTAAAGACTTGAAAGTAAACCTCTTGTTGCATGATTTTGAGCTCTTCCAAATGACACCAAGCGAATCTATCGATGACATGTACACCCGCTTCACGGATGTCGTCAATAGCTTGAAAAGTCTTGGTAAAAGTTTTTCGAATTTTGAACTCACTAACAAGATCTTAAGATCCCTTTCAAAATGGTGGGATCCTAAAATAATGACGATTTAAGAATCAAAGGATCTAAATAATTATTCTATTGATGAACTCATTGGGTCTTTAAAGACCTATGAAATGGAACATGATGAATATGATGAACATGATGAACACATGAACCACCTTCTAAAGAACAAGAAGGTTTTTGAACTCCGAACTATGAAATGCCACTTGAGTAATGACTCAAGTGATGAGGACAATGAAGACATTGAGCACATAACAATGAATGTTAACAAGTTCATTAAATAAAAATTAAAAAACACAAATGAACTTGAATGGAGAAAGAGGCCAAAGAAGAAGAAGAAGGCTTGCAAAGAAGAATCAAGGAAAGAAGAAGCAAACTACGCTTTAATGGGCTTCGACAATGAGGTAAGTAACTTAGCTTCCTTGAATTATTTTGAAATTACTTGATGATTTCCATGAAAGCTTAACTTAGTTAGTAGGAATTTTTTTTATGCTTTTCTTGTGTTTTTAGAAATTAAAAAAAATTCGAAATTATACTATGCTTTTCTTTATAGTATTTTTGAAAAGTAAAAATATGAATGACGATTGTAAGATTTGTGATAATGCTTAGGATTAAACCATACATGAGTATCTTGATGGTTTACATTGTTTCTAAACATGATGCTTGATGATTTTATATCATGCATGAGTTGTTGAAGTGATGTTGATCTAAAAACTTCTATCTTGGATTAATGGGTCTTAACCTTTTTTTTATGATGAAATTTTTAAATGATACATGTCTTCATGAAATCAATTATAAAGACCTAACCCATAAATTTTCCAAATGAAAGAAATGTGATTTCTATGTTGCCTTGTATTACATTTGGACTTGATGATTTTCATGACGAAAAGTATTTTTTCAGATTTTTAAAAAATGATGTATGAGTTTAGCAAAAATTTGAGCATTGATCATCTTGTTATAACAAATGAAAGAAAGATGGGAAATGATTTTAATGATGAATTCATTTCTAAATATGATGATGCTCTCATGTTTAAATATGATGTATGACATTGATCATTCTTATGAAAGATCAAATCACGTAAATTGAAACTCTTAAAAATAAGAAAATGCACTATCATAATGTATCATTTTTATGTATTTGGTCTTGACGGTTTTATGACTAAGCTTGTGTTTTATTTTGATACATGTTTTCATAAAATTTTTGAATATGCTCACATCAAATTGCTTAAAATGAAAATGTATTTTTCTCATTCTATTGAGGTGAATGAATTCATGTTATGAGTCTTGTGAATTTCATAAAAATAAACATGATGAATATTTTAAAAAATATGCCTCATGTTTTCGGTCTTAATGATTTCTCTTGAAACATGTTCTTTGGACCTATATGAAAAACATGAGTATACTCATATGAACGTCAAATCACTTGAAATGGAACACATAAAAAAAAGAGAAATAGCACTATCATGATGCTTTACGTGTAATGCTTTTGATCTTAATGGGCTAAATGACAACTTGTATTTCAAATTTATACAATGATGGCTTCTGTATAAATATTTGAACATACATTATGAAATCATCGAAATGAAAATTTTAGAAGTTTGTTATCATGCTTAATGACCTTGTGATATCATATCTTGATGACAAACTCATGTTTCGGTTTTAAAATTTGATACTCATCTTTTGAAACATGAGTACACTTACATAAAACAAATAACTTAAAATGAAACACATTATCATGATATATTGAAACTCATGTCTTGAAATAATGTGTTACATTTTTGTCTTGATAATGCCTTATGAGATTTTGCCTTTACATCTTGAACTTTCATGCTTATCTTGGTATATAAAAACAAAGGCATATTTAGATGAAAAAAATTACTTGAAAAGAGAATTTTCCAAATGAAATATAACTTATCTCTTGTTTCACGAAACTATGGTTTTGAATTACTTTTATGAGATCATCATATTGATAACTTGAGTTTTTATCTCTATACTCTCTTATGCTTCTCCCATGTTATATGAAGAAAAATATAAATTATTTTCTCTTAACTTATTAATACTCAATTTGAGAAAATATGTTTTGATGATTGAAATATTGTATGTGCAATTTGAACTTTTCTCTCATGTTTCAATACCACTTTGTATGCTTCATGACATGATAATTGAAATATTGATGTAGACTTTTGATAATCACTTGTCATGATTAATGCATATAGCTAGCATTTTAAATCTCTAAAATGATTTTGATTATGAGTTTTGAGTTGACAAATTGAGCTTGAATGATTTTTCTTTTAACGATTCTTAAATCTTTTGGAATTATGATTTATTAAGACATATTTAATGCTTGAATCAAGTTTTAAAAGATTTCATTTAGCTATAAAGAAATTTTATTGAAATCATGATCTTGACAACTATGACTTGAAACTCTTTATAAATCAAGATCTTTTACCATGCTCGTTCCGTCTTATCAAAAGAAAATTCTTTAAATGAAATGTAACTTGTCTTTTGATTTCTCGGAATTTAATACTTGAATTTTTATGAATTCGTGTCATGATTCTTATGAAATATGATCTTGGTAAAAAATTCTTATGTATGAATCAAGATCTTATGTTTGATCTCCTAAGACTTCCACTTGTTATTTCCTAAAAAGGAGATTTGTCAAAATGATTCATGAACCTTTTGATTTATGACTTTTGGATTCATGACTCAAGATTGAAAATTGAAACATTATATGCTAAAATTGATTTTTTTTTTATTATTGCTTCAATACTTCCTCAAATGCCTTATATGATGATTGAAAATTTGATGAAAAAGAATTGTGCTTAATATTGGAATCATTGATTTATTCTTTTATCATGGCTTAAAAATGAATGAAAAGAAAATATGTTAGCACTTGTAATCATGATTTGATCCTTAATATTGATATGCTTTCATATATCATGATTCTTGGTTGTATGACATTTATCTTGAATTAAAAATTGATAAATATGAATCTAGATCTTGCTAAAATGAAAAGTTATGAATCATGGATGATATCTTTTGGTTTTGATTCTTGTTGAATTTACATATTGATATCCTTCATGATATGATTTCTCATGTTTCAATATCATCTCGTATGCATCATGTGATGATTGATATATTGATTGATGCAATTTTCTCATTGGTTCCTCCCTTCTTTTTGATATTGATAAAGGCGGAGAAAAATTGTTAACTTGTGTATCAAATGAGAAAAATTTGCTAGCTTAAACATTGAGAAGCAAAAAGTTGCTATCTCAAGAGAGGCAAAAATCTTGCTCAACTTCACTTTTTTCAACAAAATTGCTTGCATCTTTGTTACAAATTATTGTTGAATCTCATGCAAGATTATTTGTAGTATTAATCATCCTTTTCTTTTTGATATTGATAAAGGGGGAGAAGGCTTTTACAAATGAATGCAAAAGTCCTAGCATGCAAAGAAAGCAAAACTTGCAAGCTTGCTCTTCTAAAAAGAGAAGAAAGAAATTATAAAATTGCATGCATATCGCAAAAGAAGTCAAGAAAATGCACAATTTGCTTGTACTTCTCAAAGGAACATAGAAAAACTTGCCATCATCACGACAAGCACTATCTTGCTTATCATGATAAACATGCGATATCTAAATGTTGTATGATGTGATTAATAGCTAGTATGTTTGTAATATTTGCATATCCTTGAAAACTAGCTATAATGTTACTTCTCCTTTTTGTTGATGACATAGGGGGAGAAGTAGATTGATGACTTCATACATTGATTGAATATTTTATATTTGCATGATGGTTTGTTGTTTTTTCACTACATAAATGATACATGTTACTTGGATTTGGGATAATCCAAGGATTCTATCAATGACATATTGATAGGGGGAGTTTGTGTTAAACTCTGGGGAGTTTTGGTTAACTCCATCAGTCATCAATTAGTTGTCATCATCAAAAAGGGGGAGATTGTTGAATCTCAGATTTTGATGATGAAACTAATTGAGTGTGATTTGTGGTCTAACTGCGTGTTGAGTTACGCAGGTCTACTATCGATCAGGATTAAACAGTAGACACTGGAGGAATTGACGTTGCACCGGAAGTGATCACGTCAGGATATTGGATGTCGAGCCGGAGGTTCGGTCGACTATCGGCAGGAGGCTTCGTACGTCGGGCATCAAGCTAAGAAGAGCATGTTGCGCCAAGGATATCGGGATTACGGAGGTCAATCACCGATTGGGCAATGGACCGCAAGAGAGGACGATGTGCCGAAGGATCGGATGAAGCACCGACCAATGACGTGCCGGGCAACTGAATGTCAATTCGTGTTGTAATAACTGTCTAGATCGAAGTAGAGTGTTTGTTGTTTGTGTGCAGGAGTAACTACGATAAGGATGAAGATGTAAAGCGAAACAAAGGATCGAAGTCAAGTGCGATGGATCATTGGGAGTTCGAGTGTTCGATGGAAGTTTGAAGATTCGTTGGGAGTGCTGCCAGAACTGGCCGAGAATGAGTAGGGATCTTGTCGAAGGGTTTTCGGAAGTTCGCCGGGAGGTTCGTCGGAAGTTCGCGGAGCTTGCCAAGAAAGATCGGAGCTTGCCAAAGAAGCTCGAGGGAACTCGCCAAAATCATCATGGAGTCCGAGAGCTTGCTGGGAGTCCGCAGGATGGTTTCCGAGGGATCGTTGGAAGACCGTCGGAAGTTCATCGGAAGCTCGACGAAAGAAGACTTGACTTGCGAACTTTGTAATAGCTTAGGAATATCTTTAAGTTCGTAGTTTGCAAATGAGTAGGGCAAGGATTTAGAAAAAAAATCCTAACTAAATTCAGTCGAGGCCAACCGGGCCTCTACTGGGTCGAGTTAGGCCTTAAACAGGGCCCATTCAGCCTTGGCTGAATGGGCCAGGCAGTTGAATCGCCCAGCCTGGGCGGTAGCACCGCCCGGCTACTATAGCAGCGCTGGCTACTGTAGCAGGCGCCCGGCTACTGTAGCAGGCGGTAGCACCGCCTGGCTGGGGCGGTAGCACCGCCCGGTTACTGTAGCAGGCGGTAGCACCGCCTCGACATCGTAGAAAGCGGTAGCACCGCCTGGGTGTGTTAGTCTGCCAAGACTGATAACACCGAAAAACTCAAAAGATTCAAATTTTTTGCTCCAAGTTTGGGCTTCAAATTTGAATCACTTTGAGGCTTATAAATACCCCTTCTTTCTCAGTTGAAAAGAGAACCCTTTTGAGAGTTAGAATCTTAGTTTAAGTCTTTGAAAAGTCTTGAAAAGTCTTGTTCTTGCTAAGTGTTCACCTCATTCTTCTTATGAAATCTTGTAAGAGTGTGAACCACTTGTAAAGGGTTGTAAGAGGGGTATTTGATCCTTCCCCTTCAAAGGATTTGGTAGTGGAAGAAGGGAGTCTCATCAGAGAAGGCTTCGGAAGTGGATGCAGGTCACTTTGACCGAACCACTATACATCACTGCGTCTTGATTGTGTGAGTGTTTAAATTTCTGTTTTATCTCTTTACTTTGCTGCAAGTCTTTACTTTACTTACTCCTCTTCCTTTTCATCTTTGTATGATGCTTTAAAGTTAAAACACAATCTTTCCGGGTTCAAACGAAACGTTGCTTTCACATGTACGAAGTTTCCGAAGCTTGTTTTAAATCGCTGAAAAAAAAAATCTATCGTTTTATCCGCTGCACTAATTCACCCCCCCTCTTAGTGCCACTCGATCCCTAACAACTACTCGGATGGTGCTCCACATCGAAGGCTATAGCAAGTTCAATGTAAAGGTCGTCGACGGCCAAATCCTAAAGTGCAACCAAAGATGCCCGCAGGTGAAACAATTATTGCAAGACCAAGAAATTGTGGCCAACTTCTTCCTCCTACTAATTGATGATTATGAGGCTGTGCTGGGCATAGAATGGCTGACAATGCTTGGTGACCTCTCCTGAAACTTTTCCAAATTAATTATGAAATTCTACTGCAAGGGTAAACAGGTCACTCTATGGGGGAAGCGCGGAAGCAATATAACTACCATTTTGACCCAACGATTGAAGAAAGTTTTACACAAGATAAATGGTAGCTTTTTTATGCATCTCTAGTAGCAATTAGAGGGGAAGAAAATAGAAATTGAAGATCAAAATCTCACCCAATTGCTTACTGAATTTGATGATGTTTTTATCGAACCGCGCGGTCTTCCTCCTACTTGACAACATGACCATCGAATTCCAATTCTTTTAGGCAAACCACTAGCGAACACTCGGCCATACCACTATCCTCACCTCCAGAAGGATGAGATTGAGAAGATCATAAAGGAGATGCTTGAAACAAAGGTGATTCGGTCAAGCTGTAGCCCCTATTCCTCACAGGTACTACTTGTACGCAAGAAGGACAAAACTTGGCGGATGTGCATTGACTACCGAGCTCTAAATGGCATCACCATCAAGGATAAGTACCCAATACCAGTGTTGGATGAACTTCTTGATGAGTTAAGAGGAGCTCGAGTTTTCACGAAGTTGGACCTCCGATCCGGTTACCACCAAATTCAGGTATATGAAGACGACATCCCAAAAATAGCTTTTCGCACTCATAATGGCCACTATGAATTCTTGGTAATGCCTTTTCGACTCACTAATGCTCCTTCAACTTTCTAAAGTCTCATGAATGATATTTTTTGGAGGTTTTTTCATAAATTCGTGCTGGTATTTTTTAATGATATTATCATTTATAGCCCTTCTCTTGAGACTCACTTTCAGCATTTGCGGTCTATTCTAACGATTCTTCGGGAGAATACTCTTTTTGTTAAACTATCAAAGTGCAGCTTTCTCTAAGAAAAAGTAGAGTACCTTGGGCACATAATATCAGAAGAAGGAGTGGCAGTAGACCCAACAAAAATCGAGGCAATGCAGAGCTGGTCGAAACCTACAAATGTGAAATTGCTGTGTGGGTTCCTTGGACTAACGGGCTACAACTGAAAATTCATGAAGAACTTGTTAGGGATTGAGCGGCACTAAGAAGGGGGGGGGTGAATTAGTGTAGCGGTAAGGAACGATAAATTTTCAACGATTTGAACAAGTTTCGAAAACTTCATACGGTAAAAACTTTGTTTCATATTATGAAAGCCGTATCGGTGAAATCATATAAGAAAAGCTCTAACTTAAAGATGTTTGTAGAGATGAGAAGTAGAGAATCAAATTAAGTGGAAAGGGTTTCCAGTAAAGTAAATAGCAAGAACTTAAATGGAAACCAGATTTTTATAGTGGTTCGGTCATCCGACCTACGTCCACTCCCGATTCCTCTTGCTTGAGGCCACCGGCTTTCCACTAGCTATCCTCCTTCCAATGGGCGAGGATGAACTCCCTCACAGCATCTCTCCTTTTGACGGGCTTAGGAGATAACCCTTACAAGCACTCTTATCCCTCTCTTGGAGTAGAACACTCTTAAGACTTAGAGGGAAGATTTGACACACTTTCAAGAGAGTTTCTCCCTTCTTTTTTTTAGTTCTAAACACCCTCTAAACTCTGAATGAGTGGGGTATTTATAGGCCTTAAAGTGATTCAAATTTGGAGCCCAAACTTGGAGCCAAAATTTGAACCATTTTGAATTTCCTGTCTTTGGGTAAAGATCGGGTAGTGCCACCGCCCATCCAACGGTGCCACTGCTGGTGCCCGCGGGTGCTGGACAGTGCCACCGCTTGGCTCTCGGCCACTAGGTAGTGCCACCACCCAGCCTGAGTGGTACTATCGCCCAGGTCATTTCTGCACACTGGTTTCGGCCAAAAACTTAGCCAAAACTGGTCCAAATGAAGTCCGAATTGGCCCAAATTTGGTTTATAGGATTAACACCTAATCCTAAATCAAATTATGTGCTAACTAAGAATTTTAAAGATAT
The DNA here is from genome assembly GCA_024322285.1 of Musa beccarii. Taxonomy (NCBI): domain Eukaryota; kingdom Viridiplantae; phylum Streptophyta; class Magnoliopsida; order Zingiberales; family Musaceae; genus Musa; species Musa beccarii. The sequence goes on from CM044396.1 coordinate 22,570,305, forward strand.
TTTTTAAGCTATTACAAAGTCCATAAGACAAGACTTCTTTCGATGAGCTTTCGTTGAACTTCTAGCGGTCTTCCGACGAACCCTCGGAAACCATTCTGCGGACTCCCAGAAGCTCCTGGACTTCACGATGATCTTAGCGAGTTCCAACGAGCTTCATTGGCAAGCTCCGTGAACTTCCGATGAACCTTCCGACGAACTTCTGAAAACCCTTCAGCAAGCTCCCTACTCGTTCTCAACCGGTTCCGGCAACACTCCCAACGAATCTTTGGACTTCTGTCGAACTCTCGAACTCCCAATGATCCATCACACTTGTCTTTCGGCACTTTGTTTCACTTTACGTCTTCATCGCTATCGTAGTTAATCCTGCACACACATAAACAAATATTCTACTTCGATCTAGACAATTATTACAACGCGAATTAATATTCAGTTGCTCGGCATGTCATTGGTCGGTGCTTCGTCCGATTCTTCAGCATATTGTCCATTCTTGTGATCTGTTGCCTAATCGGTGGTTGACCTCTACAACCCCGACATCCTTGGTGCAACACGCTCTTCTTGGCCCGATGTCCGATGTACAAAGCCTTCTGCCGATTGTCGACCGAACCTCTGGCTCGACATCCAATATCCTGACGTGATCACTTCCAGCACAACGTCAATTCCTCCAGCATCAATTGTCTAATCCTGATCGATAGTAGACCTGCGTAACTAAAAACGCAGTTAAATAATAAATAACAATCAATTAGTTTCATCATCAAAATCTGAGATTCAATAATCTCCCCCTTTTTGATGATGACAACTAATTGATGACTAACGGAGTTAACCTTAACTCCCCGGAGTTTAACCAAACTCCCCCTATCAATATGCCATTGATAGAACACTTGGATTATCATAAATCCAAGCAACATTCATCACTCATATTAAGAGAATACATCAAACCATCATGCAAATATATAAAATATTCAATCAATGCATGAAGTCATCAACCTACTTCTCCCCCTATGTCATCAACAAAAAGGAGAAGTAATCATCATAGCTAGTTTAAAAGATATGCAAGTTTTACAATCATACTAGCTAAATTTTCATCAACATTCAACATTCAATCATGGCAAGTTTTTCAAGGATGTCCAAGCATAGCAATCCATCACTTGCTTCTTATAATTCATCATAGCAAGTTTGCACTTTGCTTTTGTAGCATGCTAGCAACATTTAAAATGTTCATGATAGGATGTTCCTTCATTTCAATGATCGAGCTAGGAAATTTTTCATTGAAGTTGCAAGCTAGCAATAAATCTTCTCCCCCTTTGTTTTTATCAAAAAGAATAGGAGGATCAAATACAAAGATTTTCTTTTGCATCCTCTTTTCATATCATTTATCAACTTCCATCAATAAAAATTCTTCATCAATATTCAAAGCATGACATATAGGAGAAGAATTCATATAGGAGAAAATTTTTTTGATTTATCACAATTCAAAAGTTCAAGGCAATAGATTCAAAGAATTCATGAAAGATATCAATAAGGATTAATTCGTGAATACCAAAGATATGATTCATGGTTCATTAAAATTTTTCTTAACAAGATCAAAAATGAAGATTCATGAGATAAAATGAGCAATTTCAAACATTCTAATCAAGAACACATTTTAAAATATTCCAAGTATCAAATATTGAAATATCAAAATTTAGATTGTTTTCTTCCTTTAACAACTTTTCACATCATTTAAATTTGTATCAATCAATCATTCAATCATATCATGTAATAAAAGATATCAATATGAAAAATCAACAAGGATCAAAAGATATCATTCATGATTCATAACTATTCATTTTAGCAAGATCAAGATCATGATTTTAAAACAAATTCTAAACATATAGTTCCGAGAAATCAAAATCATGATTCACAAATACTTTCTTTATCGTCAATTTTCAATTCATGATAAAGGGTATACAATCAAGAATCATGATATTTTCTAAGCCTTGAATAATGTTTATTGAGTTTATTTATTTCAGTAAGAGTCGGATAGTGATTTATTTAATATTTATTTATTAAGAATCCAAATCCTGATGGACTTTAGATGGAACTCTATAAATAGGCATATAACTGTTTCTTTTAGTAGGCAATGAAATATTATTCAGTCTTTTGACAAACCTTAGGAGGCTGATCCCTTCGAAGTGATCAAACCCTTTTTCTCTCCTTTTCTTATTCTTCTTCCTCTTTTTCTACGTTAAAACCCTAAAGAGTCTTAACATTTGACATCAGAGCAACGATCCTCGACGTTTTCGCTGCAACTTCGCATCAACTTCACCACAGCCATCATCATAAGAAAAGGGCAAACGTAGAAGAACGCAACCACGCAAAAGGACTTCAAGCCGGCGGCCACGCACCTCCCCATCGCTGCTTCCCGACCCATGCACCTCCGCCATTGCTACCTTCCGGCCAGGAACCACCACCGTTGTTGCTTTCTAGCCCGTGACCACTACCATCACTCCCTTCGCCGCTGCTCCACAGCCAACGGATCACCCCAGCCTCTCGTCACTCCTTCCATTAGGACTCCCATCCTCAGCAATGTTGTTTCCAACCACACCACTACTGTTATGACCCGACCTCGACAGCAACCACCCCCCCCCCCTCGTGGTGACTGAAACAGAGCTCTTCCCATGATCGCCACAAGTGCCAGTTGCCACCACAAATTCCTCAACCACTCATGACTGCTTCAACCACCCACGATTGTTGCCGACTCCCCACAACAACGTTGCCTTCCAACCACCCCTGCTCTGTACTACCTTCCAATCGCCCCTGCTCTATGTTGCCTTCCAACCACCCCTGCTCTACGTCCTCTATCACAGCATGCTGCCTTCCAACCTTTTCCAGCTGCACCACTGCAGTCTCAACCTCGGCTGCTCGGCGATCACTCCCTTACATCGCAGCACCTGCAGCCACACTAATGCTACCACCATCCAGCCCTTGGCACCACCACAATCTCAACCTTGGCTACTCGATGATCGCTTCCTTATATCGCAGCACCTGCAGCCATTGATGCTACCACCATCTAACCCTTAGCACTCTTACCGCATGCAACGATAGAAATTTTTTCTCCTCACAACGATCGCAGTAAGCCTTAACACTGCACTTGTCGTAGTTTCACATCGACAGTACTAATGCCCTTGATTAGAAATCAAAAATAAGAATTGAGAATTATAGATTTACAGTCTTATGCAATGGCTACCGACAACTTAATAAAGGCCCAAACTGAAGCATTGAAAACCAGAATTAAGAACCGATTATAGGAGACCCTTAATGAATTCAAAAGAAGCATGTTGGAGAACTTTAGTAAGTTTTAACAAGATGAAAGTTCAAGTTCTACGCTGAATAGATATGGAGATATGGGAAAAGAGCCCCAAGAATATGACTCAAGCTACTCACGCATTAAGGTAGAATTTCCAAGATGGGAAGATGGAGATCCAACCAATTGGATTTCTAGGGCAGAAATTTCATTTTCACAGAACCCCAGAGGAATCTAAGGTAGAAATTGTTAGGGATTGAGTAGCACTAAGGGGGGGGGGGTGAATTAGTGTAGCAGTAAAGAATGATAAATTTTCAGCGATTTGAATAAGTTTCGGAAACTTCGTACGGTAAAAACTTCATTTCGTATTATGAAAGACGTATCGGTGGAATCATATAAGAAAAGCTCTAACTTAAAGATGTTTGCAGAGATGAGAAGTAGAGCATCAAATTAAGTGGAAAGGGTTTGCAGCAAAGTAAATAGCAAGAATGTAAATGCAAACCAGATTTTTATAGTGGTTCGGTCATCCGACCTACGTCTACTCCCGATTCCTCTTGCTTGAGGCCACCGGCTTTCCACTAGCTATCCTCTTTCTAACGGGCGAGGATGAACTCCCTCACAGCACCTCTCCTTTTGATGGGCTTAGGAGATAACCCTTACAAGCACTCTTACCCCTAGTTGAATCTTGGATTTTGATGATGACAACTAATTGATGACTAACGGAGTTAACCATAACTCCCCGGAGTTTAATCAAACTCCCTCTATCAATATGCCAAACACGTAGATTATTCCAAATCCAAGCAACATTCATCACAATGTTATGAGAATACATTTAAACCATCATGCAAATATATAAAATATTCAATTCAATGCATGAAGTCATCAATCTACTTCTCCCCCTATGTCATCAACAAAAAGGAGAAGTAACATTATAGCTAGTTTTCAAGGATATGCAAATATTACAATCATACTAGCTAAATTTTCATCAATATTCAATATTTAACATTCAATCATGGCAAGTTTTTCAAGGATGTCCAAGCATAGCAATTCATCACTTGCTTCTTACAATTCATCATAGCAAGTTTGCACTTTGCTAGCATGCTAGCAACATTTAAAATGTTCATGATAGGATGTTCCTTCATTTCAATGATCGAGCTAGGAAATTTTTCATTGAAGTTGCAAGCTAGTAATAAATCTTCTCCCCCTTTGTTTTTGTCAAAAAGAATAAGAGGATCAGATACAAAGATTTTCTTTCGTATCCTCTTTTCATATCATTTATCAACTTCCATCAATAAAAAATCTTTATCAATATTCAAAGCATGACATATAGGAGAAGAAGTCATATAGGAAAAAATTTTTTGATTCATCACAATTCAAAAGTTCAAGGCAATAGATTCAAAGAATTCATGAAAGATATCAATAAGGATTAATTCGTGAATACCAATGATATGATTCATGGTTCATTAAAATTTTTCTTAACAAGATCAAGATGAAGATTCATGAGATAAAAAGAGCAATTTCAAACATTCTCATCAAGAACACATTTTAAAATATTCCAAGTATCAAATATTGAAATATCAAAATTTAGATTGTTTTCTTCCTTTAACAACTTTTCACATCATTTAAATTTGTATCAATCAATCATTCAATCATATCATGTAATAAAAGATATCAATATGAAAAATCAACAAGGATCAAAAGATATCATTCATGATTCATAACTATTCATTTTAGCAAGATAAAGATCATGATTTTAAAACAAATTCTAAACATATAGTTCCGAGAAATCAAAATCATGATTCACAAATACTTTCTTTATCATCAATTTTCAATTCATGATAAAGGGTATACAATTAAGAATCATGATATATATAAAAAAAATAGCATTCTCATAGATCAAGTCATGATTTAATGATTCATCATAAAGAAAATTAATTTTCAATCATCACACAAGGAAGTCATGTCATTAAAGATTAATTCATGAATAAACAAAATTTATATATATTTGTCATGAAGAAAATCTTGATTTACATGTAGGAGTTTTCAAATCATCACGATCATGATTTCATAAATAGAATCTCAAATATATAGTTCCAAGAAATCAAAATCAAGTCATGATTAATGATGTTAACATGCTTTATTTCCCTTTTTATCTTTAAAGAAGGAAATAAAGGGAAAGGGAAGACTATAAATTTTGTTTTACATCAATGTTCAAATCATCACAAAAGGCATATAAGGTAAGGAAATCATGTCATTTTTATATCATGAAAGATGTGATGTCAAGGCTCATGATTCATTTGATAGTAAAAGCAACAACTTGATTTATACATGATAAATCTAAATTCATCATGAATCATAAAAATAATTTCAAGTATCACTTATCGATATATCAAGACTTGAATTGTTTTCCTCTTTAGTAAATGAAAAAAAGAAGCAATCATTTTCGAGATTCAAAATGCTAGCAATTTGCATTAATCATGACAAGTGATACATCAAAAGTCTACATCAATATTTCAATCAACAAGTCATGAAGCATACAAAGTAGTATTGAAACATGAGAGAAAAGTTCAAATTATCAAATCATAATCAATTCATCGAAATCACTTCTATAATTTACGAGATTCTTAAGATATCATGAAATCATTAATCTCGATAAGATAGTAAATATAATTTCTTTATGTTTCATTATATAAGTATGTCTTTTGCCTTTATATGCCAAATCAAAATATTCAAAACCGAAAGACAAACTTCATTATAAAAATTGTCAAGACAACAATATAACACATTATGAGATTCAATTTATCATGCTAATGTGTTTCATTTTGTTTCAAACAAGTGTGCTCATGTTTCAAAAGATGAGTATCAAATTTAAGACCAAAACATGAGTTTGTCATCAAGATATGATATCACAAGATCATTAAGCATGATAACAAATTTTTAATATTTTTATTTCAATGATGATTTCATAATGTATGTTCAAACATTTATATGGAACCCATCATTGTATAAATTCAAAATACAAGTTTGTCATTAAACCCATCAAGATCAAATGCATCAAACATCATGATAGTGCATTTTCTCATCTTTATGAGTTTCAATTTAAGTGATTTGATCTTTCATAAGAATGTTCAAATTTTTCATATAAAAATATCATGCATCATATTCAAAAACGAAAATATCATCAAAATCATTTTAATTCTTTCTTACATTAGTTATAACAAGATGATCGATGCTCAAACTTTTGCTAAAATCATACATCATTTTAAAAATCTAAAAAATAATTTTTTTCATGAAAACCATTAAGTCCAAATATAACACAAGACAATATCAAAACCACATTTCTTTCATTTTGAAAATTTGTGAGTTAGGTCTTTTAGTTTTGCAATTGATTTCATGAAGATATGCATCAACTAAAAATTTCATCATAAAAAGGGTTAAGACCCATTAATCCAAGATAGAAGTTTTCAAATCAACATCACTTCAAAAACTCATGCATGATATAAAATCATCAAGCATCATGTTTAGAGACAATGTAAACCATCAAGATACACATGCATGGGTTGATCCTATTAGGTGTACAAACATTATCACAAATCATACAATCATCATTCATAATATTGCATACACTATTCAAAAATTTTACTTTTCAAAAGTACTAGAAAGAAAAGCATGATATATTTTTTTAAAATATTTTTTTAATTTCCAAAAACACAAGAAAAGCATGAAAAAAAAAATCCTACTAACTAAGTTAAGCATTCATGGAAAGCATCATGTAATTTCAAAATAATTCAAGGGAGTTAAGTTACTTACCTTGTAGTCGAAGCCCGTTAAAGCCCAATTTGCCGTTTCGTCATTTGATTCTTCTTTGCGCTTCTTCTTCATCTTTGGCCTCTTCCTCCGTTCAAGTTCATTGTTAATTTTTTATTTTTATTTTATGAACTTATTAAGATTTAGTGTTGAAAGTTCAAAGTTCTCAATAGTGTCCTCATCACTTGAGTCATCATTCAAGTGGCATTTCATAGTTCGGAGTTCCAAAACCTTCTTATTCTTTAGAAAGTTGTCCATATGTTCATCATGTTCAAAAAGTTCTAGAAGGCTCATTTCATATGTCATTAGTGAGCCAATTAATTCTTTCAATGGAAAATCATTCAAATTTTTAGCTTCTTGTATAACGGTTACTTTAGGATCTCACCTTTTTGGAAGAGATCTTAAGATCTTGTTTACGAGTTCAAAATCCAAAAAACTTTTATCAATACTTTTTAAGCTATTGATGACATCCATGAAGCGGGTGTACAATATCGTCGATAGTTTCACTTGGTGTCATTTGGAAGAGCTCAAATTCATGCAACAAGAGGTTTACTTTCGAGTCTTTGACTCTACTAGTTCCCTCGTGCATGATTTCAAGTATCCACCAAATATCAAAAGCCATTTTGCAAAAAGAAATCTGATTGAACTCATTTTTGTCTAAAGCACAAAATAAGGCATTCATAGCCTTTGCATTTAAAGAAAAAGATTTTTTCTCTAAGTCCAATCATTCGTTCGTCGGTTTAGAGGGAAGTTGAAAGCCATTTTCGATAATGTTCCACAAATCCAAATCCATTGAAAGCATGAAAACTCTCATTCGAATTTTTCAATAAGTGTAGTCCGATCCGTTAAAGAACAATGGACGAAAAACCGAAAAGCCCTCTTGAAAATCATTTAGAGCCATTTCTTACGAGTGTAAATCTGAATGAGAAATAACGTGGCTCTGATACCAATTGTTAGGGATCGAGTGGTACTAAGAGAGGGGGGGGGGTGAATTAGTGCAGCGGTAAGGAACGATAAATTTTCAGCGATTTGAACAAGTTTCGAAAACTTCGTATGGTAAAAACTTCATTTTGTATTATGAAAGCCATATCAGTGGAATCATATAAGAAAAGCTCTGACTTAAAGATGTTTGTAGAGATGAGAAGTAGAGCATCAAATTAAGTGGAAAGGGTTTGCAGCAAAGTAAATAGCAAGAATATAAATGCAAACCAGATTTTTATAGTGGTTCGGTCATCCGACCTACATCCATTCCCGATTCCTCTTGCTTGAGGCCACCGGCTTTTTACAAGCTATTCTCCTTCTAATGGGCAAGGATGAACTCCCTCACAGCACCTCTCCTTTTGATGGGCTTAGGAGATAACCCTTACAAGCATCTTACCCCTCTTTTGGACTAGAACACTCTTAAGACTTAGAGGGAAGATTTGACACACTTTCAAGAGAGTTTCTCCCTTCTTTTTTTCAGTTCTAGACCCCCTTTAAATTCTGAATGAGTGAGGTATTCATAGGTCTCAAAGTAATTCAAATTTGGAGCCCAAATTTGGAGCCAAAATTTGAACCATTTTGAATTTCTCAGTGCTGGCAGTACTGGGCGGTGCCACCGCCCATCTAGTGGTGCTACCGTTGGTGCCCATGGGTGCTGGGCGATGCTACTGCCCTAGCCAGGCAGTGCCACCGCCTGGCTCTTGGCCACTGGGCAGTACTACCACCCAGCCTAGGCGGTAGTACCGCCCAGGTCATTTCAGCACAAAAGTTTCGACCGAAAACTCGATCGAAACCGGTCTAAATGAAGTCCGAATTGGCCCAAATTTGGTTTATAGGATTAACACCTAATCCTAAACCAAATTATGTGCTAACTATGAATTTTAAAGATATTTTTTATGCTATTACAAAGTCTACAAGATAAGACTTCTTTTAGTGAGCTTTCGGTGAACTTCCGGTGATCTTCCGATGAACCCTCGGAAACCATTCTGCGGACTCCCAATAAGCTCCCGGACTTCACGATGATCTTGGCGAGTTCCAGCGAGCTTCATTGGCAAGCTCTGATCTTTCTTGGCAAGCTCCGTGAACTTCTGACAAACCTTTCGGTGAACTTCCGAAAACCCTTCGGCAAGCTCCCTACTCGTTCTCGGCCGGTTCCGGCAACACTCCCAACGAATCTTCGAACTTTTGTCAAACTCTCAAACTCCCAACGATCCATCACACTTGTCTTCCGGTACTTTGTTTCACTTTACGTCTTCATCACTATTGTAGTTAATCCTGCACACACACAAACAAACATTCTATTTTGATCTAGACAGTTATTATAACACGAATTGACATTCAGTTGCCCGGCACGTCATTGGTCGGCGCTTCGTCCGATCCTTCGGCACATTATCCTCTTTTGCGGTCCATTGCCCAATCGGCGATTAACCTCCGCAACCCTGATATCCTTGGCGCAACATGCTCTTCTAGGCTCGATGCCCGACATACGAAGCCTTCGACCGATTGTCGATCGAACCTCCAGCTCGACATCCAATATCCAGACATGATCACCCAGTGCAATGTCAATTCCTCCAGTGTCAACTGTCTAATCCTGATCGATAGTAGACCTATGTAACTCAAAACACAATCAGACCATAAATTACAATCAATTAGTTTCATCATCAAAATCCGAGATTCAACAGAAATAGTCTCAATCCAGCTAGATGGTGATGCAATTCAATAGTATGATTAGTATGAAATTTGCCATAGAGTTCCCTCAAGAGAGCAATTCAAGATAGGACTTCCTGTTTGCTTTGAACCATCTGAGTATGAGAATACTGATGAACAGCTCACTAAAATTTGTCAGACTTCTATAATATTAGAATATCAGAGTAGATTTGAATTATTATCAAATCAACCTAGTGGTTGATCTAAACGATAAATAGTGGGTACCTTTATTGAAGGGCTTGATCTATATATCTGATGTGAAGTTAAGGCTCGATAACCCCGCACTCTGATAGCTGTAATTTTATTTGCACATCTACATGAGAAAAATTAGCATAAAAAATTATTGAAACAAAGGTGTCAACAAATAGGTGATCAGCAAGTCATCCACCCCATCTACTCCCAATCGAAACCCTAATGCTCAAAGACTAACCCGAGAAGAACTCAAAAAAAAATTAGCAAAAGGTTTGTGATAAAAAGTGGAGTAAGGAGTACCACTGCAAACAAGGAAAACTCCTAATGATTGAGTCAATTGAGGAGAAATTGAAAGCAGGAGAGTTGGATTCCGACCATGGAGGTATGGAAACTGATGAAGATATTGAACCTATCACACATACACTACATACATTGGTTGTATAACACCCACGCACCCAGAGGCCAAGTGCAATAGGTAAGCAGGTTAGCATTGATCCCACATCGGTAAGGGGGAGGTCATGGGCTTTATAAGCATTAGCCTTGTACTTGAACGAGAACCAATTTTCGTGGGGGTGCTATAGGGCCATATAACTTATAGAGGTATCAGAGCCACCCTTGACCTTTCACCGGTTCCACACCAAGCACCTCGTTTGCACACTCTAGGGGTAGGCAGGGTGGGTAATCCATGATGAGGATGTCAAGTGATTGGGTGGGGGAGAATGTAATACGTTGCGCCTGAAGGCTAAGTGTAAGACCAACGCTTATAAGGCCCATGACCTCCCCCTTTCCTTACCGATGTGGGATCAATGCTAACCTGCCTACCCATTGCACTTGGCCTCCGGGCGCATGGGTATTATATTCCTCTAGCACAATGTCGATTCCTCTTGTGTTAACTATCTAATCCTGATCGATAGTAGACCCACGTCACTTAAAACGTAGTTAGATAATAAAACACAATCAATTAGTTTCATCATCAAAATTCGAGACTCAACAGTCTCTCCCTTTTTTATGATGACAACTAATTAATAATTGAGTTAACCTTAACTCCCTAAAGTTTAACCAAACTCCCTATATCAATATATCATATTGATAAAATACTTGGATTATGACAAATCCAAGCAACATGTATTATGTTATCCAAAAACATCATGCATATATATAAAATATTCAATCATTTATTGCATGAAATCATCAATCTACTTCTCTCCCTTTATCATCAACAAAAAGGAAAAGTTGCATCAAGCTAGTTAAAAAGATATACAAAATTTACAGCACATTAGCAAGATTTACAATATGCAAATTTCATGATAATCAAATCATCATGCTTTAAAGATGTGTCATTTTGTTGTTGAGATGTGCTAGATCATTTCTTTTTGCTTTTTATGATAGGCAAGATAGCACTTTGCTTCTTTTTGTGATATATAAGCTAGCAATCTTTTGCGATTGCAAGTTTTGTCATTGTCTAGTTCTCCCCCTTTATCAATATCAAAAAGAAAGGAGGAATGAATATAATGATACAAAAATTTTCTTTACATCCTCTTTTCATATCATTTATCAACTTGCAAAATTTTTTTATCAATCTTCAAATCATGACAACCAATATAAAGAATCAAGATATCAATATCAATGATTGTGAGAAATCAATTCATGATTGATTTCAATAAGTCTCTTCTTTTATAAATAGCAAAAGATCTTAGGAAAATAAAGAAGAGATCACTATATTTATGCATTATATTTCTAAAATCATTATGAATCATAAGAAATTTGAATTGTGAATCTGAGAAATTAATGATTCATTTAGAAATTTTTCTTTTTGAGAAGAAGACATATAGGAGAAGAACTCTTGATCCAAGCATAAGATATCTCACAAAAAAGAAATTCAAGTGTCAAATATCAAGATATCAAGTCATAATTACATGCTAACATGTTTTCTTTCCCCTTTTGTTTTTGTAAAAAATAAGGGAAGAGTACAATTCTTTTCTCTTTACATGAATTTAGAAATTATGACAACAAGGATAAATATTTATCAAGAGAAACCAATGGGGTATCAAAAATTATGATTCAAAATCAATTTATGAAAACCAAGTTATGAATCAAAATCAAGTTATAAATTTAACATTCAAGCTATCTCGTATGGTACTTATTAAGATGCTAGCAATTTTGCGATACGTTAGCAAGAAATTTTGCTTACTCTAGCAAAATTATTTTTCTTATGATGCACAAGCTAGCAAGCTAACTCTCCCTTTATTTTTATCAAAAAGAAGGGAGGACTCAATGGCTAAAAATTTTAATTATTATACAAGTCATATAAAGAAATCATATCATGATATCAAGAAAATTCAAGATGATAAATCCTTTTAATAAAGCAAAAGAATTATATAACAAAGGATCATGATAAAAATATATCAATATCATAGAACAAGTCATGATTTGTGATTCATCATAAAGTAAATTAATTTTCAATCATCACATAAGGCATGCAAGCCAAAGTAATCATATCATTTCTATATCATGAAAGATATGATATTAACACAAATCTTAGAAAAACAAAGAGGACATCTAGATTTATGCATAATATCTCTCATTTTGTCATGAATCATAAGAAATAATTTCAAGTATCAATTATTGAGGTATCAAGACTTGGATTGTTTTCCTCTTTAGTAAATGATAGAATGAAGGAGTCATAGAGGAAAAGGATTTCGATTCGCATAAAAAATATCTCAAGTCAAGAAATTTAAAAGAGAGTTCATAATTTGTTTGAAACAAAAGATCTCATTCAAATCAATTTCAAGATTCATTTGGAAGGTTCTCCTCTTTAATAAATAAAAAAAATTATAGGAGAGCAAAATGAATTAAGGGAGATAGAGCATAATTGAATCATTAAATATGATTGAAGCATGATTCATATTTAAAATGTATCTTACGTCGTAAATACGAATCAAGCATTTGTCAAATTCAAAATCATCCTCAAAATCACATTCAATAAATTCATACATGACAAACATAGATTCATGAATTTTTTATTAAAAAATTGATAAGATTAAGATAGAGAATTGCATTTCATTTTTATAAGTTTCTATTCATGTGATTTGCTTCTTATAAGCATGCCTTTGCCTTTAATAAAACAAGTGTCAACATTTAAGACGGAAAGGTAAATTTCATCTTAAAAATCATTAAGTTGAAACACATTAAACATGTGACATCTTTAAACAAAAATCAATTCTAGAGATTCACATAATATACATGAATAGATTCATTATTTGTCTTAAATTGAAAAATTGAGAACTTAAGAATCATGCATTTCCTTTTTATGATTTATTTTATATAAGCATATCTTTGCCTTTAATAAAAATGAGTATCACATTCAAGAGTGAAAGACAAATTTCGTAAAATAAATCATCAAGCATAATTGCATAAATTCAAAATCATAAAAAATCTTTCATTTGAAAAATATATTAAGAGCAACAGAGATTGATTTCATGTAAGCATACTCAAGTTCTTTTTTGTATAAAAGATATATATTAAGTTCAAAAATCGAAACACAAGTTTCATTAAAAATGACACATCATCTAAAAATTTCATCATAAAAACCATTAAGGCCAATATAGCATGTCAATCATACGTCATCTTCAAATGATAATATATTATCCTTTTTATGTGTTTCAGATCATGAAATTTGATTTCATATAATCATGTTCAAATTCTTATATGAAAACTATCATCACATAAATTCAAAATACAAGTTTTGTCATCAAAATCATCAAGACCAAGCACAACACATCATCCAAAAAAAACATTCATCATGAAAGTGATTAAGATCGAAAATACATTAATTCAAAATATAAAATTCACTCATCATGTATAATGTGTTTCATTTTAAGTTATTTGTTTTATATGAGTGAGCTCATGTTTTAAAAGATGAGTATTATGTTTAAAACCAACACATGAGGTTCGCCATCAAGATATAACACATTATAAGGTTATTACTTCAAAAACTCATGTATGATATAAAATCATTAAGCATCATGATTAAAATAAAAAAATATATAAAGTATTAAGATACACATGCATGGATTAATCCTATTAGGTGTACAAGCATTATCACAAATCATTTAAATTTAAATTTTTGCTTTTCAAAAACACTAGAAGGAAAAAGCATGATATACATATTTGAAAATAATTTTTATTTCCTACTAACTAAATCAAATAATTCATGAAAGGCATCAAGTGATTTCATAATAAATCAAGGGAGTTTTGGTTAAATTGCTTACCTTATAGTCGAAGCCCGTCAAAGCATAATTTGCCATTTCCCCTTTGAAAGTTCTTGATTCATCATTGGGAGCCTTCATCTTCTTTGGCCTCTTCTTTCATTCAAGTTCATTTTTGTTCTTTAATTTTTGTTTCATAAATTTTTTAAAGTTCTTTGTCAAAAGTTCAAAGTTCTCATTATATCATCCTATTCACTTGAGTCATCACTCAAGTGGTATTTTATAGTCTGAAGTTCTAAACCCTTCCTGTTCTTTGGAAGGTGATTCATATGTTCATCATATTTCACAAGTGTCATCTCATAGGTCATTAATGACCCGATTAGTTCTTCCAATGAAAAATCATTTAAATCTTTAGTTTCTTATATTGTCGTTACTTTAGGATCCCACTTTTTTGAAAGAGATCTTAAGATCTTGTTAGTGAGTTCAAAATTTAAAAAACATTTATCAAGACTTTTCAAACTATTGATGACATACATAAAACAGGTGTACATGTCATCGATAGTCTCACTTGATGTCATTCAGAAAAGCTCCAAATCATGCAATAAGAAATTACTTTCGAGTCTTTGACTCTACTAGTTCCCTCGTGTATGATTTCAAGTGTTCATCAAATATCAAAAGCCATTTTGCATGTAGAAATTTGATTAAACTCAGTTTTATCTAAGGCACAAAATAAGGTATTCATAGCCTTTGCATTTAATGAAAATGATTTTCTCTTTAAATCCGACTATTCGTTCATCGGTTTAGAGGGAGGTTGAAAGTTATTTTTAATAATATTCCATAAGTCTAAATCCAAAGAAATTAGGAAAACTCTCATTCGAGTTTTCCAATATGTGTAGTTCGATTTGTTAAACAACGGAGGACGAACAATCGAAAAGCCCTCTTAAAACTCATGAAGAGCCATTTCTCACGAGTTGAATCTGAAAGAGAAATAACGTGGCTCCGATACTAATTGTTGGGATCAGTTTGGCACTAAGAGAGGGGGGGGGGGTGAATTAGTGCAATAGTTAAGAATGATAAATTTCAACGATTTAAAAGGATTTCGGAAACTTCATATGTTGAAAATGTCATTTCAACTAAAATCGATTTCGATTGAAGCGTATCAAAAATGTAATTAACTTGAGAGTATTTAGAGATGAAGAAAGATAGTGATAAGGAAGTAGGGTAGCCAAATGAAATGGTTTATAGAAAGATAAAAGCAATAAGTAAATACAAACCAGATTTTTATAGTGGTTCGGTCATACGACCTACGTCCACTCTCGATTCCTCTTCTCTTGAGGCCACCAGCTTTCCACTAGTTGTCTTCCTTCCAATGGGAGAAGACGAACTCCCTTACAACACCTCTCCTTTTGATGGGCTTAGGAAATAACCCTTATAGGCACTTCACCCCTCTCTTTCGGTGGAATATAAATGAGAACTAGAGGAGGGATGTTTAGAAGGATTTTTACAGCATTTTGTTCCTTTCAAAATCTTTGTGCTTATATCTTCAACCTAGGGATGGGAGGAGTATTTATAGGCTCCAATCTGATTCAAACTTGGAGCCAAAAACCATTCCATCCTGGGTTTACCGGGTACTAGTGGTACCATCGCTTGCCACTAGCAGTACCACCGCCAGTTTGACCCTAACATTGGATGGTACCACCGCCAGGTTTGGCGGTACTATCACCTAACACACTGCCATGGTCAGTGTATTAGGTGGTACCACCGCCCAGGTGCTTTGACACTGGGTGATACTACTGCCCAGTACATCCTAGAGAGTTGGACCTAGGGCGGTGCCACCGCTAGACAAGGTCTATCACTTCTGGTTGGCCCTTAAACCCGACCCAAACCAGTCCATTATCTGGCCTAGTTGGCCTCTACCAGGGTTATAGGATTAACACTTAATCCTAACCCTAATTACATGCTAACTATGAAATTAAAGATATTTCCTAAGCTTATACAAAGTCCGGCACATCAAGTCTTCCTCCGGCGAGCTTCCAATGAACTTCCAACGATCTTCCGATGAACTCTTGGATACCATTCTATGGACTCCCGACAAGCTCATAGACTTCACGATAATCTTGGAGAGTTCTGATGAGCTTCTTCGGCAAGCTCCGATCTTTCTCGATGAGCTCCGTGAACTTTCGATGAACCTTCCAACGAACTTCTAAAAACCCTTTGGCAAGCTCCCTACTCATTCTCGGCTAGTTCCGATAGCACTCCCTATGAACCTTCGGACTTCCGTCGAACTCTCAAACTCCCAACGATTCCATCGCACTTAACTTCAATACTTTATTTTACTTTAAGTCTTCATCGTTATCGTAGTTAATCTTGCACATTAATTAACCTGAACTCTACTTCGATCTAGTCAATTACGCGAATCAACCTCCTGTTGCCCAACACGTCATTTGGCTGCGCTTCGTTCAGTTCTTCGGTGCACTATCCTCTCTTGTAGCATGTTGTCCAATCGATGGTTGACCTCCGCAACCCTGACCTCCTTGGTGCAACACCACTCTTCTTGGCCCGATGCTCGATGTCCGAAGCCTTCTACCGATTGTCGACTGGACCTCTGACTCAATGTCCAATATCCTGATGTGATTTTCTCTAGTGCAACATCGATTCCTCCTGTGTCAACTATCTAATCCTGATCGATAGTAGACCCGCGTCACTTAAAATGCAGTTAGACAATAAAACATAATCAATTAGTTTCATTATCAAAATCCAAGACTCAACATAGATATCCACATTTTCAAAAGATAGAGATAGAGAAGATTGTCAAAGAGATGCTTGAAATAAGGGATATAAGTGCTAGTCATATGTGCCCTACAAGCCAATCACAAGAGTGATGACACTTATGACTTGATATGCACACTTTCTCTTTGCTTATTATTAGACATTTTATCACTTTATCTTATGTGTTGCATATATTGTGATGTCCTTGGATCTATGCAATGGGAATCGGATCGTGATGAGATCACGATAATGAGACCGATTCACCTTTAAACACAGATCCTAAATAATCCTGGTCATAGGTTACTCGAGAGGGACATTGAGACAACCGGATAGAATGGTGTGCTATATACCCATCTATATGATGGAGATGGCTGGTCTCATAGCTACTTATGTGGGGATACTAAGGGTACAATGCAGCTGCTCATTGGGGAATGAGTTCACTGATTGATTCACCTATGGAATGGTGGATGGTTATTGAAACCTCATGTTAGACAACGATTCCATAGTCCCAATAGTGTATCTGGTCCTTAGACTTGAGACACCAAGGATGTCTTGTATGAGTACTTTACTCTTTGATACCAGATTTATAGGTTTGGAAAGTTTCAGATTTAGTACAACCAGTTATTGGGAGTGGTAGCTAACCTTATGAGGGCTATTAAATATTAATAGAGGATCATCCGCTCTCAGTATCATGAGAGGAATATCCCATGTATTCTTGCTCGAACAAATCCTTGGCCAAGGTTATCCGGATTGAGAGAGAAAGAGTTCTCTAGGAGAATCCGATAAGAGCAAGACTCGACAAGAGACCATATGGGCCTGACAGCACCATGCCTGATATAGGGTCTCTGGGATATTAGATGGATGAGAGACTATAGATACATGGTAATTAAGGACAGATAGGTCAAAAGGATTAGATTCCCTTGTATCGTCTAGGGGCTGCGGCGTAGTGGCCTAGTACGTCTGCAATCGATGAGTTGGGTGAATTGTTATAGAGATAATAATTCACCGAGTCAGAAGGAGTTCTGACAAGTATAACTCATGGCCAGCTCGATATTGGGCCTAGAGGGTCACACACATATGATAGGTGTTATGATGAATAGAGGTTCGGATATGAGATATTCGTTGGAGCTCCTATCTTATTAGATATCCATTAAGCCCCTAAATTATTGGATCATAAGATAAGATCCAATAATTGCTAATAAGATATTATTGGGAAGAGACCCCACTAATCCAAGAGGCTTGGATAATTGGATGGAGATCCAATACCCAACAGGGTAAGATCCATTAGGGTTTATAGGGGGCCTCTATAAATAGGAGGGAACCAAAGCTCTACAGGCTGGGGGGTTCTTTTGGTAGTCACCTTCTGTTCTCTTCTCCCCTAGAGAGGTGCATCATCGCAGTCCTTGCCGTGTGGATGTCACTAGAGAGGAGGATGCTTGACCTTCTTCATCCTCTCCTACATATCTATAGGGATTCAGGGATATACGATCTCCTTAGGTATTTTCTTTTATACATGCAGTTTTCACGGATTTGTTTTGATGTACCGATCTTCGCACGATGACAGAACCTTTCTACGAGAAATTTGTGGTTTTATTTTTTGTTCTTCCACTGCGCAAGTGATGTGGCCTCATAGGATTTTCCAATAGTGGTATTAGAGCCAGGTTGTTCGTGCGAAGAACGGATCTTAAATTACCTGTGTTGTGATTTAGAATAGTTTTTGTTATCAAAATCGTTGACACAAAAGGTGAGGAAGGGTAGCAAATGACGGTGGCTGCGTGCAAGGAGCCCGTAAGTAAGTTGTCAGCGGCGATAGGTGGCCGACGGCCTGTTGCCTGCCTGCAAGGTGCGGGCAGAGACACCCGCGACAGCAGCGCTGCTTGTGGGGCAACGGCTCTTACGAGGTCCCTGTGGGCGGCGCCCACGACTGCCTGCGGGCCAGCGATGCTTGCCCATGAGCAGAAGCACCCGTTGTGGCGACGCGCCAGCGGGTAGTGGTCGTTGCCAATAGGGTGGTGGCGGCCACAACGTCGCAATGCAATAAGCAAAAGAGCAATTAGGGTTTTCGGGTAAAAGATAGTTTTGCCCCTCAAATTTCGATTTCTACCCCTTTTGATAGAATGACCAAAATACCCCTCATAATTTCAAAAATTTTATTTTTGTCCTTTTGGCTAAATGATCGAAATACCCTTCAAAATTCAAAAATTCCCTCTATGTCCCTGATTTCCAAAAAATATATATTAATTAAATAATTTAATTAACTATTATTATTTATCTAGTAGTCCTATAAAATAACATATACATGTAATGTATAATATGGACAGATGATTATGAGCTTGTGATGTGATGTGTGTGAATGGGGCCTATGAGCCTCTATTTTTTCTCGTTTATTGTCAGGCCTGTGTGCCTGTAATTATATTATAATTACATGAGGAGACACAATGGGAGTGTGGAAGCGATAACGGGACCCATGAGGTCGAAACGGACGATCCGATGCATGGAGATGCGTTGAGATGTCGACGAAACCGACGAAGCGAAAAGGATGATCACAGGGCATGGAGATGCACCGAAGCACACATAAATCTTGATATGAGTGATTTGGCCCACTAGCTCGGTCCTGATCATATTAGGATGTGGTCCATGATCATCTAGTGTGATTGTTCATGTGATATGTGATTAATTATACACATACTTGATATATATATATATATATTTACATGAGATATAGATATATATATTAAATATGTATGTGTGTGACACATAATATTAGGAGACCAAATAAAATTTTTTTTCTATTAATAATATTAAGTCGGTAAACGTGAGGCAATTGATCCACATGGCCTTCCATCGTTATAGGTAGGAACCGATTCCCAGTGTAGGTTGAGTTGGTCGAGTCCCTCGAGACTCACTTATATCGTGTTTCACTATCTTATCTATGACATAGAGATGTCACCGGTGACCTGAGGACATTGTATCCTTGGTCGAGTCCCTCGAGAGTGTATCATCGAATCACACTTATCTTGTAACGATCATGATGACTTAACCGAACATCATGGTTGGTCGAGTCCCTCGAGACTATGGTGGTTCGGAGGTCGAATAGGACGGGAATCATAAGGAGTTGTGATTGGCAAGAGTTGCCTACCTTTACAGGCTTAACATGATTGGTAGAGTCACTCGAGGTTACGTTAAGACACTGATTGGAATCCGATCCCAACTAGAGATCCGACGAGGGTCTCCGATTCACATATCGGAGGGTGTTGTGTGTCTCGCAAAAAATTAGTGGAAATACATTAAGATAGAAGTCCTTAACTATTTAATTTTTACAAAGTCTGCATGTTATTTATTTCTACTATATCTTTAATTTCAAAAAAAATGTCGCTTTCAAATCCTTTACATGGCATACTTGATGCCAACCACCTCACTGGTCCAAATTATATAGATTAGCTTTGCAATCTGAGAATCATTCTCACAATGGAGAAAATCACGTACGTCCTTGATACTATGATCCCTACGCCCGATGAAGGAGCTGCTAGTCATATGTGCCCTGCAAGCCAATCACATGAGTGATGACACTTATGACTTGATATGCACTTTTTCTCTTTGCTTATTATTAGACATTTTATCACTTTATCTTGCGTGTTGCATATATTGTGATGTCATTGGATCTGTGTAATGGGAATCGGATCGTGATGAGATCATGATAATGAGACCGATTCACCTTTAAACACAAACCCTGAATTATCCTGGTCATAGGTTACTCGAGAAGGACATCGAGATAACCGGATAGACTAGTGTACCGTATACTCATCCATATGATGGAGGTAGCTGGTCTCATAGCTACTCGTGTAAGGACACTAAGGGTACAATGCAGGTGCTCATTGGGGAATGAGTTCACTGATTGATCCGCCTACGGAATGCTAGATGGTTATTGATACCTCACGTCAGACAGCGATTCCATAGTCCTAGTAGTGTATCTGGTCCTTAGACTTGAGACACCAAGGATGTCTTGTATGAGTACTCTACTCTTTGATACCTTACTTATAGGTTTGGAAAGTTTCAGATCTAGTACAATCGTTTATTGGGAGTGGTAGCCAACCTTATGAGGGCTATTGAGTGTCAATAGAGGATGATTCGCTCTCGGTATCATGAGAGGAATATCTCATGTATTCTTGCTCGAACAAATCCTTGGCCAAGGTTATTCAGATTGAGAGAGAAAGAGTTCTCCGGGAGAATCCAACAAGAGCAAGACTTGAGGAGAGACCGTATGGGCCTAACAGCACCGTGCCCGGTATAGGGTCTCTGGGATATTGGATGGATGAGGGACTATAGATACATGGTAACTGAGGACAGATAAGTCCAAAGGATTGGATTCCCCTGTATCGTTTGGGGGCCGCGGCGTAGTGGCCTAGTACGTCCACAGTCGATGAGTTGGGTGAATTATTATAGAGATAATAATTCATTAAGTCAAAAGGAGTTCTGACAAGTATGACTCATGGCCAGTTCGATATTGGGCCTAGAGGGTCACACACATATGGTAGGTGTTACAACGAGTAGAGGTTCAGATATGAGATATCCGCTGAACCCCCTATCTTATTGGATATCCATTAAGCCCCTGAATTATTGGATCTTGAGATGAGATCCAATAATTGCTAATAAGAGATTATTGGGTAGAGACCCACTAATCAAAGAGGCTTGGGTAGTTGGATAGAGATCCAATACCCAATAAAACAAAAGATCCATTAGGGTTTTTAGGGGGCCTCTATAAATAGGAGGGAACCAAAGCTCTATAGGCTGAGGGTTTCTTTTAGTAGCCACCTCCTATTCTCCTCTTCCAAGAGAGAGAGGTGCATCGTTGCAATCCCTGCGGTATGGATATCGCTAGAGAGGAGAACACTTGACCTTCTTCATCCTCTCCCATAGATCTGTAGGAATTTATGGATATACGATCTCCCTAGGTATATTCTTTTACACGTGCAATTTTTGCGGATTTATTTTTAACACACCGATCTTCCCATGACGATGAAAATTTTCTACGGGAAATCTGGGGTTTTTTGTTTTCTGTTCTTCCACTACGCATGTGATGTTGCTCCCCTGATGGATTTCCCAACAGTGGTATCAGAGCCAGGTTGTTCGTGCGAAGATCGGATCTTAAACTGCGTGTTGTGTTTTAGATCTGCTTTTGATGCTAAAATCATTGGCGCAAAAGGGCCAGGAAGGGCAGTAATTGTTGCTGCCATTATTGCGCTTGGCAAAGAATCGCAAAGGCGCTGCTGTACCTGCATAGGTAGCATTGCCGGCCGGTGAGCTCTGGCGCAGCAGCTGCTCGCGCCGGTGGCCTACGGCCCACCCGCAGAGGCGCCGTGGTGGGCGTGCCATGAGGTAGCGGCGCATGCCGCCGCCCCTCCTCCGTAGCAAGGGGCATCGCCGGTAGGGTGGCGGCGGCCGTAGGCATAGTAAGGGTGAGGGATTAGGGTTTTAGGGTAAAAGATGATTTTACCCCTCGAAATTTTAAAAATTCCAAATTTTATCCCTTTTGACAAATTACTAAAATACCCTTTTGGTCGAATTACCAAAATACCCTTAGAAATTCAAAAATTCTTTTTATATCCTTGATTTCAGAAAAAATAAATATGTTAATTAAATAGTTTAATTAACTATTATTTTCTTTATCTGATAGTTCTATAAAATAATATATACATGTGATGTATGATGTGGACAGATGATTATGGACCTGTGATATAATGTGTGTACATGTGATTATTATTATTGGGGCCTGCAAGTCTCTATTCTTTTCTCATTTATTGTCGGGTCTGTGTGCCTGTAATTATGTTGTAATTACATGAGGAGGCGTAGCGGTAGCATGACTCACGAGACCAAGACGGACGATCCGACGCATGGAGATGCGTTCAGATGCCGACGGATCCGACGAAGCGAGATGGATGGGCATAGAGAGGCGCCGAAGTACACATAGATCTTGATGTGAGTGATTGGGCCCATTGGCTCGGGCCTGATCACATTAGAATGTGGTCCATGATCATCTGGTGTGATTGCTCATGTGATGTGTGATTAGATATACACCTACTAGATATGTATATATATTTGTATTCGATGTAGATATATATATTAAATACGTATGTGTGTAACATATTATGTTAGGAGACCAAATAAAAAATCCTCTCCATTAATAATATTAAGTTGGTAAACATGAGGCAATTAGATTGACCCATGTGGCCTTCCATCGTTATAGGTAGGAACCGATTCCCAATATAGGTTGAGTTGGACGAGTCCCTCGAGAGTATATCACTGAATCAAACTCATCTTATAACGAAGGTGATGACTTAACTGAACATCATGGTTGGTCGAGTCTCTCGAGGCCATGGTGGTTCGGAGGTCGAACAGGACGGGAATCACAAGGAGTTATGATTGGCAAGAGTTGCCTACCTTTACGGGCTTAACGTGATTGGTCGAGTCCCTCGAGGTTACGTTAAGATGCCGATTGGATCCTGATCCCCACTAGAGATCCACCGGGGGTCTCCGATTCACATACCGGAGGGTGTTGTGTGTCTCGTGAAAAATTAGTGGGAATACATTAAGATAGAAGTCCTTATCTTAATTGTTTAAATTTCTACAAAGTCTACATGTTATTTATTTCTACTACATCTTTTATTTTAGAAAAATATCGCTTTCAAATCCTTTACGTGGCATACTTGATGCCAACCACCTCACTAGTCCAAACTATATGGATTGGCTTCGCAATCTGAGAATCGTTCTCACGGCGGAGAAAATTGCATATGTCCTTGATACAGTGATCCCTACGCCTGACGAAGGGGCAAGCGAGGATGAGATCACTCATTATGTGAAGTACTTAGATGATTCCATTCTTGCTCAGTGTTATATGTTGGTCTCTATGACTACCGAGTTACAAAGATAGCATGAAAATATGGATGCTAATTCCATACTCCTGCATCTCCGCAAACTATTTGAGGAACAGGGAAGAACTCAGCGATATGAGATATCAAAGAGTCCTTTCTGTACCAGGATAACTAAGGGAACACCGGTTCAGAACCATGTCCTTAAGATGATTGAGTGGATCGAGAAACTCACAGGTCTAGGAATGGTCCTAGAGGATAACCTGTGTGTGGATCTTGTGCTTCAGTTCTTACCAGATTCCTTTTCTCGGTTCATAATGAATTTTAATATGAACAAACTTGAGGTGACGTTCCCAAAGCTCCTCAATATGTTGAGAGAAGTAGAGAGTACCATTAAGAAAGAGAAGCCAGTTCTCTACACTAGTGAGACTAGAAAGAAAAGGAAGGCTGAGAAGACCCTTAAGAAGGGCAAGGGGAAGGGCAAAATGGGTAAGGCAAAGGTTGCCAAAAAAGACCCAACAACGGACAAAGGCCAGTACTTCCACTACGGCAAAGATGGGCATTGGAAGAGTAACTACAAAGAGTACCTTGCAGAGAGGGCGAAACAGAAGCTTGCAGAAGCTTCAGGTACATTCATGATCGATCTCCATTTGTCAGAATCTTTTGATAACATATGGGTATTGGATACCGGGAGTGCTTATCATATTTGCAATTTGCTGTAGGTTCTAGCAGGACCTAGGAGATTGAACAGAGACGAGATGGACCTTAAGATAGGTAATGGAGCAAAGGTTGCTGCAATGGCTATTGGCAAGGTCACTTTATATCTGCCTGGTGGAGTTATGTTCCTTATATTATCCAAAACATTATTTCCATTTCATGTTTGATAGTTAGTGGATATAAATTAGTTTTTGAGAATAATAGTTGTTCAATAATATTAGATGATGAAATCATCACGAGAGGAACATTGCATAATGGTTTATTTATGCTAGATACAGCTCTACATATCACGAGTGTAAGTCAGTCTAAGAGGAAACGAGAAGAGGTGAACAATATATATCTTTGGCATTGTAGGCTAGGTCACATCCACGAGGGAAGGTGTTAGGACTCTAGCTATGAGAGTCCTAATTTAGTTTCATTGATAAGGGCATTCATGTAAATCCTATCTAGCCGACCCCTATTAAAGAGGTGAAGAGGCCGGCTAGGTTAGGGTTAGGTTGCTTCTTAGGAAAGGAGTCCTATTATAAGTAGGAGTTCTATTAGGAAAAGAGTCCTATTAGAAGTAGAAGTCCTATTAGGAAAGGAGTCCTATTATAAGTAGGAGTTCTATTAGGAAAAGAGTCCTATTAGAAGTAGAAGTCCTATTAGGAAGAGAGTCCTATTAGAAGTAGAAGTCCTATTAGGAAGAGAGTCCTATTAGAAGTAGAAGTCCTACTAGAGAAGGAGTCCTAATTAGAAGTTGGTTAGAAGTAGGAGTCTTAAGTAAGAGTCCTATTAGGAGTTGGGGCTTAGAAGCCCTATAAATAGCCATATATTCATCCTCTTTTAATCAATGAATAGATCAATATTTTTGCAGCCTTTGTGCAGCAACTTGGAGGAAGGAACCCCTATAGAGTTCCAAGGAGGCCAATCCCCTATAGAGATCAACCCCAAGCTTAGAATCCGCGGAGGGTTCTAACACTTGGTATCAGAGCAGCGTTCTTGGCGTCTCGTTGCCCTTCCACAGCCATCCACCAGCCCTCCACAACCGCGTAAAGCAATTCCCACAATTGCTTAGAAGATCATCGCTGAATTCCGCCGTCATCTCCACCACCGTAGATCATCCTTTGATCTTCCCGTGAATTGCAACAGGTTCTGGTTATCTACCTTACTGCTGCTGCAATTTAGTTATCCTTATTCAAAAAATCCAAAAAATTCGTTCCTATATTGCTGCATAAACTTTTCGTCGTAAAGTTTTCATCTCTACAACGAAAGTCGCACTGCAGAATTTCAGCCGCATAGCACTGCCTTTTTGATCTTGCTACTGTGTTTTTTCTATCCAAATCTCTATGAAATTTTTACGACGGCTTTGACACTTCCTAATAGTGGTTTTCCCTTTGGTTTTGTCGAAAAATTCTCAATATAAACCACTTATCTTTTACGTCCAAACTGCTGCACTTTAGACGTAAAAATTTGCTATAACACCTCTCCGTTATTCTCAATTTTGCCAAACCTTTTGCTGTCGTTTCTTCCTACAAAATTTTTTACAGCATTACCTCTTCCTTATCAGCAGATCCCCTTTGAGTTTTACTTGAATCTCTTTTGAAAATTTCTGGAAAAAATTACATATTTACTGCTGGAATTTTTTCGACGAAAAATCTGGTATTGCACCTTTGTCCTTTTTTCTTCTCCGTAACCTACCAAACCCTAGCCACCTTGCTGCCACAAGCCAAGACGTCTTTAGGGCATCCCTCTAGCCTCAAGACGCAGCCATCGTAACCTAGTTTCATAACCCTAACAGCATCAAAATCCATAGCCCAAAATAGTAAACCATTACAGCTGAACCCTTCAATCACCGATCTATTATCCGAACCTTCCACCACCCCATGCCATTAACCCATCAACAGAAAAAAGACAAGGGCATCTCTGATCTATAGACATATACTATGGTTTCTCAAGATCCAATTGATGCTAAATTTGAAGCATGGGAATCTCGGATTGAATCACAGCTTGAATCGCGCTTGGAAGACAAATTGCGCGTTTTGTTTGCAGAATTCATAATTGGACAACCATCGAGTCCAACCAAACTACAGCAAGGAGAGAATTTAGAAAGGACCCCAGAGAAAGAGGGATAGCCCTTGGACATGCTTCAGCCACGCATGAGGGTGGACTTCCCACGATGGGAAGAAGGAGACCCAGCGGGGTGGATTTCGCGCGCAGAACGTTACTTTCGCTACTACCGAACGTCGGATAATGCTATGGTGGAGATTGCTATCATCCACCTTGAAGGAGATGCTATTGAATGGTACAATTGGCTGGAATATAATCAGGGGGCTCCGACATGGAATCAATTTAAGAATGCACTGCTGAACCATTTCGGACCTACAGAGTATGAAAATATCGACGGCCAACTCGCAAAGATTCGACAAACCTCTACGATTCAAGAGTACCAAACCAGATTTGAGAAGCTATCCTACCTTACTCGTGATTGGACTGACCATCAATTGTTATGAACATTTATCGAAGGACTCAAGCCAGAGATAAAAGGGGAAGTTAAGGTGCGACAGCCCCGTACCGTGATGGCTGCGATTTCTTTTGCCCGAATACAAGAAGAACGACTCAACCAATATTCTCGGAGGATAAGAACCACTCCTAGAACCTCAACATATAAACCCCCTTCTGCTCCCAGCCATCCTTCGCTGCCCAAAAAATTGACAAGAGAAGAACTACGTGATCAATCAGCAAAGGGTCTTTGTTGGCATTGCGACGAGCCGTGGAACCGCGATCATCGCTGCAAAAGGGGCCGCCTCCAATTGATTGAACCTCTTGAAGATATGGAGGAGGAGGTCCAGGAGCATGAGGAAGAGGTCATGGATGAAGAACAGTAGCCAATTGATATTATGATGCATGCCCTTGCGGGTTACGCAAACCCGCAAACAATGAAAGTGGGAGGATTTCTGAAGCAACAACCAATCACCGTTCTTATTGACACCGAGAGCATTAATAATTTTATGAACAGTAAGGTTGCTGTCCGGATGGCCTTACCTATTGAGAATTGCAGCAGGTTCGATGTTAAAGTCGCAGATGGACGAATTTTGAAGTGTGATCGTAAATGCCCATGGGTGAAACTGTTGCTGCAGGACCAAGAGATAATTACAGATTTTTTCCTCCTCTCCCTCGATGATTATGAGGTTGTGCTTGGCATCGAATGGTTGACGACATTAGGTGATATTTTCTGAAATTTTTTGAAATTAATTATAAAATTTTACAGCAAGGGGAAACAGGTGATACTGCACGGGAAACGTGGGGGCGACGTAACGACAATTTGCACACAACGAATGGAGAAAGTTTTGCACAAAGCATGCAGTGGATTTTTGGTACAACTTGAGCAGCAATCTAAGGGAGAGCCAACCAAATTTAAAGATCCAAACCTACTTCCCTTGCTTGCTGAATTTTCAGATATATTTGATGAACCACGCGGGCTACCTCCTAACCGCCGGCATAATCATCGTATACCGATTCTTCCAGGGAAACCTCCAGCAAATACTCGACCATATCAGTATCTACATCTCCAAAAAGATGAAATAGAAAGGATTGTAAAAGAGATGCTTGAAACAGGAATTATTCGGCCAAGTTGCAGCCCCTACTCTTCACCAATGCTCCTCGTACGAAAGAAAGACGGAACACGGCGAATGTGCATTGATTACCGAGCTCTCAATGACATAATCGTCAAGGACAAGTATCCTATTCCAGTAGTAGATGAATTACTTGATGAATTAAAGGGAGCACGAGTCTTCACAAAGTTGGACCTTCGATCCGGATATCGTCAAATACGAGTGTGCGAAGAAGACATACCGAAAACTGCCTTTCGAATGCACAACGGTCACTATGAATTTCTGTGTAGCTTTCTTCAACAAAAAGTGGAATATCTTGGGCATATCATATCAGAGGAAGGGGTGGCAGTGGACCCCTCCAGAATTGAAGCAATGCAGAACTGGCCAACCCCGAGGAACATAAAATCACTGCGCGGCTTTCTTGGTTTAACAGGTTACTACCGTAAGTTCGTGAAAGACTATGGAAAGATCAGTGCACCCCTTACTTCCTTGCTGAAAAAAGATGCTTTCCAGTGGTCGGACAAAGCCACCACCGCCTTCGAGGAACTTAAAGTCGCAATGATAACAACGCCAGTACTAGCATTACCCGACTTCGATAAGACTATTATTATTGAAGCTGATGCCTCCGGAGCAGGAATTGGTGCTGTATTAATGCAAGATGGCCGACCCCTCGCTTATACTAGTAAGGCATTATCTCCTTCCCACCTCAAGATGACTATTTACGATAAGGAGATGCTCGCGATTGTGCATGCGGTGTCCAAATGGAGACCATACTTAATTGGGCGACGCTTTTGCATCAAGACCGACCATAAAAGCCTAAAATATTTCTTGGAGCGCATCGGAGAAGTAGCATACAGATTGGACTTACCCGCCAGCTCCCGAATCCATCTAGTCTTTCATGTATTATGTTTGAAGCTCAGGTTGGGACAACACGAGACAGCCCAAAGCCATCTACCAAATATAACTACCCAAGAAGAGCTCCAGACCCAACCAAGTGCCATTATTGATCGACGAATCGTGACTCGACGACGACGACCTGCTACTGAAGTGTTAATACAGTGGGCAAACCTACCAGCAGAAGATGCCACTTGGGAGAACTACGACGATTTGAAGATCAAATCCCCAGAAGTCATGGAACGTCAGCCTCGAGGACAAGGCTGATTTGAAGAGGGCGGGTTTGTTAGGACTCTAGCTATGAGAGTCCTAATTTAGTTTCATTGATAAGGGCATTCATGTAAATCCTATCTAGCCGACCCTTATTAAAGAGGTGAAGAGGCCAGCTAGGTTAGGGTTAGGTTGCTTCTTAGGAAAGGAGTCCTATTATAAGTAGGAGTTCTATTAGGAAAAGAGTCCTATTAGAAGTAGAAGTCCTATTAGGAAAGGAGTCTTATTATAAGTAGGAGTTCTATTAGGAAAAGAGTCCTATTAGAAGTATAAGTCATATTAGGAAGAGAGTCCTATTAGAAGTAGAAGTCCTATTAGAAGTAGAAGTCCTACTAGAGAAAGAGTCCTAATTAGAAGTTGGTTAGAAGTAGGAGTCTTAAGTAAGAGTCCTATTAGGAGTTGGGGCTTAGAAGCCCTATAAATAGCCATGTATTTATCCTCTTTTAATCAATGAATAGATCAATATTTTTGCAGCCTTTGTGCAGCAACTTGGAGGAAGGAACCCCTATAGAGTTCCAAGGAGGCCGATCCCCTATAGAGATCAACCCCAAGCTTAGAATCCGCGAAGGGTTCTAACAGAAGGATTCAAAAGTTGCTAAAAGATGGATATCTAGATCCATTTGACTATGAGTCATATGTGACATGTGAATCTTACCTTCGGGGAAAGATGACCAACTCTCCATTTAGTGGAACTAGAGAGAGAGCCACTAAGTTACTAGAACTCATACATAGTGATGTATGCGGTCCCATGTCAACTCATACCATAGGTGGTTACTCCTACTTCATTATTTTCACTAATGATTTCTCAAGATACGGACATGTGTACTTGATGAAGTACAAGTCTGAAGCTTTTAAGAAATTCAGAGAATATAAAAATGAAGTGGAGAACCAAATAGGAAAGAGTATTAAAACCCTTCGATCAGATCGAGGAGGTGAGTACTTGAGTACAAAGTTCACCAAGTTCCTCAAAAACTATGGGATCTAATCCCAATGGATACCTCCTTATACACCACAACTTAATGGTGTATTAGAAAAGAGGAATCGCACACTGTTAGACATGGTGCGTTCCATGATGTGTTTCGTCGACCTGTTGAATCTCGGATTTTGATGATGAAGCCAATTGGTGGTTATTTAATCTAATCCATTTTTGAGATAAGTGTGCAGGATTAACTATGATAGAGGAACTTACCAAAGTCAAGTTGCTGGAAGTTCAAGAGTCCACCAAATATCTAAAGGATCATCGGACGTGCTGCCGGAGTCAACCGAGATGAAATCGGGGACTTGCCGAAGGTTTCGGAAGTTCGCCGAAAAGATCGTCGAAGGTTCGCGGAGACAACCGAAAAGGTTCGGAAGATTGGGAAAGACTCGTTGAACTCGCCATAGAATTCGGGAGCCAGCTGGGAGTCCACCGGAAGGAATCCAAGGGATTGCCGGAAGTTCGCCGGAAAGCTCTTCGAAAGATTACTTGATGGTGTTGGTATAATTTATCTTTAGAAGATCATAGTTAGCACTTAATTAGGGTATAGAATAGGTGTTAAACCTATCTAGACCTTTATTGGGCCAATTGGGTTTTAGTAATGTATTGGGCCAAAGGTTAGGCCCATACAGCTGTAAGGGTCGGCGGTGGCACCGCCGACCGGTGGTGGCACCGCTTGTTGATCGAACACCGGCGGTAGTATCGCCAGTGCAGTGGTAGCACCGCCGACAGTGGTTGCAACCACCTGTGTCAGGCGGTAGTACCGCCCCAGGCAGGCGGTGGAACCGCCTGACAGGTGGTTGCAACCACCTGTGTCAGGCGGTAGTACCGCCCCAATGCAGCGATGGTACCGCGAGTGGTTGCAACACACGTGTCAGCGGTATCGCTAATGCCGGCGGTAGTACCGCCAAAGACACTAACACACGCAGCGGTAGTACCAAAGCATGCTAAGGTAGTACCGCTGCAGTCCGAAATTTCGGACGAGAGCTTTTTGAGCGGGATTTTTGAATCCCAAAAATTCTCTATAAATACCCCTTTACTTCTAGCTGGTTGAGGATCTTTTGCAGTGTTAGATTTGAGTCTAAGCTATAGCAAATTCCTGCTCTCAATTGCTCAAGTGTTCACCTCTTTCTTCTACTTGTAAAATTTCAGAAAGAGAGGGAACCTCTTGTAAAAGGCTGTAAAGGGTGTTTGGTCCTTCCCCTTCAAGAGACTTGCTAGTGGAAGTTGGGAGCCTCATTGGAGGAGGCTTCAAGAGTGGACGTAGGTCATTTGACCGAACCACTATACATCGCTGCGTTTACTTGTTGTGTGAGTACTTAAATTCTGCATCGTAAATTACTTAAGCTGCAAACTGATCGGATTTCTTCTCCCTACTTCCAAGTTCATTTGCCTGAATATTTTCAAGTTAAAGTCTCTTTCGCTGAATCAAGTTCTTAAGCAAATCTTCGGAATCGGTTTTCAAGCTTTAATCATTTTAATCCGCTGCACTAATTCACCCCCCCCCTCTTAGTGCCGCTCCGAACCTAACAATTGGTATCGAGCTTGGTTCACTCTCACATTTGGTTTAAAACCCAAGAGAGATGGTCTTTTCCAAGCATGCAAGAGGGTTACTCCATTACCCGTCCACCCATGTTTAACGGGTCGGATTATACGTATTGGAAGACTCGGATGAGGATTTTTCTTATTTCTATGGATTTTGAACTTTGGAATATCGTTGAAAATGGTTTTCAAAAATCCCTTCTTCCGATGAGCAAATGGAATGAGTCGGAGAAGAAGGTGTTTGCTTTAAATGCTAAGGCTATGAATGCCTTGTTTTGTGCACTAGACAAAAATGAATTTAATCGCAGATCGATTTGTGAATCGGCTTTGATATTTGGCGAACTCTTGAGATCACTCATGAAGGCACTAGCCGAGTGAAAGAGTCCAAAATCAACATTCTTGTGCACTCTTACGAGCTTTTTCGAATGAAACCAAGTGAGTCTATTGGAGACATGTACACCCGCTTTACGGATGTCATCAATGGACTCAAGGCACTTTGTAAAGATTTTTCTAATTTTGAATTAGTAACAAAAATTTTAAGATCTCTTCCGAAATGTTGGGATCCAAAGGTTACGGCCATTCAAGAGGCCAAAGACCTTAAAACTTTTCCTATCGAAGAACTCATAGGGTCTTTAATGACCTATGAAATGACATGCCATGCTCATGATGAGCTAGAGAACCCCCTTCCAAAGAACAGAAGGATATGGCATTAAGAACTCAAGAAGACCACTTGAAAGGAACATCAAGTGATGAGGACCTTGATGAGGACATTGCACTCTTAACTAGAAAATTTAAAAAATTCATTAAAAAGGGCAAATTTAAAAATGATTTCAAGAACAAACCTGAACCAAAAAGGGACCAAGTCATATGTTATGAATGCAAGAAGCCGGGCACTTCAAAAATGAATGCCCTCAAGCCAAGAAGAAGCAACTCAAGAAGAAGAAGGCTTTGAAGGCTACATGGGATGACTCGAGTGATTCCGAGGATGAAGAAGCAAGCATCAAAGAGGAGGCCAACTTTGCTCTAATGGCTTTGGGAGAAGAGGTAAGTGATTTACTTAATGAAGATTTATCTTTCGATGAGCTTTTAATTGCTTTTCATGATTTATTTGATGAATGTAGAATTGTTACAAAAGCTTCAAATCTTTAAAAAGGAACATGCTTTATTACTAGATAAGTTTAAGAGTCTTGAGCATGATTCTCTCCTCTACTCCCATGCTCTAAGTGCAATCACTTAGAAGCAATCAAAACGAAAACTTGTTATTAAAGAGACCTTAAACAAGTTTAAGGTCGGTAGTAAGAGCTTAGACATGATCCTTGCTAACAAGGGACATGTCAGAAATAGATGTGGAATTGGATTCGTGAGTGGATCTCACCGAACACAAACCACATTCATTAAAGGGCCAACATTACATGTCTCCTCTCATTTCAAATGCAATTTTTGTTGCAAATCCGGACATGTTGTTTACAAATGTCCATATAGGAAACTTAGCCTAAATAAATTAGTATGGGTTCCTAAAGGATCAATTAGGAACTCATTGAATAATGATAGAATTAGTAGATCAGTTTTGAGGCACCCAAGTCAAAATGGGTACCTAAAAACCATCCTTTCTTGTAGACAAAAACACCCACACAAGCTAGGAGCAAGAGATGGTACCTTGATAGTGGATGCTCAAGGCACATGACCGGAGATCCATCTCAATTCTCTAAGCTCTCTAGCCAAGATGAAGGGTTTGTCACCTTCGGAGACAACAACAAGGGTAAAATCATTGGCAAGGGTACTATAGGTAATAAATCAACCTTTTCAATTGATAATGTGTTATTAGTTGATGGCTTAAAACACAATCTATTGAGCATTAGTCAATTATGTGATAATGGTTATATTGTAAGATTTGAATCTAATGCTTGCATCATTGAAAAACCACACAACAATACATCTATAATTGCAATCAAGCAAAATAATGTCTACACCATTAATCTTGATGATCTTGGTAGTGAAATATGTTTTTCGGCTTTGAATGATGATGCTCGGCTTTGGCATAGAAGATTAGGTCATGCTAGCATGAAACTAATCTCTCAAATCACATCTAAAAATCTTGTAAGAGGCATTCCTAAGATTAAGTTCCTTAAAGATAGAGTATGTGATGCTTGTCAACTAGGAAAACAAATCAAAACTAGCTTCAAGCCAAAAATCAAATAAGTACCTCTAGACCATTGCAATTGATCCATATGGATTTGTTTGGACCAATTGACACAATAAGCTTAGGAGGTAGTAAATATGCCTTTGTGATTGTTGATGACTATAGTAGATTCACGTGGATCTATTTCTTAGCTCACAAAAGTGATTCTTTTAAATGTTTCTCCAAATTCTGTAAACTTACTCAAAATGAAAAGGGTTTCATGATTTCATCAATTCGGAGTGATCACGGTGGTGAATTCCAAAACCGTGACTTCCAAAATTTTTGTGAATCAAATGGGTATAACCACTTCTTCTCTACTCCAAGAAATCCTCAACAAAATGGAGTAGTAGAAAGAAAGAATAGAAATTTGCAAGAAATGGCAAGAACTATGTTAAATGAACATAAATTACCCAAATATTTTTGGGCCGAAGCTGTAAATATAGCTTGTTATGTCATGAATAGGGTTCTAATAAGACCATCTCTATCCAAGACTCCTTATGAATTATGGAATGATAAAAACCCAATGTTTCTTACTTTAAAGTTTTTGGTTGCAAATGCTTTATTTTAAATGAAAAGGATGCCTTAGGAAAATTCGATGCTAAATCCGATGAAGGCATCTTTCTTGGATACTCTTCCGTGTCTAAAGCTTTTCGAGTTTTTAATAAGAGAACCTTAGTTATAGAAGAGTCTATTCATGTGGTGTTTAATGAAGTTTCTGAAATTAAGAAAATGATCTTGATGATGATTTCGGTTTTGAAAATTTGAATTTAAATGAACCCTCTCCTCAAAATGGCAACTTGGAAGCATCTTCTTCCGAATATTCCTTACCTAAGGAATGGAAGTATGTGGATGCCCATCCAAAGGAGCTAATCATAGGAGATACATCGAAAGGGGTTCAAACGCGTTCTTCGCTTAAAAATTTTTGTGCTCATGCCGCTTTTCTTTCTCAAATTGAGCCTAAGAGCATTGACGAAGCCTTGAAAAATAATTCTTGGATTATCGCAATGCAAGAGGAATTAAACCAATTTGAGAGAAATGAGGTATGGAAGCTTGTTCCTAGATTCAAGTGACCATTTAGTTATCGGTACTAAATGGGTCTTTAGAAACAAGCAAGATGAATATGGTATCGTGGTTAGAAACAAGGCTAGATTAGTGGCCAAAGGTTTCAACCAAGAAGAAGGTATCGACACTGAAGAAACCTTCGCTCCTGTGGCTAGATTAGAAGCCATTAGGATGCTCCTTGCCTATGCTAGTAGTAATAACTTTAAGCTTTTTCAAATGGATGTCAAAAGTGCTTTTTAAATGGCTTTATCTCTGAAGAAGTTTATGTTGAACAACCACCCGGTTTTGAAAACTCTCTTCTTCCCAATCATGTTTTTAAACTAACCAAAGCTCTCTATGGATTGAAACAAGCCCCTAGGGCTTGGTATGAGAGGCTTAGTTCCTTCTTAATTTCAAATAATTTTACTAAAGGCAAGGTTGATACTACATTGTTTATTAAACATTTTGAAAATAATTTTCTTATTGTTCAAATTTATGTTGATGATATCATTTTTGGTTCGTCGGATGAATCACAATGTGAATCATTTGCTAAGTGTATGAGTCTTGAATTTGAAATGAGTCTAATGGGTGAGTTAAACTTCTTTTTAGGATTACAAATTAAACAACTTAGTGATGGAATATTTCTTAATCAAACCAAGTATACACTGGAATCAAGTAAAACGATTTAATATGGATAGTTCTAAAGCCATCAACACTCCAATGAGTACTTCCACCAAGTTAGACTTGGATGAACATGGAGAAAACTTTGATAAAAAACATATAGGGGAATGATAGGTAGTTTACTCTATCTCACCGCAACAAGACCGATATCATGTTTAGTGTAGGTCTATGTGCAAGATTCCAAGCTTAATCCTAAGTTATCTCACCTTAAAGCTGTTAAAAGAATCCTTAGGTATCTTAAAGGAACTATAAATCTAGGATTATGGTATCCAAAATCTGATAACTTTGATCTAAAAGCTTATGCGGATGCCGATTTTGGCGGATGTAGAATTGATAGAAAAAGCACATCTGGAACATGTCAATTCTTAGGACATGCACTTGTTTCTTGGACTTCCAAGAAACAAAATTCTGTTGCACTATCTACGGCGGAAGCCGAATATATAGCTGCTAGTGCATGTTGTGCACAAGTTGTGTGGATGAAAAATACTTTAGAAGATTATGGAATTAATTTGAAAAATATTCCAATAAAATGCGATAACACAAGTGCTATTTGTCTAACAAAAAATCACATTCAACACTCAAGAACTAAACACATTAATATTAGGCATCACTTTATACGAGATCATGTTGCTAATAATGATGTCACTTTAGAATTTATTGATACAAAGCACCAATTAGCGGACATTTTCACAAAACCCCTAAATGAAGAACAATTTGACTTCATTAGAAGAGAATTAGGCATGCTAAATCTGCCCTAATGTTTAAATATTGCATGTCCTTCAAAACATTTAATCTTTGATTGTTTCGTCTTTATACCTTTAGTGATATATGAAACTATCATTTTCTTGATCATTATATATTATGAAAAACTCATCTTTCGATCGAAAGGTTTTCATGATATTACCTTCATGATGTTTCTTTTTAACGATTATTTTTGAATCTCTTCATGAATTTTGATCTCTCTCATTATTGATTGAGTTTAACGATGTATTCTTTAGCCTTGCGATCATGGTTTTCAGTTTTCATCTCCTTTTTGTTGATGACAAAGGGGAGAAAAATATGAAATTGATGATTTGTTAAATGTGGCTTTTATGAGCAAAATATTTTGATAACTTAATAAACATGATGATTTGTTAAGTGTGGCTTTTAAGAACGAAATATTTTGATAAACAACTCATGCATTGTATTGAAAATGACTTATACAGTGAAATGAAATGAGAAATGTGTCATAAGAATTTTTATTGCAATTCAATTGCTCTGCATAGTGTCAAAAACAGGTTGCAATCCTTGAAAAGCATTGCAAATGAAGTAATGCAATACATCAAATTGAAATTTCATAGTTAAAAAAAAAAAAAAAATTTCCTACTATAAATATTTATCAAATGGCATCTTTTGATTGAAATGATAATTTTCATCTCATGATTTATCTGTTATGTTGTCACGCTTTTCAATCATGAGATCCCTGTTGTAATCTCAAATTTTTGATATCTTGTGTCGAAATGATAAATGGTTTTCATCCTTCGACTTGATATTAAATGTCATGCTTTGATATTGTTTACGAATGAAACCTCATGTTGATTTAGATGATAAGTTCAACGTAAGTAACTTATCGTTTTTGGTTGAATTCAAGAGAATGAATTCAAATGTCTTTACCTTCTCATTATATGGCATATAGATAGGGGGAGTTAAGAATAACTCCGTCATCAATTGATTGTCATCATCAAAAAGGGGGAGATTGTTGAATCTCGGATTTTGATGATGAAGTCAATTGGTGGTTATTTGATCTAATCCATTTTTGAGATAAGTGTGCAGGATTAACTATGATAGAGGAACTTACCAAAGTCAAGTTGCTGGAAGTTCAAGAGTCCACCAAATATCTGAAGGATCATCGGAAGTGCTGCCGGAGTCAACCGAGATGAAATCGGGACTTGCCGAAGGTTTCGGAAGTTCGCCGGAAAGATCGTCGGAGGTTCGCGGAGACAACCGAAAAGGTTCGGAAGATTGGGAAAGACTCGTTGAACTCGCCATAGAATTCGGGAGCCAGCTGGGAGTCCGCCGGAAGGAATCCAAGGGATTGCCGGAAGTCCGCCGGAAGATCGCCGGAAAGCTCTTCGAAAGATAACTTGATGGTGTTGGTATAATTTGTCTTTAGAAGATCATAGTTAGCACTTAATTAGGGTATAGAATAGGTGTTAAACCTATCTAGACCTTTATTGGGCCAATTGGGCCTTTAGTGGGCTGTATTGGGCCAAAGGTTAGGCCCATACAGTTTCTGGTAAGGGTCGGCGGTGGCACCGCCGGACCCGGGCGGTGGCACCGCCTGTTGACCAACACCGGCGGTAGTATCGCTTCAGTGCAAAGCGGTAGCATCGCTCGATGTGTGGTTGCAACCACTGTGTCGCGGTAGTATCGCTTCAGCAAAGCGGTGGAACCGCCTGACAGGTGGTTGCAACCACTGTGTCGCAAAGTCGCAGGTAGTATCGCAGCGCTACGGCAGTAGTATCAGCCTGCTCGCAGTAATCACTGCGCTGATCCAAATTTCGGACGAGCTTTTTGAGCGGGATTTTGAATCCCAAAATTCTCTATAAATACCCCTTTACTTCTAGCTGGTTGAGGATCTTTTGCAGTGTTAGATTTGAGTCTAAGCTATAGCAAATTCCTGCTCTCAATTGCTCAAGTGTTCACCTCTTTCTTCTACTTGTAAAATTTCAGAAAGAGAGGGAACCTCTTGTAAAAGGCTGTAAAGGGGTGTTTGGTCCTTCCCCTTCAAGAGACTTGCTAGTGGAAGTTGGGAGCCTCATTGGAGGAGGCTTCAAGAGTGGACGAGGTCATTTGACCGAACCACTATACATCGCATGCGCGTTTACTTGTTGTGTGAGTACTTAAATTCTGCATCGTAAATTACTTAAGCTACAAACTGATCGGATTTCTTCTCCCTACTTCCAAGTTCATTTGCCTGAATATTTTCAAGTTAAAGTCTCTTTCGCTGAATCAAGTTCTTAAGCAAATCTTCGGAATCGGTTTTCAAGCTTTAATCATTTTAATCCGCTGCACTAATTCACCCCCCCCCTCTTAGTGCCGCTCCGAACCTAACACGACCTACCCATCTCATTCTGGGGATATGCCCTAAAGACCGCAGCTTACCTTTTGAACAGAATTCCAACCAACTCAGTGATGTCTACTCCATATGTGATATAAAATGGGAAGATGTAAGATCTTAAGATTGTTAAGATTTGGGGCTGCTCTGCCCACGTTAAGAGACACAACCCTGACATGTTGGAATCCAAAATGGAACTGTGCAAGTTCGTGGGATACCCCAAGGAAACTTATGAGTATTATTTCTATCACCCTAAGGACCAAAAGGTTTTTGTAGCTAAGAGAGCAGTGTTCCTTGAGAAGGAACACATTCTTGGTGGAGACAATGAGAGCATGATAGAGTTGAGTGAGGTTGGAGAACCTAGCTCAAGCACCATTTCAAAATCTGTTCAGATACCTAACACACAAGTTCCAACTTTACGTAGGTCCGATAGAGTATCCCATTCTCCTGAGAGATATGTGGGACATATCAGAAGAGAGGATGTTGAGGATATTGATCCTCAGACCTACGAGGAGGCTATTATGAGCATAGACTTCGGGAAATGGCAAGAAGCCATGAATTCAGAAATGGATTCCATATACTCCAACAAGGTTTGGAACCTAGTTAATGCACCCAAGGGTAATGTACCCATTGGCTGCAAGTGGATCTTCAAAAAGAAGATAGGAGTAGATGGAAAGGTAGAGACCTAGAAAGCAAGGCTAGTGGCTAAGGGGTATCGTCAAAGGCAAGGTATTGACTATGACGAAACTTTCTCACCTATAGCCATGCTAAAATCCATTCGAATTCTATTGGCTATTGCAACACACTATGATTATGAGATCTGGCAGATGGACGTCAAAACCGCATTCCTCAATGGTAACCTCGAGGAGGAGGTGTATATGATACATCCTGAGGGATTCGTATCCAGGGATAACCCAGATAAGGTGTGTAGATTGCTTAGGTCCATTTATGGATTGAAGTAAGCTTCTCGAAGTTGGAACATAAGATTTGATGAGGCGATCAGATCTTATGACTTCGTTAAGAATGAAGATAAGTCTTGTATGTACAGGAAAGTAAGTGGGAGTACTATCACCTTTTTGGTATTATATGTGGATGACATCCTGATCATTGGAAATGATGTAGGAATGCTCTCCATAGTAAAGATTTGGTTATCTAGGCACTTCTCCGTGAAGGACTTAGGGGAAGCATCCTCAATTTTGGGGATACGGATCTATAGAGTTAGATCCAAGAGGATGCTTGGCTTGTCCCAGTCTAGGTACATAGACACCATTGTCAAAAGGTTTGACATAGAAAATTCCAAGAGAGGTCTCATACCAATGAGACATGGAATATCACTTTCTAGGAGTATATCCCCAAAGACTCCTAAAGAAAGGGCACACATGGATATGATACCATATGCATCAGCGATAGGATCTATCATGTATGCTATGCTATGTACCAGGCCTGATACAACGCATGCTCTGAGTGTCACGAGTAGATATCAGGTAGATCCAGGCTTAGAGCACTGGAAAGCAGTAAAAAGTATCCTTAAGTACTTGAGAAGGACTAAGGATCTTTTACTGGTATATGGAGGTAGTAGCCTCAGCGTTAAGGGCTACACGGACTCAAGCTTCCAGTCCGATGTCGATGATAGTAAGTCTAATTCAAGGTATGTGTTCACCCTGAATGGAGAAGCAGTATGCTGGAAGAGTTCCAAGCAAGACACTACTACTGACTCGACCACAGAGGCGAAATACATTGCTGCGATAGAGGCAGCGAAAGAGAGAGTTTGGATGAAGAAGTTCATCACAAATTTGGGAGTTATGTCGAGAAGCGAAGAGCTGATTCCCTTATATTGCAACAACTATGGGGTGATTACTCAAATAAGGGAACCCGGGTCTTATCAGAAGTGTTCTGAAAAGGTTCCAACTTATTAGAGAGATCATGGCCCGAAGAGATATAGTAGTGGAAAGAGTTCCATCTGAAGATAACATTGCAGATCCACTGACCAAGCTATTATCTCAAATTATCTTTGAGCGTCATAGAGGTCTGATGGGGATCAGACATGTTGGTGATTGGCTTTAAGTCAAGTGGGAGATTGCCAGTCATATGTGCCCTGTAAGCCAATCACATGAGTGATGACACTTGTGACTTGATATGCACTTTTTCTCTTTGCTTATTATTAGGTGTTTTATCACTTTATCTTGTGTGTTGCATATATTGTGATGTCCTTGGATCTGTGCAATGGGAATCGGATCGTGATGGGATCATGATAATGAGACCGATTCACCTCTAAACATAGACCTTGAATTATCCTGGTCATAGGTTACTCAAGAAGGACATCGAGATAATCGGATAAACTGGTGTGCTGTATACCCATCCATATAATGGAGGTAGCTGGTCTCATAGCTACTCGTGTAGGGACACTAAGGGTACAGTGCATGTGCTCATTGGGGAATGAGTTCACTGATTGATCTACCTACGAAATGCTAGATGGTTATTGATACCTCACGTCAGACAGCAATTCTATAGTCCCAGTAGTGTATCTGGTCCTTAGACTTGAGACACTAAGGATGTCCTATGTGAGTACTTCACTCTTTGATACCTTACTTATAGGTTTGGAAAGTTCCAGATCTAGTACAACCGGTTACTGGGAGTGGTAGCCAACCTTACGAGGGCTATTGAGTGTCAATAGAGGATCATCTGCTCTTGATATCATAAAAGGAATATCCCATGTGTTCTTGCTCGAACTAATCCTTGGCCAAGGTTATTCGGATTGAGAGACAAAGAGTTCTTCGGAAGAATCCGACAAGAGCAAGACTTGAGGAGAGACCGTATGGGCCTGACAACATCGTGCCCGGTATAGGGTCTCTGGGATATTGGATGGATGAGGGACCATAGATACATGGTAACTAAGGACAGATAGGTCCAAAGGATTGGATTCCCCTGTATCGTTTGGGAGTCGCGGCGTAGTGGCCTGGTACGTCTACAGTCGATGAGTTGGGTGAATTATTATAGAGATAATAATTCACTAAGTAAGAAGGAGTTTTGACAAGTATGACTCACGACCAGCTCGATATTGGGCCTAGAGGATCACACACATATGGTAGGTGTTGCGACGAGTAGAGGTTCGAATATGAGATATCCGCTGAACCTCTTATCTTATTGGATATCCATTAAGCCCTTGAATTATTGAATCCTGAGATGAGATCCAATAATTGCTAATAAGAGATTATTGGGTAGAGACCCACTAATCCAAGAGGCTTGGGTAATTGGATGGAGATCTAATACCCAATAGGGCAAAAGATCCATTAGGGTTTTTAGGAGGCCTCTATAAATAGGAGGGAACCAAAGCTCTATAGGCTGAGGGTTTCTTTTGGTAGTCACCTCCTGTTCTCCTCTCCCAAGAGAGAGAGGTGCATCATTACAATCCCTGCCATGTGGATATCGTTAGAGAGGAGGACGCTTGACCTCCTTCATCCTCTCTCATAGATCTGTAGGAATTCAGGGATATATAACCTTTCTAGGTATCTTCTTTTATATGTGAAGTTTTTGCGGATTTATTTTTGATGCATCGATCTTCGCACGACGATGAAAACTTTCTATGGAAAATTTGGGGTTTTTTGTTTTTTGTTCTTCCGCTACGCATGTGATGTCGCTCCCCTGACGGATTTCCTAACAGGGGCGAGAGAGGATGAGATCGCTCGTTTTGTAAAGTACATAGATGATTCCGCTCTTGCTCAGTGTTATATGTTGGACTCTATGACTACTAACTTGCAGAGACAGCATAAAAATATGGATGCTAATTTCATACTCCTGCATCTTCGCAAACTGTTTGAGGAACAGGGAAGAACTCAACGATATGAGATATCAAAGAGTCCTTTCCGTACCAGGATGACTGAGGGAACATCGGTTCAGAACCATGTCCTTAATGTTAGGGATCGAGCGGCACTAAGAGGGGGGGGGTGAATTAGTGCAGTGGATAA
Organism: Musa beccarii; assembly: GCA_024322285.1. NCBI lineage: Eukaryota > Viridiplantae > Streptophyta > Magnoliopsida > Zingiberales > Musaceae > Musa > Musa beccarii. Next base: position 22,613,073 of record CM044396.1, read on the forward strand.
AACAATGGATTTTTCAGCGATTTAAATCAAGCTTTGGAAACTTCGTACGATGAAAGCAACATTTCGTTTGAAACCGATTTTTGCGTTCTAACTTTAAAGCATGCGTATAAAGATAAAAAGGAAGTGGAGCAAGTAAAGTAAAGGCTTGCAGCAAAGTAAAACATAAATTTAAACACTCACACAATCAAGATGCAGCGATGTATAGTGGTTCGGTCAAAGTGACCTACATCCACTTTCGAAGCCTTCTCCGATGAGGCTCCCTTCTTCTACTACCAAATCCTTTGAAGGGGAAGGATCAAATACCCCTCTTACAACCCTTTACAAGTGGTTCACACTCTTACAAGATTTCACAAGAAGAATGAGGTGAACACTTAGCAAGAATAAGACTTTTCAAGACTTAAAACTAAGATTCTAACTTCTCAAAAGGGTTCTACATTCAGCTGAGAAAGAAGGGGTATTTATAAGCCTCAAAGTGATTCAAATTTGGAGCCCAAACTTGGAGCAAAAATTTGAATCTTTTGAGTTTTTTTTCACCGGTCTTTGTCACCCTAGCAGATCGACACACCCAGCGGTGCTACCGCCCACCAGTGGTGCTATCGCACGCTCACAAGAATCGGCTACTGATGGCAGGCGGTGCTACGCTTCAGCCCAGCGGTGCTATCTTGCTCGCTCACGAGTCGAACTACACGCATACCAAGGCTATAGTACCCGGCTACAAAGACCATGCACGTAGCATCCATGCATGCCGCTTTGGTGCCGGGCTTGGTGTTACGCCTAGCCCCAAGAACGCCTGGTTGGTAGTGATACCGCCAAAGATGCATGCACGTAGCATGCATGCACGCAGCAAAGACGCATGCCGCCTTTGGCGATGCGATGCATGCATGCATGCGGCAAAGATGCATGCCGCTTTGGCGGTGCAACCGCCAAAGATGCATGCACATAGACCAAGATGCATGCATGCATGCATGCACACATGCTTCGGGCACATTGGTTGCTGGGCTCCATCGCCCAGCACAAATCTACATTTGGTTTGGGCCGAAAACTTGGCCCAAACCGGTTTCGAACAAGGCCCAATGAGCCCATACTTGGGTTAAAGGATTAACCCCTAATCCTAACCCAAATTGATGTACTAACTATGAAATTAAAGACATTCCTAAGCTATTACAAAGTTTGCAAGTCAAGTCTTCTTCCGTCGAGCTTCCGGCGAACTTCCGGCGAACTTCCGGTGGTCTTCCGACGATCCCTCGGAAACCATCCTGCGGACTCCCGGCAAGCTCTCGGACTCCACGATGATTTTGGCGAGTTTCTCCGAGCTCCTTTGGCAAGCTCCGATCTTTCTTGGCAAGCTCCGCGAACTTCCGACAAACCTTCCGGCAAACTTCCAAAAACCCTTCGGTAAGTTCTCTACTCGTTCTCGGCTGGTTCCGGCAGCACTCCCAACGAATCTTCGGACTTCCGTCAAACTCTCGAACTCCCAACTATCCATCACACTTGACTTCGGCCCCTGGTTTCGCTTTACGTCTTTATCCCTTTCGTAGTTACTCTTGCACAAACAAACACCAAAAACTCTACTTCGATCTAGACAGTTATTACAACACGAATTGACATTCAGTTGCCTGGCACATCATTGGTCGGCACTTCGTCCGATCCTTCGGCACATCGCCCTCTCTAGCGGCTTGTTGCCCAATCGACGGTTGACCTCCGCAACCTCGATATCCATGGCGCAACTCTACACTTCTTGGCCCGATGCCCGACGTATGAAGCCTCCTATCGATAATCGATCGAACCTCCTGCTCGACATCCAATATCCTGACGTGATCACCTCTGGCGCAACGTCAATTCCTCCAGCGTCAACTGTGTAATCCTGATCGATAGTAGACTTGCGTAACTCAACATGCAGTTAGACCACAAATCACACTCAATTAGTTTCATCATCAAAATCCGAGATTCAACAATCTCTCCTTTTTGATGATGACAACTAATTGATGACTGACGGAGTTAACCAAAACTCTCCGGAGTTTAACACAAACTCCCCCTATCAATATGCCATTGATAGAATCCTTGGATTATCCCAAATCCAAGTAACATGTATCATTTATGTAGTGAGAAAACAACAAACCATCATGCAAATATAAAATATTCAATCAATGCATGAAGTTATCAATCTACTTCTCCCCCTATGTCATCAACAAAAAGGAGAAGTAACATTATAGCTAGTTTTCAAGGATATACAAATATTACAAACATACTAGCTATTAATCTCATTATACAACATTTAGGTATCGCATGTTTATCATGATAAGCAAGATAGTGCTTGTCGTGATGATGGCAAGTTTTTCTATGTTCCTTTGAGAAGTACAAGCAAATTGTGCATTTTCTTGACTTCTTTTGCGATATGCATGTAATTTTATAATTTCTTTCTTCTCTTTTGAGAAGAGCAAGCTTGCAAGTTTTGCTTTCTTTGCATGTTAGGACTTTTGCATTCATTTGTAAAAGCCTTCTCCCCCTTTATCAATATCAAAAAGAAAAGGAGGATTAATACTACAAATAATCTTGCATCAACAATAATTTGTAACAAAGATGCAAGCAATTTTGTTGAAAAAAGTGAAGTTGAGCAAGATTTTTGCCTCTCTTGAGATAGCAACTTTTTGCTTCTCAATGTTTAAGCTAGCAAATTTTTCTCTTTGATACACAAGTTAACAATTTTTCTCCCCCTTTATCAATATCAAAAAGAAGGGAGGAACCAATGAGAAAATAGCATCAATCAATATATCAATCATCACATGATGCATACGAGATGATATTGAAACATGAGAAATCATGTCATGAAGGATATCAATATGTAAATTCAACAAGAATCAAAACCAAAAGATATCATCCATGATTCATAACTTTCATTTTAGCAAGATCTAGATTCATATTTATCAATTTTTAATTCAAGATAAATGTCATACAACCAAGAATCATGATATTGAAAAGCATATCAATCTCATAGATCAAGTCATGATTCATAATTTATCATTAAGAAAATCAAATATTCAATTTTCCACACAAGGCAAAGAAATCATATCACTTCTAGGATCATGAAATATATGACATCAAGGCTCATGATCCATTTGAAAAAATATAGCACAAAGAGTAACTAGATTCATGTATAAGAATTCCAAGTATCAAATATGAAAATATCAAGACTTGGATTATGACAAAGCTCATTCAAGTTCGAATCATCAAAATCATTACCATAGTTTGTGAGATTCACAAATGATATAAACTTGAATTATTTTCCTCTTTAGTAAATGATAAAAAGAAGTAATTATTTTTTAGATTCAAAATGCTAGCCATTATGACAAGTGATACATCAAAAGTCTACATCATTATTTCAATCAACAAGTCATGAAGCATACAAAGTAGTATTGAAACATGAGAGAAAAGTTTAAATTATCAAATCATAATCAATTCATCGAAATCACTTCTATAATTTATGAGATTCTTAAGATATCATGAAATCATTAATCTCGATAAGATAGTAAATATAATTTCTTTATGTTTCATATAAGTATGTCTTTTGCCTTTATATGCCAAATCAAAATATTCAAAACCGGAAGACAAACTTCATTATAAAAATTGTCAAAACAACACATTGTTTCAAGACATGAGATTTAACTTATCATGATAATGTGTTTCATTTTGTTTCAAACAAGTGTGCTCATATTTCAAAAGATGAGTATCAAATTTAAGACCAAAACATGAGTTTGTCATCAAGATATGATATTACAAAGTTATTAAGCATGATAACAAACTTTTAGTATTTTCATTTCAATAATGATTTCATAATGTATGTTCAAACATTTATATGGAACCTATCATTGTAGAAATTCAAAACATAAGTTTGTCATTAAATCTATCAAGATTATATGCATCAAACATCATGATAATACATTTTCTCATCTTTATGAGTTTCAATTTAAGTGATTTGATCTTTCATAAGAATGTTCAAATTTTTCATATGAAAATGTCATGCATCATATTCAAAAATGAAAATATCATCAAAATCATTTTAATTCTTTCTTACATTAGTTATAACAAGATGATCGATGCTCAAATTTTTGGTAAAATCATGCATCATTTTATAAATCTAAAAAATAATTTTCGTCATGAAAATCATCAAGTCCAAATGTAATATACGGCAACAGTAAAATCACATTTCTTTCATTTGGAAAAATTTATGGGTTAGGTCTTTATAACTGATTTCATGAAGATATGTATCATTTAAAAATTTCATCATAAAAAAAGGTTAAGACCCATTAATCCAAGATAGAAGTTTTTAGATCAACATCACTTCAACAACTCATGCATGATATAAAATCATCAAGCATCATGTTTAGAGACAATGTAAACCATCAAGATACTCAAGCATGGTTTAATCCTAAGTATTATCACAAATCTTACAATCGTCATTCATATTTTTACTTTTCAAAAATACTATAAAGAAAAGCATAGTATAATTTCGAATTTTTTTAATTTCTAAAAATACAAGAAAAGCATAAAAAAAATTCCTACTAACTAAGTTAAGCATTCATGGAAATCATTAAGTAATTTCAAAATAATTCAAGGAAGTTAAGTTACTTACCTCATTGTCGAAGCCCATTAAAGCGTAGTTTGCTTCTTCTTTCCTTGATTCTTCTTGGTGAGTCTTCTTCTTCTTCATTGGTCTCTTCCTCTGTTCAAGTTCATTGTTGATTTTAGATTTTTGTTTAATGAACTTATTAAGATCGATTAAAGGTTCAAAGTTCTCTTCAATGTCCTCATCACTTGAGTCATCACTCAAGTGGCATATCATAGTTCGGAGTTCAAAAACCTTCTTGTTCTTTAGAAGGTGGTTCATGTGTTTATCATGTTCATCATATTCATCATGTTCCATTTCATAGGTTTTTAAAGACCCAATGAGTTCATCAATAGAATAATTATTTAGATCATTTGATTCTTGAATCGCCATTATTTTAGGATCCCACCATTTTGAAAGAGATCTTAAGATCTTGTTAGTGAGTTCAAAATCCAAAAATCTTTTTCCAAGACTTTTCAAGCTATTGACGACATCCGTGAAGCGGGTGTACATGTCGTCGATAGATTCGCTTGGTGTCATTTGGAAGAGCTCAAAATCATGCAACAAGAGGTTTATTTTCAAGTCTTTAACTCTACTAGTTCCCTCATGCGTGATTTCAAGAGTTCGCCAAATGTCAAAAGCCGTTTCGCACATAGAAATCCGATTGAACTTGTTCTTGTTCAAAGCGCAAAATAAGGCATTCATAGCCTTTGCGTTTAAAGAAAACGACCTTTTCTCCAAAATCGACCATTCGTTCGTCGGTTTAGAGGAAGGTTGAAAACCATTTTCGATGATGTTCCACAAATCCAAATCCATTGAAAGCATGAAAACTCTCATTCGAGTTTTCCAATAAGTGTAGTCCGATCCGTTAAAGAACGGTGGATGAAAAACTGAAAAGCCCTATTGAAAACCATTTAGAGCCATTTCTCACGGGTGTAAATCCGAAAGAGAAAGAACGTGGCTCTGATATCAATTGTTAGGGATCGAGTGGCACTAAGAGGGGGGGGGTGAATTAGTGCAGCGGATAAAACGATGGATTTTTCAGCAATTTAAATCAAGCTTTGGAAACTTCGTACGATGAAAGCAATGTTTCGTTTGAACTCGATTTTTGCGTTCTAACTTTAAAGCATGCGTACAAAGATAAAAAGGAAGTGGATCAAGCAAAGTAAAGGCTTGCAGCAAAGTAAAATAGAAATTTAAACACTCACACAATCAAGACGTAGCGATGTATAGTGGTTCGGTCAAAGTGACATGCATCCACTTCCGAAGCCTTCTCCGATGAGGCTCCCTTCTTCCACTACCAAATCCTTTGAAGGGGAAGGATCAAATACCCCTCTTACAACCCTTTACAAGTGGTTCACACTCTTACAAGATTTCACAAGAAGAATGAGGTGAACACTTAGCAAGAATAAGACTTTTCAAGACTTAAAACTAAGATTCTAACTTCTCAAAAGGGTTCTAAATTCAGCTGAGAAAGAAGGGGTATTTATAAGCCTCAAAGTGATTCAAATTTGGAGCCCAAACTTGGAGCCAAAAATTTGAATCTTTTTTTTTTTTCGGTCTTTGTCGATCTGGCAGATCGACACACCCAGCGGTGCTATCGCTGGCACCAGCAGGTGCTATCGTCACATAAAGAATCTTTGAAATGGACTTTCAAAACTTCGACACTGATGGTTGGGCGAAAGATGAGCCAAGCTTGGCCTGGTAAGATCTGCTCCGCCAGATTACCAGCGGTGCTACCGCCTGGCTATAGTAGCCGGGCTACAATACCCGAGCTATAGTAGTCGGGCTACTGATGCCAGGGCTATAAGACTGAAACCATTCCACAAAGCAATAAAAGATGTATCATGAAGGGCTACGATGTAAGAGACCATGCATGTAGCATGCATGCATCTTCATGCTGGTGTGTTTTACTTCATTTAACTCTCTCATTCTTGGCGTCACCGTGGTGATGTTTTCAAACAAAAGGATCAGGAAGGAGATTCATTTTTTTCAACTAAGGACTCGGTTTTCAAGATTGCGCACGCTCCCTAGCCAGTATATCATATGGCAATACACATTTACCAAGAGTAACATTAAATTTTTTGATTTGTATTGCTTCTTCATGTGGAAAGATGGTTCTCTGGCGGTGCTACCACCCAAAGATGCATGCATGTGAGAAGCAGACGCATTAAATGTTGCTAGTGGTATGCGTGCATGCTCGTAAAGACGTAGCAAAGACGCATGCCGCTTTGGCGGTGCAACCGCCCAGCATGCATGCACGTAGCCTAGCATGCATGCACACATGCTACTGGGCACATTGGCTGTTGGGCTCCATCGCCCAGCACAAATCTACATTTGGTTTGGGCCGAAAACTTGGCCCAAACTGGTTCCGAACAAGGCCCAATGGGCCCATACTTGGGTTAAAAGATTAACCCCTAATCCTAACCCAAATTGATGTGCTAACTATGAAATTAAAGACATTCCTATGCTATTACAAAGTTTGCAAGTCAAGTCTTCTTCCGTCGAGCTTCCGGCGTGAAAGGATCAAAAGGCACTAAGAGGGGGGGGGTGAATTAGTGCAGCGGATTTAACTTGTATTCTTGAAACCGATTTCGCAAAGAAACACAAGTTCGTGGAAGAATTCGATTCAACGAAAGAGAACTTGAAAGTAATTGCTTGTGAAAAGGAACTAACTAAGAACTTGCAGCCAAGAAATGAAGTGATTTCAGAAATGTAAACACTCACACATTTAAGGACACAATGATGTATAGTGGTTCGGTCAAATGACCTACATCCACTCTTGAAGCCTTTGCGATGAGGCTCCACTCTTCCACTAGCAAGTCCTTTGAAGGAAGGATCAAAACACCCTTTTACAACCCTTTACAAGATGTTCACACTTGTACAAGATCTCTCAAGAAGAAGAAAAGGTGAACACTTAGCAAAGAATACAACACTTTTCAAAAACTCTTCAAAAGCTCAAGACTCAAACTTTTTGCTCAAAGGGTAACCCTTTCAGTGAGAAAGGGGGTATTTATAGATCCAAAAGTGGATTTAAAATTGGGCTCCAAATTCCAAGTGAATTTGGAGTTCCTTTGTGCATCTCCTATAATTTCCTTGGGTGGTCTAAGCTTTGGTAAGGAAGCTTGGGAAGAAGATGTGTTCATTCAAATTCAAATCATCAAGCATTGTCATTGAAAACTAAAAGCCTTAGAAACTGAAGAATAACCAAGAAATAATTGGATTTTGCTAAGGCATCTTTTTCATTCAAAATAAAGCATTTGCAACCAAAACTTTAAAGTAAGTGGGTTTTTTATCATTCCATAATTCATATGGAGTTTTGGATAGGGATGGTCTCACTAGAACTCTATTCATCACATAGCGGATTCTTTGTAAATTCGATTCAGGCATGGTGCCACCGCATTTTGTTGTGGATTTCTTGGAGTAGAGAAGTTGTGATTGTATCCGTTTGTTTCACAAAATTTTGGAAGTCATGATTTTGAAATTCACCTACCGCATAAAGCCTTTTTCATTTTGAGTGAGTTTACAAAATTTAGAGAAACATTTGAAGCAATCACTTTTATGAGCCAAAAATAGGTCCAAGTGTATCTACTATAGCAATTACGCATATTTGCTACCTCCGTTATGTCAATTGGTCCAAATAAGTCCAAGTGGATCAATTGCGGTTCCACCCATTTGTTTTCCTAGTTGCGCATACCTTATCCTTCAAATTTCGTGTTTGGGATACCTCTTACTAAATCTCGAAATCTTAGATATTAGCATGCTTGCATGGCCTAGCCTCCTATGCCAAAGCCGCATTCAAAACCGAAAAACACATTTCATTACTTAATTTATCAATATTTATTGTGTAGACGCATTGTTTTGTTTTAAAGCAATCTATGGCAAGCATTGTTTTGTTTTAAAGCATGCGCAATAATGCAAACATTGATTCAAATCACCGCACATAGTTGACTAATAGCGGTTCCACCGTAACACATCATCAATTGAAAACTCGATTTATTACCCCCAGATTTTACCCTTGGTTGGTTCCACCGGTCATGTGCCTTGAGCATCCACTATCAAGATACCATTTCTTGCTCCCTTGTGAGTTTGTCTACAAAAGAGGATTGTTTTTAGGTACCCATTTGATTTTGGGGCTTACAAATTGATCTACTTATTTTGTAATTTATCATTGAATTGTTTATGGTTCCTTTAGGAACCCATATCAACCTAATTTTCTTGAATGGACATTTGTAGGTAACATATCCCGCTTTGCAACAAAAATTACATTTCAAATGGGGTGATACATGCAATGTCAAAGGTGGTGGGATTTTGGTGAGAACCTCTCACAAATCCGACCCTTCTATTTCCGACATGGACAAGAATCAGAGCCGAATGGGGCCTGTTTTAGACTCAACTTGACAGAGAGTGGCCTGGTTGGCTCCTACTGAATTTTTTGGGCAGGATTTATTTCTTAAATCCTTGCTCTACTCATGTGCAAATTTACGAACATAACTTAACGTGATTTGATCGGACACCCTTCAAGTCGACTTCAAATTTGCTTTTTGTGTCATTTTTGAACTCTCCAGAGAGTACTACGGCGGGATTCCGCAGCCTCGATGCTTCCTCGGATTGCTACCAGTGGTCTCCCAGCAAGCAGACTCCGGCAAGCCCAACTAGTCTTCAATGGGGCTGGTTTCGAATCTTCTGGAAGTTCCGCGAACCTTCGACGATCTTTGAAATGGACTTTCTTTGAAAACTTCGACAAGTCCCTGATTTGATCTTGGATGGTTCCTTAAGCAACTCTTCCGAAAATCTCTCGGACTCCGATGAACTCTTGAACCCCCGACGGACTTGGCCTTGATAAATCACGTTATGTTTTCTTTCCATTGTAGTAATTCCTGCACACTCATCTCAACAAAGAGATTAGTACAAATATTTCACCACTTGATTTCATCATCAAAATCCGAGATTTAACACGGCGAACTTCCGACGATCTTTCGACGATCCCTCGAAAACTATCCTGCGGACTCCCGGCAAGCTCTCGGACTCCACGATGATTTTGGCGAAGTTTCTCCAGAAAGTTCCTTTGGCATCGACGTGTTGTGAAGCGGTGCCACATCAGCAGCGTCGGGCTGATCACTGGTTGAGCGGTAAGCGGCCTTTCCAGCTCCGATCTTTTTCTTGGCAAGCTCCGCGAACTTCCGACAAACCTTCCGGCGAACTTCCAAAACCCTTTCGGCAAGCTCCCTACTCGTTCTCTGGTTCCAGTTAGGCGTAGCACTCCCAACGAATTTTCGGACTTCAATTAGACTAACTTGACAGCGTCAAACTCTCGAACTCCCAACGATCCATCGCACTTGACTTCGGCCCTTGGTTTCGCTTTACGTCTTTATCCCTTTCGTAGTTACTCCTACACAAACAAACACCAAAAACTCTACTTCGATCTAGATAGTTATTACAACGCGAATTGACATTCTTGGCCTTTCTTTCCAAGACATCATTGGTCACCACTTGATTTCATCATCGTCGATCCTTCGGACATCGCCTCTCTAGTGGCTTGTTGCCCAATCGACGGTTGACCTCCGCAACCTCGATATCCATGGCGCAACTCTGCACTTCTTGGCCCGATGCCCGACGCATCGAAGCCTCCTCGCCGATAGTCGCCTCGAGAACCTCGGCTGCCCAACGATGCCGAGATAGTCGACCGAACCTCCTCGGCTAAGACATCCAATATCCTGACGTGATCACCTCCAGCGCAATGTCAATTCCTCCAGCGTCAACTGTCTAATCCTGATCGATAGTAGACCTGCGTAACTCAACACGTAGTTAGACCACAAATCACACTCAATTAGTTTCATCATCAAAATCTGAGATTCAACACTTAAGATAATTGAGTGGATCGAGAAACTCACAGGTCTAGGAATGGTCTTAGAGGATAACCTGTGTGTGGATCTTGTGCTTTAGTCCCTACCAGATTCGTTTTCTCAGTTCATAATGAATTTTAATACGAACAAACTTGAGGTAACTCTCCCAAAGCTTCTCAATATGTTGAGAGAAGTAGAGAGCACCATCAAGAAAGAGAAGCCAATTCTCTATGCTAGTGAGACCAAAAAGAAAAAGAAGGCTGAGAAGTTTCTTGAGAAGGGCAAGGGCAAGGGAAAAATAGGTAAGGTAAAGGTTGCTAAGAAAGACCTAACAAAGGACAAAGGCCAGTGCTTCCACTAGGGCAAAGATGGGTACTAGAAGAGGAACTATAAAGAGTACCTTGCAGAGATGGCGAAATAGAAGCTTGGAGAAGCTTCAGGTATATTCATGATCAGTCTCTATTTGTTAGAATTTTATGATAACACATGGGTATTGGATACCGGGAGTGCTTATCATATCTGTAATTCGTTGCAGATTCTAGCAGGACCTAGGAGATTGAACAGAGGCGAGATGGACCTTAAGATGGGCAATAGAGCAAAGGTTGTTGTAGTGGCTGTTGGCAAGGTCACCATACATTTGCCTGTTGGAGCTATTATTGCATTAGATGCATGCTATTATGTTCCTTCTATTATCAAAAATATTATTTCCATTTTATGTTTGACAGTTAGTGGATATAAATTAGTTTTTGAGAACAATGGTTGCTCAATAATATTAGATGATGAGATCATCAAGAGAGGAACATTACATAATGATTTATTTATGCTAGATACAGCTTCACATATCATGAGTATAAGTGAGTCTAAGAGGAAACAAGAAGAGGTGAATAATGCATATCTATAGCATTGTAGGCTAAGCCACATCCATGAGGGAAGGATTTAAAAATTGCTTAAGAATAGATATCTAGATCCATTTGACTATGAGTTATATGCGACTTGTGAACTTTGCCTCCGGGGAAAGATGACCAACTCTCCATTTAGTGGAACTAGAGAGAGAGCCACTGAGTTACTCGAACTCATACATAGTGATGTATGTGGTCCCATGTCTATTAGGGATCGAGCAGCACTAAGAGGTAAAGAACGATAAACTTTCCGATGATTTAAACCAAGTTCGGAATACTTCATACTATTAAAAGCAACATTTCGTTTGAAACCATTTCGATTGTGTTTTAACTTGAAAGCATATATAAGAAGATGAAGAGGAAGTCGAATAAGTAAGACAGCAAAATGAAGATGGTTTGCAGTATGGTAAGTTACAAGAAAGTAAATACAAACCGATTTATAGTGGTTCGGTCATGCGACCTACGTCCACTCCCGATTCCTCTTTGCTTGAGGCCACCAGCTTTCCACTAGCTATTCTCCTTCCAACGGGCGAGGATGAACTCCCTTATAGCTCTTCTCCTTTTGACGGGCTTAGGAGGAAACCCTTACAAGCACTCTCTCCTTTCTTTCGGTGGAATACAAGTGAAAACTAAGGAGGATTTTTTAGAAAGATTTGAGTAGTGTTTTCTTGCTTTCAATGTGTTGTGCTTGTTCTATTTCTTATAGGAACACTTGTGGTATTTATAGACCCTAAGAGGATTCAATTTTGGAGATCAAATTTTAATCACTTTCGTTGTTCTCGGTGCTGGCGGTGCCACCGCTTGTTAGTGTTTGACACTGACAGTGTTCTGGGTGGTTCCACCGCCTAAGGTAACGGTGCCACCGCCCATGCTCTCGGGTGCTAGGCGGTGCCACCACCCCAGCCTGGGCGGTACCACCACTCAGCTCTTTTCAGCACACTAGTTTGGGCAAAAAACTCGACCTAAATCGGTCCAAAACAAGGCCCAATTGGCCCCTACTTGGGTTATAGGATTAACACCTAATCATAACCCAAATTAACATGCTAACTATGAAATTAAAGACATTTCCTAAGCTATTACAAAATCTAATAAGTCAAGACTTCTTCCGGCGAGCTTTCGACGGTCTTCTGACGAACCCTCGAAAATCATTCTGCAGACTCCCGGCAAACTCCTGGACTTCACGATGATCTTAGCGAGTTCCAACGAGCTTCTTTGGCAAGCTCTGATCTTTCTTGGCAAGCTCCGTAAACTTCTGATGAACCTTCCGGTGAACTTCCGAAAACCCTTCGACAAGCTCCTTACTTGTTCTCGGCCAATTCTGGCAGCACTCCCAATGAATCTTCGGACTTTCATCGAACTCTCAAACTCCCAATGAACCATTGCACTTGTCTTCCGGCACTATGTTTCACTTTATGTCTTCATTATTATCGTAGTTAATCCTGCACACACACAAACAAAAACTCTACTTCGATCTAGATAGTTATTATGACGTGAATTGACATTCAGTTGCTCGGCACGTCATTGGTCGGTGCTTCATCCGATTCTTCGGTGCATCATCCTCTCTTGCGGCTTGTTGCCTAATCAGCGATTGACCTCCACAACTCTGATATCCTTGGTGCAACTCCACTCTTCTTGGCCCAATGTCCGACGTCCGAAGCCTCCTGCCGATTGTCGACCGAACCTCCGGCTCAACATCCAATATCCTGACATGATCACCCGACGCAACGTCAATTCCTCCAGCATCAACTGTCTAATCCTGATTGATAGTAGAACTATGTATCTCAAAACGCAGTGAGATCACAAAACACAATCAATTAGTTTCATCATCAAAATCTGAAATTCAACAATCTCCCCCTTTTTGATGATGACAACTAATTGATGACTAACAGAGTTAACCTTAACTCCTTGGAGTTTAACCAAACTGTCCCTATCAATATGCCATTGATAGAATACTTAGATTATCCCAAATCCAAGTAACATTCATCACAAAATATGAGAAGCATTTAAACCATCATGCAAATATATAAAATATTCAATTCAATGCATGAAGTCATAAGTCATCAATCTACTTCTCCCCCTATGTCATCAACAAAAAGGAGAAGTTGCATCATAGCTAGTTTTCAAAAATATGTAAGTTTTACAACACACTAGCTATTAATAATATCATACAACATTTAAGTATAGCTTTGCAATAATACCATTTAATTCTAGCAAGTTTTAAGATATGCAAGATGACATTTGTTGTGATGGTATTCATGATCGCAAGTTTTTCTATGTTCCTTTGAGAAGTGCAAACAAAGTATATTTAAAGATGTGCAATTTTCATCTTTCTTTACTTCCTTTGCGATATGCATACAATTTTATAAATTCTTTCATCTCTTTCAAGCTTACAAGTTTTACTTTCTTTGCATGCTAGGAATTCTGCATTCATTTGTAAATATGCAAGCTAGCAAAAGCCTTCTCCCTCTTTATCAATATCAAAGAGAAAGGGAGGATCAAATATGATGATATAAACTTTTCACATAAGTTTGCATAAAAAAAAGGTTTACATCAATCTTCAAATCATGATGCAAATATATCAATATAATGGATCAAGTCATGATTCGTGATTCATCATAAAAGATATCAAGAAGAACACAATTTTTTTTACTTCAATATTCAAATCATGACATGTGATACATATCAAAATTCTACATGAATATTTCAATCATTAAGTCATGAATCATACAAAGAAGTATTGAAGCATAGGAGAAAAAATTGATTTAAGCATGCAATCAAGTTCAAGTCATGGATGCCAATGCTAGCATATTTTGCATGTATTTTTGTGCCATGATAAAAGGAATAAATCAATGATTCAATCATATCATGTAATGAAAGATATCAATATGAAAAATCAACAAGGATCAAAAGATATCATTCATGGTTCATAACCAAGTTATGAAATCTATCATTGAAATCAAGTTATGAAGATTTATCATTCAAGTAAACACATAAGGTACTTTTTATGATGCTAGCAATTTGCGATATGTTAATAAGTAATTTTTGCTTGTTCTAGCAAAATTCTTCTTGTGATGCACAAGCTAGCAAGCATTTGCCTTTTTGTAAGTTCTAGCTAACTATATTTGCCATTTTCTCTTATGATATACAAGCTAGCATGTTAACTCCCCCTTTGTCATTATTGAAAGGAAGAGGAGGACTCAATGGCTAAAGATTTCCATCCATATAAAGAAATCATGTCATAATATCAAGAAAATTCAAGAAGGACATGATTCATTTGAAAATGGATAGCACAAAGAGTACCTTGATTCATGCATAAGATTTTTCATCAAGATCACATTTCATAAGAATCAAGATATCAAGATCACAAATTCATGAAAATTCAAGTATTGAATTCCGAGAAATCAAAAGACAAGATACATTTTATTTAAAGAGTTTTCTTTTGATAAAATGGAAGGAGCATGATAAATGTTCTTAATTTATAAAAAACTTCAAGTTATAATTTACAAGATCATGATTTCAATAAAATATCTTTATAGAAAAAAATGAAATCTTTTAGAGCTTGATTCCAGCATTACAAACATCTCAAAGAGTATTTCAAGCCAACAAGATCTCATTTGAAGGATAAAATATATCATAATCGTAAATGTCGATAAGTGATTCATTTGAGTGCAAAACCACTTGATTCATGCATAAGGGACATCAAGTCATCAACATCAAAAGAAAAATTTGAGTTTCAAATCAAGATCAAGATTCATGAGGTAAGATCATAAAAAAATATTCCAAGTATCAAATATTGAGATATCATGGCTTGGATTGTTTTCCTCTTTAGTAAATGATAAAAAGAAGCAATTATAGAGGAAAGTATTTCAATTTATATAAAATATCTCAAGTCAAGAATTCAAAGTCATGATTTCAAGAGATCAAGAGAGGAGTTATAAAATCATTCAAACTCATTTTACCAACTTGAAACTCATAATCAAATTATCAAAATCATTCTTGAGATTCAAGAGACTTATATGAACATAATATACATAGATTCATTATTTGTTTTTTTATGCCAAATCAAATTAAGTATTCAAAAATGAAAGACAAGTTTTATTATAAAAATCATCAAGACAAAAATATAACATATTATTTTAAGACATGAGATTTAATTTATTATGATAATGTGTTTTATTTTAAGTTATTTGTTCCATATAAGTGTACTCATGTTTCAAGAGATAAGTATCAAATTTTAAAATCGAACATGAGTTTTTCATTAAGATATAACACCTTTAAATTCTCATAAAATCATTAAGCATGACAACAAACTTTTAATATTTTCATTTCATCATTATCAATGATGATTTCATAGGGTATGTTCAATTATTTACATGAGAGCCATCATCGTATAATCTTTGAAATACAAGTTGTCATTAAAGCCATCAAGATCAAATGCATCAAAAATATTTCATACGAAAATTTTATTAAAAGCAATGGAAATGGTTTACATGTAAGCATGCTCTTGTCTTTTTCTACTAGATTCATGTATCATTGTATAGATTCAAAAAGTAAATTTTAAGAAAAATTATTTAAACCAAATGCATGATACACTCATTTATTTTCAAAAGACTTTCAAGAAATTCATACATAGATATGTATCATGTTTAAGATCGAAAACCAATATAGAAAGTATACATGGAATTTAATCATCTCAAAATGTCATCTTAATTCGTCATGAAAACAATTAGACAAAAAATACATTAATCCAAAACATAGAGTCAAATCAATATTACTTCAAAAACTAATGCATGTTATAAAATCATCAAGCATCATGTTTAGAAATGAAAAATAAAATATCAAGATACACATGCATGGATTAATCCTAGGCAATATCACAAATCATGCAAGTATCATTTAAAATTTTTACTTTTCAAAAATACTAAAAAGAAAAACATAATATAATTTTTAAAAATAATTTTTATTTCCTACTAACTAAATTAAGCACTCATGAAAGACATCATGTAATTTCATAATAAGGTAAAAGCATAATGGGTGAGTTGCTTACCTCATTGGTGAAAACCGTCAAAGCCCAATTCATTTCTTCTTCACTTGATTCTTCTTGGTGATCCTTCTTCTTCTTCTTTGGTGGCCTCTTCTTTTATTCAAGTTCATTTTCAGTTTTAGATTTTTATTTAATGAACTTATTAAGATTCATTAAAAGTTTAATGTCCTCTTCATTATCCTCATCACTTGAGTCATCACTCAAGTGACATTTCATAGTTTAGAGTTCTAAAACCTTCTTGTTCTTTGGAAGGTGGTTCATATGTTCATCATGTTCATTATGTTCCAAGAAACTCATTTTATATGTCATTAAAGATCCAATGAGTTCTTCTATCGGAAGGTCATTTAGATTTTTAGCTCTTGTATTACGGTTACTTTAGGATCCCATCTTTTTGGAAGAGATCATAAGATCTAGCTTACAAGTTCAAAATTTGAAAAATATTTACTAAGAGCTCTTAGACTATTGACGACATCCGTGAAATGGGTGTACATGTCACCGATAGTTTCACTTGGTTTCATTTGGAAAAGCTCAAAATCATTCAATAAGAGATTTACTTTTGAGTCTTTAATTCTACTAGTTCCCTCGTGCATGATTTCAAGTGTTCGCCAAATTTCAAAAGCCATTTCATAAATAGAAATTTGATTGAACTCGTTCTTTTCCAAGGCGCAAAATAAGGCATTCATAGCCTTTGCATTTAAAGAAAAGGATTTTTTCTCTAAGTTCGACCATTCGTTCGTCGGTTTAGAGGGAAGTTAAAAACCATTTTCAATAATGTTCCATAAATCCAAATCCATTGAAAACAAGAAAACTCTCATTCGAGTTTTCCAATAAGTGTAGTCCGATTCGTTAAAAAACAGTGGACGTACAACAGAAAAGCCCTCTTGAAAGTCATAAAGAGCCATTTTTTACGAGTGTAAATCCGAATGAGAAATAACATGGCTCTGATACCAATCGTTAGAGATCGAGCAACACTAAGGGGGGGGTGAATTAGTGCAGTGGTAAAAGATAATAAACTTTCTGGCGATTTAAACCAAGTTCGGAAAACTTCGTACTATTAAAAGCAATGTTTCGTTTGAAACTATTTTGATTGCATTTTAACTTGAAAGCATACATAAGAAGATGAAGAAGAAGTTAAGTAATTAAGGTAGCAAAATGAAGATGGTTTGCAATATAGTAAGTTGCAAGAAAGTAAATGCAAACCGATTTATAGTGGTTCGGTCATGCGACCTACATCCACTCCCGATTCCTCTTCGCTTAAGGCCACCGGCTTTCCACTAGCTATCCTTCTTCCAACGGGTGAGGATGAACTCTCTTACAGCTCTTCTCCTTTTAATGGGCTTAGGAGGAAACCCTTATAAGCACCCTCTCCTTTATTTTGGTGGAATACAAGTGAAAACTAAGGAGGATTTTCTAGAGAGATTTAAGCAGCATTTTCTTGTTTTCAAAGTGTTGTGCTTGTTCTATTTCTTGTAGGAACACTTAGGGTATTTATAGACCCCAAGATGATTCAAATTTGGAGCCCAAATTTGAATCACTTGCGTTGTTCCCAATGCTGGCGGTGCCACCGCCTGTCAGTGTCTGACACTGACAGTGTATTGGGCGATTCCACCGCCCAAGGCAGCAGGGTGCCACTGCCCAGTTCTTTTCAGCACATTGGTTTGGGCTAAAAACTCGACCCAAACTGGTCTAAAACAAGGCCCAATTGGCCCCTACTTAGGTTATAGGATTAACACCTAATCCTAACCCAAATTAACATGCTAAATATGAAATTAAAGATATTTTCTAAGTTATTACAAAGTCTGACAAGTCAAGACTTCTTCCGGTGATCTTCCGATAGTCTTTCGACGAACCCTTGGAAACTATTCTGCAGACTCTTGGCAAGCTCTTAGACTTCACGATGATCTTGGTGAGTTCTAATGAGCTTCTTTGGCAAGCTCCGATTTTTCTTAGCAAGCTCCGCGAACTTCCGATGAACCTTCTGGCGAACTTCTGAAAACCCTTCGACAAGCTCCCTACTCGTTCTCGGCCAGTTCTGGTAGCACTCCTAATGAATCTTCAAACTTTTGTCGAACTCTCAAACTCCTAACGATCCATCGCACTTGTCTTCCGGCACTTTGTTATGCTTTATGTCTTCATCGTTATCGTAGTTAATCCTACACACACATCAATAAAAACTCTACTTTGATCTAGACAGTTATTACAATGTGAATTGGCATTCAGTTGCCTGGCACATCATTGGTTGACGCTTCGTCCGATTCTTCGACGCATCATCCTCTCTTGCGACTTGTTGCCCAATCGGCGGTTGATCTCCACAACCCCGATATCCTTGGTGCAACTCCACTCTTCTTAGCTCGATGCCCGACATCCGAAGCCTCATGCCAATTGTCGACCGAACCTCCGGCTCGACATCCAATATCCTGACGTGATCACCCGGTGCAATGTCAATTCCTCCAGTGTCAACTATTTAATCCTGATCGATAGTAGACTTGCGTAACTTAAAACACAATTAGATCACAAAACATAATCAATTAGTTTCATCATCAAAATTCTAGATTTAATAATGTCGACTCATGCCATAGGTGGTTACTCCTACTTCATTACTTTCATTGATGATTTCTCAAGATATAGACATGTGTACTTGATAAAGTATAAGTTTGAAGCTTTTAAGAAATTTAGGAAATATAAGAATGAAGTGGAGAACCAGACTGGATAGAGTATTAAAACCTTTCGATCAGATCGAGGAGGTGAGTACTTGAGTACAGAGTTCACCCAATTCCTCATAGACCATGAGATTTTATCTCAATGGACACCTCCTTACACACTGTAGTTTAATGGTGTATCAGAAAGGAGGAATCATACACTGTTAGACATGGTGCGTTCCATGATGAGTTTTGCCAACCTACCCATCTCATTTTGGGGATGTCTTAGAGACCGCAGCTTACCTTTTGAATAGAATTCCAAGTAAGTCAGTAATGTCTACTCCATATGAGATATGGAATGGGAAGAAGCCTGATCTTAAGGTTGTTAAGATTTGGGGCTGCCTTGCCCATGTTAAGAGATACAATCCCGATAAGTTGGAATCCAAGATGGAACGGTGCAAGTTTGTGGGATACCCCAAGGAAACTTGTGAGTATTATTTTTATCACCCCAAGGACCAAAAGGTCTTTGTAGCCAAGAGAGCAGTGTTCCTTGAGAAGGAACACATTCTTGGTGAAGACAGTGGGAGCATGATAGAGTTGAGCGAGGTTGGAGAACCTAGCACAAGCATTATTCCATAGCCAGAATCCGTTTAGATACCTAGTACACAAGTTTCAACTTTACGTAGGTCCAGTAGAGTATCCCATACTCTTGAGAGATATGTGGGACATATTAAAGGAGAGGATATTGAGGATATTGATCCTTAGACCTACGAGGAGGCTATTATGAGCATAGACTCCGGGAAATGGTAAGAAGTCATGAATTCAGAAATGGATTCCATATACTCCAACAAGGTTTGGAACCTAGTTGATGCACCCAAGGGTATTATACCCATTAGCTGCAAGTGGATCTTCAAAAAGAAGATTGGAGTAGATGGAAAGGTAAAGACCTATAGAGTAAGGCTAGTGGCTAAGGGATATCGTCAAAGGTAAGGTGTTGACTATGACGAATCTTTCTCACTTGTAGCCATGCTAAAATCCATTTGAATTCTATTGGATATTACATCACACTATGATTATGAGATCTAGCAGATGGACGTCAAAACTGTATTCCTCAATGACAACCTCAAGGAGGAGGTGTATATGATATAGCCTGAGGGATTCGTATCCAGGGATAACCCAGATAAGATGTGTAGGTTGCTTAGGTCCATTTATGGACTGAAGCAAGCTTCTTGAAGTTGGATCATAAGATTTGATGATGTGATCAGATCTTATGACTTCGTTAAGAACGAAGATGAGCCTTGTGTATACAAGAAGATAAGTAGGAGCACTATCACCTTTTTGGAATTATATGTGGATGACATCCTAATCATTGGGAATGATGTAGAAATGCTCTCTATAGTAAAGGCTTGGCTATCTAGGCACTTCTCTATGAAGGATTTAGGGGAAGCATCCTGCATATTGGGGATACGGATCTATAGAGATAGATTCAAGATGATGCTTGGCTTATCCTAGTCCAGGTATATAGACACCATTATCAAAAGGTTTGGTATGGAAAATTCCAAGAGAGGTCTCATACCAATGAGACATGGAATATCACCTTCTAGGAGTATGTCCCCAAAGACTTATGAAGAAAGGGTATACATGGATATGATACCATATGCCTAAGTGATAGGATCTATCATGTATGCTATGCTATGTACCAAGCCTAATATAGCGCATGCTCTGAGTGTCACAAGTAGGTATTAGGCAGATCCAAGCTTGGAGCACTAGAAAATAGTAAAATATATCCTTAAATACTTGAGAAGGACTAAGGATCTTTTACTAGTATATGGAGGCAGTAGCCTCAGGGTTGAGGGCTACATGGACTGGAGCTTCCAGTCCGATATCGATAATAGTAAGTCTAATTTAGGGTATATGTTCACCCTGAATGGAGGAGCAATATGCTGGAAGAGTTCCAAGCAAGACACTACTACTAACTCGACCACAAAGGTGGAATACATTACTACGGCAGAGGTAACAAAGAAGGGAGTCTAGATGAAGAATTTTATCATAGACCTATGAGTCGTCTCGAGGCGAGGAGCTGATTCCCTTAAATTATGACAAATATAAGGCGATTACTCAAATAATGGAACCCAAGTCTTATCAAAAGTGTTCTAAGGAGGTTTTAGCTTTTTAAAGAGATCGTGGTCCAAAGAGATGTAGTAGTGGAAAGAGTTCAATCCGAAGATAACATTACAGATCCACTAACAAAGCCATTGACTCAGATTGTCTTTGAGCATCACAGAGGTCTGATGGGGATTAGACATGTTGGCGATTGGCTTTAGGTCAAGCGGGAGATTGCTAGTCATATGTGCCTTGCAAGCCAATCATATAAGTGATGCCACTTATGACTTGATATACACTCTTTCTCTTTACTTATTATTAGGTATTTTATCACTTTATCTTGCATGTTGCATATATTGTGATGTCCTTGGATCTGTACAATGAGAATCGGATCATGATGAGATCACGATAATGAGATCGATTCACCTTTAAACACAGACCCTAAATAATCCTAGTCATAGGTTACTCGAAAGGGACATCGAGACAACTGGATAGACTGGTGTGCTGTATACCCGTCCATATGATAGAGGTGGCTAGTCTCATAGCTACTCATGTGGGAACATTAAGGGTACAGTGCAGGTGCTCATTGGAAAATAAGTTCACTGATTGATTTGCCTACGGAATGCTGGATGGTTATTGATACCTCACGTCAAACAGTGATTCCGTAGTCCTAGTAGTATATCTGGTCCTTAGACTTGAGACACTAAGGGTGTCCTGTATGAGTAATCCACTCTTTGATACTAGACTTATAGGTTTGGAAAGTTCTAGATCTAGTACAATCGGCTATTGGGAGCGGTAGCCAACTTTACAAGGGCTATTGAGTGTCAATAGAAGATCATCTGCTCTCGATATCATGAGAGGAATATCTCATGTATTCTTACTTAAACAAATCCTTAACCAAGGTTATTCGGATTGAGAGAGAAAGAGTTCTCCAGGAGAATCCGACAAGAGCAAGACTTGACAAGAGACCATTTGGGCTTGACAGCACCATGCCCGGTATAGGGTCTATGGGATATTAGATAGATAAGGGACTATAGATACATGGTAACTGAGGACAAATAGGTCCAAAGGATTGGATTCTCTTGTATCATCTAGGGGCTGCGGCGTAGTGGCCTAGTACGTCTGTAGTCGATGAGTTGGGTGAATTATTATAGAGATAATAATTCACTAAGTCAGAAGGAGTTCTGACAAGTATGACTCACGACCAGCTCGATATTAGGCCTAGAGGGTCACACACATATGGTAGGTGTTACGATGAGTAGAGGTTCGGATATGAGATATCCGCTGGAGCCCTTATCTTATTAGATATCCATTAAACCCCTAATTATTGGATCCCAAGATGAGATCCAATAATTACTAATAAGAGATTATTGGGTAGAGACCCACTAATCCAAGAGGCTTGGGTAATTGGATGGAGATCTAATACCTAACAAGACAAGATCCATTAGGTTTACAGGGGGCCTCTATAAATAGGAGGGAACCAAAGCTCTATAGGCTAGGGGTTTCTTTTGGTAGCCATCTTCTGTTCTCCTCTTCCTAGAGAGGTGCATTGTCATAGTCCCTGCCGTGTAGATACCGTTAGCGAGGAGGACGCTTGACCTTCTTCTTCCTCTCCTACAGATCTATAGGGATTCAGAGATATACGATCTCCCTAGGTATTTTCTTTTATACATGCAGTTTTCACGGATTTGTTTTAGCGTACTGATCTTTGCACGACGACGAAACCTTTCTATGGGAAATCTGTGGTTTTATTTTTTGTTCTTCCGCTGCGCATATGATGTCGCCCCAAAGGATTTCTCAACAATATGAGCTAATGTTGTTAGGATCTAGAGCGACATTGAGAGGGGGGCTGATTTAGTACAGCGGTTAAAAACATTGATTTGTGCAATTTCAGAAAACTTCATTCGAGAAGAATCATGTTTCGATGAAAACCAACTTTAATTATGTTTTAACTTAAAGAGATTCGTAAGCAAAAGAGAAGGATTTGAGTGATTGCAATAAGGTAAAATATTTACAGAAATATAAATTCCAAGAAAAGAAATGCAAACCGATTTTATAGTGGTTCGGTCCTCTGACCTACGTCCACTTTAGATTCCTCCTTCGTTGAGGTCATCGGCTTTCACTAATGATCTTCTTTCAATGGGTGAAGATCAACCACACTTTTACAACTCTTTCTCCTTTTCAAAGGTTTAGGAGATAACCTCTACAAGTCTCCCACCTCCCTTAGATAAACTTCTAAACTTTTCAAGAGGAGGGGGAGAACACTCAAGAGTTTTTTAAGATTACAACTTGATTCACTAGAGTTTTAGCTTACTTTTTCTTGTGTAATCCTTGCAGGGATGAGTGGGGTATTTATAGGCCCCAAATGGCTCCAAAAACAAAGCCAAAATTTAAATTTTCAGGTCTTCTGGGTATGGGCGGTACTACCGCCTACATTGGGCAGTGCAACCACCTGTAGAATCTCGAAAATAGATGTTCTAGTAGTGCTACTACCAACTTGGAGCGATACCACCACTACAGCTTTATTGCTGGGTGGTACCATCGCCTGTAGCCTGGAAAAGTGCGCTTTTTTACTTTTCTAGCTCATAAGCGATTCTACCGCCAGTTTAGTAGTGCCACTACATACAGCAACATTTGGGCCACTAAATAGGTCTCTCAATGAGCCCAAATCAGTCCTAATTTAGGCTCAATTGGCTCCTAGTTTAATTGGTATGATTTCACCCAAAACCAACTCAATTTTGACCTAACCTTCAACCATTAAGACATAAACAACTACAAGCTACGAATCTAAGTTATCCGGCATGTCATTGGTTCTCCCGGAGAACTTCCGGCAATGTTCCGGTGATCTTCCGGTGAACTTCCGGCGCATCGTCCGAACCTTCGGTGAAGTGCCCGATCCACTGGCATGTTGACTCCTGTAATATCCGTTCTTGGCGTATTGTCCGTTTCTTCCGACCCGATGCCCGAACTTTGACTCCGGCCCATCACTTGATTCTTCTTGCTTTAATTATTTTGCCTCTTTTGATCAAGATTAGTCTTACATCACTTATCTCAAAGCATAGATTAGATAACAAACTTATCAATTGATTTCATCATCAAAATCCGAGATTCAATAATCTTCCCCTTTTTGATGATGATAACAAATTGATGGAGTTAAACTCAATTCTCCCTATCTATATGCCATATCGAAATAAGGTAAACTTGAATTCAAAAGAAATAATAACCTTTGAATTCAAGTGAAATAATTTTGATCATATATAAAATATTGTTTCAAGATTTCATACATTGTGCATCATAATTTCAAATTATCGAAGTACAATATGCACAATCACAACAAATCAACATCACTTTAGGTATAACATACATGATACTAAAACATTAAGATTTTCAATCATTCATCATTACTTACTTCTCCCCCTTTGTCATCAACAAAAAGGAGGTGAATTAAAAAAATGATCATCAATAGGTATCATGATGCATATCATTTATCAAACATATCAAAAACATATGATACATAAGGCTAATATTTGCTTAAAAATCGAGTTGAACATAATGCAAAATATGTCATCCGAGACGGATAAATCTAAAAAATGATTTGATCATTTTTATTCATATCTATGAAATCTAAAAAATGATCAAGCTATGAAGGATTTATACATGAAAGAGGTTCAAGATACAATTTTAAAAATTCAAACATAAAATTATAAATTGGAAATATAGATCATTGAAGCCATTCATCAAACATTTAGTCATTCATCAAATATACTAATAAGAGCTCATGTAAAAAAAATTCGTGAGAGAAAGATCATGATAAAGTTCATGAAAAAGTTTAACTTGGCATTTATGAAGTGCAGCGCATCAACATCAAAAGTTTCATAGGGAGAGATTCAACTTGGCATTCTCATGAGGTGGAGGAAAAGAAAAAAAACAATCAAGTTATAAAACATCAAGAGTTAAGAATAAAGTCTAAAGAGAGTATAATAAACTCTTGAGAGCTTAATCATTATACAAAAAATTCATGACATTAAGCTTCAAATGATACGAAAATCATGAGATTCATTTAATCATTCCAATAGAGGTACAAGGAGTATAAAACCAATTTTAATACTTCATCAAAAGGCATGATCTTCATCAATCGAAGAAGGAGGAGAATCAAAATGTTACAATTGAAGGATAAAAATGAGAGCTTCATTTAAAATATGATATCGAAAAGATGTTATCCAAAATCTGAAAATAATATCAAGTTGAGATTATGTAAACCAAGGTTGAAAAATTTTGGAAAAGGAACATACAACATCTTCATGCATTAGGACAATTTAGCATACCTAATTCTCTTCTAATGAAGTCAAATTATTCTTCATTTAGGGGTTTTGTGAAGATGCCTGCTAATTGATATTTTGTATCAATAAATTCTAGAATGATATCATTATTATTGATATGATCTCATATGAAGTGATGTCTAATATCAATATGCTTAGTTCTAGAGTATTGAATAGGATTTTTGGTTAGAAAAATAATACTTGTGTTATCACATTTTATAGAAATGTTCTTTAAATAAATTTCATAATCTTCTAATATATTTTTCATCTAAATAACTTGTGCACAACATGCACTTGTGGCTATGTATTCGGCTTCAGCTGTAGATAGTTCAATAGAGTTTTGTTTCTTGGAAGACTAAGAAACAAGTACATGTCCTAAAAATTGACATGTTTCGGACATGCTTTTTCTATTTATTCTACATCCGCTAAAATCAGCATCCGCATAAGCTATTAAGTCAAAGTTATCGGATTTTGGATACCATAATCCTAGATTAGGAGTTCCTTTAATATATCTAAGGATTCTTTTAATGACTTTAAGATGAGACATCTTAGGATTAGCTTGAAATCTAGTATAAAGTCCTACACTAAACATGATATCCGGTCTAGTTGCGGTGAGGCAAAGTAAACTACCTATCATTCCCCTATATGTTTTTTGATTAAAACTTTCTCCACTTTCGTCCATATCTAACTTAGTGGAGGTACTCATAGGAGTATTGATGCCTTTTGAACCATCCATATTAAATCATTTTAACAATTCTAAAGCATATTTGGTTTGACTAAAAAATATACTATCATTAAGTTATTTAATTTGTAATCCTAAAAAGAAGGTTAGTTCACATATTAGACTCATTTCAAACTCTTAGCTCATACACTTAGAAAATGATTCACATAACGATTCATTTGTAGAACCAAAGATAATATCATCAACATAAATTTGAACAATAAGAAAATTATTTTTAAAATATTTAATAAACAATGTAGTATCAACCTTGCCTTTAGTGAAATTATTTGAAATAAGAAAAGAACTAAGCCTCTCATACCAAGCCCTTGGGGCTTGTTTTAACCCATAGAGAGCCTTAGTCAATTTAAACACATGATTAGAAAAAAGAGAGTTTTTAAAATCAGGTGATTATTCAACAAATACTTTCTCAAAAATAAAACCATTTAAAAAAGTACTTTTGATATCCATTTGAAATAATTTAAAATTATTACTACTAGCATAGGCAAAGAGCATCCTAATGGCTTCTAATCTTACCACAGGAGCAAAGGCCTCTTTGTAATTGATACATTCTTCTTGGTTGAAACCTTTGGCCACTAATCTAGCCTTGTTTCTAACCACGATACCAAATTCATCTTGCTTATTTCTAAATACCCATTTAGTACCTATAACTAAATGGTCACTTGGTCTAGAAACAAGCTTCCACATCTCATTCTTCTCAAATTGGTTCAATTCCTCTTGCATTATGATAACCCAAGAATCATCTGTCAAGGCTTCATCACTGCCCTTAGGTTCAATTTGAGAAAGAAAAGTAGCGTTGGCACAAAAATTCTTAAAAAAGAAATGAGTTTGAACCCCTATTGATGTGTCTCATATAATTAGCTCCTTTGGATGAGCATCTACATACTTCTATTCCTTAGGTAAGGAAATTTGG
This sequence comes from Musa beccarii, assembly GCA_024322285.1. NCBI lineage: Eukaryota > Viridiplantae > Streptophyta > Magnoliopsida > Zingiberales > Musaceae > Musa > Musa beccarii. Next base: position 22,640,178 of record CM044396.1, read on the forward strand.
GAAGAAGATGCATTCAAGTTGCTATTTTGAGTAGAGGGTTCATTCAAATTCAAACCATCAAAACCAAGATCATCATCAAAATCATTTTTCTTAAATTCGAAAACTTCATTAAAAACTACATGAATAAACTCTTCTATAACTAAGGTTCTTTTGTTGAAAACGTAAAAGGCTTTAGAAACAGAAGAGTAACTAAGAAAGATGTCTTCATCGGATTTAGCATCGAATTTTCCTAAGGCATCATTTTTATTCAAGATAAAGCATTTGCAACTGAAAACCTTAAAATAAGAAATATTTGATTTTTTGTTATTCCATAATTCATAAGAGGTTTTGGATAGAGATGGTCTTACTAGAACCCTATTCATGACATAACAAGTTGTATTAACGGCTTCGACCCAAAAGTATTTGGGTAAGCTATATTCATTTAACTTGGTTCTTGCCATTTCTTGTAAATTTATATTCTTTCTTTCTACTACTCTATTTTGTTGAGGATTCCTTGGAGTAGAGAAGTTGTGATTATATCCATTAGATTCACAAAAATTTTGGAAGTCATAGTTTTGGAATTCACCACCATGATCACTCCGAATCGATGAAATCATGAAACCCTTTTCATTTTGAACAAGTTTACAAAATTTAGAAAAACATTTAAAATAATCACTTTTGTGAGCTAAGAAATAGGTCCAAGTGTATCCACTATAGTCATCTACAATGACAAATGCATATTTGCTACCTCCTAAACTCATTGTGTCAATTGGTCCAAATAAATCCAAATGGATCAATTGTAATGGTCTAGAGGTGCTTATTTGATTTTTTGGTTTGAAGTTAGTTTTTATTTGTTTTCCTAGTTGACAAGCATCACATATTTTGTCTTTAATAAACTTAACATTGGGAATGCCTCTTATAAGTCCTTTAGATATGATTTGAGAGATTAGTTTCATGCTAGCATGGCCTAATCTCCTATTCCAAAGCCAAGCATTATCATTCAAAATCAAAAAACACATTTTATTACTAAGATCATCAATGTTTATGGTATAGACATTATTTTGTTTTAGTGCAATCATAGATATGTTGTTGTATGGTTTTTCAATGATGCAAGCATTAGATTCAAATTTCATAATATATCCCTTATCATATAATTGACTAATGCTCAAAAGATTATGCTTTAAACTATCTACCAATAACACATTATCAATTGAAAAACTTGATTTGTTACCTATAGTTCCCTTGCCAATGATTTTACCCTTGTTGTTGTCTCCGAAGGTAACATACCCTTCGTCTTAGCTAGTGAGTTTAGAGGATTGAGATGGATCTCCAGTCATGTGCCTTGAGCATTCACTCAAAAATGTGGATGAGTGTGTCTACAAAAAAGGATGGTTTTTAGGTACCCATTTGAACTTGGGTGCCTCAAAAATTAATCTACTAAACTTATCATTGTTCATTGAGTTTCTTATCATTCCTTTAGGAACCCATATTAATCTATGTGGGCTAAGTTTCTTATATGGACATTTGTAAGACATATGTCTAGATTTGCAATAAAAGTTACATTTCAAATGAGATGATACATGTAGTGTTGGTCCTTTAATGAAGGTGGTAGGATTTCGGTGAGATCCACTCACAAATCCAATTCCACTTCTATTTCCGACGTGATCCTTGTTTGCAAGGATCATGTCCAAGCCCTTGCTACCGACCCTAAACTTATTTAGGGTTTCTTTAAGTAGAAAGTTTTTATTTTTGATTGCTTCTAAGTGTTCACACTTAGAGCATAGGGGTAGAGAAGGAATATCATATTCAAGACTTTCGAGTTTATCTAGTAAGAAAGCATACTCCTTTTTTAATAAATTAAACATTTTAGTAATAGTTCAACATTCATCAAACAATTCATAGAAAGCAATTGAAAGTTCATCGAAAGATAAATCTTCATTAAATAACTCACTTACCTCTTCTCCTAAAGCCATCAATGCAAAGTTGGCCTCCTCTTTATTACTTGCTTCTTCATTTTCGGAGCCACTTGAGTCATCCCACGTCACCTTTAGAGCTTTCTTCCTCTTTGGTAGCTTCTTCTTAGCTTGGGGGCATTCACTTTTGAAGTACCCCAGCTTCTTGCATTCGTAACATATGACGTGATCCTTTTTTAGTTCAAGTTTGTTTTTAGTATCATTTTTAAATTTATTCCTTCTTATAAATTTTTTGAATTTTTGAGTTAAAAGTGCAAGTTCATCATCAAGGTCCTCATCACTTGAAACTTCCTTTAAGTAGTCTTCTTATGTTCTCAATATCATATCCTTCCTATTCTTTGGAAGGGGGTTCTCTAGCTCATCATAAGCATGGCATGTCATTTCGTAGGTCATTAAAGACCCGATGAGTTCTTCGAGAGGAAAAGTTTTAAGGTCCTTGGCCTCTTGAATAACCGTAACTTTTGAATCCTAACTCTTTGGAAAGGATCTTAAAATTTTAGTTATAAGTTCAAAATTATGAAAATCTTTACCAAGTTCTTTGAGTCCATTGACGACATTCGTGAAACAGGTGTACATGTCTCCGATGGACTCACTTGGTTTCATTTAAAAAAGTTTGTAAGAATGCACCAAGAGATTTATTTTAGACTCTTTCACTCAACTAGTGCCTTCATGAGTGATTTCAAGAGTATGCCAAATATCAAAAGCTGATTCACAAATCGAAACTCATTTAAACTCATTTTTATCTGTTGGGAAAAACCTGTAAATACAGAATAATACTTTTCCCTCTTTGTGTATCAAAATGGGTTCCTCATCAAAAATACCAACTTGATATTAAAAGCAAGTATTAACCAGAACAATATTATCAACAGAATAACTGATCAATCACAGGTGAGACCGAATTTTAACGTGGAAAACCTAATACGGGAAAAACCACGGGACCGTAGTCCACTTCAAACTTCCACTATCACCAATAATGATAACAGGTTTACAATATGTCTTCTCTCAAATAACAAGAGGATCACAGTAACATCAAGATCATATATCTTGGCTCAACAATAGTGCATCATTGTCATATAGATGGATCTCATCTAAGAAAAATTTTAGATCGCACCAAGAAAACATAGCAGGAAAGCACCTTAGAGAGGATAAATTGTAGATCAGTACCATTAGAATTGTAGAGTTTACTGCAAGGATTCTCCATGCCAAATCTGGGCCAAAACCGACGAAGTTTGGTCACCAATTGTCAAGCAAAAAAACTCAGATCCTAGTTTTCTTCTTTCTTTTCTCTCTCTTCCCTTTCTCTCACCGTGCCGCACGCCGCCCGTCGCATGCCGCTGCTCTCTACTGTTTTTTTTTCTCAATTGCACTCTCACCAATAGAAACCCTTTGTTTCTATTTAATTAATTGATTTGGGCTCGGGCCCAATTATCTGGTCCAAGCCCACCTATGGGCTGGACTCAACAATTCTCTCCCTCCAGCTCATATGGTGGGCTGTACTAAGCCCGCTCTTCGCCTACAAGCTTCAAGCTTCTCCTTAGATAAAGACTTTGTCAACATGCCTGATCCATTCTCATTGGTATGCATATTTTTCAACTGTAATTCTTTTATCTCAAGCACATCATGAATCCAATGGTATCTCACATCAATATGCTTGGATCTAGAATGGTATGTTGAATTCTTGGAGAGGTGAATGACACTCTGACTATCATAGTAAACAGTATATTCTTCCTGTTTCAAGCCCAATTCCTATAGAAACTTTTTCATCCATAAAGCTTCCTTACAGGCTTCAGTAATGGCTATGTATTCTACTTCTGTGGTTGATAGAGCAACACATTTCTGTAACTTAGATTGCCAAGAGACTGCTCCCCCTGCAAATATCATCAAGAACCCCGAAGTGGACTTCCTGGAATCAGTATCACTAGCCATGTCTGCATCTGTGTACCCTTCTAACACAGGTTCACCACTGCCAAAACATAAACACAACCTGGAAGTACTTCTTAGATATCTTAATATCCATTTTACTGCTGCCCAATATTCTTTTCCAGGATTAGAGAGAAATCGGCTAACAACTCCAACTGCATGAGCTATATCTGGCCTAGTACAAACCATAGCATACATCAAACTACCCACTACAAATGAGTAAGGCACTTTGGACATTTCTTCTTTTTCTTTCTCACTTGTCGGACATTGTTCTGAGCTGAGCTTAAAATGACCTGCAAATGGAGAACAAACTGCTTTGGCTTTACTCATATTGAATCTTTCAAGAACCTTCTCAATGTAGGTCTCCTGAGATAGCCAAATCTTTCCTTTTTTCCTATCACGAAGAATCTTCATGCCAAGTATTTGTTTCACCGATCCCAAGTCTTTCATAGCAAAAGACTTACTTAACTCTCTTTTAAGTTTTTCAATTTTATCAGTGTCATGACCAACAATCAGCATATCATCAACATATAGCAGGAGAATAATGAAATCATCATCTGAAAACTTCTTTATAAACACACAATGATCAGATGTGATTTTATTATACCCTTGGCTTATCATAAAGGAATCAAACTTCTTGTACCACTATCTGGGTGCCTATTTGAGACCATATAAACTTTTTCTTAGCTTGCACATTATATTTTCTTTTCCCTTGACTTTGAAGCCCTCTGGTTGCTCCATGTAAATTTCTTCTTCTAGATCACCATGAAGAAATGCAGTTTTCACATCAAGTTGCTCAACTTCTAAATCCAAGCGGGTAGCTAAGCCAAGAACAACTTGGATAGATGACATTTTCACCACAGGAGAAAATATTTCTTCAAAGTCAATACCTTTCTTCTGACTGAATCCCTTCACAACTAGTCGTGCCTTGTATCTTTGTTGTGAGCTATTATTTTCAGTCTTCAATCTGTAAACCCATTTATTCTTGAGAGCTTTCTTCTCTTTAGGCAACTTTACCAAGTTATAGGTGTGGTTCTCAAGCAAGGATCTCATCTCTTCTTGCATGGCTTTAACCCACTCATTCTTGTGCTCATGTAGAATAGCTTCCTGGTAAGTTTCTGGCTCTCCCCCATCAGTAAGCATAACATACTCATGTAGAGGATATCTTATAGATGGTTGTCGCTCTCTTGTGGATCTTCTCAATGGAATCTCAACAGGTGGTGGTGGTACTTGCTCAGTTGGTTCAACTTCATCAATTGTAGGAGTATCATCACTAACATTCTCACCATATTCTTCTTCTTCATCTCCCCCATGATCATCATGAACTATAGGTGGAGGAACTAAACCCAAACTCCAAGGAATATAAGCAGAGGTTTCTGGCTTCTCAACAGTATCACCATTATCAAACAATTGGTCTTCAAGAAACATAACATCCCTGCTTCTAACAATCTTCTTGTTCACTGGATCCCATAATCTGTACCCAAACTCTTCATGATCATATCCTAAGAAAATACATGCCTTTGCCTTATTATCAAGCTTGGATCTCTCATCTTTGGGAATATGTATAAATGCTTTACATCCAAAGACTCTCAAATGATCATAAGATATATCTTTCCCTTTCCATACTCTCTCTGGAACATCACCTTGCAGAGGAACTGATGGAGAAAGATTTATCAGGTTAATTGTAGTTCTCATAGCCTCCCCCCAAAATGACTTAGGTAACTTGGCATGGGAAAGCATACACCTAATCCTTTCTTCAATAGTCCTGTTCATCATTTCTGCCACACCGTTTTGCTGAGGAGTTTTTGAAATTGTTTTCTCAAGCCTGATACCATGAAACCTGCAATAATTCTCAAAAGGACCCCTGTACTCGCCACCATTATCTGCTCGAACACTCTTCAGCTTTCTACCAGTTTCTCTTTCAACACTGACATGAAATTCTTTGAAGACATCAAGTACCTGGTCTTTAGATTTCAAAGCAAAAGCCCAAACTTTTCTAGAATGATCATCAATAAAAGTAACAAAATAAAGAGCACCTCCAAGAGTTCTAGTTTGCATAGTACAGACATCAGTATGAACTAAATTAATAATATTTGATCTTCTAGATGGCGGATAAGTATGAAATGCAACTCTATGTGTTTTTTCAACTAAGCAATGATCATAAGATTTAAGAGATCTACCTTGCAACTCTGGTAAGAACTGCTTTCTAGTAAGAGTTTGAAGTCCGTTCTCGTTGATATGACCAAGCCTCTTATGCCAAAGATCTATGCTTTCACCCTTTTGAATTGCATTAATCTCTCCTTTGTGTAGCTTAGCTTCCATAATATAAAAAGAGTTCAACTTCTTTCCTCTCGCTACAACTAGAGAACCTTTAGTGAGCTTCTATTTGCTTTCACCAAAGTAATGTGTAAATCCCTCATCATCAAGTCTGCCTGTAGATATCAAATTCAAACGAATGTCTGGAACATGTCTGACATCTCTGAGTATTAATTTGCTCCCAGTACTGGTCTCTAAGCAAATATCTCCAATACCCACAATCTTAGATGTACCATTGTTTCCCATTCTAACATTGCCAAAATCACCAACAGTGTAGGATCTGAATAAATCATCATGAGAAGTAACATGGAATGAAGCACCAGAGTCAATTACCCAGTTGCTATCTTGAGCTGCAAGACTAACACATCCATCATCACTAACAATAATGATATCACTTTCAGCAGCAACTGTATTGGTCTCTTTCTCATTTTTCTTCCTTTCATTATGTTCTCGCTTCCAAAACCTACACTCTTTCTTCATATGACCTAGCCTGTTGTAGTGGAAACACCTGATATCTCTTCTAGACTTGGATCTTCCTCTGTAACCATGTGGATTTCTACTGTGACTTCTTCCACGTCTTTCTTGCTTTTCAGTAACAAGTGCACCAGAAGAAGATTCTCCCTGTTCTTTCCTTCTGGCATCTTCATTCAGTAAACTATCTTTAACTATATCTATAGTTAGAGTCCCCTCTGGCATGGAGTTAAAAATTGTCACCACATACGTTTCCCAACTTTCTGGTAAAGAGCTGAGAAGTAGCAATCCCTATATTTCATGATCAATATTCATTTTTATAGCAACCAACTTGTTTGCAAGACTCTGAAATAGGCTTATGTGCTCAATAATGCTATCACCATCTTTATACTTCAAATTAACAAGCCTTCTAAGGAGAGAAATTCTATTTCCCACTATCTTTTTCGTAAATAGATTTTCTAGCCTTTGCCAAACAATATCAGCTCTAGTTTCATCAGAAATATGCTCATGCAGATTTATATCCATTCATCTTCTAATATAAGCAATAGCTTTCCTGTGTTAAACTTCCCATTCTTCCTCATCCATAGTAGAGGGTTTTTCTTTAACATTAATGGGCTTATACAAATCTTTGCAATAGAGCAAGTCTTCCATCATACGCCTCCAAGTGGAATAATTTGATGAGTTCAATTTAATCATACTATCTGATTCTTCCATTTCAATCACACAAGAAAACAATAGTAGCAAATAACAACCTGCTGCTCTAATACCACTTGTTGGGAAAAACCTGTAAATGCGGAATAATACTTTTCCCTCTTTGTGTATCAAAATGGGTTCCTCATCAAAAATACCAACTTGATATTAAAAGCAAGTATTAACCAGAACAATATTATCAACAGAATAACCGATCAATCACAAGTGAGACCGAATTTTAACGTGGAAAACCCAATGCGGGAAAAACCACAGGACCGTAGTCCACTTCAAACTTCCACTATCACCAATAATGATAACAGGTTTACAATATGTCTTCTCTCAAATAACAAGAGGATCACAGTAACATCAAGATCAGATATCTTGGCTCAACAATAGTGCATCATTGTCATATAGATGGATCTCATCTAAGAAAAATTTTAGATCTCACCAAGTAAACATAGCAGGAAAGCACCTTAGAGAGGATAAATCGTAGATCAGTACCGTTAGGATTGTAGAGTTTACTGCAAGGATTCTCCACGTCAAATCTGGGCCAAAACCGACGAAGTTTGGTCACCGATCGTCAAGCAGAAAAACTCAGATCCTAGTTTTCTTCTTTCTTTTCTCTCTCTTCCCTTTCTCTCACTGTGCCGCATGCCGCACGTCACACGTCGCTGCTCTCTGCTGTTTTTTTCTTAATTGCACTCTCACCAATAGAAACCCTTGGTTTCTATTTAATTAATTGATTTGGGCTCGGGCCCAATTATCTGGTCCAAGCCCACCTATGGGCTGGACTCAACATTATCAAGTGCACAAAACAAGGCATTCATAGCCTTTACATTTAGAGTGAAATCCTTCTTCTCCGATTCATTCCATTCGTTCATCGGAAGAGAAGATTTTTGAAATCCATTTTCAATGATATTCTAAGGTTTGAAATCCATGAAAATCAAAATAATCTTTATGCGAGTCTTCCAATAAGTGTAATCTGACCCATTAAACATAGGCGGACATGTAATAGAATGACCCTCTTGCATGCCAATATAAGCCATCTCTCTTGAGTTTTAAACCAAATAAGAGTGACCAAGCTCTGATACCAATTGTTAGGATCTAGAACAACACTAGGGGGGGGGTGAATTAGTGGAGCAGTTAAAAACATTGATTTGTGCGATTTCAAAAAACTTCGTTCGAGAAGAATCACATTTCGATGAAAACCAACTTCGATTGCATTTTAACTTAAAGAGATTCGTAAGCGAAAGAGAAGGATTTGAGTGATTGCAATAAGTTAAAAGATTTATAGAAATGTAAATTACAAGAAAAGGAACGCAAACTAATTTTATAGTGGTTCGGTCCTCCAACCTACATCCACTCCTGATTCCTCCTTTGTTGAGGTCACCGGCTTTCACTAATGATCTTCTTTCAATGGGTGAAGATCAACCACCCTTTTACAACTCTTTCTCCTTTTCAAAGGTTTAGAAGATAATCTCTACAAGTCTCACACCTCACTTAGACAAACTTCTAAACTTTTCTAGATGAGGGAGAGAATATTAAAGACTTTTTCAAGATTACAACTTGATTCACTAGAGTTTTGGCTTACTTTTTCTTGTGTAATCCTTGCAGGGATGAGTGGGGTATTTATAGACCCTAAATGGCTTAAAAAATAAAGCCAAAATTTAAATTTTCTAGTCTTTTGGGTACGGGCGATACTACCGCCGGTAGTGCAACCACCTACAGAACCTCAAAAACAGAGGTTTTGGTGGTGCTACCACTAGCCTGGAGTGGTACCATTACTGCAGCTTTATTGCTGGGCGGTACCACCGCCCAGATTGGGTGGTACCACCACCTGTAGTCTGGAAAAGTATGCTTTGTCACTTTTTCAGCTCAGAAGCGGTTCTACCGCCATTTTGGTAGTGCCAACACCTGCAGCAACATTTAGGCCACTGAATGGGTCTCTCAATGAGCCCAAATCAATCCCAATTTAGGCCCAATTGGCCCCTAATTGAGTTGGTATGATTTTACCTAAAACCAACTCAATTTTGACCTAACCTTTGACCATTAAGACATAAACAACTACAAGCTACAAATCTAAGTTATTCAGCATGTCATTGGTTCTCCCAGTGAACTTCCGGCAACCTTCCGATGAACTTTCGGTGCATTATTCGAACATTCGGTGAAGTGCCTGATCCACCGGTATATTGACTCCCGCAACATCCATTCTCGGCGCATTGTCTGATTCTTCCGACCTAATGCCCGAACTTTGACTTCAGCCCATCACTTGATTCTTCTTGCGTTAATTGTTTTGCCTCTTTTTATCAAGATTAGTCCTGCATCACTTATCTCAAAGCATAGATTAGATAATAAACTTATCAATTGATTTCATCATCAAAATCTGAGATTCAACAAATGTTAGCCCATATTCCTTCCCAGTCTTGTTGGTCAAAAAGAAGGATGGCTCATAACGGATATGTGTGGGCTACAGAGCATTCAAAAGTATTATGATGAAAGATAAATATCCTATTCCAATAGTAGATGAACTGTTGGACAAATTGGGAAGAGCCTAGGTATTCACTAAATTGGACCTAAGATCGGGCTATCATCAAATTCGAGTACATGAAGATGATATTTAGAAAACTGCCTTCAGGACACATAATGGCTACTATGAATTTCTAGTCATGCCTTTTGGGTTAACCAATGCACTCTTTACCTTTCGGAGTTTAATGAATGATATATTTTTAGCTCATCTCTGTAAGTTTATTCTAGTTTTCTTTAATGATATTTTGATATATAGTCCCTCCTTAGAGTGACATTTATTACATTTGTGAACTGTCTTTACTATTCTTTATAAGCATTATCTTTTTGTCAAGAAATCCAAGTGCAATTTTAGGCAACCAGAGGTTGAGTATCTTTGCCATATCATCTCACAAAAGGGTGTTGTAGTTGATCCTTCCAAAATCCAAGTGATGAAAGATTGGTCGATTCCGAAGTCAATTAAAGCTTTAAAGGGGTTCTTGGGACTAACAGGCTATTACCGAAAGTTTATGAAGAATTATGAAAAAATCAGTACCCCTCGGACAGTACTTTTGAAGAAAGATGCATTTAAATGGTTAGAAGAGGCAACCCAAGCATTTAATTCCTTAAAGATTGCAATGACTACTACTCCGTTGCTTGCTCTACCCGATTTTAACAAGTTATTTATAATTGAATTTGATACTTCTGGAGTAGGTATAGGAGCTATACTAATGAAGTAAGGCTAGCCCATTGCTTATGCTAGTAAGGCTCTCTCTCCCTCCTATTTGAGTTTATCTATTTATGACAAGGAGATGCTTGCCAATGTACATGTAGTCACGAAGTGGAAACCCTACTTAATTGGTCAACGATTTCAAATACGCACTGATTATAAAAGCCTCAAATATTTTTTGGAACTTAAGATTTCTTCTTTAGAGTAGCAGAAATGGGTCACAAAGCTATTGGGATTCGATTATAAGATTATCTATAAAAAGGGGAGCGAGAATCTAGTTGTAGATACACTCCCACGCCTTTCAAAACAAGCTGAACTAGTAGCTATATCTATTCCTAATTGCGAGACTTTGAAAATTATCAAAAGGGAGTGGTCAAATGATCCGAGATCCAAAATATTATTAAAAAAGTAGAAGAAGCTATAGGTATTGTTCCAAATTATAGTTAGGATTCGATGAACTTGCATTATAAAGGCCGAATAGTTGTAGCACCACATTCTTCTTACCGGGAGATAATTTTGAAAGAGTTCCATTCATCACCAATTACTGATTATTCTGGATTTCTCTGCACTTATAGACGAGTCCGACAACTTTTTTACTATAAAGGTATGAAAACTTTTATCAAAAAATTTATTATCGAATGTGATGTTTGCTAATGCCACAAGAGTGAGACAGTAGCCACCCCTGGGCTCCTTCAACCCCTCCCTATTCCTAACATTGCTTGGACTAACATATCTATGTACTTCATTGATGGACTTCCATCATCATAAGGAAAGAGTACTATACTTGTAGTTGTGGATAGGCTTACAAAGTATGCTTATTTTTGTGCTTTACGACATCCTTATACTATCGTAGTGTTGCTCGTATTTTTATGGAGAACATAGCTAAATTGCATAGGAATCTTCATTCTATTGTTAGTGATAGAGACAAGATTTTTACTAGCTCCTTTTGGATAAAGCTTTTCCATTTGTAAGGTACTCAACCAAATATGAGCACTGCTTATCATCTACAAACAGATGGGCAAACTGAAGTGGTAAACAGGTGCCTAAAAAATTATCTCAGATGCTTTACCAGTGACAAGCCAAAGGAATGGATTAAATGGCTTCCCTGGACAAAGTGATGGTATAATACCTCCTATCATTCTTCAATTAAAATGACTCCATTTGAAGTAGTTTATGGTCGACCCCCACATTCAATTTCAACATATGTATCCAATTCTTCCAAAGTTGATCAAGTGGACAAGCAATTGCTTAATAGAAATAAGATTATTCAGCTTTTAAAGGATAACCTCATAGCTGCACAAGCAAGAATGAAATAGCAAGCTGATAAACACCGAAGTGAACGAGAATTTACCGTGGGTGATTGGGTTTTCCTTCGTCTTCAGCCCTACAAGCAAACTTTCATAAAGGTCCAACCTTTTATGAAGCTGTCTCCTCAATTTTTTGGGCCTTATAAAGTATTGGAACAAATTGGACTAATTGTCCATCGATTGGATCTGCTTACTAGCTTTAAGATACATTCGATTTTTCGTGTTTCCTACCTTCAGAAGAAATTGGGTAATGATGAGATAGTGCAATGCCATGTATCGAATATCTCTGCTTCTGGGAAAGTCCAAACTCAACCACAAGTCATACTGGATTGATGAGTTGTAATGTACCGCAGACATCCTATGACAGAAGTGCTGGGGCAATGGGCTAATTTACCAAAGGAAGACGCCACTTTGAGAGTCCTATAGGGCACTACAAGAGAAGTTTTTAGAATTTATTACTGCTTAGCCTTGAGGACAAGGCTGATTTGAAGTGGAAGAAATTATTAGGATTCTTTTATTTTCTAAGTTTTGAATAATATTTATTGAGTTTGTTTAGTTCAACGAGAGTCAGATAGTGGTTTATTTATTATTTATTTATTAAGAGTCCAAGTTATAGTGGACTCTAGGTGGAACTCTATAAATAGGCATTTAACTATTTCTTTTAGTAGGTAATAAAATATTATTCAATCTTTTAACAAACTCTAAGAGGCTGATCTCCTCGAAGTGATTAATGAGATCGATCCCCTTAAAGTGATCAAACCCTTTTCTCCCCTTTTCTTATGCTTCTTCTTCTTTTTCTATGTTAAAACCCTAAAGGATCTTAACATATGATACTTTACACTACTATCTTCTCCCTTTTGCTGACTTAAGCATCGGAGGGGCAACGCCGGGCAACCCCCAACGTCGGCCTGTCATGTAGGACCGTCAACAGCTAGGAGGTTGTTGAATCTTGGATTTTAATAATAAGATTAATTAATAAAGTTATGATCTAATAAGTGTTTAAGTGATGCAGGACTAACTTCGATCATGGAAAGACAAATTAATTGAAGTAGGAGAATCAGACGTTGGGCCAAAGAGCATTATGTCAGAAGATTAGTCGATATGCCGGTAGAAGGACTTCGTGCTATGAGTTTGAGCATCGGGCTAAAAGGATCGGATATTGTGTCAAGGAGATTGGATAGTATGGAAAGTCAACATGTTGATCAAATAATACGTCAAAAGAGAAGACGATGTGTCGAAGGTTTGGACGAAGTGCTGGATGAACCAATGACATGCCGGACAACATATGATTCATGCTTGTAATCATTTATATCTTAATCATCATAGTTTAGGTCTTAATTGAGTTAATATTGGGTGCAATTATACTAATTCAATTAAGAGGCCATTGGGCCTAAGTTGGGAATGATTTGGGCCTATTGGGAGGCCTATTCAGTGACTCACAGTTAGGTCAGGCGATGACACCGCTAGACTAGATGGTGGAACTACCTATGAGCTAAAATGTACAAAGTGTATGATTTCCAAAAGACCCAAAGATGGTACTGTCAGTGTCAGGTGGTAATACTACTAGACTGACAGTAGGACCACCTAAATTGGTGGTAGTACCATTAGTACACAATCTTCTAGACTATTAGGCAATAGTACCACCTAAACTGGGCGGTGATACTGCTAGTACCTTGAAAACCTAAGGATTTGAATTTTTGGCTCTATTTTTTAAGCCATTTGGGGCCTATAAATATCTCACTCTTTTCTACTTAAGGCAACAAGAAAGTAGAACAAAAACTCTATAATTCTAAGGTTGTAAACTCTTTTAAAATGTAGAGTCCCTCCTCATAGAGCTTAGAGATAATCCTAAATGAAGTGTGTTAGGGAATACTTATAAAAGAGAGGTATAAAGGTTCTCTCCTGAGTTTGTAAAAAAAAGAAAGAGTTATAATAAAGGGTAGTTGATCTTCGCTTATTAAAAAGAAGATTGATAGTGGAAGCCGATAGTCTCAAGTGGAGGAATTAGGAGTAGACGTAGGTCATGATTACCAAACCACTATTAATTCGGTGTGCTCTTTTCTTTTATGCTTTTTCTTTACATTGCTTATTGATTTAGCTGCTCACTATATTTTACTCACTTTCTAAGTCAAAATGCATTTTCGATATAGTTTCATTGAAATGATTTTTTGAATCATCGAAAGTTTTTGAAAGTACTAATTCACATCCCCTATTAAATCTCAGATTTGTTGAGATCTAGAGCGGCACTAAGAGGGCTGCTGAGTTAGTGCAGTGGTTAATAACAAAAATTTTCAATGATTCAAACAAGTTTGTACATTGAAAACTTCATAGGATAAAATCACATTTCAATGAAAACCAATTTCTATCAAATCATATCGAAATCATATTTAACTTGCAAGCATTTAGAGATGAAGAAATAAAGCACCAAGTGAAGATGGTTTGCTGAAATGTAAATTACGAGAAAGTAAATGTAAACCAAATTTATATTGGTTCGGTCATACGACCTACATCCACTCTCGATTCTTTTTCACTTGAGGCCATCGGTTTTCCACTAGTTGTCTTCCTTCCAACAGACGAAGACAAGTCCCTTACAGCGCTCTCTCCTTTTGACGGGCTTAGGAGGTAACCCTTACAAGCACTCTCTCCTCTTTTTTTAACTTAAAAATATGTAAGGACTAGAGGAGGGGATTTCTAGAGATTTAAATAAGGTTTCTTTACTTTCAAAGTGCATGTGCTTGTGTCTTCAACCCAGGGATGGGAGGGGTTTTTATAGGCTCCAATTGGATTCAAACTTAGAGCCAAAAATCATCCCATCCTAGGTCTACCGGGTTCTGGTGATACCACTGCCAGTCACTAGTGGTATCACCGCTAGTCATTAGTGGTACCACCGTTAGTTTGACCCTGACACTAGCGGTACCATCGCCTGACACACTGACATGGTCAGTGTACTAGGCAGTACCATCACCTAGGTACTCTATCACTAGGCAGTACTATCGCCCAGTATAACTTGGGGAGCTAGACCTAGGTGGTGCTACCGTCAAATAGGTCTAACACTCCTGGTTGGACCTTAAACTTGGCCCAAATCAGTTCATTATAGGGCCCAATTGGCCCCTAACAGGGTTATAGGATTAACACTTAATCCTAACCCTAATTACATGCTAAATATAAAATTAAAGATATTTTCTAAGCTAATACAAAGTTTGAAAAGTCAAGACTTCCTCCAATGAGCTTCCGATGAACTTCCGACGGTCTTCCGACGAACCCTCGGACACCATTCTGTAGACTCCCGATAAGCTCCTGGACTTCACAATGATCTTGAAGAGTTTTGACGAGCTTCTTCGGCAAGCTCGGATCTTTCTCGATGAGCTCCATGAACTTTCAATGAATCTTTCTGGCGAACTTCCGAAAAACCCTTCGGTAAGCTCCCTGCTCATTATCAACCAGTTTCGGCAGCACTCCTGATGAATCTTTAGACTTTTGTCAAACTCTCGAACTCCTAGCAATTCCATTGTACTTGACTCTAGCACTTTGTTTTGCTTTATGTCTTTATCGTTATCGTAGTTAATCCTACACACATAAATTTTAACTCTACTTCGATCTAGTCAATTACATGAATCAACCTCTTGTTGCCCGGCACGGCACTGGTCGGTGCTTCGTCCAGTTCTTCGGTGCATCATCCTCTCTTGTAGCCTGTTGCCCAATCGATGGTTGACCTTCATAATCCCGATCTCCTTGGCGCAACACCACACTTCTTGGCCCGATGCTTGATGTCCAAAGCCTTATACCAATTATCGACCAGACCTATAGCATGACATCCAATATACTAACATGATTTCCTCCGGTGCAATGCTGATTCATCTTGTGTCAACTGTCTAATCCTAATCGATAGTAACCTGCATCACTCAAAACATAATTAGACAACTAAACATAATCAATTAGTTTCATCATCAAAATCTGAGATTCAACAATCTTCCCCTTTTTGATAATGACAACTAATTGATGACGGAGTTAACTTTAACTCTCGGAGTTTAGCTAAACTCCCCCTATCAATATGCCATATTGATAGAACACTTGGATTATCCCAAATCCAAGCAATATGTATCAATGATGTCAACAAAAATATCATGCAAATACGTAAAATATTCAATCAACATTACATTGCATGAAGTCATCAATCTACTTCTTCCCCTATGTCATCAACAAAAAGGAGAAGTAGTATCATAGCTAGTTTAAAAGATATGAAAGTTTTATAATCATACTAGCAATCAATCTAGATGTTCAACATACATCATTTCGAAACATTCAATTATAGTAAGTTTTTAAGGATTATGTAATCATGACAATTCAGCACTTGCTTCTTGTGGAAGGTTGCACTTTGCTTCTCTTTGCAAGGTAGCAATATTTGTGATGTTTGATATAGCAAGTTCCTTCATTACAATGATTGAGCTAGCAAATTTTTCATTCAAGTGTGTAAGCTAGCAATAAACTTTCTTCCTCTTTATTTTTGTTAAAAAGAAGGGAATAGTATGATTCTTTTCCCTTTACATGAATGCTTTGATCATGACAAAATAACAAATTTGCATCATGAATTTTCAACATTTCAAGTCATGAGTTCAAGAGAGTCATAAATAAATCATGATATGAGGGAAATTGATGATAAGCAAGCAAGCAATAATGATAAGCACACTAGCATACTTTGTGATACGCAAGCTAGCTCCTTTTCAATTTTTCTCTTTTTGCAACTAAGTTTTGCCTTTCCAAGCTATCAAACCCTACCCCCACCACCCCCCCTTTTTTTTTTTTTTTTGCAATGAGCTAGTAATTTTTGTAAAATTTACAACATTTTAAACATGCAAGCTCATGAGTTTAAAAATAATGCAACTTAGCAATTTCTTTCTTCTCATTTTGAAAAGTGCAAGTTTTGCCTTTTTGCAAGTTTTAGCTAGCTATGTTTGCCACTTTTTCTTATGATATACAAGCTAGCAAGCTAGTTCTCCCTTAGTTATTGTCAAAATGAAGTGAAGGATCCAATGATATAGAATTTTATATCAATTATAAATTTGCATCAATAAGAGTTTACAATAATCTTTCAATCATCACATGATGCATTCAAACCATAGATGCAAAGAATTCATATCATGAAAGATATCAATCATGGTTCATAAATATTCCTTTTAGGAAGTATCAAGATTATGATTCAATGATTCATCATAAAGCAAATTAATTTTCAATCATCATATAAGGCATACAAGCCAAAGTAATCATGTTATTTCTAAGTCAAGAAGGATATGAAATCAAAGCTCTAGAAAATCAAGAATAACATGATTCATTTGACAAATCCTTTTAATAATGATTCATCATAAAGATATCAAGATTGTATTTCATAAAGAAGGATTTCAATCATCAAGATATCACGATCACGATATAAATAAAAATTCTCTTAAAATGATCTTGATTAAAAAGGAATTCAAGCTGTAAATCTGAGAGATCAAGATCATGAATTGTAAATATTCTTTAGCATCAATTTTCAATTCATGATAAGGAGTATAAAAGAATCATAAAAAAAATCAATATCAAAGATCAAGTCATGATTCATTATATCATCTCATTCTAGTTCAATTTATCAACTCCAATCACATCATCAAAATCACATTCAAGAAATTTACAAGATTTATAAAACATACATAGATTCATCATTTGTCTATTATCCAAAAATTGAAAACTCTAGAGATAGAAAAATTTTCAAGAATCATGCATTTTCTTTTTATGATTTACTTCATATATGTATGCCTTTGTCTTTTAATGTCAAATTGAGACAATCATGAAAGTTCAAGACATAAAAGCAAAATTTCATAAAACAAATCATAATATGTATTATTGTATAAATCTAAAATCAAGTTTCAAGAGAAATCACTATGACCAAAAACATGATACACGCATTTGTTTTCAAAACATTCATCATGATTATCTTCAAGAGATTCATAAGATTCATAAAATGAATTCATTAACCTCAATAGGATAGAAAATGCAATCTCTTTTTTTGTGTTTTATCCTATAATCATGCCTTTGCCTTTAGTAAAAACAAGTATCAATAATCAAGAGCGAAAAGGTAAATTTCATAAGACAATTCATCAAGCATGATTCCATAACTTTCAAGCATGATAACATCATTTTAATATCGAAATATTCATCATCAAGTATGATTTCAAAAGGTATGTTCAAGATTTTTTATTCGAAAGCCATGTATCATTATACAAATTGGATATTATTAATAAAATCTTTCATTCGAAAATTTTATTTAGAACAATGAAGATTAATTATATGTAAGCATGCTCAAGTCCTCTTTCTATAAAAGTTATGAATCAAGTTTAAGATTGAAAAAGTGATTTCATCAAAGCCATCAAGAACAAACACATAAAACATAGAAATATCATGATAGCACATTTTTCATTTTTATGTGTTTTATTTCATGTGATTGATCTTATGCAAGTATGTTCAAATATTTCATACGAAAGTCATTATTGTATAAATTCAAAATATAAGTTTTGTTATTAAACCCATTAAGATCAAATGCATCACACATAAAACATCATGATAGTGCATTTTCTCATTTTTATGAGTTTCAATTTAAGTGATTTGATCTTTCATAAGAATGTTTTAATTTTTTATATGAAAATGTCATGCATCATAATTAAAAATGAAAGCATCATTAAAATCATTTTAATTCTTTCTTTCATTATAACAAGATGATCAATGCTTAAATTTTTGCTAAAATCATGCATCATTTTATAAATTTCATCATAAAAATAATTTAGACCTATTAATCCAAGATGGAAGTTTTCAAATTATAAGCATGATACACACATCTATCATCAAAAGACTTTCAAAAAATTCATATATAGATATGTATCATATTTAAAATTAAAAATCGATACAGAAAGTAGACAAAATTTATCCTTTTAGGTGCACATGCATTATGTCATCTTAATTTGTCATGAGAATGATTAGATCAAAAATACGTTAATCCAAAACATAGAGTTTCAAATCAATATCATTTCAAAAACTCATGTATAATATAAAATCGTCAAGCATCATGTTTAGAGATGAAAAATAATATAAAACATTAAGATACATATGCATGGATTAATCTTAGGTGTACAAACATTATCATGTAACATTTTGTTTCTTTAACATACAAGTATCTTTTTAATTTTCAAAAACATGAGAAAGAAAAAACATGATATAGTTTTGCAAAAAGATATTTATTATTTTTTTATTTCCTACAACCTAAATTAAGCACTTATGAAAAATTTCAAGTAATTTCATAAAGCAAAGGGGCTTTGGTTGAGTTGCTTACCTTGTAGTCGAAAACCATCAAAGCGTAGTTTGTATCTTCATCCTTTTTGCGTGCTTTCCTTTTCTTCATTTTTCTGTACTCATATTTGGAGCATTCTGATTTCTTGCGTTCATAGCAAGAGTTGGTATTCTTTTCATTTATGTTCTTTAATTCTTATTTAATGAACTTTTTAAATTTTAATGTCAAAAGTTTATAGTTCTCAGCATTGTCCTCATCACTTGAGTCATCACTAAAGTGACATTCTATTGTTTGAAGCACCAAATCCTTCCTATTTTTTGGAAGGTACTTTTATGTTCATCAAGTTCAAGAGTCATTTCATAGGTCATTAAAGACCCGATTATTTTTGGATCTCAACTCTTTGGAAGAGATCTTAAAATCTTGTTAATGAGATTAAAACTCGAAAACGATTTACCAAGACTTTTCAAACTATTGACGATATCCATGAAATGGGTGTACATGTCATCGATAGTCTTGCTTGGTTTCATTCAAAAAAGCTCAAAATCGTACAGCAAAATATTAACTTTCGAGTCTTTGACTCTACTCATTCCTTCGTATATAACTTCAAGTGTGTGCCAAATATCGAAAGTTGTTTCATATGTAGAAATCCGATTAAACTCAATTTTATCTAGAGCATAAAATAAGGCATTCATAGCCTTTGCATTTAATGAAAAAGATTTTCTCTCCAAATCTGACCATTCGTTCATTGGTTTAGAGGAAAGTTGACAGCTGTTTTCAATGACATTCCATAAGTTTAAATATAGAGAAATCAAGAAAACTCTCATTTAAGTTTTTCAATGTGTAGTCTGATCCGTTAAAGAACGGAGGATGAACAATCGAAAAACCTTCTTGAAAGCCATGAAGAGCCATTTCTCACGGGTATGAATCTGAAAGAGAAATAACGAGGCTCTGATACTAATTGTTGAAATTTAGAGTGGCACTAAGAGGGGGGCTGAATTAGTACAGCGGTTGATAACAAAAATTTTTGGTGATTCAAACAAGTTCGTATGTTGAAAACTTCATAGGATAAAATCATATTTCGATAAAAACTAATTTCGATCAAAGCATATCAGAAACATATTTAACTTGCAAGCATTTAGAGATGAAGAAATAGAGCAGTAAGTGAATATAGTTTGCTGAAATGTAAATTATGAGAAAGTAAATGCAAACTGAATTTATAGTGGTTCGGTCATATGACCTACATCCACTCCCGATTCCTCTTCACTTGAGGCCATCGGCTTTCCACTAGTTGTCTTCCTTCCAACAGGCGAAGACAAGTCCCTAACAATGCTCTCTTTTTGACGGGCTTAGGAGGTAACCCTTACAAGCACTCTCTCATCTCTTTTTAACTTGAAAACAAGTAAGGACTAGAGGAGGGGATTTCTAGGGATTTAAATAAAGTTTCTCTACTTTCAAAGTGTATGTGCTTGTGTCTTCAACCCAAGGATGGGAGGGGTTTTTATAGGCACCAATTGGATTTAAATTTAGAGCAAAAAATCATCCTATCCTGGGTCTACCGGGTTCTGACGGTACCACTGCCTATCACTGGCGATACCATCGCCAGTTTGACCCTGACACTAGTGGTACTACCGCCAATCTAGTGGTACCACCGCTTGTCACACTAATATGGTTAGTGTACTAGGCAGTACCACTGTCCAAGTACTTTGTCACTGGGCGATACCACCACCTAGTATTACCTAGGGAGCTGGACCTAGGCGGTGCCACCACAGGCACCACCAAACAAGTCAAGCACTCCTGGTTGGGCCTTAAACTCGACCCAAACTAGTCCATTATAGGGTCCAATTGGCTCCTACCAAGGTTATAGGATTAACACTTAATCTTAACCCTAATTATATGCTAACTATGAAATTAAAGATATTTCCTAATCTAATATAAAGTTTGGAAAGTCAAGACTTCCTTTGGCGAGCTTCTGGCGATCTTCCAACGAACTCTCGGACAACATTCTGCGGACTCTCGATAAGCACTTGGACTAAATGATGATCTTGAAGAGTTTTGACAAGCTTCTTTGGCAAGCTCCGATCTTTCTCGGTGAGCTTCGTGAACTTCCAATGAATCTTTTTGGTGAACTTTCGTGAACTTCCAATGAATCTTTCTCAGCTAGTTTTGGCAGCACTCTCGATGAATCTTCGGACTTCCGTCGAACTCTCGAACTCCTAGCAATTCCATTGCACTTGACTGTAATACTTTGTTTTGCTTTATGTCTTCATCATTATCGTAGTTAATCCTGCACATATAAGCCTTAACTCTACTTTGATCTAGTCAGTTATACGAATCAACCTCTTGTTGCCTGGCATGTCATTGATCGACGCTTTGTCTAGTTCTTTGGCTCACCGTCCTCTCTTGTGGCCTGTTTCCCAATTGACGGTTGACCACCGAAACCCTAATCTCCTTAGCGCAACACCACACTTCTTAGCCCGAAGCCCGATGTCCGAAGCCTTTTATCGATTGTCGATCGGACCTCAGGCATGATGTCCAATATATTGACGTGATTTCCTTCGATGCAAGGCTGATTCATCTTGTGTCAACTATCTAATCCTGATCGATAGTAGACCTATATCACTCAAAATGTAATTAGACAACTAAACACAATCAATTATTTTCATCATCAAAATTCGAGATTCAACAGGATTTTGATGATGAAATCAATTGATAAGTTTGTGATCTAATTTACATTTTGAGTGATGCAAAACTAGCTTCGATCAAGGAGAGATAAATTTAGGAATTGGACAATGAGCTGAAGTTTAACATGTCAAAAGATTAGTCGACATGCCAATAGAAGGCTTCATGCCATAAGTTTGGGCATCGGGCTAGAAGGATAAAAAATTATGCCAAGAAGATCGGATGTTACGAAGGTCAACATGCCAATTGGGTAATACACCGCAAGAGAGGATGATGCACCAAAAGATCGAATGAAGTGCCGGAAGAACCTGTTAAATCTCAGATTTTGATGATGAAACTAATTGATTGTGGTTTATTGTTTAACTACGTTTTGAGTTACGCAGGTCTACTATCGATCAGGATTAGACAGTTGATGCTAGAGGAATTGACGTTGCGCCGGGTGATCACGTCTGGATATTGGATGTCGAGCCGGAGGTTCGATCGATAATCGGTTGAAGGCTTCGTACGTCGGGCATCGGGCCAAGATGCATGTTGCGCCAAGGATATCGAGGTTGCGGAGGTCATCCGTCGATTGGGCAACGGACTGCAAAAGAGGATGATGTGCCGAAGGTTCGGACGAAGTGCCAACCAATGACGTGCCGGGCAACTAAATGTCAATTCATGTTGTAATAACTGTCTAGATCGAAGTAGAGTGTTTGTTTGTTTGTATGCAGGATTAACTACGATGTCGATGAAGACGTAAAGTGAAACAAAGTGCCAGAAGACAAGTGGGATGGATCGTTGGGAGTTCAAGAGTTCGATGGAAGTCCGAAGATTCGTTGGGAGTAGTTGCCAGAACCGACCGAGAATGAGTAGGGAGCTTGCCGAAGGGTTTTCGGAAGTTTGCCGGAAGGTTCATCGGAAGTTTGCGGAGCTTGCCAAGAAAGATCGGAGCTTGCCAAAGAAGCTCGATGGAACTCGCCAAGATCATCATAAAGTCCGGGAGCTTGCCGGGAGTCCGCAGAATGGTTTCCGAGGGTTCGTCGGAAGACCACCGGAAGTTCACCGAAAGCTCACCGAAAGAAGTCTTGTCTTATGGACTTTGAAATAGCTTAAAAAATATCTTTAAAATTTGTAGTTAGCACATAATTTGGTTTAGGATTAGGTGTTAATCCTATAAACCAAATTTGAGCCAATTCGGACTTCGTTTGGATCAATTTCGGCCGAGTTTTCGGCCGAAACCACTGTGCCGAAAATGACCTGGGCGGTAGTACCACCCAGCCTGGGGTGGTAGTACCGCCCAGCTACAGTAACAGTAGCAGTAGTACCACTTTGGCATGCGAAAGAGCACCGCCTTTGTGCCTAATTGTCGGGCCTGACGACCGATAGGCGGTAGCACCGCCTCGACAGCGGTAGCACCACCAAAGACAGGAACTCCAATTTGATTTCAAATTTGGAGCCCAAATTTGAATCCATTTTGGATCTATAAATACCCCCTTTCTCACCTGAAAGGGCACCCTTTTGAGAGTTAGAAATTGAGGAAAAGGCTTAGGAAAGTCTAGTTTTCAATAGCTTGTGTTCACCTCCTTCTTTCTCTTTGAAAAATTTGTAAGAGTGTGAACTTCTTGTAAAAGGGTTGTAAGAGGGGGTATTTGGTCCTTCCCCTTCAAAAGGATTTGCTAGTGGAAGTTGGGAGCCTCATCGGAGAAGGCTTCGGAAGTGGATGTAGGTTGGATTACCGAACCACTATAAATCGGTTTGCATTTACTTTCTCGCAACTTACTTTGCTGCAAACCATTTTCATTTGCTGCCTTATTTACTCAACTTCATCTTCATCTTCTTACGTATGCTTTAAAGTTAAAACACAATCTTTTCGGGTTCAAACGAAACGCTGCATTCATTCGTACGAAGTTTCCGAACTTGTGTTAATTGCTGAAAAATCTATCGTTCTTTACCGCTGCACTAATTCACCCCCCCTCTTAGTGCCACTCGATCCCTAACAATTGGTATCAGAGTCACGTTCTTTCTCTTTCGGATTTACACTCGTGAGAAATGGCTCTAAATGGTTTTCAAGAGGGCTTTTCGGTTTTTCGTCCACTGTTCTTTAACGGTTCAGACTACACATATTGAAAAACTCGAATGAGAGTTTTCATGCTTTCAATGAATTTGGATTTGTAGAACATCATCGAAAATGGCTTTCAACCTTCCTCTAAATCGATGAACGAATGGTCGGATTTGGAGAAAAGGTCTTTTTCTTTAAACGCAAAGGCTATGAATGCCTTATTTTGTGCTTTAGACAAGAACGAGTTCAATCGGATTTCAATATGCGAAACGACTTTCAATATTTGGCGAATACTTGAAATCATGCACGAGGGAACTAGTAGAGTTAAAGACTCGAAAGTAAACCTCTTATTGCATGATTTTGAGCTCTTCCGAATGACACCAAGCGAAACTATCGGTGATATGTACACTCGCTTCACGGATGTCGTCAATAGCTTGAAAAGTCTTGGTAAATCTTTTTCGGATTTTGAACTCACTAACAAGATTTTAAGATCCCTCCCAAAGAGTTAGGATCCAAAAGTAACTGCAATATAAGAGACTAAAAATTTAAATGATGTTTCATTGGAAGAACTAATCGGTTCACTAATGACATATGAAATGAGTTTCTTCGAACATTTGGAACATAATGAACATATGAACCACCTTCTAAAGAACAAGAAGGATTTGGAACATCGGACAAATGAATGCCACTTGAATGATGACTCAAGTGATGAGGACAATGAGGACATTAAACACATAACAATGAATGTTAACAAGTTCATTAAACAAAAATTAAAAAGTACAAATGAACTTGAATGGAGAAAGAGGTCAAAGAAGAAGAAGACTTGCAAAAGAAGAATCAAGCAAAGAAGAGGCGAAATGGGCTTTGACGGTTTTTGACAATAAGGTAAGAAACTCACCCAAGTTGTTCTTACCTTACTTTGAAATTACATGATCCTTTCATGAGTTGCTTGAAATAGTTGGTAGGATTTTTTTTTATGCTTTTTCCTTTCTAGTAATTTTTTGAAAATTAAAAATATGAATGATGCATGATTTGTGATAATTCTTAGGATTAATCCATGCATATATATCTTGATGTTTTATATTGCTTTTCGTTTCTAAACATGATGTTTGATGATTTTGTAACATGCATTAGAGTTTTTGAAGTAATGTTGATTTGACTCTATGTTGTGGATTAATGTATTTTTTGGTCTAATTGTTTTCATGTCAAATTAAGATGGCATTTTGAGATGATGAAATTTCATGTATACTTTCCATATCGGTTTTCAATCTTAAACATGATACATATCTATGTATGAATTTCTTGAAAATTTTTTGATGATAGATGTATGTATCTTGATTATAATTTGAAAACTTCCATCTTGGCTTAATGGTTTTTAACCCTTTTTATGATGAAATTTTTATTGATACATGTCTTCATGAAATCAATTATAAAGACCCAACCCAAAAATTTTCAAAATGAAAGAAATATGGCTTTGATATTACCTTGTGTTATATTTGGACTTAATGGGTTTCATGACGAAAGTTATTTTTCAGATTTTTAAAATGATGTACGATTTTAGCAAAAGTTTGAGCATTGATCATCTTGTTATAAGAAATGAAAGAAAGAAGTGAAATGATTTTAATGATGAATTCATTTCTAAATATGATGATGCTCTCATGTTTAAATATGATGCATGACATTGATCATTCTTATGAAAGATCAAATCACGTAAATTGAAACTCTTAAAAATAAGAAAATGCACTATCATAATGTTTTATTTTTGATGTGTTTGGTCTTAACGGTCTTTATGACGAAACTTACGTCTTGCTTTGAAAAGTTGATACATGCTCACATGTAATCAATTTATGTTGCTCTTATTAAAATTTTTGAATGAAAGATTTTGATGCATTTGATCTTAATGGATTTAATGACAAACTTGTATTTTGAATTTATACAATGATGGCTTCCGTATAAATATTTGAACATACATTACGAAATCATCATTGAAATGAAAATATTAAAAGTTTGTTATCATGCTTAATGAATTTGTGATATCATATCTTGATGACAAACTCATGTTTTAGTCTTAAATTTGATACTCATCTTTTGAAATATGAGCACACTTGTTTGAAACAAAATGAAACACATTATCATGAAAAATTGAATATCATATCTTGAAATAATGTGTTATATTTTTGTCTTGACGATTTTTATAATGAAGTTTGCCTTTCATTTTTTGAATACTTATTTTAATTTGGCATATAAAAACATACTTAGATAATAAAAATCATAAAAAGGAAATACATGAATTTTGAAATTTGTCTCTCTAAAGTTATCAAATTTTTGATAAAAGACAAATGATGAATCCATGTATATTATGTTCTTGAATCTCGAGAACGATTTTGATAAATTTGATTATGAGTTTTGAGTTAACAAAATGAGTTTGAATGATTTTATGACTCCTCTCTTAATCTCTTGAAATCATGACTTTAAATTCTTGACTTGAGATATTTTATGTGAATTGAAATACTTTCTTCCTTAATTGCTTCTTTTTATCATTACTATTATACCTCCCATGATTTATGTTGTAGAGAAAGAATTTATAAATCATGATGCAATGAGATCTCTTATACAATAATGAAATGCTTATGTGATTCTTTGCTAAAGAAAATATCTTGATTCTTATGAAATGTGATCTTGATGAAAATTCTTATACATGAATCATGTTGCTCTTTGTGCTATATCTTTTCAAATGAATCATGAGCCTTGATGTCATATATTTCATGATCCTAGAAGTGACATGATTTCTTTGCCTTGTGTGGTAAATTGAACATTTGACATAAATGAAATTTGCTTTATGATGAATCATGAATGATGTCTTTTGGTGTTGATCCTTATCGATATTTCATATTGATATCTTTTGAATGCATCATAAAAAAAAAATTAAAATATTGATTGATGCTAAATTATTTCATTAAAATATTATTCATCCCTTCTTTTCGATAGTGACAAAGGGGGAGTTAGCTTGCTAGCTTATGTATCACAAGTGAAAGTGACAAACATAGCTAGCTAGAACTTGCAAAAGGCAAAACATGCACTTCTCAAAATGAGAAGAAAGAAATTGCAAAGTTGTATTATTTTTTAACTCATGAGCTTGCATGTTTAAAATGTTATAAATTTTACAAAAATTACTAGCTCATTGCAAACAAAAAGTTGATGGCTTGCAAAAGGGAAACTTAGTTATAAAAGAGAAAAATTGAAAGGAAGCTAACTTGCGTGTCGCAAGGTATGTTAGCTTGCTTATCATTATTGATTGCTTGCTTATCATCTTTTTCTCTCATATCATAATTTTTGACTCCCTTAAATTCTTGACTTAATATGCTAAAAATTCATATTGTAAATTTGTTATTTTGTCATGATCAAAACATTGACTATTTGTACTCCACTTTTTTTGACAAAAACAAAGGGGGAGAAGATTTATTGCTAGCTTATGCATCGCAAAGAAAAATTTTGGTAGCTAGAATATGCAAAGGAAGCAAAGAATGTGTAAACTTGCCATGATGAATTGCAAGAAGCAAGTGATGGATTGCTATGCTTGAACATCCTTGAAAAACTTGCCATGATTGAATGTTGAATGATGTGATAAATAGCTAGTGTGTTGTAAAAATTTGCATATCTTTTAAACTAGCTATGATGCTACTTCTCCTTTTTATTGATGACATAGGGGGAGAAGTAGATTGATGACTTATGACTTCATGCATTGATTGAATATTTTATATATTTACATGATGGTTTGATTGATTCTCTTAACATTGTGATGAATGTTGCTTGGATTTGGGATAATCCAAGTGTTTCTATCAATGGCATATTGATAGAGGGAGTTTGGTTAAACTCCGGGGAGTTATGGTTATCTCCGTTAGTCATCAATTAGTTGTCATCATCAAAAAGGGGGAGATTGTTGAATCTCGGATTTTGATGATGAAACTAATTGATTGTGGTTTATTGTTTAACTACGTTTTAAGTTACGCAGGTCTACTATCGATCAGGATTAGACAGTTGATGCTGGAGGAATTGACGTTGCGCTGGGTGATCATGTCTGGATATTGGATGTCGAGTTGGAGGTTCGATCGACAATCGGTTGAAGGCTTCGTACGTCGAGCATCGGGCCAAGATGCATGTTGCGCTAAGGATATCGGGGTTGCGGAGGTCATCCGCCGATTGGGCAACGGATCGCAAAAGAGGACGATGTGCCGAAGGTTCGGACGAAGCGCCAACCAATGACGTGCCGGGCAACTGAATGTCAATTCGTGTTGTAATAACTGTCTAGATCGAAGTAGAGTGTTTGTTTGTTTGTGTGCAGGATTAACTACGATGACGATGAAGACGTAAAGTGAAACAAAGTATCGAAAGACAAGTGGGATGGATCGTTGGGAGTTCGAGAGTTCGATGGAAGTCCGAAGATTCATTGGGAGTAGTTGCCGGAACCGACCGAGAACGAGTAGGGAGCTTGCCGAAGAGTTTTCGAAAGTTCGCCGGAAGGTTCATCGGAAGTTTGCGGAGCTTGCCAAGAAAGATCGGAGCTTGCCAAAGAAGCTCGATGGAACTCGCCAAGATCATCATGAAGTCCGGGAGCTTGCCGGGAGTCTGCAGAATGGTTTTCGAGGGTTCGTCGGAAGACCACCGGAAGTACGCTAAAAGCTCACCGAAAGAAGTCTTGTCTTATGGACTTTGAAATAGCTTAAAAAATGTCTTTAAAATTTGTAGTTAGTACATAATTTGATTTAGGATTAGGTGTTAATCCTATAAACCAAATTTGAGCCAATTCGGACTTCGTTTGCCACTGTGCTGAAAATGACCTAGGCGGTAGTACTACCCAGCCTGGGGTGGTAGTACCGCCAGCTACAGTAACAATGGTGGTAGTTCCACCTGGCACAGGCGGTTGCACTGCCTGTGCACTGTCAGTCTGACTTCTGACAAGCGGTAGCACCGCATCTGACAGGTAGTACCACCGCCAGCACCGGGAACTCCAATTTGATTTCAAATTTGGAGCCCAAATTTGAATCCATTTTGGATCTATAAATATCCCCCCTTTTTCAGCTGAAAGGGCACCCTTTTGAGAGTTAGAAATTGACGAAAAGGCTTAGGAAAGTCTAGTTTTCAATAGCTTGTGTTCACCTCCTTCTTTCTCTTTGAAAAATTTGTAAGAGTGTGAACTTCTTGTAAAAGGGTTGTAAGAGGGGTATTTGGTCCTTCCCCTTCAAAAGGATTTACTAGTGGAAGTTGGGAGCCTCATCGGAGAAGGCTTCGGAAGTGGATGTAGGTCAGATGACCGAACCACTATAAATCGATTTGCATTTACTTTCTCTTAACTTACTTTGCTGCAAACCATTTTCATTTACTGCCTTATTTACTCAACTTTATCTTCATCTTCTTACGTATGCTTTAAAGTTAAAACGTAATCTTTCTGGGTTTAAACGAAACGCTGCATTCATTCGTACGAAGTTTCCGAACTTGTGTTAATCGTTGAAAAATCTATCATTCTTTGCCACTGCACTAATTCACCCCCCCCCCCTCTTAGTGCCACTCGATCCCTAACAGAACCAATGACATGCCAGACAATATATGATTCATACTTTATAATAATTTATCTAGATTGAATTAGTTTAGAGGTCTAATTGAGTTGATTTTGAATGTAATTAGGCCAACTCAATTAGAGGCTCATTGGCCTAAGTTGGGGCTATTTTGGGCTAAAAGAAAGGCCTATTTAGTGACCCAAAAGTTGGGTCAAGTGATGGCACCGCTAGTGACCCAATTTCCAAGATATAGTCTCCAAGATTGTTAGGCAGTGGCACCACCAGATTAGGTGATGGTACCACCCAATGTCAGTGCGATAGACGGTGGTACTGCTAGTACTCCAAAATCCCAAGGTGTTTAAAATTTTGACTCTATATTTGAAGTCATTTGAGGTCTATAAATATCCAAACTATTCTTCCTTAGAATAACAAGAACTGAGAACAATATAGTATGAAAACTCTACTGTAATCCCTTGAGAATTCCCCTCTAGATCTAAGTTCAGTTTTAGTTTAAGAGAGGGGTGAGCAAATTGTAAAGATTATCTCCTAAACTTGTAAAAAGGAGAAAATGGTTATAAGAGAGTAGTTGATCTTTACCCATTGAAGGAAGATCGATAGTGAAAGTTGATCACTTCGACGGAGGAGGAATCAAGAGTGGACATAGGTCACAATGATCGAACCACTATAAATTCGATATGATCTCTTCTTTGCTACTTTTCTTTATATTGCTTACTGATTTAGCTACTCATTCCACTTTACACTTTTTCTAAGTTTAAATTCTTTTCTGATATAAGTTTTATTGAATGAAGTCTTCTGAATCAACGTAATTTTTATAAAAGTACTAATTCACCCCCCCTCTTAGTGTCAATTTCAGTCCTAACAATTGGTATTAGAGCCAAGTTTCTCTCAGTTGGTTTAACACCTAAGAAAGATGATTTTTTCCGACATTCAAGAAGGTCACTTTATCATTCGTCCTTCTATGTTTAATGGGACAGACTATATATATTAAAAAACACGAGTAAGAGTTTTCTTACTTGTGTTGGATTTGAATTTATAGAATATTATCAAAAATGGTTTTCAAAAATCTTTTAATTCAATGAACAAATGGAATGATTTGGAGAAGAAAACTTTTTCTTTGAATGCAAAAGCTATGTTTGCTTTATTTTGTGCTTTAGACAAAAATGAGTTTAATTATGTTTCTATATGCGAAACTATGCATGATATTTGACATACACTTGAAATCATACATAAAGACATAAGTAGAGTTAAAGATTCTAAAATTAATCTTTTGATGCATAGTTTTGAATTGTTTCAAATGGAACCAAGTGAAACCATTGGAGACATATACACCCGGTTTATCGATGTCGTCAATGGTTTAAAAGCACTTAGTAAAAACTTTTCTAATTTTGAACTTATTAACAAAATAATAAGATTCCTTCCAAAAAATTAGGATTCGAAAGTGATGGTAATACAAGAGGCAAAGGACTTAAACTATTCACCTCTTGAAGAACTTATTTGGTCTTTGATGACCTATAAAATAACTTATATCAAACATGATGAACATGAGAATAACCTTCCAAAAAATAGAAAGGTAATAGTAATTAGAACAAAAGAAGACCACTTAAGCAAAAGCTCAAGTGATGATGACATAGAACTTTTGACGAGAAAATTCAAAAAATTCATAAAACAAGAAACTAAGAACAAAAATAAACTTAAAAAGAACACAATAATTTGCTATAAATGCAATTGGCCGGGGCACCTCAAAAGCAAATGTTCACAACAAAAGAAGAAGAAAATACTTAAAGTGACTTGGGACAAATCAAGTACATCCAAAGATGAGGAGCAAACCAATGAAGGTGAGGTGATGAACTATGCTTTGGTGACCATGTTAACATCTTGTAAAAAGCAATAATGTATATCTTGATGATTTTTGTATTATTTTTTTATTTTTAAATAATGATACATGACTCTTGTATGAAAGATAAAGGCATGCTTGTATGAAATCAATCACATAAATTGAAACAAAAAAAAGGAGAATGCATTTTTTCTTGAAAATTTCTCAATCTCTATCTTATCGAGTTTTCATCATAGAGATCCTTAATGATGAATATATTTTTATTATTTATGAATCTCTTGAAAGTGATTTTGATGATCTAACAATTTGAATTTGAATGAATTTCATCCAAATCTTTCAATTGATATTTGTGATTTTTTTTTATGAATCAAGATCTTTGATCTCTTAAAATTTCTTTTCGTTATTTATTAAAAAGAAGATTTGTCAAAATGAATCATGACTTTTGGTATTCACAACTTGATTTTTTATTTCTGTGATGATCTTTTCCTATGAATCCTTTCTCGTTCTATTTACAAAAGTAGAGCTTTGATTCATGGACTTTTGGATTCATGACTTGATCCTTCATTCGTTCATGTGATAGTTAAAATATTTGCACCATTGAATTCTTCCCTTCTCCTTTCCTTCTTTCTTAAAAAAAAAAAGAAAAAAAAGAAAATTGCTAGCATCTCAAAGAGAACCAAAAGTGCTAGCTTGAATATTAAACTTAGGCATGTTAAATCTCCCAAATGCATAAATTCTTCTTATATATTTTTTGGATCATTATCTTGATTACTCGGTTTCTATGAGTAGAGTTTTCCTTTTAAATTAAGAACATTTTTTATCAATTCTTCTATTTACAAAAGAAGAGATTGTCAAAAGTGATTCATGGCCTTCATGACTTGATTTTTCATTTTTGATGAATGAAATACTGATGTAAATTTATCTTTATTATTAATATTAGTGATGATTTGAACATTGATGTAAAGAGAAAAGAATTTCACTAATGTATCATTCCCTTCTTTTTGATAATGACAAATGAGGAGAAAGAATTGCTAGCTTGCACATTTCAAGAAGAAGCAAAAAAAAATTGCTAAACTTGCACATCTCAAGAGGAGCAAAGAATTACTAGTTTGCACATTGCTAAAAGAAAAGAAAAATATCACTAGCTTGCAAATCTCAAAGGGATTCAAAAACATGCTAACTTGCATAAACAAAATCGTTAGCATGCACTTCTCAAAAGAGAAAAAAGAATTTGCTAGCTTGTATATATCAAGAAAAGCAAGAATTGTTATCTTGCATATCTTTAAAAACATTACTAGCTTGCAAGTCTCAAAAATTGCTATTTGTACTTCTCCTTTTTGTTAATGACCAAGGGGGAGAAGATATGATGATGATGTATAAGTTATGATAATCATGCATGGTATGATGAATGAGTTGAAAATAAAAATGTGTATGTATCATGCTTGATGATTTTATGCATGTTATGCCTTGATTTGAAATCATATTTATAATGATGATGCATGTAATACTAATAATTCTTTGATTTCAAAGGTTTTATCAATACTCATAATTCTTTGATTTCAAAGGTTGATAGGGGAGTTTAGTTTAAACTCCGTCATCAATTGATTGTCATCATAAAAAAAAAAGAGATTATTGAATCTCAGATTTTGATGATGAAATCAATTAATGAGTTTGTAATATAATCTGTATGTTGAGTGATGCAAGACTAGCTTTGATCAAGGAGAGATAAATTGATTGAAGCAGGAGGAATCGAGTGTCGGGCCGAAGTTGAACATGTTAGAAGATTGATCGACGTGCCGGCAGAAGGTTTCGTGCCATGAGTTTGGGCATCGGTCAGACGAATCAAAAATTATGCCAAGAAGATCAGATGTTGTGGAGGTTAACATGATGATTAGGCACTATACCATAAGAGAGGATGATGCACCGAAGTATCAGAGCCAAAATTT
Organism: Musa beccarii; assembly: GCA_024322285.1. Taxonomy (NCBI): domain Eukaryota; kingdom Viridiplantae; phylum Streptophyta; class Magnoliopsida; order Zingiberales; family Musaceae; genus Musa; species Musa beccarii. Next base: position 22,673,457 of record CM044396.1, read on the forward strand.
TCTTATTTGGTTTAACACATAAGAGAAATGGCTTTTTTCAACAATCAAGAGGGTCACTCTATCACTCGTCCTCCTATGTTTAATGGGATAGACTACACTTATTGGAAAACATGTATGCAATTTTTTTTAATTTTCATAAATTTTGATTTATGAAATATGGTTAAAAGTCATTTTCAAAAGTCTTCTAAACTAATGAATGAATGGAATGATTTAAAAAAGAACTTTTTCTTTAAATGCTAAAGTTATGAATGCTTTATTTTGTGCTTTGGACAAAAAAGAGTTTAATTATATTTCGACCTATGAAACTACACATAATATTTGGCACACACTTGAAATTACACATGAAGGCACAAATAGAGTTAAAGAATCTAAGATTAATCTCTTGCTACATAGTTTTGAATTATTTTGAATGAAGCCAAGTGAAACTATTGGTGACATATACATCCATTTTATGGATGTTGTCAATGGATTGAAAGCTCTTTATAAATCTTTTACTAATCTTGAACTTGTTAACAAAATTTTAAGATCCCTTCCAAAATGTTGGGATCCAAAGGTAACTGAAATACAAGAAGCAAAGAACTTGAACAATTTTCCTCTCGAAGAACTTATAGGGTCATTAATGACCTATGAATGACTTGTATGATACAAGATGAATATGAGAACTATCTTCCAAAGAACAGGAAGGATATTGCACTAAGAATCAAAGAAGACCACTTGAGTGAAATCTCAAGTGATGATGATGATGACTTTGAACTCCTCATAATAAAATTTAAAAAGTTCCTAAAATAAGAATCAAAGAATAAAAATGAACTTAAAAAGGACACAATAACTTGCTATGAATGTAAAAGGCCAGGATAGTTCAAAAATGAATGTCCAATATTAAAGAAGAGGATGCCAACACAAAAGAAAAAGAAAGCACTTAAGGTGACTTGGGATGAATCAAGTGCAGTTGAAGATAAGGAGCAAAACAATGAAGATGAAGTGACGAACTATACTTTGATGGCTCTCAACGATGAGGTATGAGATTCAATTGAAACCCCTTTATCTTACAATGAATTACTTAGTGCTTTTCATGATTTATTTGATGAATTTAAATTAGTTAGTAAAAAATATAAATTGTTAAAAAAGGATCATGCTTTTCTTTCTAGTGAATTTGAAAAATAAAAAATGAGTATGATAAATACTTATTAATGCCTTATACTAAATCTGAAGAATTAGAGTCATTTAAAAAGAAAAATATATTACTACAAGAAACATTAGAAAAATTTTAAATAGGTAATAAATAATTAAACATGATTCTTGCCAACAAGAGTCAACTACATAAAAAGAAGAGAATTGACTTTATGGGTAGAAATACTCAATAAGGACATACACTACATGTTTCCCCTAGAGATAAATGTAATTTTTATAGAAAATATGGTCATTATACTTATACATATTCTTTTAAAAAATATAGCTTTCATAAATTAATTTAAGTTCCTAAACGAACCAAAATTGACTTGATACCGAAAGCTAAGATTGGTAGATCTAACTATGAAAGACCTAAAGTTAAATGAATGCCTAAAGCAAACTTATCCATCTTGTAAAAGTGTTTCCAAATAAAAGTTAGAAGCAAAAGATAATATCTTAATAATAGATGCTCAAGGCTTATGAATGAAGATCCAATACACTTTTCAAAGCTCACTAGCTGAAACAACGATAATAAAGAAAAAATTATTGACATTAGCATCATTAAATCTTTTGATTAAAGATATATTGATGAAACATAACTTATTAAGCATTAGTTAATTTTATAATAAAGGAATAAAATATTACATTTAAATCTAATGCTTGTACACCAAATAAGAATAATTTTATGTTTGTTTTAAGAAGCAATGATGTGTATCTTGATGATTTTCGTATTGCTTTTCGGTTTTAAACGATGATGCATGGCTTTTGTGTGAAATATAAGTACATGCTAGTATGAAATCAATCACTTAAATTGAAACTAAAAGAGGAATGAATTTTTTTTAAAAAAAATTGTCTCTATCCCTAATGCCTATCGAGTTTTTCAATAAGAGACCCTTAGTCGTTGATGAATCTATTTTTTAATCTCTTGAACTAAGAAAGTGATTTTGATGATGATTTTGGATTTGACAATTTGTTTTCATATGATTCTTTTTACTAATAAAATGATTTATCTAATCAAATCATTTATCAGTATTTACGACTTGACATTTTTTTTATATGAAACATTTTTTTTATTCTTGTATGATTCTCTCTTTTAAGAAAATATTTATCCAAACAAATTTTTCACTTGATATTTATAACTTGAGATCTATATGAATTAAATTTTTATTTACTAAAGAGGAGAATTATCCAAATGAATCATGATTTTTCTTTTGATTTCTTGGAATAATAAGTTGAAATTTTTTAGGAATCAAGATCATTTACTATAATTCTTTCTTTTTGCTATTTGAAGAATCATAATTTTTCTCTTCATTTTTCGACATTCACAACTTGAAATTTATTTCATATGACTCCCTTGTATTTATGAATTGTATACCTTATCACCAAATTGATTTTTCATGATATCTTTCATGTAATGATTTGAATATTGATGTAAAGGGAAAAGGATATCACCAATATATTCTTCCATTCCTTTTGACATTGACAAAGGGGGAAAGAAAATTATTAGCTTGCATATCTCAAAAGAGAAGTAAAAATTACTAAGCTTACAAATCTTAAAGGAAGAAAAAACTTGCTAGCTTGCATATTGCAAAGGGAAGCAAAAACTTGCTAGCTTGCACATCTCAATAGAAGTAAAAAACTTACTAGCTTGCATATTTCAAAGGGAAGCAAAAACTTACAAACTTGCACATCTCAAGAGAAACAAAAAATTGCTAGTTTGCATATCTCAAAAGAGAAGCAAAGAATTACTAGCTTGCATATCTCAAAAGAAGCAAAAATTGCTAACTTGTACAACTCAAAAATTTGCTAGCTTGCATGTTTCAAAAACTTGCTAGTTGCACTTTTCTCCTTTCTATTGATGATAAAGGAGAAGTTATAATGATGATTTGAAATTTGAATTATACATAGTATGATATACTTTGATATTTTAAAATTATGATAATTTGAAATTATGTATCTTGATACTTTATTTTAATATGTATACAGATAGGGAGAGTTTGGTTATAATTTTATTATCAATTGGTTATCATTATAAAAAAGAGGAAGATTATTGAATCTTATAATTTGATGATGAAATCACTTGATAAAGTTATGATCTAATGAGCGTTTAAGTGATACAGGACTAATTTCGATCATGGAAAGACAAATCAATTGAAGTAAGAGAATCAGACATTGGGCTGGAGAGCATCTTGTCAGAAGATTAGTTGACATGTCGACAGAAAGACTTCGTGCCATGAGTTCAGGCATCAGGCTAAAAGGATCAGACATTATGCTAGGGAGATCAGATGTTATGGAAAGTCAATATGTCGATCGGTAATATACCGAAGGTTCAAACGATGCATCAAAGGTTCGAACGAAGCACTAGATGAACCAATAAAATGCCGAACAATATGTGATTCATGCTTATAATTGTCTATATCTTAATCATCATAGTTTAGATCTTAATTGAGTTAGTGTTGTGTGCAACCATGCTAATTTAATTAAGGGGACATTGGGCTTATGTTGGGGTTGATTTGGACCCATTGGGAGGCCCATTCAATGATCCATAGTTAGGTCAGGTGGTGGAACCACCTATGAGCTGGAATGTATGAAGTGTACATTTTCTAAAATACCTGGCAGTAGTACCGCTAATACATAGTTTTCTAGGTTGTTAGGTGGTAGTACTTCCCAGACTAACTGGAGGTACCGCTAGTGGTCTGTGCTGTAGGCGATGGTACCACCCAACATAAGTGGTGGTACCGCTAGTACCCTAAAAACCTAGGGATTTAAATTTTTGGCTCTATTTTTGAAGTCATTTAGGGCCTATAAATACCCCACTCTTTCCTGCTTGAGGCAGCAACAAAGTAGCACAAAAACTCTATGATTCTAAGGTTGTAAACTCTTTTAATGTGTAGAGTCCCTCTTCCTAGAGCTTAGAGATGGTTCTAAGGGATGCGTGTGAGGGATACTTATAAAAAAGGGGTGTAAAGGTTCTTTCCTGAGCTTATGGAAACGAGAAAGAGTTATAACAAGGGATAGTTGATCTTCGCTCATTAGAAAAAAGATCGGTAGTGGAAGCTGGTGCCCTCAAATGGAGGAATCGGGAATGGATGTAGGTCCTGATGATCGAACCATTATAAATCCAGTGTGCTCTTTTCTTTTGTGCTTTTTCTTTATATTGCTTACTGATTTAGTTGCTCACTATACTTTACTCACTTTCTAAGTCAAAATGTATTTCTGATATAGTTTTATTGAAATAAATTTTTGAATCATCAAAAGTTTTAGAAAATTCACTCTCCCTTTTTAGTGTCATTCATGATCCTAATAGAGGCAGCCCCATTGTTAGGACGCAGCCATGCAACCATGAGATGAACCATATCTAAGGGACACCCAGATGACCTAGCTCCAAACAGGAACCTTGCAACTAGAAAGATCCCAAACCGCCTATCCAATCATCTCGAACCAGGTCCTCACCGATAGGACTGCTTTTGACTAAGCTGCCTATGTAATCACCTCACCAAGTCTCCCATATTAGCCCAACTACTAGCGAGTATCTGTCAACTCCCGACATAGGACTTTGACCCACTCCTCGGTCTTCGCCATACTATTCATAGCCTCGTCTTCAATGACAATTGCCACATCTTGAGCCTCCTCTGTTCGTGTCTCAACTTCTTCGGCATGGCAGAGGGCCAGTCCTAGATCCAAGGACAATTCGAAGTTCATGGACTCTGCCTTACTATGGGCCTTTGCGAGGTCTTGCTTCACCTCCTCAACTCGAAGGCGGGCTCGAGTCAACTATGAGGATAGCTCCACCCTCTTTTCTTCTATAAGCCACTCCCCTAGGCCCATAGGGTAGAGTTGGCCTAGGAGAGCTAGCTGATCAATGCCCTAGTGTCCTACAAACAATAAGCAAGTGTCGTCACGTAGTGGTGGTGCTATACAAAGGTAGGAGCGAGGTGGTTAAAAAGGAAGACCAAAGAAAATAATGAATATGCCCAAGGAAGGGGCCTTACTAGGATTTCATTACAAGAATAAAGGTCAGCCAATATCTCTAACTAGCAGTGGTATACTAGGCCAACTAGGATGGGGTTAAGCAACCCTTGATAGTAGGTGATAGTCGGCCTAGCCTCCTCCCACAACTGCTGGTCCTCGATCAGCCCCTTCTAACACACATTTAGGGGGGCACCTAGGGCTGGAGCCACATGGCCAAGCATAGCTATAGTGGATAAGCCGGATGCAAGGAAGCTCCAATCTATCGAAGGTTCAAAAGATGGAGGAGGCGGTAGTATGACTTGTGGACCGTTGGTGGAGTCATCCTCTAAGGGGCAGAGGGCTCCTTATTGGTAAACCCGGGGTAGCATCACATGCGCAATGGAAAAATATAAAATAAAATCCCAGAATTTACATAGAAAAAGGTTTCTCATCATCGTATGGCTTTATCAGTAGATCTGCAATGTTATCTTCGGATGGAACTCTTTCCATTACTACATCTTTTCGGGCCATGTTCTCTCTAATAAGCTAGAACCTCCTTAGAACACTTCTGATGAGACCCGGGTTCCCTTATTTGAGTAATCACCTTGTAGTTATCATAATTTAAGGGAATCGGCTCCTCGCTGCTCGGGATGATTCCTTCATCTGTGATGAACTTCTTCATCTAGACTCCCTCCTTTGCTGCCTCTTGAAAGGATCAAAAGGCACTAAGAGGGGGGGGTGAATTAGTGCAGCGGATTAAACTCGTATTCTTGAAACCGATTTCGCAAAGAAACACAAGTTCGTGGAAGAATTCGATTCGACGAAAGAGAACTTGAAAGTAATTGCTTGTGAAAAGGAACTAACTAAGAACTTGCAGCCAAGAAATGAAGTGATTTCGGAAATGTAAACACTCACACATTTGAGGAGACAATGATGTATAGTGGTTCGGTCAAATGACCTACATCCACTCTTGAAGCCTTTGCAATGAGGCTCCGCTCTTCCACTAGCAAGTCCTTTGAAGGGGAAGGATCAAACACCCCTTTTTACAACCCTTTACAAGATGTTCACACTTGTACAAGATCTCTCAAGAAGAAGAAAGGTGAACACTTAGCAAAGAATACAACACTTTTCAAAAACTCTTCAAAAGCTCAAGACTCAAACTTTTTGCTCAAAGGGTAACCCTTTCACTGAGAAAGGGGGTATTTATAGATCCAAAAGTGGATTTAAAATTGGGCTCCAAATTCCAAGTGAATTTGGAGTCCCAGATTCTGGTGGTCAAAGCGGTGCCACCGCTTTGTCGAAGCGGTGCCACACGCTGTGTCGATCTTTGACTGACGTCTGGCGGTGCCACCGCCAGCAAGCGGTGCTACCGCTCGATCCGATGGATCGAAGGCGGTGCCACCGCTCACCAGCGGTTCCACCCGCCATCGATGGCTGAGGGTGGTGCTACGCGCCAGACAAAGCGTTCCACCGCTTGTGTGTGTGTCAGGGCGGTGCTACCGCTCAGTGGCGGTTCCACCGCTTCAGAGCGGCGGTTCCACCGCCCCAGGCTTAAGCGGTTCCACCTCTTGCCCCCATTCGGATGAGAGCCGAATGGGGCCTGTTTAGTCCTCAACTTGACACAGTAGTGGCCTGGTTGGCTCCTACTGAATTTTGGGCAGGATTTATTTCTTAAATCCTTGCTCTACTCATGTGCAAATTTACGAACATAACTTAACGTGATTTGATCGGACACCCTTCAAGTCGACTTCCGGCGAGTACTACGGCGAGATTCAGGCAGGCCTCCGATGCTTCCCTCGGATTGCTGCCAGTGGTCTCCCAGCATACTCCGGCAAGCCCAACTAGTCTTCGGTTGGTTTCCGAATTTTCGGAAGTTCCGCGAACCTTCGACGATCTTTGAAATGGACTTTCGAAAACTTCGACAAGTCCCGATTTGATCTTGGATGGTTAAGGCAACTCTTCCGAAAATCTCTTGGACTTAGATGAACCACCGACGGACTTGGCCTTGATAAATCACGTTATGTTTTCCATCGTAGTAATTCCTGCACACTCATCTCAACAAAGAGATTAATACAAATATTTCACCACTTGATTTCATCATCAAAATCCGAGATTTAACAATCTCCCCCTTTTTGATGATGACAATCAATTGGTGATGGAGTTATTCTTAACTCCCCCTATGTATATGCCATAAAGAAAAATCGATTGAATTCAATTTTTGAATTCAACATAATTAATTTTAATTTCAAGATTTCAAACTAGACATCAAGGATATCAATGAAGTATACATATAAAAAGAAAGCATGATATCAAGAACCCAACTAAGTTTAATTTGGACAGCGCATATCATATAGCAATACACATGATATCAAGAACCCAACTAAGTTTAATTTGGACAGCGCATATCATATAGCAATACACATTTCATTTCTCCCCTTTGTCATCAACAAAAGGAGCGAGGAAATTATAACAACAAGGAGGGTCGGAAAACATCACGAGATATGGAAAAGGAAATCGAAAACCGAAAACCATTCCACGGTGGCGAAAAAGATATATCATGAAGTTAAGACAATATAGATGTCACGATGTAAGGAATACAACATACATGTCAACATACAACATAAGTTTACATCGTTCAAAGAAAACACAGCAAGCTACTCCTCAGGAGGAATGCCAAGATGCCTATACATGTGATCGATCTTTAAGTTCATCTTCCGCATCTCCTTCAAAATTTCAATTTGCTGTAGTTTTACTTCATTTAACTCTCTCATGATCGGGTCAGTAGTAGATGGAGCAGAAAATGTCACTGATGTAGCTGCAACAAAAGGATCAGGAGGAGGAGATTCATTTCCCCTAAGGACTGGTGTTTCAGGATGGTCTACGGCCGGGGGAGGTATATCACATCTCCTAGGTTGCCTAACTCCTATTCCATGCTCGACAGTACATCTAAGTCGTCTCAGTAGTTTAACATTAATAACATTAAATTTTTCGATTTGTATTGCTTCTTCATCTGGTGGAATGCAGATGTTATGGGCATGCAATAGTCTAGTTATTAAACCTCCATATGGTAACATTGATCCTTTAGAAAGGACCTCTATCATGTGCTGCCTGATTAGGTAACCAAAACAGAAATGTTGTCTAGTCATAATCCAATATAAGGTACCTAATTCAGTGAAACTGATCTCATCATGATGAAACTGCTTAGGAATAATAATGTTTATCAGAATGTGATGCAAAATTTTAGAGTTAAAAGGTAATAGATGTTCACAACTCTTGGGAATTATTCCTAAATTTGGGTTTGCAAACACAGTTTCTAAAGCTTTACGAGTGAGTGGCACCAAGCTGTGTCCATATCCCATTTTCCCTAAAATAACATCCTAGCTCTTTTCAACAATTCCAATTAATGAGCATATAGTATTATCACATATTTGAATCTCATTACCTAGAAGATAAGTTGACAAGCCATCATCGATACAGATTAAATTAGCATAGAACAACTTAACTAAACGTGGATAAATAGGTTCAATAATTTGCAGAATAGGTAAAGCCTCTAAGTCTGCAAACCACATGAAAGGTTCTAAGTTTCCTAATTGATTCAAATCAACATACTTTCCTTTGTGAATGGGTCTTGAACCAAATTCAGAAAATCTAAGGGAGGCTTCTTGTGATTTAAACAAGGATTGGTCAAATGAATCTACCTCCATCCTTTTCCTTTGTCTCTTGATGTTCTTCTAGGAGCCATTTCTATGAATAATCGAAAATTAATTGAAGAAAGGAATGAAACTTCACAAGAAAATGAAAGAGAAAGAATTCTGTTTTTACCTTAGATTGGTTCTTTGAGATGTAGGAAGAATGAATCACGATAGAATCTCCTCCTTAGGCTTCTAGATAGGAAGAAATCACACCAATTTGAAGTTTAGAGGAGTTTAGAAGAGTGAGGAGAGGCGGTATGCAGATTAGGGAGGCGGTTCTACCGGCCCTAATACATTTTATAGGAGGGTGTTCGGGCGGTTCCATCGCCCCAAAGAAAGTGTTCCACCTTTGTGGTGACTTCTACCCGGTTCCACCGCCAAGATCATGGTTAGCTACGCGGTAGCACAAAACCACTTCGGATTTTAATGTTTTTCCACCTCTCCCCCTTTTTTTTTTTTAAAAAAAAAATCTCAGAGATGGGATGAAGTCAAAAGAAATAAATCCATGGACAATCCGAATCAAATTGATGGAAATCATAGTTTAAACATAATTTCAAGAAAAGACATCAAAAAAAAAAGGTTACTTACTTGGGACAGTTTAGCATGCCTAATTCCCTTCTAATAAAATCAAATTGTTCCTCATTTAAAGGTTTTAGTAAAAATGTCCGCTAATTGATGATTTGTATCAACAAAATCAAGAGTGACATTTCTACTACTTACATGATCACGTATAAAGTGATGCCTGATGTCAATGTGCTTAGTGCGAGAGTGTTGGATTGGATTTTTAGTTAGACAAATTGCACTCGTGTTATCACATTTTATAGGAATATTTTTTAAGTAGATTCCATAGTCCTCTAGTGTATTTTTCATCCAGATAACTTGTGCACAAAGCATGCACTAGCAGCTATATATTCAACCTCTTTGTAGATAGTGCAATCGAATTTTGTTTCTTGGAAGTCCAAGAAACAAGTGCATGTCCTAGAAATTGGCATGTTCCGGATGTGCTTTTTCTATCTAGTTTACATCCACCAAAATTCGCATCTGCATAAGCTTTCAAACTAAAGTTTTCATATTTTGGATACCATAATCCAAGATTAGGGGTCCCTTTAAGATATCTAAGAATCCTCTTGACCGCTTTCAAGTGAGATAGCTTAGGATTAGCTTGGAATCTTGCACATAGCCCTACATCGAACATGATATCAGTCAGTTTGCGGTGAGATAAAGCAGCTACCTATCATGCCCCTATAAGTTTTTTGATCAAAGCTTTCTCCATTTTCATCCATATCTAATTTAGTGGAGGTGCTCATAGGAGTGCTAATTTCTTTTGATCCATCCATATTGAATCGTTTTAACAATTCCAATGTGTATTTTGATTGATTTAGAAATATACCATTACTTAGTTGCTTGATTTGAAGTCCTAAAAGAAATTTAGTTCTCCCATTAGGCTCATCTCAAATTCATCACTCATATCCTTAGCAAATAAATCACATAGTGATTTATCACAAGATCCGAAAATGATATCATCAACATAAATTTGAACAATAAGAAAATTGTTTTCAAAATGTTTAATAAACAATGTAGTATCAACCTTGCCTTTAGTGAAATTATTTGAAATCAAGAAAGAACTAAGCCTCTCATACCAAGCCCTAGGGGCTTGTTTAAGACCATATAAGGCCTTAGTTAGCTTAAATACATGGTTAGGAAATAGAGAGTTTTCGAATCCGGGTGGTTGTTCAACATAAACTTCTTTGGAAATGAAACCATTTAAAAACGCACTTTTGACATCCATTTGAAATAATTTAAAATCTTTACTACTAGCATAGGCAAGGAGCATCCTAATGGCTTCCAATCTTGCCACCGGAGCGAAGGTTTCTTCATAATCGATACCTTCTTCTTGGTTGAAACCTTTGGCCACTAGTCTAGCCTTGTTTCTAACCACGATACCGCATTCATCTTGCTTGTTTCTAAAGACCCACTTAGTACCAATAACTAAGTGGTCATTAGGTCTAGGAACAAGCTTCCATACCTCATTCCTCTCAAATTGATTCAATTCTTCTTGCATTGCGATAACCCAAGAATCATCTTTTAGGGCATCAACAATGCATTTTGGTTCAACTTGAGAAAGAAACGCAGCATGGGCACAAAAATTTTTGAAAGAAGAGCGAGTTTGAACCCCTTTCGATGCATCTCCTATAATTAACTCCTTGGGATGAGCATCTACATACTTCCATTCCTTTGGTAAGGAAGCTTGGGAAGAAGATGCATCCAAGATGTTATTTTGAGGAGAGGGTTCATCCAAATTCAAATCATCAAGACCAAAATCATCATCAAAATCTTTTTTCTTAAATTCGGAAATCTCATTAAAAACCACATGAATAGATTCTTCTATAAGTAAGGTTCTCTTGTTGAAAACACGAAAAGCCTTAGAAACGGAAGAATAACCAAGAAATATGCCTTCATTGGATTTTGCATCGAATTTTCCTAAGGCATCCTTTTCATTCAAAATAAAGCATTTGCAACCAAAAACTTTAAAGTAAGAAACATTGGGTTTTTTATCATTCCATAATTCATATGGAGTTTTGGATAGGGATGGTCTCACTAGAACTCTATTCATCACATAGCAAGCCGTATTCACGGCTTCGGCCCAAAAATATTTTGGTAAATTATATTCATTTAACATGGTTCTAGCCATTTCTTGCAAACTTCTATTTTTCCTTTCTACTACTCCATTTTGTTGTGGATTTCTTGGAGTAGAGAAGTTGTGATTGTATCCGTTTGTTTCACAAAAATTTTGGAAGTCATGATTTTGAAATTCACCTCCATGATCACTTGAATTGATGAGATCATAAAGCCTTTTTCATTTTGAGTGAGTTTACAAAATTTAGAGAAACATTTGAAGCAATCACTTTTATGAGCCAAAAATAGGTCCAAGTGTATCTACTATAGTCATCCACAATTACAAAAGCATATTTGCTACCACCTAGGCTTGTTATGTCAATTGGTCCAAATAAGTCCAAGTGGATCAATTGCAATGGTCTAGTGGTGCTAATGTGATTTTTTGATTTGAAACTAGTCTTTATTTGTTTTCCTAGTTGACATGCATCACATACCTTATCCTTAACAAATTTCGTGTTTGGGATACCTCTTACTAAATCTCTAGATGAAATCTTAGAGATTAGTTTCATGCTTGCATGGCCTAGCCTCCTATGCCAAAGCCAAGCGTCATCATTCAAAACCGAAAAACACATTTCATTACTTAATTTATCAATATTTATTGTGTAGACATTGTTTTGTTTTAAAGCAATCATGGATATGTTGTTGTTGGGTTTTTCAATAATGCAAACATTGGATTCAAATTTAACAACATAACCTTTATCACATAGTTGACTAATACTTAAAAGATTATGTTTTAAACCATCAACTAGTAACACATCATCAATTGAAAAACTCGATTTGTTACCTATGGTTCCCTTGCCAATGATTTTACCCTTGTTGTTGTCTCCGAAAGTGACATATCCTTCTTCTTTGCTAGAGAGCATAGAGAAATGAGATGGATCTCCGGTCATGTGCCTTGAGCATCCACTATCAAGATACCATTTCTTGCTCTAGCTTGTGAGTTTGTCTACAAAAGAGGATTGTTTTTAGGTACCCATTTGATTTTGGGTTCCTTACAAATTGATCTACTTATTTTGTAATTTATCATTGAATTGTTTATGGTTCCTTTAGGAACCCATATCAACTTTTGTGGACTAATTTTCTTGAATGGACATTTGTAGGTAACATGTCCCGTTTTGCAACAAAATTACATTTCAAATGGGGTGATACATGCAATGTAGACCCTTTAACAAAGGTGGTGGGATTTTGGTGAGAACCTCTCACAAATCCGATACCACTTCTATTTCCGACATGACCTTTGTTAGCAAGAATCATGTCTAAGCCCTTGCTACCGACCTTAAACTTGTTTAGGGTCTCTTTGAGTAAGCAAGTTCTCCTTTTGTTGCATCTAAGTCTTCACACTTAGAGCATGGGGGTAGAGAAGGGTTTTGAAGACTATTGAATTTACTTTGTAATAAAGCATGCTCTTTCTTAAGTAAATTGAACTTCTTACTAATAGTTCTACATTCATCAAACAACTCATGAAAAGCCATAGAAAGTTCATCGAAAGATAACTCTTCATTAAGTAACTCACTAACCTCTTCTCCAAATGCCATTAGAGCGAAATTTGCCTCCTCTTTGTTGCTAGCCTCTTCAATCTCGGAGTCACTTGAATCATCCCATGTGGCCTTCAAAGCTTTTTTCTTCTTGAATTGCTTCTTCTTGGCTTGAGGGCATTCATTCTTGAAGTGTCCCGACTTCTTGCATTCGTAGCAAATGACTTGGTCCTTTTGTGTTCAAATTTGCTTTTGTGTCATTTTGAACTTGTTCTTTCTTATGAATTTCTTAAACTTTCGAGTTAGAAGTGCAATGTTATTGTCACTATCCTCATCACTTGATGTTCCTTTCAAGTGGTCTTCTTGTGTTCTAAGTGCCATATCCTTCCTGTTCTTTGGAAGGGGGTTCTCAAGCTCTTCATGAGCATGGCACGTCATCTCGTAAGTCATTAGAGATCCAATAAGTTCTTCAATGGGAAATACTTTAAGATCCTTGGCCTCTTGAATGGCCGTGACCTTTGGATCCCAACACTTTGGAAGGGATCTTAAAATCTTAGTTACCAATTCAAAATTGAAAAACCTTTACCAAGAGCTTTAAGTCCATTGATGACATCCGTAAAGCGGGTGTACATGTCTCCAATGGACTCATTTGGTTTCATCCGAAAAAGTTCGTAGGAATGCACAAGAATGTTGATTTTGGACTCCTTCACTCGGCTAGTGCCTTCATGAGTGATTTCAAGAGTGCGCCAAATATCAAAAGCCGATTCACAAATGGAAACCCGATTAAACTCATTCTTATCAAGTGCACAAAATAAGGCATTCATAGCCTTTGCATTGAGAGCGAAAATCTTCTTCTCCGACTCATTCCATTCACTCATCGGAAGAGAAGATTTTTGCGAAACCATTTTCGACAATGTTCCAAAGTTCAAGTCCATGGAGATAAGAAAATTCTTATACGAGTCTTCCAATACGTATAATCCGACCCATTGAACATAGGTGGACGAGTAATGGAGAGACCCTCTTGCATACCGGAGTAGGCCATCTCTCTTGGGTTTTAAACCAATATGAGAGCAAACCTTGCTCGATACCAATTGAAAGGATCAAAAGGCACTAAGAGGGGGTGAATTAGTGCAGCGGATTAAACTCATATTCTTGAAACCGATTTTCGCAAAGAAACACAAGTTCGTGGAAGAATTCGATTCGACTAAAGAGAACTTGAAAGTAATTGCTTGTGAAAAGGAACTAACTAAGAACTTGCAGCCAAGAAATGAAGTGATTTCGAAATGTAAACACTCACACATTTGAGGAGACAATGATGTATAGTGGTTGGTCAAATGACCTACATCCACTCTTGAAGCCTTTGCAATGAGGCTCCGCTCTTCCACTAGCAAGTCCTTTGAAGGGGAAGGATCAAACACCCTTTTACAACCCTTTACAAGATGTTCACACTTGTACAAGATCTCTCAAGAAGAAGAAAGGTGAACACTTAGCAAAGAATACAACACTTTTCAAAAACTCTTCAAAAGCTCAAGACTCAAACTTTTTGCTCAAAGGGTAACCCTTTCAATTTGAGAAAGGGGGTATTTATAGATCCAAAAGTGGATTTAAAATTGGGCTCCAAATTCTAAGTGAATTTGGAGTCCCAGATTGGTGGTCAAAGCGGTGCCACCGCTGTCGAAGCGGTGCCCGCTGTGTCGATCTTTGATCGACGATGTGGGCGGTGCCACGCTTTAAAGCGTGTGCCACCGCTTCAGCAAGCGGTGCTACCGCTCGATCCGGATCGAGGCGGTGCCACCGCTCAACCAGCGGTTCCACCGCCGTCGAATGAATGGTGGCGGTGCTACGCTTGCGAAAGCGTTCCACCGCCGCTGTGTGTGTGTGCAGTGGCGGTGCTACCGCTCAGCGGGCGGTTCCACCGCCTCGATCGGCAGTATGTTCCACCGCCCCAGTGCTTGGGCGGTTCCACCTCTTGCCCCCATTCGGACAGAGCCGAATGGGGCCTGTTTAGTCCTCAACTTGACACAGAGTGGCCTGGTTGGCTCCTATCTGAATTTTGGGCAGGATTTATTTCTTAAATCCTTGCTCTACTCATGTGCAAATTTATGAACATAACTTAACGTGATTTGATCGGACACCCTTCAAGTCGACTTCCGGCGAGTACTACGGCGAGATTCCGGCAGGCCTCCGATGCTTCCCTCGGATTGCTACCAGTGGTCTCCCAGCATACTCCGGCAAGCCCAACTAGTCTTCGGTTGGTTTCCGAATTTTCCCGGAAGTTCCGCGAACCTTCGACGATCTTTGAAATGGACTTTCGAAAACTTCGACAAGTCCCTGATTTGATCTTGGATGGTTCCGGCAACTCTTCCGAAAATCTCTTGGACTTCCGATGAACCACCGACGGACTTGGCCTTGATAAATCACGTTATGTTTTCCATCGTAGTAATTCCTGCACACTCATCTCAACAAAGAGATTAATACAAATATTTCACCACTTGATTTCATCATCAAAATCCGAGATTTAACACCTCTGCTGTAGCAATGTATTCTGCCTCTGTGGTCGAGTCAGCAGTAGTATCTTTCTTGGAACTCTTTCATCATACTGCTCCTTCATTCAGGGTGAACACATACCCTGAATTAGACTTGCTATCATCGGTATCGGACTGGAAGCTCGAGTCTGTGTAGCCCTCAACCCTAAGGCTACTACCTCCATATACTAGTAAAAGATCCTTACTCCTTCTCAAGTACTTAAGGATACATTTTACTATTTTTCAGTGCTCCAAGCTTGGATCTGCCTGATACCTGCTCGTGACACTCAGAGCATGCACTATATCAGGCATAGTACAGAGCAGAGTATATATGATAGATCCTATCGCTGAGGCATATGGTATCATATCCATGTGTGCTCTTTCTTCAGGAGTCTTTGAGGACATACTCCTAGAAAATGATATTCTATGTCTCATTGGTATGAGACCTCTCTTGAAATTTTTCATGCCAAACCTTTTGATAATGGTATCTATGTACCTGGACTGGAACAAGCCAAGCATCCTCTTGGATCTATCTCTATAGATCCGTATGCCCAATATGCAGGATGCTTTCCCTAAGTCCTTCATGGAGAAGTGCCTAGATAACCAAGTCTTTACAGTGGAGAGCATTCCTACATTATTCCCAATGATCAGGATGTCATCCACATATAATACCAAAAAGGTAATGCTCCCACTTACTTTCCTGTACACATAATGCTCATCTTCGTTCTTAACGAAGTCATAAGATCTGATCACCTCATCAAATCTTATATTCCAACTTCGGGAAGCTTGCTTCAGTCCATAAATGGACCTAAGCAACCTGCACACCTTATCTGGGTTATCCCTGGATATGAATCCCTCAGACTATATCATATACACCTCCTCCTCAAGGTTGCCATTGAGGAATATGGTTTTGACGTCCATCTGCCAAATCTCATAATTATAGTGTGTTGCAATAGCCAATAGAATTTGAATAGATTTTAGCATGGCTACAGGTGAGAAAGTTTTGTTATAGTCAACACCTTGCCTCTGACGATACCCCTTAGCCACTAGCCTTGCTTTATAGGTCTCTACCTTTCCATCTACTCCAATCTTATTTTTGAAGATCCACTTGTAGCCAATGGGTACAATACCCTCGGGTGCATCAACTAGGTTCCAAACCTTGTTGGAGTACATAGAATCCATTTCTAAATTCATGGCTTCTTGTCATTTCCCGGAGTCTATGCTCATAATAGCCTCCTCGTAGATTTGAGGATCAATATCCTCAATATGCTCTCCTCTGATATGTCCCACATATCTCTCAGGAGGATGGGATACTCTATTGGACCTACGTAAAGTTGAAACTTGTGCGCTAGGTATCTGAACAGACTCTGGCTATGGAATGGTGCTTAAGCTAGGTTCTCCAACCTCGCCCAACTCTATCATGCTCACTCTATCTCTACCAAGAATGCGTTCTTTCTCAAGGAACACTATTCTCTTGGCTACAAAGATCTTTTGGTCTTCAGGGTAATAGAAATAATACCCACAAGTTTCCTTGGGTATCCCACGAACTTACACCGTTTCATTCTGGATTCCAACTTATCGGGGTTGTGTCTCTTGACGTGGGCAAGACAGCCCTAAACCTTAACAACCTTAAGATCGGGCTTCTTCCCATTCCATATCTCATACAGAGTAGACATCATTGATTTAATTAGAATTCTATTCAGAAGGTAAGCTGTGGTCTTTAGGGCATATCCCCAGAATGAGATGGGTAGGTCGGTGAAACACATCATGGAACGCACTATGTCTAACAGTGTGCGATTCCTCCTTTCTGATATACCATTAAGCTGTGGTGTGTAAGGAGGTGTCCATTGGGAAAAAATCCCATGGTCTTTGAGGAATTGGGTAAACTCTGTACTCAAGTACTCACCTCCTCGATCTGATCGAAGGGTTTTAATACTCTTTCCTATTTGGTTTTTTACTTTATTTTTATATTCTCTGAATTTCTCAAAAGCCTCAGACTTATACTTCATCAAGTACATATATCCGTGTCTTGAGAAATCATTAGTGAAAGTAATGAAGTAGGAGTAACCACCTATGGTATGAGTCGATATGGGACCGCATACATCACTATGTATGAGTACCAATAACTCAATAGCTCTCTCTCCAGTTCCACTAAATGGAGAGTTGGTCATCTTTCCCCGAAGGCAAGGTTCAATGTCACATATGACTCATAGTCAAATGGATCTAGATATCCATTTTTCAACAACTTTTGAATCCTTCCCTCATGGATGTGACCTAGCCTACAATGCCAAAGATATGCATTGTTCACCTCTTCTCGTTTCCTCTTAGACTCATTTACACTCATGATATATGGAATTGTATCTAGCATAAATAAACCATTATGCAATGTTCCTTTCATGATGATCTCATCATCTAATATTATTGAACAACCATTGTTCTTAAAAACTAATTTATATCCACTAACTATCAAATATGAAATAGAAATAATGTTTTTTATAATAGAAGGAACATAATAGTATGCATCTAATGCAATAATAGCTCCACCAAGCAGATGTAAGGTGACCTTGCCAACAGCCACTGCAGCAACCTTTGCTCCATTACCCATCTTAAGGTCCATCTCGCCTCTGTTTAATCTCCTAGGTCCTGCCAGAACCTATAACAAATTACAGATATGATAAGCACTCATAGTATCCAATACCCATATGTTATCATAAGATTCTGATAACTGGAGACTGATCATGAATATACCTAAAGCTTCTCTAAGCTTCTGTTTTGCCCTCTCTACAAGGTACTCTTTGCAGTTCCTCTTCCAGTGCCTATCTTTGCTGTAGTGGAACCACTGGCCTTTATCCTTTGTTGGGTCTTTCTTGGCAACCTTTGCCTTGTCTATTTTGCCCTTGCCCTTGCCCTTCTTAAGGGTCTTCTCAGCCTTCTTTTTCTTTCTGGTCTCACCAGCATAGAGAACCGGCTTCTCTTTCTTGATGGTGCTCTTTACTTCTCTCAACATATTGAGGAGTTCTGGGAGGGTCACCTCAAGTTTGTTTATATTAAAATTCATTATGAACTGAGAAAAGGAATCTGGTAGGAATTGAAGCACAAGATCCACACATAGGTTATCCTCTAGGACTATTCCTAGACCTGTGAGTTTCTTGATCCACTCAATTATCTTAAGGATATGGTTCTAAATCGATGTCCTCTCAATCATCCTAGCACGAAAAATACTCTTTGATATCTCATATCGTTGAGTTCTTCCCTATTCCTTGAATAGTTTATGGAGATGTAGGAGTATGGAATTAGCATCCATATTTTCATGTTATCTCTGTAACTCATAGTCATAGAGGCCAACATATAACACTGAGCAAGAGCGGAATCATCTATGTACTTCACAAAATGAGCGATCTCATCCTCGCTTACCCCTTCGTCAGGCGTAGGGATCACTATATCAAGGATATACGTAATTTTCTCCACATTGAGAATGATTCTTAGATTGCGAAGCCAATCTATATAATTTGGACCATTGAGGCGGTTGGCATCAAGTATGCCATATAAAGGATTTGAAAGTGACATTTATCTGAAATTAAAGATGTAGCAAAAATAAATAACATGTAGACTTTACAAAAATTAAACAATTAAGATAATTACTTTTATCTTAATATATTCCCACTAATTTTTCACGAGACACATAACACCCTCCAATATGTGAATCGGAGACCCCCGACGGATCTTTAGTGGGGATCGGGATCCAATCGGCGTCTTAACGTAACCTCGAGGTACTCGATCAATCACGTTAAGTCTGTAAAGGTAGGCAACTCTTACCAATCACAACTCCTTGTGATTCCTATCCTGTTCGGCCTCCGAACCACCATGGTCTTGAGGGACTCGACCAACCATGATGTTCGATTAAGTCATCACCATCGTTATAAGATGAGTCTGATTCGGTGATATACTCTCGAGGGACTCGACCAAGCATACCATATCTTCAGGTCATCAGTGACATCTCTATGTCGTAGATAAGATAGCAAAACATGATATAGGTGAGTCTCGAGGGACTCGACCAACTCAACCTACATCGGAAATCAGTTCCTACCTATAATGATGGAAGGTCACGTGGGTTAATCTAATTGCCTCACGTTTACCGACTTAATATTATTAATAAAGAGGATTTTTGATTTGGTCTCCTAACATAATGTGTCACACACATACATATTTAATATATATATCTACATCGTATGCATATATATATATATATAGTAGGTGTATATTCAATCATAGATCACATCCTAATATGATCAGGCCCGAGCCAGTGGGCCAAATCACTCACATCAAGATCTATGTGTGCTTAGGTGCATCTCCATACCCTGTGATCGTCCTTCTCGCTTCATCGGTTCCGTTGGCATCTCAATGCATCTCCATGCGTCAGATCGTCCGTCTCGGCCTCATGGGTCCTCCTACCATTGCGCCTCCTCATATAATTATAACATAATTATAGGCACGTAGGCCCAATAATAAACGAGAAAAATAGAGGCTCGCAGGCTCCAATAATAATAATCTCATGTACACACATCATATCACAAGTCTTTGATCATCTGTTCACATCATACATCATATGTATATGTTATTTTATAGGACTACTACATAAAAAAATAATAGTTAATTAAACTATTTAATTAACATATATATTTTTTAGAAATCAGGGACATATAAGAAATTTTTAGAATTCCCAAGGGTATTTTAGTCATTCAAGCAAACAAACAAAACTAAAAATTTTGAAATTATGAGCAGTATTTTGGTTATTCTGTCAAAAGGGACAATAATTGAAATTTCTAAAATTCTGAGGGGCAAAACTATCTTTTGCCCAAAGCCTTAACCACTCTCCCTCTCTTGTTGCTGCGTTGTAGTGCAACCGCCGCCACCTTGCCGGCGGCGGTGTTGCGGGTGGCTCGACCACAGTAGGTGGGCGTAGCGCTTGCAAGCGTTGCCCCTACCGCAGGTGGGCGCCGCTCGCGCAAGTGCCACCCACAGGGCAATGCCTATAGGCGCCGCTCGTGCGGGGCAACCGCTCGCGGGCGGCGCCAGCCATGCGGGCACTTTTGCCCGTGGGAGGAGCACCCGTAAGCGGCGCCGACCCTTGCGGATAGGCCATCTACAAGCGAGCACTGCCTACCCCTTGTGGGCATGCCGCAGGCCACCGACGCAGGTAGCCTACAGGTGCTGCCTGCTTATGGCCCGTTGCCCGTCGGTCGGCTGTCGCTTGCACGCTGGCCACCTATTGCTGGCTGCCACCGTGTATACGACCATGGCTGCAAGTAGCGTTGGCCGTGACCGTTCTGCGAGCCCAGCAAGGGCAGCAACAGTTGCTGCCCTTCCTCGCCTTTTGCGTCAATGATTTTGATGACAAGACCTATTCTAGATCACAACACACACAGTTTAAGATCCGATTTTTGCACGAACAATCTGGCTCTAATACCAGTGTTGGGGAATCCTTCCGGGGAGTGATATCTCATACGCAGCGGAAGAACAAAAATAAAACACCCTAGATTTCTCGTACAAAGGTTCTATCATCGTGCAAAGATCGGTGCATCAAAACAAATCTGCCAAAACTGCATGTGTAAAAGAAAATACCTAGGGAGATCGTATATCCTTGAATCCCTATAGATCTATAGGAGAGGATGAAGAAGGTCAAGTGTCTTCCTCTCTAACGGTATCCACACGATAGGGATTGTGATGATACACTTCTCTGGGGAGAAGAGAACATGATGTGGCTACCAAGAGAACTCTCAGCCTATAGAGCTTTGGTTCCCTCCTATTTATAGAGGCCCCCTGTAAACCCTAATGGATCTTGCCCTGTTGGGTATTGGATCTCCATCCAATTACCCAAGCCTCTTGGATTAGTGGGTCTCTACCCAATAATCTCTTATTAGTAATTATTGGATCTCATCTGAGAATCCAATAATTCTGGGGCTTAATGGATATCCAATAAGTTAGGGGCTCTAGTGGATATCTCATATCCGAACCTCTACTCATCATAATACCTTCCATATGTGTGTGACCCTCTGGGCCCAATATTGAGCTGGTCGTGAGTCATACTTGTCAGAACTCCTTCTGACTTAATGAATTATTATCTCTATAATAATTCACCCAACTCATTGACTGTGGACGTACTAGGCCACTACGTTGTAGCCCCCAGACGATACAGGGGAATCCAATCTTTTGGACCTATTTGTCCTTAGTTACCATGTATCTATAGTCCCTCACCCATCTAATATCCTAGAGACCCTATATTGGGCATGGTGCTGTCAGGCCCATACGGTCTCTCCTCGAGTCTTGCTCTTGTCGGATTCTTCCGAAGAACTCTTTCTCTCTCAATCCGAATAACCTTGGCTAAGGATTTGTTTGAGCAAGAATACATGGGATATTCCTCTTATGATACCGAGAGTGGATGATCCTCTATTGACACTCAATAGCCTTCGTAAGGTTGGCTACCACTCCCAATAATCGGTTGTACTAGATTTGGAACTTTCTAAACCTATAATCCGATATCAAAGAGTGGAGTACTCATACAGGATATCTTTGGTGTCTTAAGTCTAAGGACCAGATACACTACTGGGACTACGGAATCGCTATCTGACGTGAGGTATCAATAACCATCCAACATTTCGTAGGCAGACCAATCAGTGAACTCATTCTCCAATGAGCACCTGCATTGTACCCTTACTGTCCCCACATGAGTAGCTATGAGACTAGCCACCTCTATCATATGGATGGGTATATAGTACACCAGTCTATCTAGTTATCTCGATGTCCTTCTCGAGTAACCTATGATCAAGATAATTTAGGGTCTGTGTTTAAAAGTGAATCGATCTCATTATCGTGATTTCATCACGATCCGATTCTCATTACACAGATCCAAGAACATCACAATATATGCAACACGCAAGATAAAGTGATAAAACGCCTAATAATATGCAAAGAAAAAAAGTGCATATCAAGTCACAAGTGCCATTACTTGTGTGATTGGCTTGCAAGACACATATAACTATCAATCTGGGGTGGTGGTATTGCCCTAGGGCAGAGTGCCTGGGCAGTGGCACCGCTGGCTGGGCGGTGGTACTGCCTAGTACACTGATCGTGTCAGTGTGTCAAGCGGTGGTACCGTCAGACTGAGCAGTAGTACCATCTAGTGTTAGAGTCAGACTAGCGATGGTACCGCTAGTGATAGGCGGTGGTACCTCCAAAACCCAGTAGACCCGGGATGGGATGTTTTTTGGCTCCAAGTTTGTATCAAATTGGAGCCTCTAAAAACCCCTCCCATCCCTAGTTAGAACACACAAGTACAGAGATCTTAAAAGGAATAAAATGCTATAGAAATCCTTCTAAAATCCCTCCTCTAGCTTTCATTCATTTTCAGCTTCAAGAGAGGAGTGAGTGAGTGCTTGTAAGGGTTACCTCCTAAGCCCATCAAAAGGAGAGTGCTGTAAGGGAGTTGGTCCTTGCCCGTTGGAAGGAGGATAGCTAGTGGAAGAGCCGGTGGCCTCAAGAAAAGAGGAATCGGGAGTAGACATAGGTCGTATGACCGAATCATTATAAAAATCGGTTTGCATTTACCTTATTGCTTTTTATCCTTCTGCAAACCTATTTTTTTTACTAGTTCACTGCCACTTTTCTTCTCTTAATGCTTTTAAGCTAAACACGTTTCCGATACGCTTTAATCGAAATCAGTTTTATCGTATAAAGTTTTCAAAAGCATTGTTTTAATCATAGAAATTGTTGTGTTTATTCACTGCACTAATTCCCCCCCCCCCCTTTTAGTGCTTCTTATTGAATCTCAGATTTTGATGATGAAATCAATTGGTGAAATATTTGTTCTAATCTATATTATCAAAAATAAGTGTGCAGGATTAACTACGATGGGTTAGAAACATAAAGCGATTTGCCAAAGTCAAGTTCGTCGGGTGTTCAAGAGTTCATCGGAAGTCCGAAGGATCATCGTAAGTGTTGACGAAACCAACCGAGATCGAATCAGGGACTTACCGAAGTTTTCGGAAGTTCACGGCAAAGATCATCGAAGGTTCGCGGAGATTGTCGAGAAGGTTCGAAAGTTTGCCGAAGACTCGTTGAGCGCGCCATACAAGCCAGGAGCATGCTGGGAATCTACCGAAAGAAATCCGAGGGAAGTATCGGAAGACCACCGAAGTCTCATCGTAAAGCTTGCCAGAATAAGACTTGAAGAATATCAGTTTAAATCACTATTAATTATATTTTAATTTCATAATTGGCACGTACTTAGGGTAAGGATTTCGAATTAATCCTGCTCAAATCTGGTAGGGGCCAACCAGGCTCTTACTAGGCCTTTTTGGGCCTTGAACAAGGCCCATTCAGCATTACTGAATGGGCCAAGCGGTAGAACCGCTTGTACCGGTGGAACCGCCTGGAAGCCGAGTGCTGGGTGGTAGTACCGCCTAGCTGCAGTGCGCAGAGGCGGTAGTATCGCTTAGCACAGATGGTAGCACCACTTGTGCCTTTGTAATCTGACGACCGATGGCGGACAGCCGCTTCGACAGTAGCACCGCTTCGACAAAGTGTAGCACCGCCAAGACAGGAACTCAATTTGATTTCAAATTTGGAGCCCAAATTTAAATCCACTTTGGATCTATAAATACCCCCTCCCCTTTCTCAGCTGAAAGGGTACCCTTTTGAGAGTTAGAAATTGAGCTAAAGTTTTGCAAAAGTCTTATTTTCAATAGCTTGTGTTTACCTCCTTCTTTCTCTTTGAAAAATCTGTAAGAGTGTGAACTTCTTGTAAAAGGGTTGTAAGAGGGGTGTTTGGTCCTTCCCCTTTAAAAGGATTTGCTAGTGGAAGTTAGGAGCCTCATCGGAGAAGGCTTCGGTTGTGGATGTAGGTCACTTTGACTGAACCACTATACATCGCAGTGTCTTGAATGTGTGAGTGTTTAAATTTTTATTTAATCTCTTTACTTGATTGCAAACCATTCAGTTTTTCATTACCTTTACTCAAGCAATTTTAACCAAGTCATCTTTCGTCGGATCAAAGTTTTTATACGAACTAGCCTTTTACCGAAATCGGTTTCAAGCTTACGATTTTAATCCACTGCACTAATTCACCCCCCTATTAGTTCTTGTTCGATCCTAACAATTGGTATCAGAGCAGGTTCACTCTCATATTTGGTTTAAAACCCAAGAGAGATGACCTATTCTGGTATGCAAGAGGGTCATTCCATTACACGTCTGCCTATATTTAATGGGTCGGATTATACGTATTGGAAGACTCGTATGAGGATCTTTCTTATTTCTATGGATTTTGAGCTTTGGAATATCATTGAGAATGGTTTTCAAAAATATTCTCTTCCGATGAGCGATTAGAATGAATCAGAGAAGAAGGTTTTTGCTTTAAACGCAAAGCCTATGAATGCCTTATTTTGTGCACTAGACAAAAATGAATTTAATCGCGTATCAATTTGTGAATCGACTTTTGATATTTAGCATACTCTTGAGATCACTCTGAAGGCACTAGCCGAGTGAAAGAGTCCAAAACCAATATTCTTGTGCATTCTTATGAACTTTTCCGAATGAAACCAAGTGAGTCCATTGGAGACATGTACACCCGCTTTACGGATGTCATCAATGGACTTAAGGCACTTGGTAATAGTTTTTCCAACTTTGAACTTGTAACTAAGATTTTAAGATCCCTTCCAAAGAGTTGGGATCTAAAAGTTATGACCATTCAAGAGGCCAAGGACCTTAAGGCTTTTCCTCTTGAAGAACTTATTGGGTCTCTAATGACCTACGAAATAACGTGTCATGCTCATGAAGAGCACGAGAATCCTTTTTCAAAGAACAGGAAGGATATGACATTAAGAACACAAGAAGACCACTTGAAAGAAATATCAAGTGATGAGGACAGTGACAATGACATTGCACTTTTAACTCAAAAATTCAAAAAGTTCATAAGAAAGAACAAATTTAAAAATGACACAAAAAATAAACTTGAATATAAAAAGGACCAAGTTATTTGCTATGAGTGCAAGAAGCCGGGGCACTTCAAATATGAATGCCCCCAAGCCAAGAAGAAGCAACCCAAGAAGAAGAAAGCATTGAAGGCTACATGGGATGATTCAAGTGACTCCGAGGTTGAAGAAGCAAGCAACAAAGAGGAGGCTAACTTCGCGCTAATGGCCCTTGGAGAAGAGGTTAGTGAGCTATTTAATGAAGAATTATCTTTCGATGAGTTTTCTATCGCTTTTCATGAGTTATTTGATGAATGTAGAACTATTAGTAAGAAGTTCAATTTGCTTAAGAAAGAGCATGCTTTATTATAAAATAAGTTCAATAGTCTCCAAACTCCTTCTCTACCCCCATACTCTAAGTGTGAACACTTAGAAGCAATAAAAAGGGAGAACTTGCTACTCAAAGGGACCCTAAACAAGTTTAAGGTCAGTAGCAAGGGCTTGGACATGATCCTTGCTAACAAGGGTCACGTCGGAAATAGATGTGGAGTTGAATTTATGAGTGGATCTCATCAAAATCCCACCACCTTTGTTAAAGGACCCACATTGCATGTATCACCCCATTTGAAATGTAATTTTTATGGTAAAACTGGACATGTTGTTTACAAATGTCCATTCAAGAAAATTAGTCCATAAAAATTGATATGAGTTCCTAAAGGAACCATAAACAATTCAATGTTGAATTACAAATTAAGTAGATCAATTTGTAAGGCACCCAAAATCGAATGGATACCTAAAAACCATCCTCTTTTGTAGACAAACTCACAAGCTAGGAGCAAGAAATGGTATCTTGATAGTGGATGCTCAAGGCAAATGCCCGGAGATCCATCTCATTTCTCTATACTCACTAGCAAAGAAGAAGGGTATGTCACCTTCGGAGACAACAACAAGGGTAAAATCATTGGCAAGGGAACCATAGGTAACAAATCAAGTTTTTCAATTGATGATGTGTTGCTAGTTGATGGTTTAAAACATAATCTTTTAAGCATCAGTCAATTATGCAATAAAGGTTATGTTGTCAGATTTGAATCTAATGTTTGCATCATTGAAAAATCAAACAATGACATATCCATGATTACTTTAAAATAAAATAATATCTATACCATCAATATTGATGAATTAAATAATGAAATATATTTTTTAATTTTGAATGATGATGCTTGGCTTTGGCATAGGAGATTAGGCCATGCAAGCATGAAACTAATATCTAAGATTTCATCTAGAGAGTTAGTACGAGGAATTCCCAATATGAAGTTTGTCAAGGACAAAGTATGTGATGCGTGTCAACTAGAAAAACAAATAAAAACTAGCTTCAAACCAAAAAATTAAATTAGCACCACTAGACCATTGCAATTGATCCATTTGGACTTATTTGGACTAATTGATATAACAAGCTTAGGAGGTAGCAAATACGCCTTTGTAATTGTGGATGACTATAGTAGATATACTTGGACATACTTCTGGACTCAGAAAAGTGATTGTTTCAAATATTTTTCAAAATTTTGTAAACTCACTCAAAATGAGAAAAGTTTCATGATTTCATCAATTCGAAGTGATCATGGAGGTGAATTTCAAAACCATGACTTCCAAAATTTTTGTGAAATAAACGGATATAACCATAACTTCTCTACTCCAAGAAATCCTTAACAAAATGGAGTAGTGGAAAGGAAAAATAGAAATTTGCAAGAAATAGCTAGAACCATGTTAAATGAATATAATTTACCAAAATATTTTTGGGTCGAAGCCGTGAACACGGCTTGCTATATTATGAATAAAGTTCTAGTTAGACCATCCCTATCTAAGACAACATATAAATTATGGAATAATAAAAAATCCAATGTTTCTTACTTTAAAGTTTTCGGTTGCAAATGCTTTATTTTAAATGAAAAGGATGCCTTAGGAAAATTCGATGCTAAATCCGATGAAGGTATCTTTCTTGGTTACTCTTCTATTTCCAAAGCTTTTCGGGTTTTCAACAAAAGAACTTTAGTTATAGAAGAATCTATTCATGTGGTTTTTAATGAATTTTCCGAATCAAAGAAAAAGGATTTTGATGATGATCTTGTTTTTAATGATTTGAATTTGAATGAACCCTCTCCTCAAAATGACAACTTGGATGCATCTTCTTCTCAAATTTCCTTACCTAAGGAATGGAAGTATGTAGATGCCCATCCCAAGGAGTTAATTATAGGAGATACATCTAAAGGGGTTCAAACTTGTTCTTCGTTTAAGAATTTTTGTGCCCATGCCGCTTTCCTTTCTCAAGTTGAACCAAAATGCATTGATGATGCCTTGAAAGATAATTCTTGGGTCATCGCAATGCAAGATGAGTTAAATCAATTTGAGAGGAATGAGGTATGGAAGCTTGTTCCTAGACCTAATGACCATTTAGTTATTGATACTAAATAGGTCTTTAGAAACAAGCAAGATGAATATGGTATTGTGGTTAGAAATAAGGCTAGATTAGTGGCCAAAGATTTCAACCAAGAAGAAGGTATTGATTATGAAGAGACCTTCGCTCCTGTGGCAAGATTAGAAGCCATCAGGATGCTCCTTGCCTATGCTAGTAGTAATGATTTTAAACTATTTCAGATGGATGTCAAAAGTGCTTTTTTAAATAGCTTTATTTTCGAAGAAGTATATGTTAAACAACCACCTAGATTCAAAAATTCTCTTCTTCCTAATCATGTGTTTAAATTAACTAAGACTCTCTATGGACTAAAACAAGCTCCTAGAGCTTGGTATGAAAGGCTTAGCTCCTTTCTTATTTCTAATGATTTTACAAAAGGCAAGGTTGATACTACATTATTTATCAAACATTTTAAAAATAATTTTTTTATTGTTCAAATTTATGTTGATGACATTATTTTTGGTTCTTCGAATGAATCACTATGTGAATCTTTTGCCAAGTGTATGAGTCATGAATTTGAGATGAGCCTAATGGGAGAATTAACCTTCTTTCTTGGATTATAAATTAAACAACTTAGTAATGGCATATTCCTTAATCAATCCAAATATACATTAGAATTGTTAAAACAATTTAATATGGATAGTTCAAAAGCCATCCATACTCCAATGAGTACTTCCACCAAGTTAGACTTGGATGAAGGTGGAGAAAATTTTGATCAAAAGACATAAAGGGGGATGATAGGTAGCTTACTCTATCTTACTACAACTAGACCAGATATCATGTTTAACGTAGGACTTTGTGCGAGATTTCAAGCTAATCCTAAAGTGTCTCACCTTAAAGCCATTAAAATAATTCTTAGATATATTAAAGGTACTCATAATCTAGGATTATAGTATCCAAAATCTGATAACTTTAATTTGAAAGCCTATACAGATGCGAATTTTGGTGGATGTAGAATAGATAGAAAGAGCACATCCAGAATATGCCAATTTTTAGGACATGCACTTGTTTCTTGGACTTCCAAGAAACAAAATTTGGTTACACTATCTACGGCGGAAGCTGAATACATAGCCGCAAGTGCATGTTGTGCTCAAGTCATTTAGATGAAAAATACAATAGAAGACTATGGAATTCATTTAAATAACATTCCCATAAAATGTGATAATACAAGTGCTATTTGTCTAACCAAAAATCCTATTCAACACTCTAGAACTAAGCATATAGACATAAGACATCACTTTATACGAGATCATGTTCACAATAACGATATCACTCTTGAATTTATCGATACAAAACATCAATTAGTGGACATCTATACGAAACCTTTAAATGAAGAACAATTTGACTTCATTAGGAGGGAAATAGGTATGTTAAATTGTCCTTGTGTATGAGCAGCATTATATATAGATTTTCTTTCGGCTTTCATGATTTTTATGAAAACTTGGCTCTCGCGGATTTACCTCCCTCATTTTAAATTCTATATCTCAAGGAGTGATCTATTATTACATCTCATCTCATTTCAATGCTAGAAAATATATTTTTATTTATTAAATTTTTTTTTGTGGGGCCAACGGTGGCACCGCCAGAACCGACGGTAGTACCGCCTGGGTACTCAGCTCCCAAGTGGTAGCACCGCCTGGTTGGCGGTAGTACCGCCCGAACACCCCCATATTAAAGGGGGTGTTAGGGTTGGCAGTAGAACCCACCGAAAACCTCCTCCCTTTCATCCTTCTTCCTCCTAAGCTCCTCTAAGCTCTCTCCTCTCCATTCTTTCTCCTCCTAAAGGGCAATCAAAGACATTTTCTTGATCCAAGCTCCTCACCTCTCTAGGAAACACAAACAAGGTAATAGCTGAAATTTTCTCTTCTACTCACATTTGCTTGTCTTTTCCTTATTATTTCCTTTTGTTTCTTCATCATGAATAGATATGGCTCCTAAGAAATCAACAAGAGGCAAAGGGAAAAGGTTGAAAGGAGATTCATTTGACCTAACCCTTTTTAGATCCAATGAGGTAGCCTTAAGATACCCAAATTTTAATTGTAATGCCATACATAAGGGTAAACATGTTGATCTAGGTGAACTAGGAAACCTAGAACCTATTAGATGGTTTGCTAATCTAAATGCTCTACCTATCTTGCAAATTAATGAACCAATCTACCTAGGTTGGTTAAGCTATTTTATGCTAACATGATTATTGAAGATGATGTTTTGATTACCTGTGTTAGGAACCATAATTCAGATCTCTGATCGTACCATATGTGAGCTACTTGGAATTGAGGAAAAGAATAGAGGATGTTATTTTAGAGGACAATGGGATATGGATGCAATCGGAGCAACCCACTCCGAAGCCTTAGAAATGATCTTTGCTAATCCTAACCTAGGCATCATTCCTAAAAGCTGTGAGTATTTATTGCCTTTTAATTTGAAATTACTTTATCATATTATTATAAGCATTCTACTTCCGAAGCAATTTCACCCTAATGAAATGAGTATGTTAAAACTAAGTATGATGTATTGGATCATGACTAGACAAAACAATTGCTTTGGTTCTTTGATTAGACAATACATAATAGAAATTTTCTCTAGAGACTCAATGTTGTCATATGGCGGGTTGATCACTAGATTTATTTTTGCCCATAACATTTGTGTGTCACCCGACGAGGAAATAATGCAGGTTGATAGATATAACACAATTAATAAAAGTCTCCTGAAGTGACTTAGATACACCTTTAGAGATGGCATATGGATTAGGCAACCTAGAAGGGTTGATATAGTTCCCCCACCGGTAGAGCAACCTGAAACACCAATTTTTAGGGGAAATGAATCTCTTCCGCCTAGTCCCGTTGATCTAGCACCATCTGCGCCAGCTCTTGCTCCATCTACTGAAGATCCGATCATGCTTGCCTTAAATCAAATCACATCACAACAAGCTGAAATTTTGAAGGAAGTGCAACAAATGAACCGCAAAATAGATCACTTGTATAGGCATTTTGGCGTTCCCCCTCTGAAATAGCTGTTGTTTTCTTTTTAAACACTTGTCCTGTTATGCTTATGACTACTATGGATGATGTTGTGTGATGTTACTTTACTTCATCTACTCAGCTTTTGAATGAACTTTTTTTTCGGTTCAATCATAATTTTTGGATGATACTTTCATATTATTTTATGACTTGATACCTTCCTCGAATGGTTTCATGCTCTCTCCATGGCTCAATAATTAATCGACTTTTGTATTCTCCCTCTCACGGCTTGCTAAATGTGGTTTTTTCTTTTCTTCTACGAAGTAATGAATGGTTTCTCCACCTCTATTATTTTTGTTGATGACAAAGGGGGAGAAAAATGTAAATTGCTATGATGGAGTAATTGTTGCTATGTTGGAATAAAATGCTTAAAGTGAAATATGAATCAATTGTATCGCATCGTAAATGCTTAAGAATTCTTATTCTTGAGATAAGCTACTTTTTCATTTGATATCATGTCTTGATATTGAAACACTCTTTTGGATATAACTTGACCCTTATCATGCTTGAATTAATATTTCTGGTTATTATAGGTGTAAATAACTTGACATTGTTTAAAATACATTATTTTTTTGTATTTATGCCTAAGCTTGTTTATTAAGATTTATGTTAAATAAAATCTATCGGATTTGGCTTGAATTCAAAAGATTGAATTCAAGTGCTTTTACCTTATAATGATATGACATATAGATAGGGGGAGTTAAGAGTAACTCCATCATCAATTGATTGTCATCATCAAAAAGGGGGAGATTATTGAATCTCGAATTTTGATGATGAAATCAATTGGTGAAATATTTGTTCTAATCTATATTGTCAAAGATAAGTGTGCAGGATTAACTACGATGGGTTAGAAACATAAAGCGATTTGCTAAGGTCAAGTCCGTCGGGTGTTCAAGAGTTCATCAGAAGTCCGAAGGATCGACAGAAGTATTGCCGGAACCAACCGAGATCGAATCAGGGACTTATCGAAGTTTTCAAAAGTTCACGGCAAAGATCGTCGAAGGTTCGTGGAGATTGTCGAGAAGGTTCGAAAGTTTTCCGAAGACTCGTTGAGCGCGCCATACAAGCTGGGAGCATGCTGGGAATCCGCCGGAAGAAATCCGAGGGAAGTATCAGAAGACCGTCGAAGTCTCATCGTAAAGCTTACCGGAATAAGACTTGAAGAATATTGGTTTAAATCACTGTTAATTATGTTTTAATTTCATTGTTGGCATGTACTTAGGGCAAGGATTTCGAATTAATCTTGCTCAAATCTGTAGGGGCCAATCGGGCTAATACTGGGCTTTTTTGGGCCTTGAACAAGACCCATTCAGCATTGCTGAATGGGCCAGGCGATGGAATTGCCTGTGCCAAGCGGTGGAACCGCCTGGCAGCCGAGTGCTGGGCGATAGTACCGCCCAGCCTGGGGTGGTAGTACCGCCCAGCTCTAATGCGCAGAGGCGGTAGTACCGCCTGGCACAAGCGGTAGCACCGCTTGTGCACTGTCAGTCTGACAATTGACAAGCGGTAGCACCGCCAACACCAAGAACTCTAATTTGATTTCAAATTTGGAGCCTAAATTGAAATCTACTTTGGATCTATAAATACCCCCCCCCCTTTCTCAGCTGAAAGGGCACCCTTTTGAGAGTTAGAAATTGAGTTAAAATCTTGCAAAAGTCTTATTTTCAATAGCTTGTGTTCACCTCCTTCTTTCTCTTTGGAAAATCTGTAAGAGTATGAACTTCTAGTAAAAGGATTGTAAGAGGGGTGTTTGGTCCTTCCCCTTCAAAAGGATTTGCTAGTGGAAGTTGGGAACCTCATCGGAGAAGGCTTCGGAAGTGTATGTAGGTCACTTTGACCGAACCACTATACATCGCAGCGTCTTGAATGTGTGAGTATTTAAATTTCTATTTCATCTCTTTACTTGACTGCAAACCATTCAGTTTTTTATTACCTTTACTCAAGCAACTTCAACCAAGTCATCTTTCGTTGGATCGAAGTTTTCATACGAACTAGCCTTTTACCGAAATCGGTTTCAAGCTTACGATTTTAATCCGCTGCACTAATTCACCCCCCCCTTAGTACTTGTCCGATCCTAATACTTCTCTCAATCCCAACAATTGGTATCAGAGCTACGTTATTTCTCATTTAGATTCACACTCATGAGAAATGACTCTTTATGGCTTTGAAGAGGGCTTTTTGGTTGTTCATCCACTGCTCTTTAACGGATCAAACTACACATATTAGAAAACTCGAATGAGAATTTTCTTAATTTCTTTAAATTTGGATTTATGGAGCGTTGTTGAAAATGGTTTTCAACTTCCCACTAAATCGATGAACAAATGGTCGGATTTGGAGAAGAAATATTTTTCTTTAAATGCAAAGGCTATGAATGCCTTATTTTGTGCTCTAGATAAAACTAAATTTAATCGATTTCAACGTGTGAAATGACTTTTGATATTTAGCACAAACTTGTAGTCACACATGAAGGAACGAGTGTGGTCAAAGGCTCGAAAGTTAATATTTTGATGCACGATTTTGAGATTTTTTGAATACAACCAAGTGAAACTATAGGCGACATGTACACCCATTTCATGGATGTCGTCAATAGTCTAAGAGCACTTGGTAAATATTTTTTGAATTTTGAACTTGTTAACAAGATTTTACGTTCACTTTCGAAAAATTGGGATTCTAAAGTAATCACTATACAATAAGCTAAAAATTTAAATGATTTGCATATTGAAAAACTAATTGGGTCTTTGATGACCTATGAAATGACACTCTTGGAACATGTTGGATATGATGAACCTTTGAATCACCTTCCAAAAAATAGGAAGGATTTGAAATTTCAGACAAATGAATACCACTTGAGTGATGACTCAAGTGATGAGGACAATGATGAACTTGAACTTGGAACATCAAAATTTAATAAGTTCATTAAATAAAAATTTAAAATAAAAAATAAACTTGAATGAATAAAGAGGCCAAAGAAGAAGAAGAAGGCCCACTAAGAAGAATCAAGTAAAGAAGAGACATATTATGCTTTGACGGTTTTCGACAATGAGGTAAGAAACTCACCCAAGTTGCTTTTACCTTATTTTAAAATTATATGAAGTTTTCTTGAGTGCATAACTTAGTTAGTAGGAAATTTTTTTCTCATGCTTTTCTTGTGTTTTTGAAAATAAAAAATTATTTTAAAAAATTATATTATGCTTTTCCTTCTAGTATTTTTGAAAAGTAAAAATTATGAATGATAACTGCTTAGTTTATGATTTTCGTATCGAATTTTGATGCATGGATTTGTTGGGATCTAGAGCGGCACTAGGGGGGGTGGTGAATTAGTGCAGTGGTAAATAACGATAAATTTGGTGATTTAAACAAGTTCGAAAACTTTATACGTTGAAAACACATTTCAAAGAAAATCGATTTTGATTGCATATATTGGAAGGATGTGAAGCTTTAAACATGAAACCAATTGTAACAAGGAGAGGTAGAGGAATAATGATGGTTTACAGAAATGTAAATTGTAAGAATATAAATGCAAACCCGGATTTTTATAGTGGTTCGATCATACGACCTATATCTACTCCCGATTCCTCTCCTCTTGAGGCAATCGGCTTTCCCCTAGGTATCCTCCTTTCAACGAGCGAGGATTGAATTCCTTTTATAGCACTCTCTTTTTGATGAGCTTAGGAGGTAACCCTTACAAAGCCTCTCACCCCTCTCTTGGACTAGATCACACTTAAAGCCTAGAGGGAAGATTTTGACACAATTACAACAGAGTTTTTCCTTTTTCTTTCTTAGGTTTTGTGTGTTTTTCAACCATGGATGAGAGGGGTATTTATAGGCCTCAAGGTGATTCAAATTTGGAGCCTAAATTTGAATCATCCCGGATTTCCAAGTACTGGCGGTACCACCGCCTGACACTAGTGGTACCACCACATAACACTGGCGGTACTACCGCCAATACACTCTGGTTCTGTTAGTGTACTGGATGGTACCATCGCCTAGTCTAACGGTACCATCGCCTGACACACTAACATGGTCAATGTATTAGGTGGTAACACCGCACAACCAACGGTACCACCGCCCAAGCCCTCTGCTCAAGGGCGGTACTGTCACGCCCCCCTGAAATTTAATCTCATTCAGGAGGTGTGACCCTGTCTCAAAATTCATAACATTAAAATTTTAGCAACAAACCAATCCCAGGATCCATAACGATATTTGAGGACACTAACGATCATTTAAGTCGTAAATCACATCCACAACTCATAATTCATAAACCCTGTACAATTTAATAATTCATATACCACATCACTCCAAGATTCATGAAATCCAAAGCCAACACAGACTAAACAATATCCATATCATAAAATCCACGAGTAATGGAATCTATATAATTACAAAACTAACATTTACCACAGGTTCATATTATCACACCATTTAAACTTAACATTACAAATCCTAATGTGAGAGGTCCTTCAACCTATACAAAATATATAAGTTCAGAGGTACCATCAACATTTCACTAAACACAAAATGTACTTATACAACAAAAACATATCCACCACTACAGATCAACCCAAAATCTTCTAGCTTTCCCTTCCTCAGCCCAATTTAAACATCCCAGAGTCTGATAAGCTAACCTGAAAATATTATATAACAACGGGGTGAGCATAACAGAGCTCAGCAAGTGACTAACATATCCATAGGGAAGGAGAATAGCTTTCAATAAGCCTGATATCAAAATGCAAGGCCAGATACAGGGAAACATATATATCATCATATCATAATCACAAATGTC
The DNA here is from genome assembly GCA_024322285.1 of Musa beccarii. Classification (NCBI taxonomy): domain Eukaryota; kingdom Viridiplantae; phylum Streptophyta; class Magnoliopsida; order Zingiberales; family Musaceae; genus Musa; species Musa beccarii. Next base: position 22,709,184 of record CM044396.1, read on the forward strand.
CTCTTATTCAATTTATTTAATTCATAACAAATAGAGTAAGGAATAATTAGAGCATATCAGACGATGATAATGGTAAGTTGGAGCATATCCAATGACACACAGGATAATACAAAACATATCAATGGTGCATGGGTGATCTCTCAGAACATATCAGAATAACAAATAAATAACAGAAGTTCAGATGTCAAATCTGATCATTCACTTTCATATCATCCAAAGCTCACATATAAACACAAACAATGCTTTGGATATCATATCAAAAACACAGAGGGTGCAGTGGGATCTCAACGATATCTCCCACGTCTAGGAGAGTCATCATCCACGTCTGGATGAAGCCGATAGGGGGGCCGGCAGAGCATCTCAGGCTCTAAGCACAATTCCCTTTACCATTTCTGGCAAAGGTCTAAACAATCCCTTTACTATTTCTAGCAAAGGTCCAGACAATCCCACAGACACCAGAGTACAAAAGGACAGGTGTGAACGATAATTTGGCACATATCGGAAGCACATGCGGAACAATAAAACGTACATGCGCCTTTTACTTAAAAAGATACGATGCAAGCATATTCTTTCACAATGCATTCAAATTTAAAATAAAAATAATAGCATAGGAATACAAGGATTTGAAACAAGAGTATACAGCTCAACCGAAAGAAAAGGCTTTAGCTGAATTCAGTTTCCAACAAAAAGGATAAAACAAGAATAGGCAAACTTGACAACAAATCTGGTTCTGACAAAATTTGAGAGGTATAATTACTGAGTTATTTGAGTAACCAAATTTGCTCCAATTCACTCTAAATTAGTGTCATTTGAACGATATAACAATCTAGATTCGGATTAACAAAATTTGGTATGAATTAGAGTTCTCCACAGGAAGTTATAAGTAATTTAGTGACAGTAGGTCAAAAAACATCATCTCTATTTTACAGAATGCATAGGGTCGACTTAAACAAATATTTCTGTTGGTATCAGTACCCCAAATATTTCGAATAAGGTATGCACGGAAAGCTTTACGAGTCTACTTTCTAATAAGGTTAATTTTATCACCATTGGATTTGTTCACAGTGAGTTACAATTGATAGAATGCCCAAAGGTCAGAACTCGGAATCTCTATTTTACAGATTCTATAGGGTCAATTCAAATAGAAGTTTAGATAGGCAATTGAACTCCAAATTCATACATCTTGGTCTCAAAATGAAGATATACAAGTATACTTTCGGATGGATTTAATTTTACTTAAATATGAATTCAGTACAGAGAGTTATATATATGATAAGGCAGAAAGGACAGAATCTGGAAAAGAAACCCAGATTCACTATTTGATGCATAGCTTGCAGAAATATCCTTATGAAGCTTCAATTCTCTAAAATTTCCAGGATTAAGATGAGAACAAGGATCAAACTAACTGTAGGAATGGGTTAGAACACTTGCCTTTGATCAAATTTGATCCCAATGAAAAGTATTGAGCCCAAAAACCCTAAATCCCCAATTCTCCTTCTCTTCTTCTTCTTATCTTCTTCTCTCTTTCTCTCCCTTTCTTCTCCACGTATGCTGCCTTCTCAGTTTCCTTAGGAATGAAGGCAGAGAGTCTTAAATGGTGGGATTTATTATTTTATGCATTTTACGGTTTAGTCCTTGTGTTACATATTTTTACAATTAAGTCCTCCGAATTTTACAAATAGGTCCTTAAAATTTTACAAACAGATCCTCACATCTTATAAATGGGTTTTCAGTTTCATTCAAACTCATCTATCAAATTTAAAATGGATAGTAACTTTGCTATTAAATTCTTATACGAAAATTTAGAAACAAGGAATGCGAGAGATGTTACACTCTCCCCCCTTAAAAAAAAATTAGTCCTCTAAATTTATCATACCTCTATCAATGACAAGATGAGGATAAACTTTCTTCATTTCCTCCTCTAGCTCCCAAGTTGTTTCTTCTCCAGAATGATGTCTCCATTTCACTTTAACGAGAGGGATGACCCGATTCCTTAAGATTTTATCCTTCCTATCAATAATTTGAGTGGGCTCCTCCAGATAGGATAAGTCTTTATCAATCACAATCGGCTCATAATTTATGATATGAGAGGGATCATGCACATACTTTCTAAGCATTGAAACATGAAAAATATCATGGATCTGACCTAAGGATGGTGGCAAGACAATCTTGTAAGCGACAGAACCAATTCTTTCAAGTATTTCAAAAGGTCCAATAAACCTTGGGCTTAATTTTCCTTTCTTCCCAAATCTTGCTATGCCTTTAGAAGGGGAAACCTTCAGAAATACAAAATCCCCTACTTGAAACTCAATATCTCTTCGTCGGTTATCAGCATAGCTCTTTTGGCGACTCTGAGCAGTCTTTAGCCTTTTTCTTATAACTTGGATCTTTTCAGTAGTCTCTTGTACTTTATCTGGTGCTAACAACTTTTTATCGCCAACTTCCTCCCAACATATAGGCGTTCTACACTTCCGCCCATACAAAGCTTCATAGGGAGCCATCTGAATGCTTGAATGGTAACTATTATTATAAGTGAACTCAATAAGGGAAATATCTTTATCCCATTCACCTCTCCAATCCATGACATAGGCTCTGAGCAAATCCTCAAGTATTTGAATTGTTCTTTCAGATTGACCATCGGTCTGAGGGTGATAGGCGGTGCTAAACTTTACTTTGGTGCCCATAGACTCTTGTAATCTCCTCCATAATCTAGAAAGAAATCTGGAGTCTCTATTAGAGATGATTTCCTTTGGAACACCATGAAGTCTTACTATTTCATCAACATATAAATCAGCAAGTCGATCAAGTGAATAAGTCATATTGATTGTTAAGAAATGTGCAGATTTGGTTAACCTATCAATAATGACCCAAACAGCATCATGCTTCCTAGAGGTTCTGGGTAGTCCTGAAACAAAGTCCATGGTAACACATTCCTATTTCCATACAGGAATATCCAAAGGCTGCAACAAACCTCCAGGTCTTTGATGTTCTGCTTTGATTTGCTGACAAGTCAAACACTTCGAAACATACATTGCAATCTCCTTTTTCATGCCTTCCTACCAATAATGACTTTGGAGATCCCTATACATTTTAGTGCTACCAGGATGCATGGTGTATTTTGAATTATGACCCTCCATCAGGATTTGATTCTTGATATTTGGGTTATTAGGAACACATATTCTATCCCCAAATCTCAAAAGGCCATCCTCTAAAATTTGAAAATTGGGCTTCAATCCCTTTTCAACTTCATTTCTAAAGTATATTAAGTGTGGATCTTGTAGTTGCCCTTCTTTAATTTGTTGCGTAAGATCAGACCGCACTTGAATAGAGGCCATCAACATCATTGAATTTTGCCCTTTCCTCATGACATTCAAATCATGATTTTCTTCTAAGAACCTCCATTGTTTCACAATCAGACTAGCCATAAAGCTTGTAGATTTTCTACTAAGCGCATCAGCTACAACATTGGCTTTACCTGGGTGATAATGGATGTACAATCATAATCCTTTAGAAGTTCTATCCATCTTCGTTGCCTCATATTCAACTCTTTTTGAGTAAAAATATACTTTAAACTTTTGTGATCAGTAAGGATTTCAAATGTTCGCCCATATAAGTAATGTCTCCAAATTTTTAGAGCAAAGATGATTGCTGCTAATTCCAGATCATGAGTTGGATAATTCACTTCATAATTCTTTAGCTGCCTAGAAGCATAAGCAATTACTCTCCCTTCCTGCATTAGAACACATCCCAGGCCCTTTCTTGAAGCATCGGTATAAACTACAAATCCCTCATTACCACTTGGAATAGTGAGAATAGGGGCACTGGTCAATCTTCTTTTTAGCTCTTGGAAACTTTGCTCACAATCATCACCCCATTCAAATTTCATACTCTTCCGAGTCAGTTTGGTGAGGGGAGAAGCGATTCGAGAAAATCCCTCCACAAATCTCCTATAATAACCTGCCATGCCTAGGAAACTTCTAACTTCAGTTACATTTGTTGGTACTTCCCACTTAACCACTGCTTCTACCTTCTTTGGATCAACAGATATGCCTTTCCCTAAAATCACATGGCCTAAGAAAGCAATTTCCTTCAACCAAAATTCACATTTACTAAACTTTGCATACAATTTCTTTTCTCTTAATATGGATAATACATTTCTCAAGTGTTCCTTATGCTTTTGGTTACTCTTTGAATACACCAATATGTCATCAATGAATACGATTACACAGTCATCCAAGAGTGGTTGAAATAACCTATTCATCAGTTCCATAAAAGCTGCAGGGGCATTAGTCAAGCCAAAAGGCATTACCAAGAATTCATAGTGTCCATATCGGGTCCTGAAGGCAGTTTTTGGAATATCCTCCTTCTTGATCTTTAACTGATAATAACCTGACCTTAGATCGATCTTAGAGAACACTTGTGCACCCTGCAATTGATCAAACAAGTCATCAATCCTTGGAAGAGGATACTTGTTTTTAATGGTCACGTGATTCAATTGTCTATAGTCAATACAAAGCCTCAATGTCCCATCCTTCTTCTTAACTAATAGCACTGGAGCACCCCATGGTGAGACACTGGGTCGAATAAAACCCTTATCTAACAACTCTTGTATTTGCTTCTTCAACTCCTCTAACTCGAGGGGCGCCATTCTATAGGGAGGCTTAGATATTGGGGTTGTCCCGGGGACTACTTCAATAACAAATTCACCATCCCTCCTTGGTGGTAAGCCAGGCAAGTCATACGGAAATACATCAGGGAACTCTTTGACCACCAAAGTTTTATTTAGTTGAGTTTCTTAATCTGAATGCTTCTTTACACATATAAGATAACAAAAACAACCCTTTTGCATAAGACGATGAGCTTGAAGTGCTGATACCAGATAAAGATGCATATCATGTCGGATTCCCTCAAAATAAAAGATGGGCTGATCCGGTAGGCAAAAAGTGATCATTTTTGTATAACAATTGATACTAGCATGATAGGAAGATAGCCAATCCATGCCAAGTATAATATCAAAACCTTGGATCTCTAAGAGGATCAAATCGACAAGGAATTCATGTTCTCCCATAGAAATCAAACAGGATGGATATATCAAGTTTGCTATCAAAGAATTCCCCACAGCAGTAGTTACATACAACATATAATCCAGTGGTCTAGGTAGAACACTCAAATGACAAGCAAAATGTGGTGAAACAAAGGATAGATTAGAGCCAGGATCAAACAAAACTTTTGCATTTTTATTAGAAACATGAAGAATACCTTCGACCACTGATTTAGAGGCTCTAGCATCCTGCTCAGTGATAGCATATACTCTAGCATGGGCTGCTGATCTGGGAGGTAGGGGTTCTTCCTTTTTCTTAAACGGACAGTCTTTTATTTTGTGACCTAACTTTCCACAACCAAAGCAGGCTCTGGTCACCCAAAAACACCTATTTGTCTCATGATTGCCTCCGCATTTTGTACATAATGGAATCCCTTGTGGTAGCTTCCTCATCTCATATCCAGATACCTTTACCCTCTTGTTACTTCTCTCAGGTTCATTTCCTCTCCTATTTTTATAGAAAAACTTATCCATACTATTCTTGCTCATGATTTCTTGGATCTCTTCTAAATCTTTTTCAATTATGAAAGCTCTTTCCACTACCTCGGAATATGCTTGAAGTTTTAAAGCTGATATTCGGCTCCTTATAGCTGGCCTTAATCCCCTCTCAAACCTCCTTGCTTTTCTAGATTCATCATCAATCATATGTGTGGCAAATCTGGAGAGCTCAGTGAATTTAGATTCATATTTGGCTACCGTTAAATTTCCCTGTATGAGATTCAAGAACTCCAATTCTTTCTGCTCTCTAATGCAATCTGGGAAATATTTATCATTGAACTTTTCTGTAAATGTCTTTCAAGTGAATGATCCTCCTCATTGTTCTCCACCAGTGTTCAGCCTCTCCCTCCAACATAAAGGTAGCAAGAGAAACCTTCAGATCATCAGGGCAATTTAAAACGTCAAATATTTTCTCTATCCGCATCATCCATTGTTCTGCTACCATTGGATCAAGCTCACCACTAAAACTGGGAGGACTGAGCTTCTTAAACTGTTCAATTCCTAACCCAATCCGATTTGAAGTCCCTGCTCCATCACTTCTTTCTGGTCGGACTTGTTGTTGCATTACTTGTGTCATAGCCTCTAAAGTTTTCATAATTCCACTCAATTGATCAGTAGTAGATGCAACAGGAGAACCAGATGACCTCGTCATTCTTGCTTCCTAAAAACAACAAAAGAGGAATTTTGATCAATCTCCAAATAAAAATCACTAAACCTTAAAATTTATTATGCATCTAGCATAGCAAAATTCTTAGTGATCCTCAAATCATGCTCTGATACCACCTCTGTCATGCCCCCCTGAAATTTAATCTCATTCAGGAGGTGTGACCCTGTCTCAAAATTCATAACATTAAAATTTTAGCAACAAACCAATCCCAGGATCGATAACGATATTTGAGGATACTAACGATCATTTAAGTCGTAAATCACATCCACAACTCATAATTCATAAACCCTGTGTAATTTAATAATTCATATACCACATCACTCCAAGATTCATGAAATCCAAAGCCAACACAGACTAAACAATATCTACATCATAAAATCCACGAGTGATGGAATCCATATAATTACAAAACTAACATTTACCACAGGTTCATATTATCACACCATTTAAACTTAACATTACAAATCCTAATGTGAGGGGTCCTTAACCTATACAAAACATATAAGTTCAGAGGTACCATCAACATTTCACTAAACACAAAATGTACTTATACAACAAAACATATCCACCACTACTGAGATCAACCCAAAATCTTCTAGCTTTCCTTCCTCACCCAATTTAAACATCCCTGAGTCGATAAGCTAACACAAAATATTATATAACAACGGGGTGAGCATAACAGAGCTCGAAAGTGACTAACATATCCATAGGGAAGGAGAATAGCTTTCAATAAGCCTGATATCAAAATGCAAGGCGGATACTGAGGAAACATATATATCATCATATCATAATCACGAATGTCCTCTTATTCAACTTATTTAATTCATAACAAATAGAGTAAAGAATAATTAGAGCATATCAGACGATGATAATGGTAAGTTGGAGCATATCCAATGACACACAGGATAATATGAAACATATCAATGGTGCATGGGTGATCTATCAGAACATATCAGAATAACAAACAAATAACAGAAGTTCAGATGTCAAATCTGATCATTCACTTTCATATCATCCAAAGCGCACATATAAACACAAACAATGCTTTGGATATCATATAAAAACACAGAGGGTACAGTGGGATCTCAACGATATCTCCCACCTCTAGGAGAGTCATCATCCACGTCTGGATGAAGCCGATAGGGGGGCCGGCAGAGCATCTCAGGCTCTAAGCACAATTCCCTTTACCATTTCTAGCAAAGGTCTAAACAATCCCTTTACTATTTCTAGCAAAAGTCCAGACAATTCCACAGACACCAGAGTACAAAAGGACAGGTGTGAACAATAATTTGGCACATATCGGAAGCACATGCGGAACAATAAAACGTATATGCGCCTTTTTTAAAGCTTGAAGCGATGCAAGCATATTCTTTCACAATGCATTCAAATTTAAAATGAAAATAATAGCATAGGCATACAAGGATTTGAAACAAGAGTATACAGCTCAACCGTAAGAAAAGGCTTTAGCTGAATTCAGTTTCCAACAAAAAGGACAAAACAAGAATAGGCAAACTTGACAACAAATCTGGTTCTGACAGAATTCGAGAGGTATAATTACTGAGTTATTTGAGTAACCAAATATGCTCCAATTCACTCTAAATTAGTGTCATTTGAACGATATAACAATCTAGATTCGGATTAACAAAATTTGGTATGAATTAGAGTTCTCCACAGGAAGTTATAAGTAATTTAGTGACAGTAGGTCAGAAAACATCATCTCTGTTTTACAGAATGCATAGGGTCGACTTAAACAAATATTTCTGTTGGTATCAGTACCCCAAATATTTAGAATAAGGTATTCACGGAAAGCTTTACGAGTCTACTTTCTAATAAGATTAATTTTATCACCATTGGATTTGTTCACAGTGAGTTACAAGTGATAGAATGCCCAAAGGTCAGAACTCGGAATCTCTATTTTATAGATTCTATAGGGTCAATTCAAACAGAAGTTTAGATAGGCAATTGAACTCCAAATTCATACATCTTGGTCTCAAAATGAATATATACAAGTATAATTTCGGATGGATTTAATTTTACTTAAATACGAATTCATTACAGAGAGTTATAGACATGATAAGGCAGAAAGGACAGAATCTGGAAAAGAAACTCAGATTCACTATTTGATGCATAGCTTGCAGAAATATCCTTATGAAGCTTCAATTCTCTAAAATTTCCAGGATTAAGATGAGAACAAGGATCAAACTAACTGTAGGAAGGGGTTAGAACACTTGCCTTTGATCAAATTTGATCCCAATGAAAAGTATTGAGCCCAAAAACCCTAAATCCCCAATTCTCCTTCTCTTCTTCTTCTTATCTTCTTCTCTCTTTCTCTCCCTTTCTTCTCCACGTATGCTGCCTTCTCAGTTTCCTTAGAAACGAAGGCAGAGAGTCTTAAACGGTGGGATTTGTTATTTTGTGTATTTTACAGTTTAGTCCTTGTGTTACATATTTTTACAATTAAGTCCTCCGAATTTTACAAATAGATCCTCAGAATTTTATAAACAGATCCTCACATCTTATAAATGGGTTTTCAGTTTCATTCAAACTCATCTATGAAATTTAAAATGGATAGTAACTTTGCTATTAAATTCTTATATGAAAATTTAGAAACAAGGAATGCGAGGGATGTTACAGGTACCACCACCCCAGACTACCTGGGAAGCTAGACCTAGGCGATGCCTCCTCCCCAGTCTAGCAATGCCATCACCAGATTATATCCAACACTCCTGGTTGGGCCTTAAATCGAGCCCAAACTGATCTAATACCGGGCCGAGTTGGCCCCTAATTGGGTTGGCCCAATTAAGCTAATCCTACTCCGATCTAGATAATTATTACAACACGAATCATAATTAGTTACTTGGCATGTCCTTGGTCCATCGGCGCTTTCTCCGACACTTCGGTGCATCGTCCTCTCTAGCAACTTGTTGCCCAATTAGTAATTGACCTCCGCAGCCCCGATCTCCTTAGCGCAACTCTGCCCCTCTTGGCCCAATGCCCAATTTCCTTGTTCGAAGCCTTCTGCCGATCATTGTCCGGACCTCCGGCTTGACATCTAATCTCCTGATGTGATTTCATCCAATGCAATACTGATTCATACTACGTCAATTATCTATTCTTGATCAAGAGTAGACCTGCGTATCTCAAAACATAATTAGTTTCATCATCAAAATTCGAGATTCAACAGGTTTGACACAAAAGTTAATTCGCATGATTATGTTTAATAGGATTAATCCATGATTGTGTACTTTAGTTTTCATGTTTGATGATGCATGAAGATTTGAAATAATAACTTGAAATCTCACATTTTGAAACAATGCGTTTGTCTTGATGATCTTCATGATGATATCGCTTTCAAACATGATGCTTGATGATTTCATACCATGCATGAGGATATATAAATTGAAATTTATATAATGATGGCTTTCATATAAATATTTGAACATACCTTATGAAATCATCATTGATAATGATGAAATGAAAATATTAAAAGGTTGTTATCATGGTTAATGACTTTATGATATCATATCTTGATGACAAAACTTATGTTTTGGTTTTAAAACATGATACTCATCTTTTAAAACATGAGCACACTTATATGACACAAACAACTTAAAATCAAACACATTATGCATGATGAGTGAATTTTATGTTTTAATATGTTATATTTTTATCTTGACGATTTTCATGATGAAGTTTGTCTTTCGGTTTTGAATGTTGTTACTTCTATTTGATTTGGCTTATAAAAACAAATGCATGCTTAGATGAAATAAATTACTTTAAAAGAAAAAGCTTTTCGGATCTTATCGAGATTAAAGAATTTTTTTTAATCTCATGAATGATTTTGATGATTCGTTTTGTAAAATTGAATGAGCTAAAAATAACAAATATCTTAACAATGAAAGCTTGTTTAATGCTTGATTCACATTTTAAAGCTGTGCATGATGAATCATGTCTTGGACTAATATATTATATATGTCTTTGGTCTAAATTATTTTTTTTATAATGTTTTTGCTTTTACATCTTGAACTTTCATGCTTGACATTAAAAGACAAAAGCATGCTCAAATGAAAATAATCATAAAAAGGGAAATGTATGATTCTTGATATTTTTAATTTTTCATGAAAGAAAACTGATGAATTCATTTAGTATATTTTGTGAATATCCTATGAATAAAATTTTAATGATGGATTGTTGAGTTGGCAAATTGATTTGAATGAGATCATTTGTTTCAAGCGAATCATGAACCTTCTTTTGATTTCTTGACAAATTAAGATTTCTTATGCATAAAACAAATTGTTTTCCTTGCTATTTGCTACCAAATGAATCATGATCGATATCATTGCTATTATATCTCCTATGATTCATGTGTAGAGAAAGAATTTATAAATCATGATGCAATGAGATTTCTTATGTAATAATGAAGTGCTTATGTGATTCTTTGCTAAAGAAAATATTTATTATCTTGATCTTGATAGTTATAACTTGAAACTTTTATAAATCAAGATCGCATACCATGATTATATCATTTATAAAAAGAGAATTTTTCAAATGAAATATAACTTGTCTCTTATTTCTTGAAACTATATATTTGAATTACTTTTATGAAATCATGATCTTGACATCTAGATACTTGGAATTTCTTTTAAAATGTAATCTAGATGAAAACTCTTGTGCATGAATCAAGTTGTTTTGCCATCTATTCTCAAATGAATCATGTTTTTTTCTTGAGCTTTGATTTCATATCTTTCATGACTTAGAAATGACAAGATTATTTTGTCTTGTATGCATCATGTGATGATTGAAATATAGATTGATGCAAATTTACAATTGATGTAAAAGCCTATATCATTGGATCCTCCCTTCTTTTTGATAATGATAAAGGGGGAGTTAAATTGCTAGCATGTGCATCAAAAGACAAAAAGTTTACTAGCTTGAACATTGAGAAGCAAAAAGTTACTATCTCAAGAAAGGCAAAATTTTTGCTCAACTTCACTTTTTTAACAAAATTGCTTGCATATTTGTTACCAATTATTAAATCTCATACAAAATTATTAGAAGTATTAATCCTCCCTTTCTTTGTGACACTGACAAAGGGGAAGAAGGTTTTGCTAGCTTACATATTTGCAAATGAATACAAAATTCCTAGCATGCAAAGGAAGCAAAGCTTGTAAAGCTTGCACTTCTCAAAAAGAGAAGAAAGATCTTGCCTATCGAAAGAAGCAAATAGTGCAAAACCTAGAAAATTTGCAATCCTACACTTGCCATGCTTCTATGCTTGTATGTTGTAATGAAAATTTAGATTGCATGTTTAAGTGTTGAAAATTTTGCAAAAATTGCAAACATGCAAGGAAAAATTAAAGGGCACTTCTCAAGAGAGAAGAAACAAAGTGCAACTTACATATCTTAAGAAGTGAATGAAAATTGCTATCTTGCCTATCATGAGAAACGAAGTACAAACTTGCACATCTCAAGAAGCAAGTAAAAATTGCCATGCTTGAACTTAAAAGACTTGCTATGCTTTTGCACTTATATATTGTGATGAAAATCTAACTTCATGTTGCAAAAACTTGCTTATCTTTAAATATAGCTAGATGCTACTTCTCCTTTTTGTTGATGACATAGGAGGAGAAGTAGATTGATGACTTCATGTATTGAATTGAAGATTTTATATATTTGCATGATGTTTTGATATTTCTTATAACATATTATGAATGTTACTTGGATTTGGAATAATCCAAGATTTCTATCAATGGCATATTGATAGGGGGAGTTTGGTTAAACTCCGAGGAGTTAATGTTAACTCCATCAGTCATCAATTAGTTGTCATCATAAAAAAAGTGAAGACTGTTAGGTCTCAGATTTTGATGATAAAACTAATTGATTATGTTTTATTATCTAACTACATTTTGAGTGACGTAGGTCTACTTGATCAGGATTAGACAATTAACGCAGGAGAAATTGATATTGCGCTGAAGGAAATCACATTAGGATATCATATGTCGAGCCAAAGGTCCGATTGACAATCGACAGAAGGCTTTAGACATCAGGCATCGGGCCAAGAAGAGTGGTGTTGTGCTAAGGATATCGAGGTTGCGGAGGTCAACTGCTAATTGGGCAACAAGCCGCAAGAGAGGATGATGCACCGAAGAATCGGAGGAAGTGCCAATAGGTCAATGACGTGCCGGGTAACATAATATTAATTCACATTGTAATAATTATTTAGATCGAAGTAGAATTTTGGCTTGTGTGTAGGATTAACTACAATAACGATGAAGATATAAAGCAAAATAAAGTGCCGGAGTCAAGTGAGATGGATTATTGGGAGTTTGAGAGTTCGACGGAAGTTCGAAGATTCATCGGAGTTCACCGAGAAAGATCGGAGCTCATCGGAACTCACCAAGATCATCGTGAAGTCTAAGAGCTTGCTAGGAGTTCGCAAAATAGTATCCGAGGGTTCATCGGAAGACTACCAAAAGTTCACCGAAAGCTTGCTGGAGAAAGATGTCTTGACTTGTGGACTTTGTAATAGCTTAGAAAATATCTTTAATTTCGTAGTTAGTACATAATTAGGGTTAGGATTAGGTGTTAATTCTTTAACCCTGTTAGGGGCCAATTGGGCCAGGAATTGGATCAGTTTGGGCCAAGTTTAAGGCCCAACCAAGAGTGCTAGACATTGTTTGGCGGTGGCACCGCCAGACTAGGGTGATGGCACCACCAGACTAGGGCGATGGCACTACCCAGGTCTAGCTTCTCAAGTAGTCTGGGGTGATGGTACCGTCCTGGGGCAGAGTGCCTAGGCGGTGGCACCGCTAGTTGAGTGGTGGTACCGCCCAGTACACTGACCGTGTCAGAGTGTTTGGTGGTAGTATCGCTAGATTGAGCGGTGGTACTACCAAGTGTCAGAGTCAAACTGGCGGTGGTACTGCCAGTGACAAGCGATGGTACCGCTAGAACCCGGTAGACCCAGGATGGGATATTTTTTGGCTCCAAGTTTGAATCAAATTGGAGCCTATAAAAACCCCTCCCATCCCTGGTTAGAACACACAAGCACAGAGATCTTAAAAGGAACAAAATGCTATAGAAATCCTTCTAAAATCCCTCCTCTAGCTTTCATTCGTTTTCAGCTTCAAGAGAGGAGTGAGTGAGTGCTTGTAAGGGTTACCTCCTAAGCCCGTCACAAGGAGAGTGCTGTAAGGGAGTTGTTCCTCGCCCGTTGGAAGGAGGATAGCTAGTGGAAAAGCCGGTGGCCTCAAGAGAAGAGGAATCGGGAGTGGACGTAGGTCGTATGACCGAACCACTATAAAAATCAGTTTGCATTTACCTTATTGCTTTTTATCCTTCTGTAAACCTATTTCCTTTACTAGTTCACTGCCACCTTTCTTCTCTTAATGCTTTCAAGCTAAACACATTTCCGATACGCTTTAATCAAAATCAATTTTATCATATGAAGTTTTTGAAAGCATTGTTTTAATCGTAGAAATTATCATGTTTATTCGTTGCACTAATTCACCACCTTCTCTTAGTGCCGCTCTCGATCCCAACATAACCATGGATGAGAGGGGTATTTATAGGCCTCAAGGTAATTCAAATTTGGAGCCCAAATTTGAATCATCCCGGATTTTCAAGTGCTGGCGGTACCATTGCCAGTCTGATTCTAACACTAGCGGTACTACTGCCAGCCTGGGGTGGTACCATCACTATAGCTTTAATGCTGGGTGGTATCACCACCCAGACTGGGTGGTACCACCGCCTACAGCTTGGAAAAGTGTACTTTTTCACTTTTCCAGCTCATAGGCAATTCCATTGCTAGTTTGGCGATGCCATCATCTGTAGCAACTTTTAGGCCACTGAATGGGTCTCCCAATGAGCCCAAATCAGTCCCAATCGGCCCTTAATTGAGTTCGTATTATTTCACCCAAAATCAACTCAATTTTGACTCAATCCTACTTCAATCTAGATAATTATTACAATGCGAATCATAATTAGTTACCCGACACATCATTAGTCCATCGGCGCTTTGTTTTACACTTTGATGCATCATCCTCTCTTGCAGTTTGTTGCCCAATCAATAGCTAACCTCCGCAGCCCCGATCTCCTTGGCACAACTCTTCTCCTCTTGACCCGATGCTTGATTTTTTATTCAAAGCCTTTTGTCGATCGTTAATCGGACCTCCAGGTCGATGTCCAATCTCCTGACATGATTTCCTCCGACACAACGTAAATTTTTCCTGCATCAATTGTCTAATCCTAATCGAGAGTAGACCTATGTGACTCAAAACGCAGTTAGATAAGTAAACATGATCAATTAGTTTCATCATCAAAATCTAAGATTTAACACATAGCCAATGAGTCGAGTGAATTATTATGGAGATAATAATTCACTATATCAGAAGGTGTTCTGAGTCAGAAGGAGTTTTGACAGGAGTGACTCACAGCTAGCTCGGTATCGGGCCTAGAGAGTCATACACATAAGGTGGATGTTGCGGCGAGAAGAGGTGCGAATATGAGATATCTACGAAGCCCCTAGTTTGGATCCTGTGGATAAGATCCAATTAAATTATTGGATAAGATCTAATTAGATACGATCCAGTGTGAATAAGATCTATTAAGGATAAGCTTCCTCCACCTCTATAAATAGGAGGAACCTCCTGGTTCATAGGTTGAGAGCTCTTGGTAATCATTCTCCTATTCTCCTCAGTCTCCTCTCCTCCTCCTTGGCTCCAACAGCTTTGTGGTGCACGTGGAGAGAGGTCCTGCGATGATCTGAGGAGTGTCATTACTGTGTCTGCTATGTGGATTACCACTAGAGAGGAGTACGCTAGTGCTCTTTCATCCTCTTCATCGGATCTGGAATTTTCGGGGATATATGATCTCCGCAGGTAACACTTTTGACATGATACATGCGGATTTTTTGGATTTGTGATTTTTGCACACTAATTGTCGCACGATGCCCAAGTACGTAACAATGAAAAATCCGATCTTGTTTTTGTTTTTCGCTGCGCATGAGATGTCAAATCTCTCGATTTCCTAGCAGTGGTATTAGAGCCAGGTTTATCATACGATGATTGGCTTATAATCTGCATGTGTTATATTTTGGATGTGCTTTTGATGCCAAAATCATTGATGCAAAAGACGAGAGAGTGCAGCAACTATTGCTGCCCTCATAGTTTGGCCAAGGCTGCTTGCAGCCATGGCCGTGCGCGCAGGGCCGCCGATGGCCGTTTGCCCGTAGTGGCAGCACTGGCCGCATGTGCGTAGGGAGGCCAACAAAAGAGGGGCAGGACTGCCTACGGGCTCTGCCCCACAAGGGCAGCACCGCAGGGGCGTCCGCGGGGAGGCTCGTGGGACGATCTTGCAGTAGAAGCGGCGCTGCAAGCAACGGTGTCCTGCGCACGCTGGTCTTTGCGCAATATGGTGGCGGCGATCGCGCCACGATTGCTCTGAGATAGTAGAGGGAATGAGAATTAGGGTTTTTCAGCTAAAAGATAGTTTTGCCCCTTGAAATTTTAGAAATACCAATTTTGTCCCTTATGATAAAATGACCAAAATACCCTTCAAAATTTAGAAAATTTCCTGCATGTGCCTGATTTCAAAATTTAGTTATTTAAAAGGTTTAAGTAACTATTATTATTTATCTAATAATCCTACATGATATATACATGTGATGTGATGTGATGTGGGAAGATGATCATGGACTTTGTGATGTGTGTATATGATTATTGGTGCTTGCGGGCCTTCATTTTTCATTGATTGTCAGGCCTGCGTGCCTATAATTATGTTGTAATTATCCTAGAGGTGCGACGAAAGCCTAGAGGTGGTAGCAGGACTCCTTAGGCCGATTTAGATGATCGCAACGCATGGAGATGCATCGGGGTGCCGGCAGATCCGACGATGACGAGATGGATGATCACCGTGCATAGAGATGCATTGATATGCACATAGATCCTGATATAAGTGATTAAGCCTACTGGCTTAGGCCTAATCATATTAGGTTGAAGTCCATGATCATCTGGTGTGCTTGTGCATGTGAATGCTATACACTTACTAGATAAGTATATATATATTTGCTTGCGATGTAAATATATTAAATATGTATGTGTGTGACACATCATATCATAAGACCGAACCTAAAACCCCGCCATTGATAATATTAAGTCGATAAGTATGAGGCAATAAGATTTACCCATGTGGCCTTCCATCGTTAGGGGCAGGAACCGATTCCCGACATAGGCTGAGTTAGTCGAGTCTCTCGAGGCTCACCTATTTTGCATCTCGTTATCTTGTCTTTAATATAGAGATGCCACCGGTGACTTGAGGACATGGTATGATTGGTCGAGTCTCTCGAGGTCATATAATCGAATCAGACTCATCTTGTAACGATGGTGATGACTTAACTGGATATCATGGTTGGTTGAGTCCCTCGAGGCCATGGTGGTTCGAAGGCCAAATATGATGAGAATCATAAGGAGTTGTGATTGACAAGAGTTGTTTACCTTTTGGGCTTAGTGTGATTGGTCGAGTCCCTCGAGGTTGCAAGAAGATACCGATTGGATCCCGATCCCCACTAGAAGTCTACCGGAGACTTCCGTTTTATGTGCATGAGGGCGTCACGTGACTCACTAGAAAAATTAGTGGGAGCATGTCAAGATAGAAGTTCATATCTTTATTATTTATTTTTTCAAAATTTGTGTTATTCACTTATGCTATATCTCCTGTTTATCAGAAATATGTCATCATCAAATGCTCTACGTGGCATACTTGATGCCAACCGCCTCATTGGTCCAAATTATACGGATTGACTATGCAATTTAAGAATAGTTCTTACAGCGAAGAAAATCGCATATGTCCTGGATACAGTCATGCCCCAACCTAACGTAGAAGCTCCTCAAGAAGAGTTTGTGATAGAACCTTAGAGGAATTCTATGTAGATTGATCTTTGAGAGGGATCAATTCTTGGAACACTATAGGGGTTCTACCCTCCAAGTAGCCTGGTGGCTATAATTGTAGATGATTCTTCTTATTCCCAAGAGATCGAGGCTACATGCTTATATAGAGCTTCGAACCCTAGCCCTAGGGGCTGCTTACTAAGTGAATTACCCAATTTGCCCTTAACCTTAGCGGGTCAACCCAATAACAAGGGGGGCGATGGCTAAGAAGCCTAAAGACCCAAATGTAAACCCTAGCATCTCTTCTTTATAGGATAGAGGCAGCTAAGTGGGGTTTATTACACTCTCACAGGGTTTTTATTAACTGCTACATGGTTGAGTAGGACCTAACTCTGCTAGGGTCCTATCAAGCCCGTCCTCTTTAAATCAGCCTTGTCCTCAAGGCTGGGGTTCCATGAACTCAAGGAACCGGGTCTTCAGCTTCTCATATGATTCCTATGTGGCATCTTCGAGTGGTAAATTAGTCCAATGTACTAGTATTTCAGTAGAGGAACGTCGATGACACATCACGATTCTGCGGTTGAGGATGGCTTGTGGTTGGGCTTGAATATTTCCATCATCAGTGGTGTTGGGCAGTTGAATCTAGAGTAACTCATGTTCTCCCAACTTGGGCTTTAAGCATGACACGTAAATTTTGGCATCTTCAAGTAATTTAAGTTTGTACGCCATAGCTCCAATATGCTCTATGATCTGATAGGGCCCATAAAAATGTGGAGATAGCTTCATGGAGGCTCGTGTGTTGATGGAGAGCTACTTGTATGGCTGTAGGCGAAGATAAACCCAATCTCTTACTGAAAATTCTCTTTCGCTTCGTCGTGTGTCGGCTTGCTGTTTCATTCTGGCTTGAGCTGTAGAGAGATTATCCTTTAGCAATTGTATGAGTTCGCCCCTGTTAATTAGATCTTGGTCGACCTAATCTACCTTAGTTGAGCCAATTACATACTTTAGAATCACAAGGGCCGGCCGACCATACAATGCTTCATATGGGGTACATTTTGTAGATGAATGATATATAGTATTATACTACCATTCGGCCCAGGGGAGCCATTTCGTCCACTCTTTCGGTTGGTCATTGGCGAAACATCGAAGGTATATCTCTAAACACCTGTACACCACCTCTGTTTGGCCGTCAGTTTGTGGATGATATACTGTGCTCATCTTGAGTTTGGTGCCCTACAACTGGAATAACTCGATCCAAAATTTACTAGTGATGATCCTATCACGATCACTTACAATGGACCTTGGCATCCCATGCAATTTAATAATATTTTCTATGAAAATCTGAGTAATACTAGTAGCAGTGTAGGGATTTCGTACAGTACAAAAATGAGCATATTTCGTAAGTCGATCAACCACCACGAGGATTGTGCTTTTACCTTTGGAAGGTGGCAGCCCTTCGATGAAATCCATGGAGATGTCAGTCCACACTGAGTCCGGTATGGGTAGCGGTTGTAGTTTCCCTAGACTCGCCACTGTTTCACCCTTTTGCTGTTGACATATATCATATTGTGCTATGTATTCATAAATAAATTTTTTCATCCCTCTCCAATAAAAATTTTGCTTCACTCTTTTATAGGTTCTCAGAAATCTAGAGTATCCTGCTGAAGGTGTGGAGTGCATTTCGTGCAGAATGACTTTGATGCAAGGAGAGTCGAGTATAAGTACAATACGACCTTTGTAGCGTAGATCCCTCGAATCCCAGGTATAGTGAGCTATTATGCCTAGATCCTCCTCCAATTTTTTAATGATGTTGCTGGTCTCTGGGTCCTTCTTCCATTCCTCCCTAATGTCCTCAAGGAAGCCGATGGTAGGAAGAGAGACGGTTGAAAATTCAGCTTGCTCAGGTAGCTGTGAGAGCACATCTGCAACAATATTTTCTTTCCCCTTTTTGTAAATAATTTCATAATCAAATCTTAAAAGTTTGGTTACCCATTTTTACTACTCTAGGGATGATATCTTCTACTCCAAAAAGTACTTGAGGCTTCTATGGTCGGTTTTAATCTGAAATCGCTGGTCAATTAGGTATGGTCTCCACTTTGTTACTGCGTGCACAATGGCAAGCATCTCCTTTTCATAGATAGACATTTTTTGATGGGAGAGAGACAACACCTTGCTGGTGTATGCGAGTGGTCAACCCTCTTGCATGAGAATAGCCCTAATTCCGACTCCAGATGCGTCAGCCTCAATGATGAAGGGTTGGCTGAAATCTAGTAATGCTAGCATCATCATCATCATTATGGTTGTCTTAAGTTTATCGAAGGCAGCGGAAGCTTCGTCCGACCATTGGAAGGCATCTTTTTTCAGTAGAGAAGTGAGGGGTGCAATGATCTTCTCATAGTTCTATTGAATCTCAGATTTTGATGATGAAACTAATTGATTATGGTTTATTGTTTAACTGCGTTTTGAGTTACGCAGGTCTACTATCGATCAGGATTAGACAGTTGACGCTAGATGAATTGACGTTGTGCTAGAAGTGATCATGTCAGGATATTAGATGTCGAGCTGGAGGTTCGATCGATAATCAACAGAAGGCTTCGTACGTCTGGCATCGAGCCAAGAAGAGCGTGTTGCGCCAAGGATATCGGGGTTGCGGAGGTCAACCACCGATTGGGCAACGGATCACAAGAGAGGTCGATGTGCCGAAGAATCAGATGAAGCGCCGACCAATGACGTGCCGGGCAACTGAATGTCAATTTGTATTGTAATAACTGTCTAGATCGAAGTAGAATGTTTATTTGTGTGTATGCAGGATTAACTACGATAGCGATGAAGACGTAAAGTGAAACAAAGTGCCAGAAGATAAGTGTGATAGATCGTTGGGAGTTCGAGAGTTCGGTGGAAGTCCGAAGATTCATTGGGAGTGTTGCCGGAACCGGCCGAGAACGAGTAGGGAGCTTGCCGAAGGGTTTTCGAAAGTTTGCCGAAAGGTTCGTCAGAAGTTCACAGAGTTTGCCAAGAAAGATTGGAGCTTGCCAGTGAAGCTCGTTGGAACTCTCCAAGATCATCGTGAAGTCCGGGAGCTTGCTGGGAGTCTACAGAATGGTCTCCGAGGGTTTGTCGGAAGACCACTGGAAGTTCCCCGAAAGCTCGCCGAAAGAAGTCTTGTCTTATAGACTTTGTAATAGCTTAAAAAATGTCTTTAAAATTCTTAGTTAGCACATAATTTAGTTTAAGATTAGGTGTTAATCCTATAAACCAAATTTGGGCCAATTTAGACTTCATTTGGATTGGTTTCGGTCGAGTTTTCGGCCGAAACCAGTGTGCTGAAATGACCTGGGTGGTGGCACCGCCCAGTGGCCGAAAGCCAGGCGGTGGCACCGCTTGGCTGGGGCGGTGGCACCGCCCAGCACCTGCGGCACCTATGGTGGCACCGCCCAATACTGCCAGCACTGGAAAATTCAAAATGGTTCAAATTTTGGCTCCAAGTTTAGGCTCCAAATTTGAATCACTTTGAGGCCTATAAATACCCCACTCATTTAGAGTTTAGAGTATGTCTAGAACTGAAAAAAAGGAGGAAACTCTCTTGAAAGTGTGTCAAATCTTCCCTCTAAGTCTTAAGAGTGTTCTACTCCAAGAGAGGGATAAGAGTGCTTGTAAGGGTTATCTCCTAAGCCCGTCAACAGGAGAGGTGCTATGAGGGAGTTCATCCTCGCCCGTTGGAAGGAGGATAGCTAGTGGAAAGCCAGTGGTCTCAAGCAAGAGGAATCGGGAGTGGACATAGGTCGAATGACCGAACCATTATAAAAATCTGGTTTGCATTTAAGTTATTGCTATTTACTTTGCTGCAAACCCTTTCCACTTAATTTGATGCTCTACTTCTCATCTCTGCAAACATCTTTAAGTTAGAGCTTTTCTTATATGATCCACCGATACGTCTTTCATAATATGAAATGAAGTTTTTACCGTACGAAGTTTCTGAAACTTGTTCAAATCGTTGAAAATTTATCGTTCCTTACTGCTACACTAATTCACCCCCCTCCCCTCTTAGTGCCGCTCGATCTCTAACAATTGGTATCAGAGCCATGTTATTTCTCATTCGGATTTACACTCATGAGAAATGACTCTAAATGGCTTTCAAGAGGGCTTTTCAATTTTTCGTCCACCGTTCTTTAACGGTTTGGACTACACATATTGGAAAACTCGAATGAGAGTTTTCTTACTTTCTATAAATTTGATTTATGGAACGTCGTTGAAAATGGATTTCAACTTTCCTCTAAACCGACGAATGAATGGTCGGATTTGGAGAAAAGATCATTTTCTTTAAATGCAAAGGCTACGAATGCCTTATATTATTCCTTAGATAAAACTACATTTAATTGGATTTCTACATACAAAATGACTTTTGACATTTGGTGAACTTTTGAAATCACGCACGAAGGAACGAATAGAGTCAAAGACTCGAAAGTTAATATTTTGATGCACGATTTTGAGATTTCTGAATGGCACCAAGTGAGACTATCGATGACATGTTCTCCCGCTTCATGGATGTTGTCAATAGCTTGAAAAGTCTTGGTAAAAGTTTTTCGGATTTTGAACTCGTAAACAAGATCTTAAGATCCCTTCCAAAAAGGTGGGATCCTAAAGTAACTGCTATACAAGAAGCTAAAAATTTAAATGACTTGGCTCTTGAAGAACTCATTGGGTCTTTAATGACCTATGAAATGGAATTCTTAGAACACAATGAACGTGATGAACATTTGAACCACCTTCTAAAGGATAAGAAGGTTTTGGAACTCCGAACTTTGAAATGCCACTTGAATGATGACTCAAGTGATGAGGACACTATTGAGAACTTTGAACTTCCAACACTAAATCTTAATAAGTTCATGAAACAAAAATCAAAAATTAATAATGAACTTGAACGGAGGAAGAGGCCAAAGATGAAGAAGAAGTGCAAAGAAGAATCAAATGATAAAACGGCGAATTGGGCTTTAACGGGCTTTGACTACAAGGTAACTTAACTCCCTTGAATTATTTTGAAATTACATAATGCTTTCCATGAATGCTTAACTTAGTTAGTAGGAATTTTTTTCATGCTTTTCTTGTGTTTTTTGGAAATTAAAAAAAAATATTTTAAAAAATTATATCATGCTTTTCTTTCTAGTACTTTTGAAAAGTAAAATTTTTGAATGGTGTATGCAACATTATGAATGATGATTGTATGATTTGTGATAATGATTGTACACCTAATAGGATCAACCCATGCATGTGTATCTTCATAGTTTATATTATCTCTAAACATGATGCTTGATGATTTTTAAGTTTTTGAAGTGATGTTGATTTGAAAACTTCTATCTTGGATTAATGGGTCTTAACCCTTTTTATGATGAAATTTTTAGTTGATGCATGTCTTCATGAAATCAATTGCAAAACTAAAAGACCTAACCCACAAATTTTCAAAATGAAAGAAATGCGGTTTTGATATTGCTTTGTGTTATATTTGGACTTAATGGTTTTCATGACAAAAATTATTTTTTAGATTTTTAAAATGATGTATGATTTTAGTAAAAGTTTGAGCATCGATCATCTTGTTATAACTAATGTAAGAAAGAATTAAAATGATTTTGATGATATTTTCATTTTTTAATATGATGCATGATATTTTCATATGAAAATTTGAACATTCTTATGAAAGATCAAATCACTTAAATTGAAACTTATAAAGATGAGAAAATGCACTATCATGATGTTTGATGCATTTGATCTTGATGGGTTTAATGACAAACTTATATTTTGAATTTATACAATGATGGGTTCCATATAAATGTTTGAACATACATTATGAAATCATCATTGAAATGAAAATATTAAAAGTTTGTTATCATGCTTAATGACCTTGTGATATCATATCTTGATGATAAACTCATGTTTTGGTCTTAAATTTGATACTCATCTTTTGAAACATGAGCATACTTGTTTGAAACAAAATGAAACACATTAGCATGATAAATTGAATCTCATAATGTATTATATTGTTGTCTTGACAATTTTTATAATGAAGTTTGTCTTTCGGTTTTGAATATTTTGATTTGGCATATAAAGGCAAAAGACATACTTATATGATGAAACATAAAAAAATTATATTTACTATCTTATCGAGATTAATGATTTCATAATATCTTAAGAATCTCGTAAATTGTAGAAGTGATTTCGATGAATTGATTATGATTTGATAATTTGAACTTTTCTCTCATGTTTCAATACTACTTTGTATGCTTCATGACTTGTTGATTGAAATATTGATGTAGACTTTTGATGTATCACTTGTCATGATTAATGCAAATTGCTAGCATTTTGAATCTCAAAAATGATTGTTTCTTTTTTTCATTTACTAAAGAGGAAAACAATTCAAGTCTTGATATATTGATAAGTGATACTTGAAATTATTTTTATGATTCATGATGAATTTAGATCTATCATGTATAAATCAAGTTGTTGCTTTTACTATCAAATGAATCATGAGCTTTGACATCACATCTTTCATGATATAAAAATGACATGATTTCCTTACCTTGTATGCCTTTTGTGATGATTTGAACATTAATGTAAAACAAAATTTATATTCTTCCCTTTCCCTTTATTTCCTTCTTTAAAGACAAAAAGGGAAATAAAGCATGTTAACATTATTAATCATGACTTGATTTTGATTTCTTAGAACTATATATTTGAGATTCTATTTATGAAATCATGATCGTGATGATTTGAAAACTCCTACATGTAAATCAAGATTTCTTCATGACAAATATATATAAATTTTGTTTATTCATGAATTGATCTTTAATGACATGACTTCCTTGTGTGATGATTGAAAATTAATTTTCTTTATGATGAATCATTGAATCATGACTTGATCTATGAGAATGCTATTTTTTATATATATCATGATTCTTGATTGTATACCCTTTATCATGAATTGAAAATTGACGATAAAGAAAGTATTTGTGAATCATGATTTTGATTTCTCGAAACTATATGTTTAGAATTTGTTTTAAAATCATGATCTTGATCTTGCTAAAATGAATGGTTATGAATCATGAATGATATCTTTTGATCCTTGTTGATTTTTCATATTGATATCTTTTATTACATGATATGATTGAATGATTGATTGATACAAATTTAAATGATGTGAAAAGTTGTTAAAGGAAGAAAACAATCTAAATTTTGATATTTCAATATTTGATACTTGGAATATTTTAAAATGTGTTCTTGATGAGAATGTTTGAAATTGCTCTTTTTATCTCATGAATCTTCATCTTGATCTTGTTAAGAAAAATTTTAATGAACCATGAATCATATCATTGGTATTCACGAATTAATCCTTATTGATATCTTTCATGAATTCTTTGAATCTATTACCTTGAACTTTTGAATTGTGATGAATCAAAAATTTTTCTCCTATATGACTTCTTCTCCTATATGTCATGCTTTGAATATTGATAAAGATTTTTTATTGATGGAAGTTGATAAATGATATGAAAAGAGGATACGAAAGAAAATCTTTGTATCTGATCCTCTTATTCTTTTTGACAAAAACAAAGGGGGAGAAGATTTATTACTAGCTTGCAACTTCAATGAAAAATTTCCTAGCTCGATCATTGAAATGAAGGAACATCCTATCATGAACATTTTAAATGTTGCTAGCATGCTAGCAAAGTGCAAACTTGCTATGATGAATTGTAAGAAGCAAGTGATGAATTGCTATGCTTGGACATCCTTGAAAAACTTGCCATGATTGAATGTTAAATGTTGAATGTTGATGAAAATTTAGCTAGTATGATTGTAATATTTGCATATCCTTGAAAACTAGCTATAATGTTACTTCTCCTTTTTGTTGATGACATAGGGGGAGAAGTAGATTGATGACTTCATGCATTGAATTGAATATTTTATATATTTGCATGATGGTTTAAATGTATTCTCATAACATTGTGATGAATGTTGCTTGGATTTGGAATAATCTACGTGTTTGGCATATTGATAGAGGGAGTTTGATTAAACTCCGGGGAGTTATGGTTAACTCCGTTAGTCATCAATTAGTTGTCATCATCAAAATCCGAGATTCAACTAGGGGTAAGAGTGCTTGTAAGGGTTATCTCCTAAGCCCATCAAAAGGAGAGGTGCTGTGAGGGAGTTCATCCTCGCCCGTTAGAAAGAGGATAGCTAGTGGAAAGCCGGTGGCCTCAAGCAAGAGGAATCGGGAGTGGACGTAGGTCGGATGACCGAACCACTATAAAAATCTGGTTTGCATTTACATTCTTGCTATTTACTTTGCTGCAAACCCTTTCCACTTAATTTGATGCTCTACTTCTCATCTCTGCAAACATCTTTAAGTTAGAGCTTTTCTTATATGATTCCACCGATACGTCTTTCATAATACGAAATGAAGTTTTTATCGTACGAAGTTTCCGAAACTTATTCAAATCGCTGAAAATTTATCATTCTTTCTATGCTTTGCACTAATTCCCCCCCTTAGTGCTACTCAATCCCTAACAATTTCTACCTTAGATTCCTCGGGGTTCGTGAAAATGAAATTTCTGCCCTAGAAATCCAATTGGTTGGATCTCCATCTTCCCATCTTGGAAATTCTACCTTAATGCGTGAGTAGCTTGAGTCATATTCTTGGGGCTCTTTTCCCATATCTCCATATCTATTCAGCGTAGAACTTGAACTTTCATCTTGTTAAAACTTACTAAAGTTCTCCAACATGCTTCTTTTGAATTCATTAAGGGTCTCCTATAATCGGTTCTTAATTCTGGTTTTCAATGCTTCAGTTTGGGCCTTTATTAAGTTGTCGGTAGCCATTGCATAAGACTGTAAATCTATAATTCTCAATTCTTATTTTTGATTTCTAATCAAGGGCATTAGTACTGTCGATGTGAAACTACGACAAGTGCAGTGTTAAGGCTTACTGCGATCGTTGTGAGGAGAAAAAATTTCTATCGTTGCATGCGGTAAGAGTGCTAAGGGTTAGATGGTGGTAGCATCAATGGTGCAGTCTTTGCGATATAAGGAAGCGATCATCGAGTAGCCAAGGTTGAGATTGTGGTGGTGCCAAGGGTGGATGGTGGTAGCATTAGTGTGGCTGCAGTCTTTGCGATGTAAGGGAGTGATCGCCGAAGCGTAGAGGTTGAGCTGCAGTGGTGCGCTGGAAAAGGTTGGAAGGCAGCATGCTGTGATAGAGGACGTAGAGCAGGGGTGGTTGGAAGGCAACATAGAGCAGGGGCGATTGGAAGGTAGTACAGAGCAGGGGTGGTTGGAAGGCAACGTTGTTGTGGGGAGTCGGCAACAATCGTGGGTGGTTGAAGTAGTCATGAGTGGTTGAGGAATTTGTGGTGGCAACTGGCACTTGTGGCGATCATGGGAAGAGCTCTGTTTCGGTCACCACGAGGGGGTGGTTGCTGTCGAGGTCGGGTCATAACAAGAGTGGTGTGGTTGGAAACAACATTGCTGAGGATGGGAGTCCTAATGGAAGGAGTGACGAGAGGCTGGGGTGATCCGTTGGCTGTGGAGCAGCGGCGAAGGGAGTGATGGTAGTGGTCACGGGCTAGAAAGCAACAACGGTGGTGGTTCCTGGCCGGAAGGTAGCAATGGCGGAGGTGCATGGGTCGGGAAGCAGCGATGGGGAGGTGCGTGGCCGCCGGCTTGAAGTCCTTTTGCGTGGTTGCGTTCTTCTACGTTTGCCCTTTTCTTATGATGATGGCTGTGGTGAAGTTGATGCGAAGTTGCAGCGAAAACGTCGAGGATCGTTGCTCTGATGTCAAATGTTAAGACTCTTTAGGGTTTTAACGTAGAAAAAGAGGAAGAAGAATAAGAAAAGGAGAGAAAAAGGGTTTGATCACTTCGAAGGGATCAGCCTCCTAAGGTTTGTCAAAAGACTGAATAATATTTCATTGCCTACTAAAAGAAACAGTTATATGCCTATCTATAGAGTTCCATCTAAAGTCCATCAGGATTTGGATTCTTAATAAATAAATATTAAATAAATCACTATCCGACTCTTACTGAAATAAATAAACTCAATAAACATTATTCAAGGCTTAGAAAATAAAAGGATCCTAACATAATACTAAGTTAGTGTATAGAGTGTTGCCCCCTCCCCCTTAGTGTGAGTTGATGGGTTCCTTTCTATACCTGCCTTCTTACTAATCAATTCGAGATAAAATTAGGTGAATCGCTTGATCATTTTTTGATCTTGATAAGGTAGGATAATTATCGTTAGTCATTGATATGGTGTATATCGGGATGCAATTTGGTATCATTTTGAGATTGATGACTTGGAGCCCTGCTCAGGTGTCAGGTCATGAGTTGGCAATGGACAAATCATCCCTATAAAAGGTAATATCAAATAGATAATCTAAAAAAGAGATTATAACCGGCAAAACCCTTTAAATAGTGATAAATCATGATTTTTTTTTGCGTGCACGCCCAAATTCTTATTTTCTCGGAGAAATAATATTTACGCAACACGGTTATTGGTTCATGGAACCTCCAGTAAGAAGACAATTGGGCCGGCCTTTATTCGCGTGCATTGCCTGAGACCATTTCTCCAATTCCAGACGTCCGATTTGTTAGATCTCCTGTGGCCTTGCAACTCGACGATGTCGCCCACACCACATTCTTTATCAGCAGGCCGGATCCTGGGCCCCAGGCAAAATCAATCCGCCACCCCGTCTCCACCAGCCAATCGTATGCGGCCGTCAAAGTTTGACCAACATATCGAGCAGCGGACCCACTGAGGCCACGTGGCCATCTCCCATTTCTCGCATTGAAAAAAGGCCACCTCCCCTTGGTCCTTACCGTGGGAAGTCGACAACGACACCGAGAGTCCACCTCTCCTCTCTTGGTCCCTTATCAGGACGAGATGGGCATGGAGCGTCGTTAGGGTTTCCATCGACCTGCATTCCGTCTCGAATCCAAGATGATCCGATCGAGCTCTTTCTCTCTTTGCTTCCTAATTCTGGCTTCACTCCTCCGACGATCGGAATCCGCTTGCCGAAGAGGCTGCGATCTCGCCCTTGCGTCCTACTACGTCTCCCCCAAAGACAACCTCACCTACATCTCCAGCCTCTTCGGCGTCAAGTACACCGATCTTGGCCCTTACAACCCCGACATCAAGAATTTGAACAGCATCCGGACTGGAAGCCGCGTCAATGTCTTCTTCCGTTGTGATTGCATCAACGGCGACTTCCTCGGCCACAATTTCTCCTACGTCGTTCTCAAAGGCGACACCTATAACACGATCGCCCGGGATGTGTATGCTAATTTGACCACGGTTGACTTGCTTTCGACGTTCAATAGCTATCCAGTGACCAACGTGCCCGATGGGGCGATCATCGGTGTGGTGATCAATTGCTCGTGCGGTGACGCGTCGGTTTCAAAGGACTACGGGTTGTTCGTGACTTACCCACTCCAACAAGGGGAGAACCTGTCATCGGTGGCTGCCGCGAACGGGTTTCCTTTGCAGGAGGATTTGCTGCTGAAGTATAACCCTGGGGTGAATTTTAGATCCGGGTCGGGAGTCGTGTTTATCCCTGCAAAAGGTGAACCTTTTATTTTCTTTATGCTGGTGATTAAGAATCTTAATTTAACCAAACTTTCCTAAAAGATTTAATTTAACCAAAATCTAAACCTAATAGTTGATATGATTTTCTCAATTTCCTTTTGTTCCCTAAGAGTATAGGGTTTGGAGGTCAAATTTAGATGGAATTAAATCTCAGGAAAATGAACCAACACATCCCTTTAACAAATTACGACAATGGATGCCTTGTAAAGAAAAAAAAAAAGCTAATGCATTTTTGTCCAAAAAGTTCCTTAATCTTGTTGAGTAGGTTCAGGCCACCAGTAAACCTAGGAACGGCATCCAACTGTGTGACTGATGTTTGCTGTCTTTTTATGCTCATGTATTTTGAGCTGGCTGAACTAATGTGTCTAAGGTTTTTCTTTGCCTAAGGAATACCATTACTCGCTGATCCCTGCCAATTAATGATTGGACTAGCGTGTGTCAGTTGAGCATATATGACAGTTTGGTATGAGCATGTCATATTGCCAAGAATCTCACCCTCTTGGCATAGCATGAGATCCATACTATCACTCAGGTAGACTGGTATGTTTCACTTGGTATGGTCAATATGCATCTGATTATTGATTTTTAGAACAAAAATTGAAAGTTTCCCTTGTTATTATCCAATTTCTTTATCTTTTTTGAATGTTCTTCAAAATGCTGTATCCTGCTTTCTGTTTACCCCCTTTTTTTTTAGGACATCAATTTTGGATGAATCAAATTTTTTTATTGAGTTTTTATGAAAATTTCAGATAATCTCTTAAGTGGTTCTACTGATTTGAATTAAATGGAACTATGTTTGATCTCTTATATCAGCTTCTCACTGAAGCAGTTTATGACTGCTAAAATATTTTAACATGATTTTGCAGATCCAAATGGAAGCTATCATCCGTTTTCCTCGAGGTTAATATTGATAATTACTTGTTTAACTTTTTTTCTTATTTTTCAATGTATTCTAATATGAATATTCTATCACTGTACTATTTCAGTGCAGGTAATTGATCTTCTTAGATCTTGTTAATTAAAGATGCTTATTTCGATCACAGAAGGGTTCATGTCTGAATGTCTGATGGAGGAATATATCTCATTGGCTTTTCCAACTTATGTAAAGAGCATGATGTGAAAACAAGAGGAATTTCTGATGGAGCTATTTCTGGAATTTCTATTGCTGGAGTAGTTCTATTAATACTGGCAACATATTTATATTTTCATCTTCAAAGGAGGAAGAAGGCAAAGAATGCCTCATTGCTTTTGTCACCATGCGAAGGTATCTTTATGCTAAACAGTCATGGTAACATTTTTTAATGTAATTACGTCCTGTTGGTGCTTCTAAATTTTGAGCTAGATTTTATATAAAGTTCTGCTTTCTCCCCAAGTCAATTAAGTGTAGGTTTAGCCACTTCAGAAGATGGGATCAAAGAGAACTTGTTGTGCCTTGTACTATGTGCAATTACTTCGGATGGACACAACAAACAATTGGCTTGATCTGATGAAAAACAAAGTAAATGACTGAAAAGGAATCCTGTGCATACTTAAAAAGGACGAATGACAGTTGGATTGGACAAGCATTTAACCCAATGTGTGTAAAGAATCAAGAATCTTTTCTTTACATTAAAGTAAGGAGGTGCCAAAAGCCCCTGTTTGCCAGTAAGGAGGTCGAATTGTGAGGATTGAACCCGATACTATAGACTGTACAGGGTTGTAAAATATGGTATGG
Organism: Musa beccarii; assembly: GCA_024322285.1. NCBI lineage: Eukaryota > Viridiplantae > Streptophyta > Magnoliopsida > Zingiberales > Musaceae > Musa > Musa beccarii. The sequence goes on from CM044396.1 coordinate 22,739,676, forward strand.
ACAGCTGAGAGAACCTTGATGCAAACACAGTAATGGTTGATCAGGCTTAAGGGCTGGTCTAGTGCACAAACCTCCCACCAATGTGGGCTCTAGAAAAGATTAATCTATGAAACCTTATCCGTGCAAGTAGAGAAACTGTTTTTCGGACTCAAACTCTGACACCAAGATCACAAAAAAGCAACCTGATTGTGACATCAAAACCTACCAAGGGCTGTCAGCTAAACCATATAAAAATGGTTTCAAAGCACATCAAATTCTGAAGAACTTATTTAAGTTGATTCCGCATAATGCTAGCAACCATTCTGCCATATTCTCCCTATGAAGACAAATATAGAAGTCCCATCCAAGGATTTTAATTTTGTCCAGTCTGTTCCCTACGAGGTATACAGCATGGTACATTCACCATTCTGCATGTACCACGCAACATGTGATGTACTGCTTAGTATCAATATCGGGCCAGTGTCATCTTTAATCCAGATCCAACCACACGTGTTATCCAACTAGTTGTCATGTTTTGGTCCTCACAACAAAAGCTATAATAGGTTGACATTTACCAATATTTTGCACTCATTAGTTTGATCCTCTGGCAACCTTTTTAGGCTTTACAATATGATCTTGTATTAAATTCTTACCCTTCTACTCATAAATCTATTTTGGTTGCACTGGCATTAGGTAGGATGCTACAACTTTGCTTTACTAACTAGAGCTTTAACTTTCTACAGATTGACTAATAAAATTTATCTTGTGAGAATAATATGATGAATAAAGAGAAAAAATATTCATAGAAATGTCTAGGATAAGTAGGTTGTAAGTTAGTACACAAATGTGCATCAAAATGTGTCATATTGTCACGGACAAAACTATAAACATGGTATTCGATGTAATTCTTGTGTATATACGTGTCTTTCAGTTTTGTTTATGTTTTGCATAGCATATAGAGAGCTTATAATAGACTTGATAACTCCATTTTAGTTGTGTTTTGTGGTTGTTTCAAGCTTGTAAACGTAGGTTGTGTGTAGTCGTTGTGCCGAAGCAAAACTGCCCAGAAACAAGCCATCCAAGCAGTCATTTTAGGGGTTTTCTAGCTTCGTAGAATGGTGAGAAGTGTCAACCAGCATAGCACCCAGGAGCTACTTGAGTGGCACATGGCAGAATGGGCCTTTGGAGTAGTGTCCACGGCTGGTTCATTGCCTTGTTCCTTAGCAGTGTCATGTGGGCACTTGTGAGGACTTTGGCTGTGACAGACCACCTTGGACCCTTTGTCATGTGACTGTTCAGAGCTTTCGAAGTTTATGTTTGTAATTTGCATTGCCTATCAAGTGTTTGCTAAAATGTCTGCTTGTTGGATCTCGAGTTAAACGCTTCCTCTAACCCATCTTCTCTTTTGTAGGTCCGGAGACATGATAACGGCATGGATAACAATGCCTTGATCGACGATGGTTGTGACGCTAGGGAGTCAATGGTCTCATTTACACAATTTGAGGGTGATGCATGGAACGAGGAGCAATATTTTACACGTGCGACCTAAGATTTAGATTATAGAGCTCAATGTGATAGTTGGTCATTCTTCTTTGAGCAACAGGAAGATGATCGATCTTATGATACAGAGCAACAAATTAGTTGCAAAATAGAAGTTCTGACATTCTTCATCCGCATAAATATATGCCAGAATTGTACTTGCATCAGGAGCCGCCTTAGACGTGTAGTTTACGACGATCAGATTACGACCATCACCACATTGATGGACCAATGATATATAGTGTATTAGTATATTATATCATGGGATCAATTCGGGATTAGGTCTGACAAACATATCAAATTGATATATAGATATATAGGATCAGGGACCCCGATCCACTGCCCATGGAGTCCCATCATTCCTTTCTGTGGTAGAACCAGGTATTACTATTGATCGATTACTTGTTCATTTGAATCTTAAAGTTTAAGTTGTTTAACAAATAATTTAACAACTTAAATCATTTCTTTATAAATAATTCAATATCAATGGAAGGATAGTATTAAATATACCACAAAGCTACTCCTCAAAGTCCGAAAAAGATGTGCCACTATTCTTTCATAATTTAGATTATTTTTGCTAATATTATACTAAATTTATATTTATTTCCAACTTAAAAACCCTAATCTAACTTTTTTTCTATTTTTAGAAATTTTTAGAGCTATTTTCGGTCATTTTTTCATGTCGTCGGTATGCCTCGCCGTACTGACACATTGTATGTTGATATGGACTAGTATATACTATAACATTAATTAGTACACCTGTAAGGACCAATAAGGTAAACCTTGCCTCTGCTAATAAAATAGTGTGAAACTGTATTGTACTAAGCTATTATAAGAGGAAAGGAGTCACATTAGATCCTGTTGTGAATTGCAAATTGGGCCTTCTACCACTATAAGACAGTTAATAGGGTTTATAAAATACTTATGGTGGTGTTGTTGAGGTGGTAGAAATTTTCTATTATAAATAGGGTTTCCTAGATCACCAAAAAATCTAGATGTGGTGTGATGCTTGTTTCGTAGTTCTCCTTGGTGAAGAAGATAGAACTTGTTTTCTAGGGGTTGTAGTTTGTCAATTAACCTTGCACTTCTAGAGTTTAATAGATGTCTTGCAATTCTTGTTTCAGTTGACTAAATAGTGTCTCTCTTTCATCGTTCGAAGGGAAGAATACATCATAGGTTTAAAGTGAACTTTCGTTAGGGTGTGTGAAATGAAGGTTAAAATGGTGTGATAAGGCATGATACTACAATCAATGCAGTATAAGTCAAAAATGTGAACTAGAAAACTTTTATGATGCCAAAAATCATTAGTGATTGTCGAAAGATCAAGCCAAAACACCAACCTGTGATGGACTTAATCTATAATCGCATCTAAAGGGTGGATTTGAAAATCACATGTTGGATATTAGTGGAATCTCATACACAAAACTTGGGCAATATGGTTATTTGTGGAATAGTTCAAGACAATGTAACACACCAGCAAGTCCTATGACAGACTTAATCATCGAGAGGGATGATTAACATGTTGGATATGAGTGTATGAATTCTGGATAAAAAGGAGAAAAAACTTCGTAATAAGAAGAGATGTTTGAGAAATATCCAAAGCTATTCAGGTAAGAAATTTCAAGGATGAAACTTTTATTAGCAAGGGAGGATTGTAGTGCCCGAGATACACACATTGAATTACAACTAGTATGCCAATAAAAGCACAAATAATATGTATATGTTACCTTCATTTCATGATATGATTTGTGATGTTTACGCTTCATGAATATGATAAATGATATGCTCATGTTTTTTATTCATAAAATTGAAGTGCATATTTTCCAAAATATATTATTTTCAGTGTTTTATGAAATATTAGCTAAGCATGTATAAGCATTAATGTTTACATTAAGTATAGCACAACAAGCCAAAGGGTGTTAGTAGACCTTAATATGAGGTTAAGTTATCTTAATATTTAGTGGAGTCAAAATATTTATGTTCGAGGATCAATATTTGAGATGGATAATGTCTTAAGTTTTTATATGTTTAAAATGTTTAGTTATATGTGATGTCATGATATGATTGATGTCATGATAATATATCAATCTTGATTACTTTTCGGATTGGATACGTGAAGTTTATAGGATTAAAATCTTCATTTAGAGGGAACAATATAATGTTTTTATCTTTTTGAGCACCTATTTATAAATATAGATATTACAGGGACTAAACAGCAAAAGATACAAAAAAAAAGAAATAAAAAAGTGGGTTTTCTTCCCATCGCCTCCCATTCACCTTTGCCTTTCGCACAAGGAAAACAGAGGAGGTGCATTGATGGAGAAGGGAAGGAGAGGAAGAAGAGAAAAGGAGGAAGGAGAGAAGAGAAAGGAGGGACGAAAGGAAGAAGGGGGCTGTGGCTGTGGGAGAAGAAGGGAAAGGAAGAAGAGAAGGGGAGCACGGAGAGAAGAGAAAGGAGATGGAGAAAATAGAGGAGGCTACGATTGTGGGGGAGAAGCGAAGGAAAAGAGAAAAGAAAGGAGCAGAAAGAAAAGTGGAAGAAGGAGAAGGGAGGAAGAAGGAGAGGTGGAAAAAGAAGAGAAGAATAGAGAAGAAAGGAAAGAGAATAAAGAAAGAAAAAGGGAAAGAAAAGAGGAAGAAGAAGAGAGGAGGAAAAAGAAGAGAGAAAAGGAGCAAATGGAGGAAAGCGAGATTTTGGGGGAGGAAGAAAGGAAGGAAAGACAAGAAAAGAAAGGAAGAAAAAGGTTTACCGCTCCCTAGTACACTCGATCCTAAAGGAACGTGGCCTTTTGCTAGTGTCTTCATTTTTCAAGTTAAATCAGGTAAGCGTAAGTTTAATCACTGTAAAATAGTGGTCGTATTCATTATCATATGCATAATTTATTTTTAAAAGCATGTTTTGAATGATATGATCATTATGAACTCGTTATGAGCTAGCTATGAATGTATGTATTTTAAAAGCATAAAAATATATCAATTGTGATAAAAATGTCTCATATGCATGCATGTATGATGATATGCTGTTGATATGATTGTCGTAAGCTAAAGGTGAATATATGTATTTTGAAAGCAAAAAAAATATGAATTGCGATAAAAATGTCTTGTGTGCATGCATATATGATGACATGTGGATGATATGATTGTCGCAAGCTAAATGTGAATGTATATATTTTGTAAGCATAAAAATATATGAATTGCGATACGATTGTCTTGTGTGCATGCATAATTGATGACATGTAGATGATATGATTTTCGTAAGCTAAAGATAAATGTATGTATTTTGTTAGCATAAAAATATATGAATTACGATACGATTGTCTTATATGCGTGCTTATTTGATGATATGCAGATGATATGATTGTCGCAAACTAAAGGTGAATGTATGTATTTTGAAAGTATAAAAATATATGAATTGTAATAAAAATATCTTGTATTCATGTATATATGATGACATGCGGATGATATGGTTGTCGCAAGTTAAATATGAATGTATGTCTTTTGTAACTATAAAAATATATGATTGTAATACGAATGCCTTGTATGCATGCATATATGATGACATGCAGATGATATAATTATCACAAGCTAAATATGAATGTATTTATTTTGCAAGCATAAAATATGTGAATCATGATTAAAAATATCTCGTATGTATACATATATGATGATGTGTGGATGATATCAACGATTTCAATAAGTGCTCGGGCGCTCGCCTAGGTGCTTGTGCGAGGCGAGGCAAGGCCTGAGCGCCTCGCTTCATTTCCAAGTGGTGCGCTTTAAAGAGGCGCTGCCTGGGCGCTCGCCCGAGCCTAGGCACCGGGTGCTTCGGGCGAGTGCCTAGGTTAAACCAAGCGACCGAACCATTGTTTTAGGTCTGGTTCGGTCTTCAGTGCTTTAGTTGGTTCAATCGAAGCAGCTAAGCATCGATATTAGCCTCCTAGCATCCCTCTTGCGACTTCCCCAACCCTAACCCTGCTCGCAATTCTACCGTCGACATTTTCTCTCTGTTGCCTTGCCTCTCTTTGCTGTCGTTGCTCTCCGCTACCATTACCATTGTTATTGCTCATCGCTGCCACTATCGTTGCTCGCCGCTGCTCATCACTGCCACTATCGTTGCTCGCCGCTGCCACTGTCGTTGCTCGTCGTTGCTATAATTGCTGCTGGCCGTTGCTGTCGTTGCTCGTCGTTGCCATTGTCGTCGCTTGTCGCTCCAGCTCCCGTTGCTGCTACCGCTGTTCTCAATCAACAGCCTCGGTCTTACACTTACTCACACTCTTCTCACTTTGACTCGATAGTATACTGTTAACAATATATTAATAGTATACTGCTAACAATATATTAGTAATAGTATTTTTATTTATTTGATTAATAATATATTATTTTGATTTTAATACTATTAATTTTTATTTATTTGAAATTATTATTAGGATTTCAAGATAAATGACAAGTGTATAGAGCAATTCAATAGATTCTCTAATGACATTAAAAAAAGATCCTGTATGAAAGTATAATTATCTAAAGGATTCGAAAGATCCTAATGTAATGACTTATATGTTCTGCGATAAGACTACTAAAGGTTGTATTTTTCGTGCAAAATAACATCTAGTAAGAAATTTCAAGAATGCAACAGTTTGTAATATGTGTCCACCTGAGGTAAAAGAAGAGTTGTCGACTTATATGAATAAAAAGAAGATACAAAAGAATGAATCTTACGGGAATTTTTTAGAAGATAATGTTGAACATCTCAGGGATGCAGAAGAAGATTATTCTATGAGTATTACCCCAAGTGGGAAAAAAGTATATGACAAAAAAGGAAAAAAAGTTGTGAGTACTAAGAAGGCTAAAAAAGGACCAATGGATCTGTATATGTTTCAAGGATCACAGAAGCAACAAGGGCAAGCAGGGGGCTCAAAATTTAGACAAACAAATATAAGTGATGCTTGTGATAAAGAAATAAGAGGAAGAACAATTCAGCACATTGCTCGCTTCTTCTATCAGGCTGGTCTTCCTCTTAATACAACTTGTTTAAATAATTTTAAGGAAATGATTGAAGCTATTGGAAGATATGGTGTGAGATTAAAACCTCTAAATTATCATGAGATGCGAGTTCTATTGTTGAAAAAAGAGTTGAATTATACAAATGACGTACTAAGGGTCATAAAGAATCATGGGCAACACATGGTTACACTATTATGTCAGATGCGTGGATCGATAGAAGACGTAGGAGTATAGTTAATTTTATAGTTAACTGTTCTTTAGGGGCTATGTTTGTGAAGTCAATAGATGCTACATCTTTTGTGAAATCTGGAGACGATATATGATTTGCTTGACAAGTTCGTGGAAAAATTAGAGAACAAAATGTCATTCAAGTCATAACCGACAATGGAAGCAACTATGTATTAGTTGACAATATTCATCTTTTAAATTTTATTATTTTTTTTATTTCTTTATCTTCAATTAAATGTGTTAAACTTTTAAGCCTTTTCATTTTTGTTATCCTTTGTCTCAAGTAAATTATTTGAAATAAAAAGGCAATACTTATATTGAATTCCATGTGCAGAACATTGTATTGATTTAATGTTGGAGGATATTGAAAAGATCTCAAACATCAAGAAAACTTTAGAAAGGGCAATTTTTGTTGTTAGATTTTTTTTATAAGCATATTGATGCTTTGAATATGATGAGAGAATTCGTAAGCAACAAAGAATTAGTGAGATATGGTGTCACCTGATTTGCTACTCCATTCTTGACATTACAGAGCGTGCATCGTAAAAGATATAATCTGAGAAACAAGTTTACCTCTGAGAAATAAGTGACAAGCAAATGCGCAAAAGAAGTAAAAGGCATGAGGGCCACTGATATCATTTTAATATCATTCTTTTGGAATCATGTAGTTTATTTATTAAAGGTAATGGATCCTCTTGTTTGAGTCCTTCGGTTGGTGGACAATGAAAATAAGTTTGCAATGTGATATATTTATGAGGCTATAGATAGACTGATAGCGCAAAGGAGACAATTAAAAGGTCTTTTAATGAAAATAAAAATAATAAATTTTTTTTTACAATCATTAACGAAAGATGGAATTATCAACTTCATCGTCCCTTACATGCAATAGGATATTATTTAAACCATGAATTCTTTTATAAGATTAAATCTATTGGGTTTGATACAAAAGTTTTGAATAAGTTATATCAATGCGTTATAAGATTAGTTCCAAGCCTTGAGGTGCAAGATAAGATTATTCGTGAATTATCTCTATGTAAAAATACCGAAGGTCTCTTTAGAATTCCAATAGTAGTTTGATCGAGGACAACTAAGTCTCCATGTATTAATAATTTAATATAATTAATTTTATTTATAGTATGTTACTATGTTATTGCTAATAATAACATAAATTTTGCAACTGAACGATGGAGTCTATTGGGAAATTTCACTTTGAACTTATAGCAATTTGCTATCAAAGTACTTTGACACGTAGTGCTTCGGGTTGTGAGCAAAACTGGAGTGTCTTTGAGCTTGTAAGGATCACTAAATATTTTTGTTTCAATTAATTAATTTATTTAGATAGATGTATTAATATATTTTTAAATTATATGACATGACAGATTCACTCAAAGAGAAGAAATCGGTTGGTACATCAACAATTACGCGACCTTGTTTACATAAAGTTTAATCAAGCTTTGAAGGCTCGTTATGATTTGTGAAATAGAATTGATCCAATCTCATTACACGATATTGATGATTAAAATAAGTGGTGGGTAAGACAAATGGGTGCTAAATTGCAAGATGTCGTAGAGGAGCTTGTATTTGAAGATGATAGATTGACATGAGGAGATATGGCAAGAGCTTCTGGTGTTGGAAAATTACAAACATGTACAAGACAGATGACGAAGAGAAAAATAAGTGCAATAGCATCTAACTCGGCTCCTGCTATTGTTGAAAACATAGAGAATGAAATATATTTTGTTGAAGAAGAAGGATAAGAGGAAGAGGACGAATTCAATGAAGATGATTTGTATAAAAATGACGATAATATTGATTATGATAAATGACTTTGATGTAAAATTTTATTGTTTTGAATTTTGAGGGTTTTTATCAATGTGACATTATGATTTTATACCTTAGATTTTCTTAATTTAATATTATATTTTTATTTAAATAATTATATTTTTGAATTATATTATATATTTTTATATTTTAGTGCTTCGCTTTGCTCGGGTGAGCCTCGAGTGTTTTTGGACCTTGGCGCCTAGCACTTTTTAAATCACTAGATGATATGATCGTCATGAGTTTTTCATAAGCTAAATATGAGTATTTTGAAAGCATAAAAATATATGAATTATGATAAAAATGTTTTGTATGCATGCATGTATGGTCACGCGTCGTATGAGAGTCCACATGTTTTCTATGACGTGCAGTGTGAGTGCACGGATATGTTATGACTTGCAATACACGTATATGCTATGATGTACAATGTGGGAGTGCACATATGTATTATGACGTGCGATGTGGGAGTGCACAGATATGTTACGATGTGCAATGCATGTATATGCTATGATATGCGGTGTAGAAGTGCTCGTATGTATTATGACGTGTGGTGTGAAAGTGCATGTATGTATGACGATGTGCGGTGTGAGATTGCATGTATATATTCCGTTACATTCAGCATGTATATATTCCGTTACATTCATATCGATAGCAGTAATGTATAGAAAGAAATGTGGCATCCTACCTTAGTCAGGCATGTAGAGTATGGATGGAACTAGGAGTAGGGTGTTACAAAAGCTGTGGCATCAGCACAGCTTGGATATGAGTGGAATCTCACACAAGAAACTTGGGCAATGTGGTTATTTGTGGAATAGTTCGAGGCAATAAGACACACCAGCAAGCCTTGTGATAGAGGGATGATTAACATGTTGTCATAGAACTTCATAAGATGTCAAAAGTTTACATTTTCAAAAATAACAATACCATTTGAAGTAAAATATAAGACATGACTCCTACAACACTTTGGTCGCCTTGTCATTAAGACATTGGATAATTATCCTTTGACTTGTTTCAGGTCTTTTTTCTACTTCTGAGATATCCTGGGTATGTTATATACTTGTTGGCTGACTGTCATGATTTTCTTTTCTTATTGGGGTCACAGCTTACATGTACAAGCCAGGAGTAGTTACATCTCGAGCAGAGAGGAGTTCCACAATTGCAGGTATTACTGTTGACAAATCAGTGGAGTTCTCATATGAAGAGCTTGCTAGGGCCACGGATGATTTTAGTCTGGCTTACAAAATTGGAGGAGGTGGCTTTGGAGTTGTTTATTATGCTGAGCTTAGAGGAGAGGTTAGTTGATCTATGTCATTTTAATATTTTTAGTGATTTTACAGTGTATTGCATCCATTCTTGCTTTTCTATATCATGGGAGAGATGACATTTACCAAATGAACTTGTATTTTGTACCTACTACTCTTGAGATTCATTCTTTTTTGTAACATACAACAACAATAAGCTGTAATATCCTAACTATTTGGGGTTGAATACATGTATTTTATACCACCAACGAATTTTGTACAAATCGATATTCTTAGTTGAATGAAACATATTTGAATCTTTATTTGTAGTCTCTAATGGAGCCATCCCATGTCTGTCTCTACTTCTCGTCACACCACTAATACTAATTGTATCATCTCTTCTAACTACTACATTTATAGGTCTCTTATCATATGTCTATATTATCTTAAACTACTCCCTCATTTTATTCTCTATTGCAGTTACACGTAATTATGCAGCTACATCTAATTACTCGTGAACATAAATATTTTTTTTATCTTTCCTAATAACTCTAGACATCTGGCTCAACATTCTCATCTCAGTGGTACAATTTTTGTACATGTTTCTTAATCATCCAACATTTGGATCCATGAAGTATCAGTGACCTAACAACAATCTTTTCTGTAAGGACAAGAAATTCTATTACTAAAAAATTGACCTTTGACTTTCATGTAAATTTTTATCATCTGGAGTAGTTCATTGTTGCAAGTTAAGTTGTCTTGCTCATCTGTTCTGGGAACTTTCTTCTATTGTTAATTGTTGATTGCTGGATCAGCTGCTTGTTTAATTGTGAGAGGAAAACCTACACTGGGGCATTACTAAATGTTCAGTCTGTTCCATTTCAAGATGTACTTGGTTTCAAACTTTCAATAAAAGTTGACTTTTCCTATCTTCTCCAAATACTCCTCTCTTAATTGCTTCCAGAATTTCTTTCCTGATTCTTGACCTCCTTGATGTCTCTTTCTGCAGAAAGCTGCTATCAAGAAAATGGATATGCAGGCAACCAAAGAATTTCTTGCTGAACTGAAAGTCTTAACAAATGTTCATCACTTGAATTTGGTAAGTTTCTTCATTCATTTCTTGCATGAATATGGTGGGACCATTTATGTTATATTTTACTATTTAGCTCTTGAATTTACTATTTTGGGAGTCATTTCATGAGTCATCTTGCAATATCATTTATTATCAAAAGTCATGATGGTAGTATGTTAAATTATCAAGTTAATTTTTACTAGAGAATTGCTATCTTAAACTTAGAGGAGTACCAATGTGCATGGGAATTCAGGCATATATGACCTATATCAGTAGCGTAGCTGTTGTTGGAAAGAATTTTTTTCTCATCTATAAGAACTCTGTAGAATAATACTTTCTTCTATCTGCTTGTACAACTTAGTCCTTTATTGTTTTTTCACTTTAATTGCTTTTGCGGTTTGGTCCTTCGAAAATTAAGCATCTGCATATCATACAATTTGTACAAGCAGCAAGTTACTCTTATGTATTGCCCCAATAAAAAAATTGTGGTTTCTCGTTCTCTGTAATAGTGGATGATATCACATATTCCTTTCAACAAGGGAATGAAAAACCGATCAGTTCAGTACATCCGGTTGGTATTCCCAAACTGTAGGCTGGGATATTGACTGCAACCATTTCAGACGCTCCATTTTGGTTATTATTATATCTCTAACACAGGTTTCAGGGCTTGCGATTGCTCGTGTACCTTTTGTGCTGGTCGTGAGGCTCCACCATTGCCCAATCATGTTGCCTGTGCACCGCCGGTGCACTGCACGCTGGTGCTTCTCCTCTCCTTCACAAATCCGGTTTCTAAGATTGCAATGCTTATTTTCAACTATGCCCTTGGATTCTTAGCATGTAATTCTGAATCAACATTGAAAGTTTTTAACCACTAATAATTTCTGTGGGAAGAAATTAAATTAAGGTGATTGCTCTATTTGATGGTTTCTCATCTACCTTATATGATGCCCAGTGATTTAAAAAGCACTAGGCGCCAAGGTCTAAAATCGCTCGAGGCGCTAGGCGCTCGCCCGAGCGAAACGAGGCGCTAAAATATAAAAATATATAATATAATTAATAAATATAATTATTTAAATAAAAATATATTATTAAATTAAGAAAATCTGTATACTTGCAAGGCTTTGTACACATGTCATTTATCCTGAAACCTAACAATAATTTCAAATAAATAAAAATTAATAGTATTAAAATCAAAATAATATATTATTAATTTAATAAAAATACTGTTATTAGTATACAGTTAGCAGTATACTGTTAACAGGATACTATCGAAGCGAGAACTGAGAAGGAAGACCGAGCCTACTGAGGCAATGGCAACGATAGCAGGCGGCAGCGGCAGTTGGATTGGGAGCGACGAGCGACGGCGGCAGCAGTAGCAGGCGACAGCGGTAGCTAGAGCGGAAGCGGCTATTAGGATCTGGGCGGCACTAAGAGGGGGGTGTGAATTAGTGTAGCGGATTAAAACTCGTAAACTTGAAACCGATTTCAGAGATAGTTGATTCGTATGGAAATTTCGATCCGACAAAAAAAGGATTTGGCTAAAATAGTTCAAATGAATGCAATTGAGAGTAGGGAGAAGCATGGTCTGCAATATCGTACCGTATCGGAGTTTCGACGCTTTCTGCAGTGCAGATGCAGATGCGAGTGTACCGAGCGATGCGTTTCAAACGCATCGCTTCGGTATATATATTTATAATTATATAATTATATATATATATATATATATATATATATAAATAGATTTTTTTCCTTCCGACGATGTCGCCCTTGGTAACGTCGCCCGAGGTGTCAACGGGCGATGTCGCGCCCGAGGCAACGTCGCCTGAATAGTTAAAAAATAATTTTTTTAAAAAAATTTGGAGCCTCGGGGACGTCGCCTGAGGCTTCGGGGACGTCGCCTGAGCCTCGGGACCATCGCCCGAGGCTTCGGGGACGTCGCTTGAGCCTCGGGACCGTCGCTCGAGGCTTTGGTGACGTCGCCCGAGCCTCGGTGACGTCGCCGAGCATTAAAAAAAACTAAAAAAATAATTTTTTTATTAAAAAAAATAAAAAAATCGTACCGACCGATACTGAGGCGGTCCGCGTGCAGATTCGTCGGATGGTACATACCGCCTGCAGACGCAAGCAGTACAAATCGGTATTGCAGACCATGGGGAGAAGAAAACCAAACGATTTGCAGCTAAGTAAAGATAAGATGCAGAATATTTAAAAACTCACAACCAAAGTACGCAGCGATGTATAGTGGTTCGGTCGAAAGACCTACGTCCAGTTCCGAAGCCTCCTTCGATGAGGCTCCCAACTTCCACTATCAAATCTCTTGAAAGGGAAGGACCAAATACCCCTCTTACAAACACTTACAAGTGGTTCACTCTCTTACAGATTTTTCACATAGAAAGAGGGAGGTGAACACTTAAGCTATTGAAACAAGACTTTGCTATAGCTTTGACTTAGTTTTCAACTTCTCAAAAGGTGCTTTCTTAGCTGAGAAAAGAGGGGTATTTATAGACTCAAGTGGCTTTCAAAAATGGAGCAAAAAAGAGTCCCATCTCGGGTTTACGGCATCTTGGCAAGTACCACCGCCTGTGTGGCGGTACCACCGCTGGCGAGTCCTCGGGCTCGTGGTGCAGGTGGTACCACCGTGGCGTGTAATAATCGCCAAAGAAGATACTACCGCCTGACCTAGGCGGTACACCGCCGCCAGGCATTAAAGTCGGCGGTACCACCGCCTAGAACACTTGGGAAGTTGTTCCCGGGGCAGTGCCACCGCCTGGGTCTGGTGGTGCCACCGCCAGACTGTTCCGGTAAGGCTGAATGGGCCCCAACTTCGGCTCAAATCAGCCCAAATAAGGCCTAGTTGGCCCCTACCAGGGTTAAACATGATTATTACCTAATCTTTACCCGAATTACGTGCTAACTACGAAATTGAAACATAATTCTAAGCAATTTTAAACCGACAATGTGAAGTCTTCTTCCGGTGAGCTTTCCGGTGGACTTTCGACACTCCCTCGGATTTCTTCCGGCGGACTCCCAGCAGTCTCCTGGACTCTGTGTCGAGTTCGACGAGTCTTTGGCAAGCTTCCGAACCTTCTCGGTGAGCTCTGCGAACCTCCAACGATCTTTTCGGTGAACTTTCGAAACCTTCGGCAAGTCCTCGATTCTTTCTCGGTTGGTTTTGGCAGTACTTCCGATGATCCTTCGGACTTCCGGTGGACTCTCGAACTCCCAACAACTTGACTCCGGTAATTTGCTTTATGTCTTCAAGCTATCGTAGTTAATCCTGCACACTTATCTCAATAATATGGATTAGATCAAATAACCTATCAATTGACTTCATCATCAAAATTCGAGATTCAACAGCGGCTAGCGACAGCGAGAGCAAGAAGTGGCAACGGTAGCGGGAGCGACGACAATGGCAGTAGAGACCAAAATCGTGAGAGTTAAGGTTGGGAAAGTCACGAGAGGGAGGCTGATATCGGTGATTTAGTTGGTTCAATCGAACCAACTAAATCACCGAAGATCGAACCTGACCTAAAATTCTGGTTCGGTTGCCTGGTTTAACCCGGGCACTCGCCCGACTCCTGGGCTTGGGCGAGCGCCCAAGCGATGCCTCTTTGAAGCGCGTCGCCTGGAAGTGAAGCGAGGCGCTCGGGCCTCACCTCACCTCGCCCAAGCGCCTAGGCAACAGCCTTTTATAATCACTGATGATACCATCACAAATAATATTGTGTTACTGAGGTATTACTTCTGACAAGGAGCGAGCTATGCTTCTTAACTTGTGCCTATAAGTTACTGAAACATCTTTTCCTTCCTTCCACAGATAGTGGTGCACATCACATTCTCTATAACTTCTGATTATGCATGGCCTCTCTCTCACATCTTAGGAACATTTCTTTTCATCGGTTCAATCTTCCTATAAGGTGATGATTTTGCACTGGAATTAATTAGTTTGGAGTCTTTGGACCATAATGGATGCTAGCCATGTCTTTACCATTATTTATGAATTAAAGAGACAACTTGTTATCATCTTCCAACAGGCTTTCAACCAAGGATTGTCTTTTCAGATATCGAACCCATTTCGGCAATCTATCAGATCGGTCTGTACCGGTGTACCAACATTTGGTATGCCGGTATGTACTGGTGTTTTGGCAAAGAAGAAGAGGGAGAAGAGGAAGAGGCGGTAGAGGAACAGGGGAGGAAGAAGAGGTAGAGGAACAGGGGAGGAAGAAGAGGAAGTGGTGGTGGAGGAAGAAGAAAGAAGCGGAAGAAGGAAGATGAGGAGGAGAAGCAGTGGCAGCGTACCTTGGAAGCAGCGGCAGCAGCGAAGTGGCAGTGATAGTGGTGAAGTGGCAGAGGCCATGGCATCGTACAAGAGTGTTCATGTTCGCAAGCCCTAAGTTGTTTTTTTTCCTTTTTTAACCCTGAGTTGGATAGGGCCCCACCACTTTTCTGATTTTTTTATTATTTTGATCAAACTGCTCAAAATGGGGTTGGTCTGCATATTGGCCCATGCCTAGACCGATACCATACCGTTTCGGGAGGTACGACAGTCCTTACTTTCAACAGTATGTGGTAGGATTCAGCGGCCTACCTGTAGGGTATTAGGTAGAATATAGAATCTTTTCCATTCACATTGAGAGTGGACCATATAATAATGAAAGTTTTATGATTATTATCAGAATGGATTTTGTGTTTGTGTTTTCACATATATTGTAAGTGAATCTACCATAAGAAGATTGCATGAGGCTCACATATATAGAGAAAGATAAGATAAGGATGCTTTTGTTGCCGGACAAAGGTATCTTTCTCTTTGCTTATAAGGGTAAGTTGTGTACATCATGGTTTAAAAACTGGTCGGACTGGTCCTTACCAATCGGTTTTTACCGGTCCAACCATAAACCAAGATGCGCATTAGGTGATTTCTCTTGTCCCATCCAAAACATGGATTACCACCAAAAAAAAACCCTATAAACCAGGCTTGTCGCCTGATGTTAATGCGTAAAATTGGGGTCTAGCCATATTTCTTAATTTTTTCACAAAAACTATTGTTTTTTCCTTTTTTTTCCAATGTTGCTTTTCTCTCTCCCCTTGCTTTCTCTCATTGTTGCTGCTTCTCTGGTTCACCTCCTCTGCATCTCCTCTTCCACTGCCTCCTTTGCTCTTCCGCCTTTCTCATTGTCCCCTACCATCCTTTGATGCTTATTCTTCTCCTCCTCATCATCTTTTCTAAATCCCTCTCTCTCTCTCTCTCTCTCTCTCTCTCTGTGTTTGGTCCATGCCAACCAGTACACCAGACCAGTTAATGTCAGGTATCTAAATTTCTAACCTTATTGTACATTGACCCTATACCAGCCAGAGCCTCATGGACTGGCCTTCCTCTTTTTATGAAAACTGTTAAAGATGGAGTCTGATGGGATTTTGAGGTTTTGGTCCTTTCATAATTTCATAATTTCTTAAACTTTTGAGAGACAAGGTGTTCTTTTGCCCTAGCTTTTGAAAACTCACCAAGTCAAGATTTTCATGTGTTGGCTCCTAAGTAAACTAATTATTAAAGAAATTTTGACAGCCAAAAGTTGTCTTTCTACCTTCCACTATGTTCTATGTTTCAACTTTCAACTAATTTAGAACTATTTACAATGCGCTTCTAGCCATCTCCTTACTATGTGTTGGACCATTTTTTCTATAAAAGCTAACATATGATACCACTCAAATAGCATTGAGAGGCTTGAATAACCCTAAAATGTTCCTCAACCTTATCCCACTAAAGAAGTTGGGATGCCTCTCTCTATGCTTAAGTGTTAATGCATTTCAAAGAAACCACACTCGAGTCTTTAGGGAAAATGATGGTGTTATATCTGTATTTGGACAATCATGAAAATCCTTCATTCTTCTGAAATTGTTGACCCTCATGAAAGGAGCTTTTAAAAAATGATGCTCATGCCTTAAAGTGATCTCCCTGCTTTGCTGTCATTATTTATTTTCTGCCTTTTTGATCACATGACTATTTTTGTTATCATTATTTTTTATCTATATATTTTTCTGAGTCTTATATAATATTCTTATTAAGAAAGGATTACATGTGTCCCCAGTTTTTCTAGAAATATTAAATTTAATTTAAGCTTATTGGAAATGCTTTTAATTCAAAAAATATGCAAAACCATATTGCTACCAACTGCAGTTCAGAGAAGGTTAGAATCTTCATGATAAGAAATGAAATGAGGGGCCTAACTTGGATCGAGTATGTCAATGAGTATTTGGGAGATAACATAGTCATTTTGAGACTTACCTACGTGAAGATTGAATGGCCCCTAATGCTGTTTGCCTTATAACTATATCTACCATAATTAGTTTTATTTGATTCCAACAACAAGCCATGATGTCTCAATTGTTTTTGGTCCATTATGTGAATCTTTTCCTTCCACTGAGTTTTATTTAGTCAATATTTCTAATCAAACTGGGGGCCATCAAATCTCTTGTTATCTTTCTAATTTTTTAATTATTTTTTGTTTGATAGGAGCATATATGATGTACGCATATCTACAGAAAATAACAAATTGAAATGGATATATGTTTTTTGTCACCTAAGACTATTGCATCATCTTTGTCTTTGCATAGTTGCACCATGGCAAGTACTTGAAACCATTACGCATACCTCCATAGGCATTATATAATACATAAATTTCAAGATGTCACCAAAATCTTTAATCCACAAGATATTTGTGAACATCAATGCATCAGATAAAGAACTTCTGATTATTTTTGTAATTGATCCACTAGAACACAAAGATTGAATTTATGATTATGTCTGTATTGCCATATTGGTAGCTAATGCCTTTTCTATTATTCAACATAACCTTCATGAAGTTCAAAGAATATCCACACAAAAGTACCCATTTATGTATGTGCCCAATTAAAACCAACAATATATCTGATATTCCCTTAGGAGTTCAAACTTGATCAACATCCACTAGTGAGCTTAGTAATAAGTTTCTTTTTAAGATAATTGTAGGAAGCAAAAAAAATTGTAACATGGCATTTTCTAAACTTTCCTTGTCAAAATTGCAATTGCCTTTTATGTTTTCTTTTAAGAAGTAAAATGGATCATGAACCTTATCTCACTAGTAATTGACCCCCTTTGTATAGCAATTCATTCTATCTCACTAGCAAAGGGATCATGAACCTTATCACTAGCATTAGAGATGTCCTTAGTTGTTTTCTCTCACATACTTTGAACATCCTTGAGACTTTTGCACCAGCAGTGGACATACATCCTGTTACCCCTTTATTATACCATTTTTTATTAATTTTTTAATTATAATGGATGGTACAGGTCAAAGATTGCCCAATCTCTGGATGGTGTACTAGTTTAATAGGTTGGTGAAACTAGTATCTGACTGATATTTAACTTTGTTACGTACAATTGTTTCGTAAATATGAAATCTGAGGAATTTGGACAATATCCTTGAAATTAGACTCAAATACCAGATTGTGCCAACCATAATGAAATGGTATAATGGACTGTTGTGTGGTTCAGACAAGAATTTAAACATCAACATGAACCTCTCTTTTAATACAATATGTGATGAATGTTCAAAATTAAACTCTTGCATTTTGGATATGGAATTAATTAATAAATATATAGGACATCTTGGTTTTATTGGTCTAACTCAAAAACTTAATCCTCAATCAGCTGACTTATGGAACACTTAAATTGCCAGAATGACATGGAATTTTATGCAGGTGCGGTTGATAGGATACTGTACCGAGGTTTCCTTATTCCTTGTCTATGAATTCATTGAAAATGGCAACTTAAGTGAGCATTTGCGAGGGTTAGGTAAGAGGAGCACTAAAGTAGGCATTCTGAATTTGCAACCAATCAATTTTTTAAAATTCTTTCATGAATTTCCATTTGCTATAGGTAGAGATCCTCTGCCATGGGTTGCTAGAGTGCAGATTGCCCTTGATTCAGCAAGGGGTCTAGAGTATCTCCATGAGCACACTGTTCCAGTGTATACACATCGTGATATCAAATCGGCAAATATATTGATAGACAAAAATTTTCATGCAAAGGTTATCATGATCATTTTAATTGATAGACTGATATTAGTATTCAATGCTGAAAGTTTGGTTAAATTGCAGGTTGCAGACTTTGGATTAGCAAAATTAACTGTATTTGGTGCATCTTTGCAAACACAACTTGTTGGTACATTTGGTTATATGCCTCCAGAGTAAGATATATGCAAAGCCTCTCTCTATCTTAACACATTTGTTCCCTCTCATGTTAGTGTAAACCACTTACCTGTTCTTAAAAGTTAATTGACCTAGTGAACATCCATCCTCATATATGATAAAATAACCAAGTCAAATACATGGCATATCACATTTATAGACATAAACAGAAAGTGAAAACAAAGGAAAAATTTTAAATGGAATTTCGATTGAGGGTGACAACTGATGAATGTAGACAAAAATTGACTTGAGTCAACATTGCTTCACCCTCCCTTGTCTCTTTCCATTAAGGCTTCCCACCCAAAAGACCTTCTTAAATTGACTTAAATAATGGTCTCTTCTGCACTTAAAATTTTGTTTTTTGATTAATAATGCTTCATGCAGTTTAGTTAGAATCAAGTGCCCTTACTGGTGGATATGTCTAATATCCTAATACTAATCATATTCCACAGTAATGATATATATTTTGACATGTCCTAAGGGGAAAGCTGCATGACTTGGTCCTATTCCATGCAATCTATTGGAATAAGTCAAGACTGAAAAACTAAGGATTAGCGTTACGTGTCAGGTTTTGGTGGTAGTAACTCAAATCCATGTGCTGGTATACAACCAGTTTTGGTTCATTACCACTCGAGTACATATGTCTAGTTTGACTTATGAAGTCTTGACCCCAAGTTCAGTATTAAAAAATACATAAAGGCCAATGTGGCTTATTTAACTCAATCCAGCATATTTCTTCTGTGGCTCAGAATTACATGATGGAATCTTCATCCACTTGAGTATCCTGCTGAGATCTAGCTTCTGCTTACACTGAAGTAATGCTGGTCCTTTGTCGACCATGATTAACTATATTCTAGCATTCGCTGCTTCCAATTTGGCATTAGGGATCAGGTATTTAAATTTTTAAACAGTAGTCTTTGTAAAAGAGTGCCTTAACCTGAAAATTTTTCAAGGAATTGAATCTAATACAAAGTGGGTCAAATGGATGACTATTTTGTTGCCTCCAAGCTGCTTCCGATGAAGTTGAGTTAGAACACAATTGACCTGGATAAATCAGTAAAACTGATTGTGTGGTCCTGTGTGTGCTCCCTCACTGAGAATGGCATAAATGTTCATGCTTTATGACGTGTAATCCAGATAAGGGTGAATATCTGATCAATAATAATGAACAAACTATGGCTAGAAGTAAGTGTGGAAATAAGAACCAAGGCACTGTAAATTTGATATGAGTCAATGTCTCTTGAGAAGGATTAGAGTGTAAATCTTATTTACAAAAATCCAAACCAACTAAGATCAGAGAATCAGATTGCAGGGCATTTTGTAGAACGTGTATGTATATAGTAAGATATAGAATTCGTGTGTGTCTAACTGAATTGATGAAGCTGGGCTGAACCTCTTTTATATGGATACATAAAAAATCTATTTAAAAATGACAAAGGATATACCTTATTGATTGCGAAACCTATGTTAGACAAAACAACTTTTTATATATTCAAATACTTGCATGAGGGTGGTGTGACATCCCAATCATCACACACTTGAACTAGTTTATATGGACCAAGTAGCTTATAACTCGTGATTCAGTTTAAAGAGCCGTGTGGCTAGAGGCTCATTGAGTGCCATCTTAAAGGCATATGTGAGTTAATAATAAATGGTCTCTGAACAATATGTAGATTTATAGTTTGATTATGCAGGATGTACATCATGTGCAGTTATATGGGAGTTTACCTTAATTTCTCCTAGTTTAGATGCTTAGGATTTTAAGAGATGTTTCTTGCCTTGATGAAGGCATTTGGTATCCGTTGGGGGATATATTGATAATATTACTCCCATGATTGAATTTGTATATGTGGACTCAATAACATACCACTAATAACTTGAATTTTTTAGCATTTGGAGTCACATGAGTAAGCTAGTTTGATATAAGTTATTGGATTAATAAGATTCTTGGATAAAATTTATTGTGACTCAAGTAGCCCACTGACATACATAGGCCTTAGGCAACATTCCCCCAAAATGCTTGGGTTAAAGCATCGAAGTAGTAGGACATAGAGATGATAATATGGGGAAAGTAATCGGCATGTGAAAAAAAAAAGATGATTTGGCAATTGGCATCATTAGAGCTGAGAGGGAAAGGAACCAGTTTTGTCCTAAGAGAAGACAACCTTTCTTTATTTTCTCTTGTTCCTTGTACTTTTGGCTTATTTGTGCTTACAATAATTATGGATATTTTGAAAAGGGAGGAATTGCCTTCAAGTCATGCCACAAGATGTGTTCTTTGTAAGGCATACAATATCATGATCTTGCAAAGCAAACTATGAAAGGAGATTAACTGGGCAAGCACATCCAAATTCATGATCTTGCAAGAGCAAACTAACGAGATTATAGCACTGATGTAGAATTGAATCAAATATTCTTTTGTTAAATATTCTAACAAAATAAATAACAGAAGTTTATTGATGACAAAGATATTGTCATTTTATTCTTGTTCTCTTTATTGTTGTAGAGTTAACTATGCATATAAAACTCAATTCTGCATAGAGTAGATACAAGTATTATATTAATGCCCAGGCCTTTATGTAGAGAAATCCAACAATGCCTACTACTATAATGAAAATAGGATTTATACCCAAAATAGTTCACAAAATACCAAGCAACAACAGAATTTTCACCCAAGACCTGGCTTTTAGTTGGCCAGGGGATCTGAACTAGGTGCTGGACATACCATTTGGAAATCATCAGTACAGGACAAATACCAGATCATACATTTGGCATTCTAGCCTTATCATGTGATAGGAACAATACTGCTCAGTTTTTGCCAGTTTATTTACTGAATGGTTCAACCCATATTTGATTGCCTAGGTGAGACTAAACTGAATGGTAAGAGCTTAGACTGTTATCTAACTTGGATAATTCCCTATATAATTAGGTTCTTCCTCTTCATAGGAGTTTAACATAAAGTTGTATTCGTAAAATTCTTATTGATGCTTTAATGTTGCCTTTTCTTTTATTGTTCATTAACTTTTCCTTTCTTTTTCTTTTTTTTTCTTCGTTCTGTTGTCTTATAGGTCTCAATTTAAAACATGCTTTAGAACAGTCTGAAGAGGATTATGCATAAATTGATATGAATTAGTACTGTTAAGATGATGAATCATCTAATTTGTAGCCAATGAAGCAGGGGAATTATATGATTATGCAGCTCATAGTGTCAGCAAGCTTACGGTCAGATCATATTGAATGAGTTAACACTAAAGTAGATTCCACACATCAAGCAGTTTAATTAAATTATGATTGTTCTGTTGAAATAGCAAGAATCAGAAAGCAGCAAACTTTGCCAATCGAATCTACAGTAGGAACTTGTCTCCTCAATGCATGTTGTAGCCAGTAATTTGTCTGAATTTATCATGCAGGTATGCACAATATGGTGAAATTTCTCCTAAGGTGGATGTCTACGCATTTGGTGTTGTTCTTTATGAACTTATTTCAGCGAAAGATGCAATTGTGAAAACAGGCAGTTCTGTCACAGAATCGAAGGGATTGATTGCTCTGGTTGTTTTCTGCTTCCCTACTCAATATAGGCTGTCATCCTAATTTGTCCAGCATTATTAACAAGAATTATAGTTTTAGTTCGAACCAATAACATCTATACGTTTCTTGTATCCTGTTATGGTAATTGCATGATCTTTCTCACAGACACTTCCTGATTGCATCTTATTCCAATGTTGAATTACTAATAATTTGGAAATCCAGACTTTGCATTGCATAATATTACTTCCTGATCAATTCAACGATGATTAATTTTCTTGCATGCATGTTACAGTTTGAGGAGGCTCTTAGTAAACCTGATCTGAAGGAAGAACTGAGGAAGTTGATCGATCCAAAGCTCGGTCAGGACTATCCAATTGACTCGGTTGTTGCGGTCAGAGAGTAACCAATTATATGATTTAATTTATGACTGAAAACCAAATACTGTTAAACTATGCTTGGCTTTTGTTTTTAGATGGCATGGCTTGCAAAGAGTTGCACTCGAGAGAATCGTCAGCAGAGGCCAACTATGAGACAAATTGTAGTGTCATTGATGACACTATCTGCGGGTACGGAAGACTGGGACGTGGGCTCCTACGAGAAACAAGCTTTAGTCAATCTGATGTCTGGAAGATGAATCGCATATATTCTTCACTAGTCATCTTTGTTGTATCATTTACCACTAATGAGTTCTATTTATGTTATATTGTGGCTCTTCTTGAAAACCTGTGTCAGTAGGAATATGATGGCAATGTAAAAGATGGTATCTGATTAGTTTTTATTTTTCTTTTCTTTTAATTACCAACTTATTTTTAACTAAGTCAAAAGGCTCAAGTTTGAGACGAACCAAGTCCATCACTATGTGCCACAATAGCGCTGTTGGATTTAGACGATGGCCCATTTTCATATGGAAGTATTACGACGTTTTTCGTATGGGAAAAAAGGAGTTGCTTTCACGGACACAGTGCATTTACTAATCACGTCACCACTACATAGCCACACTAATCACTTCCTCTTAAAGTATTAATTAATCCAAGACTTAAAAAGCCTAGAGACATTGGAACATCTTCATCTAAACTCTCATTGACATTTGATTCGTGGACAGCACGTGGAGTAATGCACTTAGCTCTCTTCATCGCGTCGTGCTCCAACTTCTTTCCATTTGCGCACAATATCATTTTTAGAGTTATGTCGCAGCTCGAGGAATAATAGTGACTCCGAGAACGGTGAACAAGCACTCATCACAAGCCACGCACCATCGAGATGCACCCTAATTACAGTTGAACCTGATTCATTCCACATCATGGTTACCATTTTGATACCATCTTTTCACGATGCGAGAACCACAAACCACCATCAGGTGCAGACAAAAAGATAGAGACAAGACACCTTACATGCCTCTCACACTACCAACGAAACCTTTACTGCCTTTCTTTTTCTTGGTTTGAAAAGGGGTTTTATATATCTACAGCACATTTATCCCTCTAAATCTAAATGTAGAGTATATATCCTTATGAAAGCTTAAATGTTACTTATATACATATATCCCTTCAAATATTTAAATCTCTCTCTCTATTTGATAACATTTAAATATTACATAAAATACTCGTCAGTTTTGGTGATCCTAAATTAGAATGATACCAAAAAACATTACCAATGATACACGTGTAATATTTTTGAAAGATATTAATGTTTCTGCATTTACGTTTCTAATAGCAACCATGCCTTGCAAATTTAATTAACAAGGACGAGGGACCTGAATACCGATGAGAGAGCTCATGGAAACAAACAGTTAGGCTCGCCCTCCTGACTGAACAACTGGTCACAACTACACAGAATCGAGGGGCAAGGAAATACGATACAGTAGCTCAAAAAATTTTGCAGGGATCTAAATAAAGTTGACATAACTTATAATTCAACAAGTACAATAAAAACGGTTCGGCACTTTACTGTGCCGTACTATAATTCACATACTACAGCTTCAAAACTATCTGGTCCTCCAAGGCAAATTGGAGTTATTCATATTCGAATGCCAGATAGACTGGCCAACAAAAAGATCCATGTCACATGACAATAAAGGAAAGAAGTTTGCCGATTCAGCCAATAAGCAACTTGTTTTTCTCCAAGAAGCCATACTGGGGCACCTCCAGGTTAAATGGAGCTGGACCCTTGCGGATCCTGCCAGAAACATCATAATGTGAACCATGGCAAGGGCAGAACCAGCCACCAAAATCTCCAGCATTTGGTAAAGGGATGCAGCCCAGATGGGTGCAAACACCAACTACAACAAGCCACTCGGGGTTCTTCACCCTATCTGAATCCACTTGGGGATCACGAAGAGATGAAACATCAACACTGTTTGCCAGCTTGGTATCATCCGCTGTTCGGCGCCTTACAAAAACTGACTTCCCACGCCACTTTACAGTGACTATGGACCCTGGTTCTACATCGGAGAGATCTGTTAAATTAAATTGTAAAAACAAAAGTACGTTGAATATGATTAAATAGAGCCTCATTTATATACATAAAAAAAGAGGAAGAAGAGAGGATTTTCCTCAACTGTCCATCAAGATTTCCTCGTGCAGTTGAGGAAATCCTATCTGTTATCATGCCCCCGTAAGATTGTGCTCCTATCAAGGACATTGATCTTGGATCGATATAATGAAAATAATTTGTGAGCGAGAGGCTTCGTGAGTGAGTCTGCTAGTTGATCAACCGTATGTATATGAGAAACACGTAGTTGATATCTGACAACTTGATCTCGTATGAAGTGGAAGTCAATGACAATGTGCTTAATGCATGAGTGCAATACTAGATTGACACATAGATAGGTAGCTCCAACATTATCGTAATATATTGTAGGAGGAAAGGCAGAGTTGATGTTGAGCTCCATGAGCAGATTTGTGATCCAATTTAGTTCAACAGTAGCTGTGGCAATGGCACGGTATTCAACTTCAGTTATGGATCGGGCAATTGTCTTTTGTTTCTTAGAACTCTAACTGATTGAATTAGCTCCAAGGAAGATAATATATCCAGACATGGACGTTCTATAATCAAAGTTTCCTGCCCAATCAGCATCAGGAAAGGCATGAAGATGAAGCGGGGCATGTTTGCGGAGAAAGAGTCCATGATTGAGAGTCCCCTTAAGATATCGCAAAATTCGTTTGACCGTAGACCAATGTATGTTAGATGGTCGATGCATGAATTGTGATAATTTATTGACTGCAAATGAGATATTTGGACGGGTGAGAGCCAAGTACTGTAAGGAAGCAAGTATTTGCCGGTATTGAGTAGAATCCATAGTAGGGCTTCCATCACATAATTTCAGTGATTCGTTAGTAGAGAGGAGAGTGGCAACTTCTTTAGCATCCTGCATATTTGTCTTTGATAATAAGTCTTGAATATATTTTCTTTGTCATAGGAGACCTGAAGAGGTGAATGTTGCTTCCATTCCTAGAAAGTAGCTCAAGGTGCCTAGATCTTTGAGAGTGAATCGAACGGCTAGCTGCTTTAAGAATGCCTGGATCTCCAAAAGATTATTTTCTGTGACAACAATATCATCTACATACACTAGAAGATATATTATGTTTTCATTTTGTTGTCGTAGGAATAATGAGGTATCAAACTTGGAATTGATGAAACCTGTTGATGTTAAAAATGTGCCAAGTTCATTATACTAAGCTCTTGGAGCTTAACGAAGTCCATAAATAGCTTTTTGTAGTTTGCAGATATGCCTTGGACACTGTGGATGAACGAAGCCAAGATGATACTGCATGAAGACATCTTCAGTTAGAGTCCACTGTAAAAAGGCATTGTAACATCCAATTGTCGTATATGCCAGCCCTTTGAGATAGCCAAGCTCAAGATAAGCCGAATTGTTGTGGGTTTGACAATCGGATTGAATGTCTCGATGAAGTCAACACCAGGTCGTTGATGAAACCCTTTAGCGACTAGACATGCTTTATACTTAGCAATAGATCTATCTGGGTTTTGCTTAATTCAAAAGACCCATTTACACCTGATGATGTTTTGTGTGTGATGAGAAGACACTAGAGTCCATGTAGAGTTATGAAGAAGAGCATCATATTCCTCACACATGGCTTTACGCTAGTGAGGAGATTTTTGAGCTTGAGTAATCATGGTGGGTTCACTAGCCTCAAGTGAAGAGTTCGTTATAGCATGTAGATCAAAGACTTGACGTGGTTTAAAAATATCACTTTTGGAGCGTGTTGTCATTTGATGACTAGGAGCTACGGAAGTGGTTGGTTGAGTTGTTGGTATAGTTGGTGGTGAGTCACCGAGAACAATCGGATTAGTCTGCGGTATTTCAATAGCACATGGCAAGGTAGCTAAGGGCATTGCTTCATTAATAGGGGAAGCTTGTGAAGAAGGGATTGGAGAAATAATGGGGGGGAGTAAGGAGCTGTTGAACAGGAGGAGTGTACTGACCAGAAGGGTTAGGATTGGATGATGTTGTGGGAGGTTCATGTGATGGAATTGGGAAGGTACTCTAGTGATATTTGTTTATCAGAATAGCTTGCATGGTAGGATACACATGATTTTGAAAAGGAAAAGAAGACTCAATAAAAATAACGTGACATGACAGAAAGACTTTTTGAGTTTGTGGTTAGTAGCACTAAAAATCATTATATTCAAGAGAGTATCCAATAAAAATGCAAGGTTTGGATCGTGGTGTTAGCTTATGTGAGGCATAAGGACGTAGCCACGGATAACATAGACAACCGAAGACTTTGAGTTTATGCAGGTTTGGAAGCTTATAGAATAGTTTCTCAAATGGTGACTTGTTTCGGAGGACTAGAGTGAGCATACGATTAATGAAATAGATAGTAGTTTAAAAGGCTACTGTCCAAAAAGTTGATGGCATGGAGGCCTGATGTAGAAGTGTGAGCCTAGTTTCAACTATATGTTGATGTTTACGTTCAGCAAAACCAACTAATTGAGGAGTATGAGGGGGTGACTTGAGGTGTTGTATACCACAAGCTACGAGACAGGATGTGAGGGCTTGATATTCGCCTCCGCCATCAGAGTAAACTATTTTAATGGAAGACTGAAAGAAATTTTCGATCAACTTTTTAAAGTTGGTAAAGATTGTGGAAACTTCAAATTTATAACAGAGGGGATATAACCATGTGTACTTAGTGAAATAGTCAATAAAAATAACATAAAATTGAAACTTGTCAAAAGAAAGCATTGGGGTAGGACCCCAAACATCAGTATAAATAATTTCGAATGATTTAGAGTAAGATAAAGAGGATGTTCCAAAAGGTAGTCTATGACTTTTATTACTACGACAAGCATCACAATAAGTTATAATACTGTTAGTAGTAGAGGTAGGAAGTGAATAACGAGAAAGTAACTTTTGTTGAATAAAGGACGAGGGATGACCAAGAGGTCGATGCCACACATCAATTGGAGCTGCAACTGAAGAGTGAACATTGGGCTGGTTTACTTGCGAAGCTGATGGCCACTCATAAATATTGTCTTTATTCTGGCCTTGGACTGAGGATGCCCCCGTGCTCAAATCCTTGACAATAAAGGAGTCAGGAAAGAATTCAATTGAGGTATTATTTTGTTTGCAGAATTGAGAAACAGAAATGAGGTTTCGTTTAATGTGAAGTGCACATAAAACATCATCAAGCATGAAGGTTGTGGTAAGTGAATTAAGCATTGTGGAACTAGTATGAGTGATTAGAATTCCTTTACCATCACCGATAATGATATCTTCATTGCCGCCATAGTTGTTGTGGAGAGACAAGTTCTAAAAATCGGAGGTGATGTGATGTGATGCACTAGAGTCCACAATCCAATTAGCTTGGCTAGTTGTCGGAGTAGTCATGAGATTAGCCTGAGGCCACTGTGTTGGAGCAGGGAGTCAAGGTCGAGATCAATAGACTTTCGTAGAATGTCCAACTTTATCACACAACTGACAGACGATTCGATGATGGCCTCTAAGGTCAGGACGCCTGGGCTGATGATTGTAGGGGTTACCACCTTGATGGTGAGGATGAAAGTGTTGATAAGATGGATGTGAAAGATTTGGTGTGGGACCCACAGGGTTAGGAGGCAGCTTAGCCGGACCTTGATTGACATGCTTATTGTACTGGTTGCTCTTCCTCTTGGATTTTTGACTGACTTGAGCTGTGATAGTTGGTCCGAGCAACTTGTCATCGCGCTTCAAATATGTCTAGTAATCAGTCAACTTATCATAAAGTTCTTCGAATGATATTGGTGAGTCGTGTGCCCGAATTGCGGTTGCCAATTCTTTGTATTCGTCCCCTAGGCCATTAAAGGTGTGGACGAGGACTTCTTCTTCACTAAGGGAATGACCTATCAAAGCCAAGTCATCGATGATAACTTTGATATTTTGTAAGTAATCAGCAATAGTACTTCCCTCTTGTTTCACTTTCATCAGATTGGATAAAAGTTCGAGCATGTGAGTATGCGAGAGATTTGCTAATGTGGTTTGTAACTTGGACCATGCTTTTGCAGCAGTCGTATATGAAGATATTAGTGGGGCGACGAACCCAGTGATTGAGGCTTGAATGGCTTGGAGGATGAGGCGATCTTGACGTAACCATAGTTTGTGGGCTGGATTTGGTATTGGACTGGGTTCTCTTGGGATGTTGAGCACTGCAGGTGGACAATGGAGAGAGCCGTCGATGTAGCCTAAGAGGTCATATCCAAATAAAAGGTTAGAAAATTATGCACGCCAAGATGCATAGTTTTCGTCTTTGGATAATTTGAAAGGAATGAGTGCTGCAACATTGATAGTGATAAGGTCTGGAGGTTGAGAAGTGCTATGGTTCCCTGCAAGGACAATGACTGGAGTGTTAGAGGTAGACGATGAAGCCATTTGATGATACGATGGCCGAAGAGATAGTGGAGAAGAGCCTTCGGCAGAGGAAGCAGTTGGCTCCGATGGGTCGCAAGAAGGAGAGCAAAGTGTTTACTATCGCTAGATAGTGAAGAAAGAGGAAACCGTTGTCACCCCGCCGGATTGGTTTTGCTGCGAGCGATGCAGTGAAGTAGGTGACTTCTGCTGCTTGCTTGTATCGTTTCAAGGAACGAGTGCAAGAGGAGGAGGGGCAGCCGCTTGGTGCAGAACAGGCGTAGAAGACTCAACCAGTGCAGATCGCACCATTTGGTGGAGTTCAGCGGCAGAGGAGAGAGCGTTCTCGGTAGAGGAGAGCACCGAGGCTGAGATCAATGGTGCTGTCCTATTTCTATCACACCGCACGCTGGCTATGGCGGATTGAGAAAGCAACGACGTCGATGGTCGCTGGCAGCATGGCAGTGGAGAGGGAGCAGTAGGAGGTGCCGCAATCGCAGTCACTTGCGAAGAGAATCTACGGCTGTGACTCAAGAGGAGGCAACGAAGAGGGAGAGGAAACGACGGGCTGCAACAAGGCAGGGGGCAGGAGGGGAAGAGGCTACTGCTGGTGTTGATGAAGTGGACGGAGCTCGTCTTGATAACGCCGAGACTCCTGTCGGCGCTGCTGCGCACGGTGCGCTTCTTTTGTGACGATGTAGGGGGAAGGGGGCAGGGGGATTTCACAGAGGAGCGACTCAGCGGGATTTTGCAAAGGAGCAGCTCAGCGGGATTTTGCAGAGGAGTGGCTGCCGATGCAGAGAGAGCGAGGCAGAGAGGGCTCTGCTTTTGCCAAGGAAGGAGAGCAGAATGAGGAAATCTCAATCACCCCGTCGTTCCTTGCCGATTGGTCCGGCCACTGCTGGGCCTGAACGAGGTGCTCGTTTGATGCGACCGAACGCAACTCCTGCACCACCGGTGATTGCGGGTCCAGCCAGGTGGAATGCAACAACGCCGGGGCTGCTCCACCTGCAACACTTGGTTGGGCGATGGCAATGCTGGTGATGACAACTAGCGGTTGGGCGACGGCAGCAGAGAATACTCTGCTTCGGTGGGTTCTGCTCCAACGTCTAGATGCGTGGTGTTCTTCACGCCGCTTGGAAGTCAACCACACGAGGAAAGAAGGACGCTTTGTCGTCGATGCTGTCGTTGGACAGCGGAAAGAAAAGGAAGAAAGAAAAAGCTCTTGCTCAATGCAAGGGCTCTGATACCATGTTAAATTAAATTGTAAAAACAAAAGTATGTTGAATATGGCTGAATAGAGTCTCATTTATATACATAAGAAGAGAGAAAGAAGAGAGGATTTCTCTCAACTATCCACCGAGATTTTCTCGTGCAGTTGAGGAAATCCTATATGTTATCATAACCTCCAATGAAGCTAGCGCAAGGACACCTTTGCTAGCAGACATGCTTAACACAAACTTAAGAATCATGAATCGAAGCAAAGAAGCATAAACAAATCTTCCACTAATCAAAACAAAGTATGCAAATGGGGGGGGTGGGTAACGCTCATGATTGTGTTCATCACCCAACGCTCATGATTGTGTTCATCATAGGTGATCTTTGAGGATGGATTCTTCATAGCAGCCACTGTTGCTGGAAGATTAGCTAAACCCAAATCCTGGTGTCTAGGGACAATGCTTTCAGAAACATACCTATAATTTTTTAATAGCGACACAAATTAAGCAACACAAAATGAAGTAAAGCAGAACTTTTGGATCATTAACAATTATTTAAGATACCAGACATCAATGATATATTATGACAATAAAAAAAATCTATGAGAATAGTTACAATCCATAGAACAAAAACTAAGAAAGCAAAATTCTCAGTACAAGCAGTTCTAAGAAAAACTACTGCACACTAAAAGTTTCCTTAATATGCATTTATTAGAACATGTTTTATAAAAAAAACACCACATACTAGGTGCAAGAGCCACCCTAGATATGTATTAAATGTCACTTGCATGTCCACTCTATCTGGTACAGCAGAATTCTATTGGTAGCATATTAGAAAATTCGATGATTGCAGTCCTCTCACTAGTAATATTTTACATAAGAAATGTTCACCTCTCGTTGCGCTAGGCATCTTTTATATGTCTGTAACTTCTATTCTAATAAAGAAATCTTCCTACAAAGTAATTCTCAATAGTTGGAATTTCAAGATTTTAGGACACAGATTTTCAACTTGTCTCACTTCCTCCTTTTCCATTTTAATTAGCAGATGATCGTTAGAAATACAAGTCCGCAACACATATGTTACATCTATATGTCACAAATCAAAAAAACAATTGTTCTTAGTTTTAGTATATTAAAGCCTTGATGTAGATGATCTTACATTTCTTGAAGAAACAGAAATTATTTCAATGGATTAGCATAGCATTCAGGCAAAAGCAAACTGCACTCCCTTTTTCCGAACTTCAGTAGCTTTAATTCCATTTCCAACCATACAAACAATGTCAGATTCCAATTACCATCGACATGCTTGTAGTTTCTTTTTACTCATTTCTTTCAATCTTTCCCTGATATTTTATTTTCATTGGAACTCCTAAATTTACAACTGCCGTAATCGAATTAAATAGAGAAACTGAGAGAAGTGCCCATTTGGCTTGCTCGAAATAGAGACCAAATTACAATAACTTGCATTTCATACTGGGAAGCAGTAATTACAAGCCAAAGAGGTACTAAACAGGTAGCTTGACAACCTAAATTAAACAAACAAGACACTGTCATGTCATGCCAAATTTAGATCATCTAAACCAAGACTCAGAAGTTGCCCATTTTCAAGCTATAGCTACTTCCAATTCTGAAATCCTCAGCAAGCAAAACCTACTGAAACTATCAATATCTGCATTCAGAAAGCAATTTGGTAGGAGTCAATTCTTTTTCATATCTTACTCTTCTCACATTTGATGGATTAAAGTCAACAACTGTTGCACCATATCTTAACATTAGATCTAAAGAGACTGTCAACTGGCTTTTTATTTGACTCTTTTCAATCCACATCAGCAAATTTAGTTGCTTAGCCCTAGCCTATAGTGTAGTTTTCTCCATGCATAAACTTGCAAATATTTGCTCAAATCTAACTAGATAAACATCATATATACTAATCCCCGGCATTAATTTAGAACCTTGAACCAATAACAGTTTCAGAACTTGTTGAATCAATATATACTGGTCAGCACAGTATCAGCTGTGATCTGTAGCTTCAAATAAAATAAAATAAAATAAAATAAAATAAAATATGAGTTTATTTTGAAAAATATAGCCAAGACCAACAGGATGGTACATGGTCGCCATGCCTGGTATACCATGAAATTCAATCCCAAGCTTGTCATGCAGTAAAATTTGGGCCCCTCTGGTACAACCTAGATTAGAAGGTTTATGTTTCACAACATGAAAGATTGACTAAATCAACAAATCTAAAATTCCTAACAAACAAAAGAAAAACAGTTTAGAATCCTAAAAAAACAGAAATAAGGAAATCCAAATGCGTCTACCACTAAACAGTAATGTAATCTTAATGAACTCAAACATACAAGATTGCATATCATGTTTCATTTTTTTTTAAAATTATGGAATCATATAATCCACTTAAAGCATTCAAGTGTGCTACTTGGGGACCATGGTGATCGAACTCGGCATTTCACCTCACTGTACCCATGTTGATATAATTCAACAACTGCACTTTCGTTGTTGTCCCATCCAAGAAACTCAATTTTGGTCACCAAACTCATGTTGGTTCATAACCAGACCTGTGCAGGTCTGATCCATTCTGTCGTATTGACACACAATGCAATAGGACGTACGATAATACAAAGGTGATAAAAATAGAAGAGAGGAACGGATGATGATGAGGCAATAGAGGAGAGGAGGGGAGGCCAGTAATTTAAAAAGTGCTAAGCGTCAAGGTCTAAAATCGCCCAAGGCACTAGGCGATCGCCCAAGCGAAGCAAAGCACTAAAATATAAAAATATATAATATAATTAATAAATATAATTATTTAAATAAAAATATACTATTAAATTAAGAAAATCTAAGGTACAAAATCACAATGTCACGTTACTAAAAAGTTTCAAAAACCAAAACAATAAAATTTTACATCAAAGTCATTCATCATAATCAATATTATCGTCATTTTCATATAAATCATCTTCATTGAATTCATCCTCTTCATCTTGTCCTTCCTCTTCATAAAAATATGTTTCATTCTCAATGTCTTCAACAATAGCAGGAGCCGAGCTTGATGCTTTTGCACTTATTTTTCTCTTTGTCATCTGTCTTGTATATGTTTGTAATTCTCCAACACCTGAAGCTCTTACCACATCTCCCCATGTCAATCTATAATCTTCAAATACAAGCTCGTCTTCGACATCTTGCAAGTTGACACCCATTTCTCCCACCAACCACTCATTTGAATCATCAATATGTTGTAATGAGATTTGATCAATTGTATTTCACAAATTATGACGAGCCTTCAAAGCTTGATTATACTTTATGTAAATAAGATCATGTAATCGCTGATGTTTCAATCAGTTCCTTCTCTTTGAGTAAATCTATCATATCATATAATTTAAAAATATATTAATATATTTATTTAAATAAATAAATTATTTGAAACAAAAATATTTATTGATTCTTACATGCTCAAAGACATTCTAGTTTCACTCACAACTCGAAACACTACATGTCAAACTAAGTACTTTGATAGCAAATTAGTATAAGTTTGGGGTAGACTTTCCAAATAGACTCCACCATTCAGTTACAAAATTTATATTATTATTAGCAATAACATAATAACATACTATAGATGAAATTAATTATATCAAATTATTAATACCTGGAGACGTAGTTGTCCTGGATCGAACTGTCATTAGAATTCCAAAAAGAACTTCGGCATTTTTATATAGAGATAATTTATGAATAATCTTATCTTGCACCTCAAGGCTTGGAACTAATCTTATAACGCACTGATATAACCCATCCAAAACTTCTGCAACAAACCCAACAGATTTAATCATATAAAAGAATTCGGGGTTCAAATAATATCCTACTGCATGTAAGGGACGATAAAGTTGACAATTCCATCTTTCGTCAATGATTGTAAAATTTTTCTCATATTTTTCTTGATTTTCATTAAAAGACCTTTTAATCGTCTCCTTTACTCTATCCATAGCCTTATAAATATATCTCATTGCAAGCTTATTTTCATTATCCACCAATCGAAGGACTCGAACAAGAGGGCCCATTACCCTTAATATATAAACCACATGATTCCAAAAGGATGATATTAAGATGATATCAGTAGCCTTCTTGTCTTTTGTTTCTTTTTGCCCATTTGCTTGTCACCCATTTCTCAGAAGTAAACATATTTATCAAATTATGTTTTTGATGATGCACATTCTGTAATGTCAAGAATAAAGTAGCAAATCGGGTGATACTATATCTTACTAATTCTTTGTTGCCTATGAATTCTCTCATCATATTCAAAGCCCCAATATGATTATAAAGAAATCCAATAATAAAAATTGCCCTTTCTAAAGTTTTTTTTGATGTCTGGGATCTTTCCAATATCCTCCAACATTAAATTAATATAATGTGCCACACATGGAGTCCAATATAAGTGCTGTTTTTTTGTTTCAAGTAATTTACCTGAGATAAAGGATAACAAAAATGATAAGACTTACGAGTTTAATATATTTAATTAAAGATAAAATAATTAAAATTTTAAAAAATTTAAAAGATGAATATTACTAGCTAATACATAGTTGCTTCCATTGTTGGTTATGACTTGAACGACATTTTGTTCTCCAATTTCTTCCACAAATTTGTCAAGTAAATCATATATCTTATCTCCAGATTTTACAAAAGATGAAGCATCTATTGACTTCACAAACATAGTCCCTAAAGAACAATTAACCATAAAATTAATTATACTCCTGCACCTCCTATCAGTCCAATCATCTGACATAATAGAGCAACCATATGTTGCCCATGATTTTTTTGACCTTTTAGTAAATCATTTGTATAATTCAACTCTTTTTGTAATAATGAAGCTCGCATCTCATAATAACTTGGAGGTTTTAATCTTGCACCATATCTTCCAATAGCTTCAATCATATCCTTAAAACTGTTTAAACGAGTAGTACTAAGAGGAAGACCAGCCTGATAGAAGAAGTGAGCAATGTGTTGAATTGTTCTTTCTCTTATTTCTTTATCACAAGCATCACTTATATTTGTTTATCTAAATTTTGAGCCTCCTGCTTGCCCTTGTTGCTTTTGTGATCCTTGAAACATATACAGATCCATCGATCCTTTTTTAGCCTTCTTAGTACTCACAACTTCTTTTCATTTTTTGTCATATACTTTTTTCCCACTTGGGTTAAAACTCATAGAATAATCTTCTTTGTCCCTAAGATGTTCAACATCATCTTCCAGTAAATTCCCGTAAGATTCATTCTTTTGTATCTTCTTTTCATTCATATAACTCAGCAAATCTTCTTTAATCTCAGTGGATACTTTTTGCAAGCTGTTGTATTCTTGAAATTTCCTACTAAATGTTGTTTTGCACGAAAAATACCATCTTTAGTAGTCTTATCATAAAACATACAGGCCACTGTATTAGGATCTTTCGGATCCTTTAAATAATTATACTTCCATGCAAGATCTTTTTTTGATGTCATCGTAGAATCAATTAAGTTGCTCTGAACACTTGTCATTTATCCTGAAACCTAACAATAATTTTAAATAAATAAAAATTAATAGTGTTAAAATAAAAAAAATATATTATTAATTTAATAAATAAAAAATTTTGTTATTAGTATACAGTTAGCAGTATACTGTTAATATACTGTTAACAGTATACTGTCAAAGCTAGGATTGAGAAGGAAGACCGAGCTTGTTGAAGCAATGACAGAAGGCGACAACGGCAGCAGGTGATAGCGGCAGCTGGAGTGGGAGCGGCGAGCAACAGCGACAACGACAGCTGGAGCGGGTGCAGCGAGTGACAGCGATAGCTGGAGTGGGAGTGGCGAGTGACAGCGATAGCTGGAGTGGGAGCGGCGAGCGACAGCGGGAGCGGAAGCGTCGAGCGACAACGAGAGCAGGAAGCGGTAGCGGGAGCGAGAACGACGAGCAGCAGCGACAGCAGACACCAGCGACAACGGCAATAAAGACCAATCGCGAGGCTTAAGGTTGGGGAAGTCAGTGAAGTCACGAGAGAGGTTAATATCGGTGATTTAGTTGGTTCAATCAACCAACTAAATCACCAGAGACTGAACCATACCTAAAATTCTAGTTCGGTCGCCTGGTTTAACTCGGGCGCTTGCCCGAAGCGCCCGATGCATGGGCTCGGGCGAGTGCCCAGGCAACACCTCTTTGAAGTGCACCGTCTAGAAGTATAGCGAGGCGCGCCTGAGCGCCTTTTTAATTCACTAGAGAGGCAATAGATGGTAAATCCTATATCACCGGAGGATGCCCCAAAATTGAGTGGTCCGCAATCCACATGCTGATTCTCTACAATTCTTGGCCAAATATCACAAACCCCGACCATCACGAAGTTGTTATTACAAAAGCTGCTTCTATAGCCATCAAGACCATGAAAAAATTAAGAAAGCAAACCAAGAGACATCTCTACCAAAAGGAAAGATGAAATATCTCCCAGATTGGATTTAACTATCCTCCAATTGGAAGAGACATGGATCCCCTACAACACTAGTTCTGAACTATTAGAAATCCTACAGAGCAAGAAGAGAAGAACAAAATAAAGAAAAGACTAAGCAAGGATAAAAATGATAGAAGATAGGAAAATAAGAGAAGAAAATAACTAAAAAGAAAAAAGAAGAATGAAATATTTGAATAAATTTTAAAATAATATAAATTAATTAAAAAAATAAAAGTTATATAACCTACATATGATCACTTAGACTTTATGTTTTAGATATATCCAAAAACATTTTAAATCATGTCATTTCCCTGTACCTCAAATAATTGGAAACTACAGCTTGTTATTGTTGTATCCCATACCCTATCTTCAATTTGGACCCTTGTCAGTCACATCCACTGCAAGAGCATGTCACACACTAGACAAATATCATACATACATGTGTCACTTTGCCCAAGTCTGAGCAACATAACTTAGATACTAAAAGAAAAAGAATGATCACCAATCTACCTATTATCTTGTGCTTGCAGCTACAAAAACTAGTGAATTGAAGAAATTATGGCTCCATAAAACAAAACAAATAACGTAACCGAGTAAAATTAGGTCAAACTTATTGTGATAAGTGCACTAGAAAAATTAAAAATGTATCTCACTAATGCAGGAGCAATTTAGTTTGTTATTTGAATAAATTTTATTAGTTTCGAGATATTTTGCATTTGTCGTAAGTTGCCATATTGTCACGGACTTAGCTAGTTTTGCCTAAGCTGTGCAGCATCATTGCATATCAGTTCGCAAAGGTCAACCTCCTCGAAATCTCCTACGATCCCTTAGGACCTAAAATAGAGAAGATGAGACAGAGAAAGTGCTTCACACGGGATCCACAAGCAACCCTTTCAGCAAACACTTTATAGCCAATGCAAATTCCAACCATGGATATCACAAGCTCAGAATGGTTGCAAAACAAAGGTATAAAATTGGTCTACTACAGACCGAAATCTAGTACAAGTGTCCACATGACATTATCATTATGTACAAGCCTGAAACGACAATCAAACTCGTTCAAATGGGGCTGTTTAGCCTTTGGCCAGCCCTTTACATGCTTTGCAAAGTAAGAACAAACCGAAAAGACATGGACATGCATAAGCATAACACCGAATAAGCTGTTTACAATTTATCCATGACATTCTCCCCCACTTATTCCTTCGATGTTCTCGTCGAAGCCTTGATTGACACTGCAACTCTTTGCCTTTACTAGATCTTCAATCTTCTACTCCTACTGCGATGCGTCCCTTAGCTCCAAGTTATTCTCTACTTATTATTATTGAGTTGTTGAACTTTAATCCGCCATGTTGCTTCAACTTGCCAATGACTCTAACTCTAGTGTGGGGTCGACAGAGTTGTGCTGATCCTTGCTGATTTTTGTGGATTCATATGATGAAGGAAAAGATCATCTTTGATATGCGTCAGTCTTCAAATTCTTCTTATCCCTTGAACTGGATAGATGCTTGTTGGAGCTTTAACGAGTATCGTCTCGCAACCTTTAAAGTTTTCAAGTCCTTCCTCCGCAAAATTTTTCCATCGAATCTTCTTCCACTTAGTTGTCTCGTCCAAGTAGGTTCGCATCACTTCCGCTTTCGATTGGCATTCAGTTGGGAAATGAAACGGACAATCTACTCTCAGTAGTACCGATCACCATTGGTGAGGGCTTGACAACTATTGTCTTCCATTAGTCTTTTCAAAGGGTTTTCAAATATGTGCAGAGCTCCTCTACTGGATAACTAAGAGAGCTGGGATATTCGGTTCCGCCTATTCTCTTGAGAGTTGAGAAGGCAAAGGTTACTTGACTTCGCCCGCCTTTTCGAGGTTATATTTCGTGCGTCGAGCTGGTTACTAGAATTCGTCTACTCTTAGCTCACACTTCCGAAGCACTTGAAGTGTTTGCAATCTTTGCACTGAGTCAGCTATTGTGATTCACCTTTTCATTGCCATTGAACTTCTGGAATGCAAGAAGTTATCACTCCAACTTGGAGCAAGTCTCCGATAGATTTGGTCGCCTTTGGGATTGTATCGCCTTCTCCATCATTCCTATCGCCTACTCCTCTGAGTAGCAAAGGTATAGCACTGCGTACTGCCTGCTTCGTTCCTTGGTCCTACAATCTTGCATCGACCCGAAGTCCTTCACTTACGGCAATCTCGATGAGAAGTCCATTGACACCGTTCTTATGAAGTTCTCTGGCCTCTACCCTTCAGTCTTGTCATGGTACATGGAGTTTGCCAATGCATTCTCCTCCTCCACGGCCCATATCACGACCAAGCGCTCTCCCTCTATGAGAGCAAGGGATCGATGACTCCCCAGAAGTCCCGCCTCTGCGGTACCATGGCGTTGTAATGCTCATAGTACTACTATCCGTTGTCTCGTATCTGTGTCCCTTCTTCGCGATCAGTAGATCTGCCTTTACGGCACTGCAGCATTCCTCTGAATACACCTTCATTCTAACTGATGATTGATTTTGGGTAACTGAGTCCCTCTAGACTCGTCATTGCTTCCTCGCCCTTTTTCGACCACCTGCTTCAACACCTCTATGTTCTCTGAGTAGTTCCACTTGGTCGATGGAAAGACAGACTGTTAGGGATCGAGCGGCACTAAGAGGGGGGGGTGAATTAGTGCAACGGTAAAGAACGATAGATTTTTCAGCGATTAACACAAGTTCGAAAACTTCGTACGAATGAATGCAACGTTTCGTTTGAACCCGAAAAGATTGCGTTTCAACTTTAAAGCATACGTAATAAGATGAAGATAAAGTTGAGTAAATAAGGCAGCAAGTGGAAAGGGTTTGCAGCAAAGTAAATAGCAAGAACGTAAATGCAAACCAGATTTTTATAGTGGTTCGGTCATTCGACCTACGTCCACTCCCGATTCCTCTTGCTTGAGGCCACCAGCTTTCCACTAGCTATCCTCCTTCCAATGGGTGAGGATGAACTCCCTCACAACACCTCTCCTTTTGACGGGCTTAGGAGATAACCCTTACAAAGCACTCTTACCCCTCTCTTGGACTAGAACACTCTTAAGACTTAGAGAAGATTTGACACACTTTCAAGAGAGTTTCCCCCTTCCTTTTTTTCAGTTCTAGACACCCCCTAAACTCTGAATGAGTGGGGTATTTATAAGCCTCAAAGTGATTCAAATTTGGAGCCCAAACTTTGAGCCAAAATTTGAACAAATTTGAGTTTTCGGTCTTTGTCAGATTGGGCAGATCGACACACCCGGTGGTGCTCGCTTTGGCTTTCAAGCGCTGGGCGGTAGCAGCAGTGCTACCGCCCAGCACGTAGCTGCTGGGCGGTGCCACCGCCCAGCAAACAAGCTGTTGGGTGGTGCTACCGCCCAGCTATGCTGGTTCTGTTTGGGCCAAAAACTTTGGCCCAAACTAAGGCCCAATGGCCCCTACTTTGGGTTAAAGGATTAACACCTAATCCTAACCCAAATTAATGTGCTAACTACGAAATTAAAGATATTCCTAAGCTATTACAAAGTTCGCAAGTCAAGTCTTCTTCCGTCGAGCTTCCGGCGAACTTCCGGCGGTCTTCCGACGATCCCTCGGAAACCATCCTGCGGACTCCCGGCAAGCTTTCGGACTCCACGGTGATTTTGGCAAGTTCCCCCGAGCTTCGTTGGCAAGCTCTGATCTTTCTTGGCAAGCTCCGCGAACTTCCGACGAACCTTCCGGCGAACTTTCGAAAACCCTTCGGCAAGCTCCCTACTCGTTCTCGGCCAGTTCCGGTAGCACTCCCAATGAATCTTCGGACTTTCATCGAACACTCGAACTCCCAATGATCCATCACACTTGACTTCGACCCTTTGTTCCACTCTACGTCTTCATCCTTATCGTAGTTACTCCTGCACAACAACAAACACTCTACTTCGATCTAGACAGTTATTACAATGCGAATTGACATTCAGTTGCCCGGCACGTCATTGGTTGGCGCTTCGTGCGATCCTTCGGCACATTGTCCTCTCTTGCGGTCCGTTGTCCAATCGGCGATTGACCTCCGCAATCCCGATATCCTTGGCGCAACACGCTCTTCTTGGCTCGATGCCCGACGTACGAAGCCTCCTGTCGATAGTCGACCGAACCTCCGGCTCGACATCCAATATCCTGACGTGATCACCTCCGGCGCAACGTCAATTTCTCCAGCGTCAATTGTCTAATCCTGATCGATAGTAGACCTGCGTAACTCAAAACGTAATTAGACCACAAATCACACTCAATTAGTTTCATTATCAAAATCTGAGATTCAACAATCTCCCCCTTTTTGATGATGACAACTAATTGATGACTGACGGAGTTAACCATAACTCCTCGGAGTTTAACACAAACTCCCCCTATCAATATGCCATTGATAGATCCCTTGGATTATCCCAAATCCAAGTAACATGTATCATTCATGTAGTGAGAAATATAAATCCAACCATCATGCAAATATAAAATATTCAATAAATGCATGAAGTCATCAATCTAATTCTCCCCCTATGTTATCAACAAAAAAGAGAAGTAGCATCATAGCTAGTTTAAAAGATATGCAAATTTTTACAACACACTAGCTATTTATCACATCATACAACATTTTGCAATACAACATCAAATAATACCATTCAATTATAGCAAGTTTCAAGGATGAGCAATGATGGTAATTTTCACTTGCTTCTTGAG
This sequence comes from Musa beccarii, assembly GCA_024322285.1. NCBI lineage: Eukaryota > Viridiplantae > Streptophyta > Magnoliopsida > Zingiberales > Musaceae > Musa > Musa beccarii. The sequence continues at coordinate 22,781,565 of CM044396.1, forward strand.
ATGTGCAAGTTTGCACCTTGTTTCTCACGATAGCAATATTTGCATCCTTTGATATAACAATTCTTAGCTTCTCATAAAGTTGCAAAATAGGAATCAAGATGGCAATTTTTTGCAATGTTCGAGCTAAAAACTTTCTCCCCCTTTGTTATAAAAAAGAAAGGGAGGATCAAATACTTCAAATAATCTTGCATGAGATTCAACAATAATTTGTAACAAAAATGTAAGCAATTTTGAAGAAGTAAAATTGAGCAAGATTTTTGCCTCTCTTGAGATAGCAATTTTTTGCTTCTCAATGTTCAAGCTAGCAAAATTTTCTCTTTTGATGCACAAGCTAGCAATTTTCTTCCTCTTGAATGAGCTAGCAAATTAATCATGCAAGCTAGCAATAAATTTTCTCCTCCTTTGTTTTTGTCAAAAAGAAGGGAAGAATACAATTAGTCAATGCTTTAATCATGACAAAATAACAAATTTACATCATGAATTTTTAACATATCAAGTCATGAATTCAAGTGAGTTATAAACAAATCATGGTATGAGGGAAATTTATAGCAAGCAAGCAATAATGATAAGCTAGCATACTTTGCGATACACAAACTAGCTCCCTTTCAATTTTTTTCTTTTGCAACTAAGTTTCCCTTTTGCAAGCTATCAACTTTTTGTTGCAATGAGCTAGTAATTTTTGTAAAATTTATAACATTTTAAAACTGTAAGCTCATGAGTTAAAAAATAATGTAACTTTGCAATTTCTTTCTTCTCATTTTGAGAAGTGCAAGTTTTGCCTTTTGCAAGTTCTAACTAGCTATGTTTGTCACTTTCACTTGTGATACATAAGCTAGCAAGCTAACTCCCCCTTTGTCATTATCGAAAAGAAGGGATGAATAATATTTCAATGAAATAATTTTGCATCAATCAATATATCAGTCATCACATGATTCATACAAGACAATAATGCAAAAAAGTCATGTCATGAAGGATATCAATATGTAAATTCAACAAGGATTAAAACCAGAAGATATCATTCATAATTCATAACTTTCCTTTTAGCAAGATCAAAATTCATATTTATCAATTTTTAATTCAAGATAAATGTCATATAACCAAGAATCATGATATATAAAAGCATATCAATATCAAGGATCAAATCATGATTACAAGTGCTAATATATTTTCTTTTCATTCATTTTCAAGCCATGATAAAAGAATAAATTAATGATTCAATCATTAAGCATATTTCTTTTATATCAATTTCGAATCATATAAGGCTTACATGGCAAATATCAATTCATGATAAAGGGTATACAACCAAGAATCATAATGTATAAAAGCATATCAATATCAAGGATCAAATCATGATTCAATAATTCTTTATCATAACGCAAATTTCATTTATCAAATATTCAATTTACCACACAAGACAAAGAAATCATGTCACTTTTAGGATCATGAAATATATGACATCAAGGCTCATGATTCATTTAAAAAGATATAGCACAAAGAGTAACTTGATTCATGCATAAGAATTCCAAGTATCAAGTAGATATCAAGACTTGGATTGTGATAAAGCTCACTCAAGTTTGAATCATCAAAATCATTAACATAGTTTATGAGATTCACAAAAAAAAACATAAACTTGAATTGTTCTCCTCTTTGGTAAATGATAAAAAGAAGCAATCATTTTCGAGATTCAAAATGCTAGCAATTTGCATTAATCATGACAAGTGATACATCAAAAGTCTACATCATTATTTCAATCAAGTCATGAAGCATATAAAGTAGTATTGAAACATGAGAGAAAAGTTCAAATTATCAAATCATAATCAATTCATCGAAATCACTTCTATAATTTATGAGATTCTTAAGATATCATGAAATCATTAATCTCGATAAGATAGTAAATATAATTTCTTTATGTTTCATCATATAAGTATGTCTTTTGCCTTTATATGCCAAATCAAAATATTCAAAAACGGAAGACAAACTTCATTATAAGCATTGTCAAAACAACACATTGTTTCAAGACATGAGATTTAATTTATCATGATAATGTGTTTCATTTTGTTTCAAACAAGTGTGCTCATGTTTCAAAAGATGAGTATCAAATTTAAGACCAAAGCATGAGTTTGTCATCAAGATATGATATCACAAAGTCATTAAGCATGATAACAAACTTTTAGTATTTTCATTTCAATGATGATTTCATAATGTAAGTTCAAACATTTATATGGAACCCATCATTGTAGAAATTCAAAATACAAGTTTGTCATTAAACCCATTAAGATCAAATGCATCAAATATCATGATAGTATATTTTCTCATCTTTATGAGTTTCATTTTAAGTGATTTGATTTTTCATAAGGATGTTCAAAATTTTCATATATGAAAATGTCATGCATCATATTCAAAAATGAAAATATCATCAAGATCATTTTAATTCTTTCTTACATTAGTTATAACAAGATGATCGATGCTCAAATTTTTGGTAAAATCATGTATTATTTTATAAATCTGAAAAATAATTTTCGTCATGAAACCCATTAAGTTCAAATATAACACAAGGCAACATCAAAGCCACATTTCTTTCATTTTGAAAATTTGTGAGTTGGGTTTTTATAATTGATTTCATGAAGACATATATCAATAAAAATTTCATCATAAAAAGGGTTAAAAACCATTAAGCCAAGATGGAAGTTTTCAAATTATAATCAAGTTACATACATCTATCATCAAAATTATGCATCTATTTATAAATTTGAAAAATAAGTTTCATCATCACAATATGACACTTTATTACTTCAAAAGCTCATGCATGATATAAAATCGTCAAGCATCATGAAAAGCAATAAAAACATTAAGATACACATACATGGATTAATCATAAGCATTATCACAAATCATGCATCATTCATATTTTTAATTTTTAAAAAATTACTAGAAAGGAAAAAGCAAAAAAAAAATCCTACCAACTATTTCAAGCAACTCATGAAAGGATCATGTAATTTCAAAGTAAGGTAAGAACAACTTAGGTGAGTTTCTTATCTCATTGTCGAAAACCGTCAAAGCCCATTTCGCCTCTTCTTTACTTGATTCTTCTTTGCAACCCTTCTTCTTCTTCTTTGGCCTCTTTCTCCGTTCAAGTTCATTTGTGCTTTTTAATTTTTATTTAATGAACTTGTTAACATTCATTGTTATGTGTTCAATGTCTTCATTGTCCTCATCACTTGAGTCATCACTCAAGTGGCATTCATTTGTCCGATATTCCAAATCCTTCTTGTTCTTTAGAAGGTGGTTCATATATTCATCATGTTCCAAATGTTCGAAGAAACTCATTTCATATGTCATTAGTGAACCGATTAGTTCTTCCAATGAAAAATCATTTAAATTTTTAGTCTCTTGTATTGCGGTTACTTTTGGATCCCAACTTTTTGGGAGGGATCTTAAAATCTTATTAGTGAGTTCAAAATTCGAAAAACATTTACCAAGACTTTTCAAGCTATTGGCGACATCCGTGAAGCGGGTGTATATATCACCGATAGTTTCGCTTAGTGTCATTCGGAATAGCTCAAAATCATGCAATAAGAGGTTTACCTTCGAGTCTTTAACTCTACTAGTTCCCTCGTGCGTGATTTCAAGTGTTCGTCAAATATCGAAAGCCGTTTCGCACATTGAAATCCGATTGAACTCGTTCTTGTCTAAAGCGCAAAATAAGGCATTCATAGCCTTTGCGTTTAAAAAAAAGACCTTTTATCCAAATCCGACCATTCGTTTGTCGGTTTAGAGGAAGGTTGAAAGCCATTTTCGATGATGTTCCACAAATCCAAATTCATTGAAAGCATGAAAACTCTCATTCGAGTTTTCCAATATGTGTAGTCCGAACCGTTAAAGAACGGTAGACGAAAAACCGAAAAGCCCTCTTGAAAACCATTTAGAGCCATTTCTCACGGGTGTAAATCCGAAAGAGAAAGAATGTGGCTCTGATACCAATTGGTAGGGCTCAAGCGGCACTAAGAGGGGGGGGTGAATTAGTGCAGCGGTAAAGAACGATAGATTTTTCAGCGATTAACACAAGTTCGGAAACTTCGTACGAATGAATGCAACGTTTCGTTTGAACTCGGAAAGATTGCGTTTCAACTTTAAAGCATACGTAATAAGATGAAGATGAAGTTGAGTAAATAAGGCAGCAAGTGGAAAGGGTTTGCAGCAAAGTAAATAGCAAGAATGTAACTGCAAACTAGATTTTTATAGTGGTTCGGTCATCCGACCTACGTCCACTCCCGATTCCTCTTGCTTGAGGCCACCGGCTTTCCACTAGCTATCCTCCTTCCAATGGGCGAGGATGAACTCCCTCACAGCACCTCTCCTTTTGATAGGCTTAGGAGATAACCCTTACAAAGCACTCTTACCCCTCTCTTGGACTAGAACACTCTTAAGACTTAGGGAAGATTTGACACACTTTCAAGAGAGTTTCCCCCTTCCTTTTTTTCAGTTCTAGACACCCCCTAAACTCTGAATGAGTGGGGTATTTATAAGCCTCAAAGTGATTCAAATTTGGAGCCCAAACTTTGAGCCAAAATTTGAACAAATTTGAGTTTCTGTCTTTGTCAAGATTGGCAGATCGACACACCCAGCGGTGCTACCGCTGGCTTTCAGCGTTGGGCGGTAGCAAAGAATGCTACCGCCAAAGACGTTAGCTTCTTTGGCGGTGCACCGCCAAAGCACACATTGTTGGCGATGCCACCACCCAAACACACAAGCTCTTGGGCATACGCCTAATCATCATTGTCTTGGTTTTGTTTGGGCCAAAAACTTTGGCCCAAACTAAGGCCCAATGCCCCCTACTTTGGGTTAAAGGATTAACACATAATCCTAACCCAAATTAATGTGCTAACTACGAAATTAAAGACATTCCTAAGCTATTATAAAGTCCGCAAGTCAAGTCTTCTTCCGTCGAGCTTCCGGCGGTCTTCCGACGATCCCTCGGAAACCATTCTACGGACTCCCGGCAAGCTTTCGGACTCCACGGTGATTTTGGCGAGTTCCCCCGAGCTTCTTTGGCAAGCTCTGATCTTTCTTGGCAAGCTCCACGAACTTCCGACGAACCTTCCGGCGAACTTCCGACGAACCTTCCGGCGAACTTCCGAAAACCCTTCGACAAGCTCCCTACTCGTTCTCGGCCAGTTCCGGCAGCACTCCCAACAAATCTTCAGACTTCCATCGAACACTCGAACTCCCAACAATCCATCGCACTTGACTTCGACCCTTCGTTTCGCTCTACGTCTTCATCCTTATCGTAGTTACTCCTGCACAACAACAAACACTTTACTTCGATCTAGACAATTATTACAATGCGAATTGACATTCAGTTGCCCTGCACGTCATTGGTTGGCGCTTCGTGCGGTCCTTCGGCACATTGTGCTCTCTTGCGGTCCGTTGCCCAATCGGCGATTGACCTCTGCAATCCCGATATCCTTGGCGCAACACGCTCTTCTTGGCTCGATGCCCGACGTACGAAGCCTCCTACCGATAGTCAATCGAACCTCCGGCTCGACATCCAATATCCTGACGTGATCACCTCCGGCGCAACGTCAATTTCTCCAGCGTCAACTGTCTAATCCTGATCGATAGTAGACCTGCATAACTCAAAACGCAATTAGACCACAAATCACACTCAATTAGTTTCATCATCAAAATTCGAGATTCAACATAGACTACAACTCCCATGTATGGCCTCCACCATCATATTGCAGGGCTTGCACCACTTCTGTTCTCCTTAGCTTCATTGGTTGCAACGTTCGCTTACTCAGCCTTGTTCTCTGACTTGCCAGGCTCCCTTAAACGAATGTGAGCTCTGAAGCAGTCCAACTCTTCAGCTGGTCTGATCATACTTCTGCATGATCCAGTCCCCCCATGGGACTCACTGGGTAGCTGAGTCCCTTTGGACTCGTCATTGCTTCCTTGCCCTTTTTCGACCACCTGCTTCAACACCTCTGTATTCTCTGAGCAGTTCCTCTTGGTTGATGAAAAGACAGACTGCAACTCCTATGTATGGCCTCTTCCATCATGTTACAGGGCTTGCACCGCTTCTGTTCTCCTTAAGTTCATTAGTCGCAACGTTCACTTACTCGACCTTATCCTCTGACTTGCCGGGCTCCCTTAAGCGAATGCGAGCTTTAAAGCAGTCCAACTCTTCAGCTGCTTTGATCATACCTTTGCATGATCCAGTCCCCCCATGGGACTCACTGGTACTTGCATCTGAACTTCTCCCTCGGTAGTGCACAGCCCCCATAAGTTGATGGCCAAGGCTTTCATTCAATGCAACATTCGATGCACACACGGAAGACCCACCTTTGTGGTACCATGGCATTCCCTACTTGAATCCATAGCCCTTCTTGCCGTCATGTCGCTCACCGAAGTGGAGCTCCCAGTTGCCCTCCCGATCATACCTCCGTATGATCTTATCTCTCATAGGACAAGACTTATGTGTGTCGCATTACCTCGAACTATTCCACCATGATCCGCTGCAACATATCACCTCCTAGTGATATCTCCTTGCATTCTGATCCTTATGGTATGAACTCGAACTACGATCTCTCTATCTGTGGCCTTCGCCAACACATCGCAGGGCCTTTGCTACTTTCAATTTTGTTTGCTCCTTTGGCAATCGACCTTCGTCCACCCGCTCTCGGGTCACACCCGGACGAAGCATAGCTCTAGGACAGTCCGTCACCTAGCAGCTCCTCTGAAGTCCCATGACTTCACTGAAATTGGTGCACCATTGTCTGGATCCTGGGCCTCTACCTCTACCAGCATAATCTCCGCTATGCACCGCTTTCCTCATGGCAACTCAAATAGCAACACTATGGCATATTCTTCAATAGTACCTACCTCTGCATCCTCTTGCCCCATGCCAAGGCCTTCTAATGCCAACTTCGCCTCTACAAGCTGTGTCACCTTAGTTCCTCGGTCAAATGCTTCACCGAGATAAGGTGCATGTGCCTCGAAGTTCCCTTCGTCTTTGGCACCATGCAAGATGAGTTTGCTCCATCAGAATAAGAAACCCATGGAACGACATGATCCTGCTCTTGCCTTTGCAAGAGTCTATGTCCTTGACCTCTGTCTAAGGAAAGCTCCAAGCCCCCGCTTCATGTTCTATCTTCTATGCCACTCCCTTCATACAGCTTGGGTGTTTCACCAAGTTATCCCCAAGTTGCTTCGCTTCTCGATTTGCATAGAGTTAATGGTAGTCCTCATGCCCACCATTCCACGGGTCAGCCCTCTGTTGAGTCCAATCTCCATATCGGCTCCAAGTGTGCTTTCACTTTGTGTTGCCTTGGGTCGCTCTCCCACTTGATCTCGCTATGCGTCCACCAACGCATTGCCTCCTGCGAGATCATGTGACGAGTCCTCGCCATTCGCTCGGTCCATTAAGCTTTGTCTTGAGGTGCTCCTCCTCAACGTGTGCGGTCCGTTGGACATGATTCTCCCTCTGGAGAACTGAAACTTATCCCTCCTGGATATCTACCCCGTTGGAGCAACTTCTCTCTTCGCATCCTTCACTCTAGAAGTTTTAGAGATCACCATCCCCTTGGACTACTTCGTCTTCCTGAACAAACGGTGCACTATTCTGCCTCCACAAATGGATCTGTTAGATTGTGACTCTTCGCTAATACAGCTCCCACTGCACTCATCTAGGTCTAGCAACATGCTAAACCTACTGCACACTTCATCCTCTTACGAACGTGTCCTGCACATGCCAAAAAAAAAGTTTCAATGCTCCATGGCACCGACCTTTGGCCACCTTGGGATGGCCATGGATAGTCCATCGCCTGCATACAAGCCCTTGTATGAGTATCGAATTCCTTGAGTTTGCAACTCCCCTCACCTCTGTGGGCTTTACACAACTCTTTCGATCGCTGAACAACTCATTCCACCTTGCACGGTCTCATACTTTGCCAAGCGGCCCGCTTGCCTCGAGCACCGCCAAGTTTGGATGCCAATGTCAAGCCACTACTCGAACTCAGCCATCCCAACCTTTGTGCGCTACGTAATTCTTCTTAGCTTGTTTGTTCTCGTGGTGCCTCTTGCGCGAAGGGTTGGCCATTCCTCTAAATGCTATCCTCAGATACCCACTCCTCTGAGCGACTCCTTCCCCTACAACTCCATGTTCGTTTCCAAACGGTTGCGCATGTTGGCTGCCCTCAACACAGCCCCGCTAGGTCCCTCACGTTTGCATGCTAAGTGTTTCTATGTATGCTTGTCCCGCTCTAATACTATCTGTCACGGACTTAGCTAGTTTTGCCTAACTCGTGCGGCACCATTGCGTATCAGTCCGCAAAGGTTAGCCTCCCCGAAATCTTCTACGATCCCTTAGGACCTACAAAAGAGAAGACGAGACAGAGAAAGCGCTTCACACAGGATCCACAAGCAACCCTTTCAGCAAACACATTATAACCAATACAAATTCCAACCATGGATATCACAACCTCAGAATGGTTGCAAAACAAAAGTATAAAATTGGTCCACTACAGACCGAAATCTAGTACAAGTGTCAACATGACACTATCATTATGTACAAGCTTGAAACGACCACCAAACTCGCTCAAATGAGGCTGTTTAGCCTTTGGCCAACCCTTTACATGCTTTGCAAAGTAAGAACAAACCGAAAAAACACGGACATGCATAAGCATTATACCGAACAAGCCGTTTACAATTTGTTCGTAACAACATGGCAACATATACTCAAGGCAAAGAAAAACGAAACAAATACAAGAAAAGTAGAATAAATCAAATTCTTGATTGATGATTATAATTTTTTATTGGAGATTTTAAATATACATCTTTACAAATATGAAAGTCTATCAATCAATAATTTCATCAAGAAAGGAAGATTATCCCTCAAATCAAGTCAAAAATATTATCTTCTTTGAAGGATGGAATAGATCGAATATTTGATTTGATGTGATTGTAAATTTCCTTATTTTTGTAATTTTTTTATCTTTGGACTTGAGCTTATGAAAACTATTGAAATGCATCAACAAAAAATGGATCAATGAAATAAATCCTTTTCCCACCTTGAGTGTGAGTGGTGCGAGGCTACATTTATTTTCTAATGGCATGATTCCATCGTCCATATACGAGACGTGCAGAGATGCAATGCCTTCATCCTAGGAGTATTCTTCTTAAGCTAGAGCGAGTCAAGTAGTTATCCATTTGTTTTCCTATTATCTTTCAATTACTATCTTCTATTCCTCTATTTTATGTTCCTCAATTATCAAAAAAATATCCTATCACTCTCGTCCTACATCAGATTTGGTATCACAGCTATTGGTTCAGCCATGATGTTCTATCATCAAGGCCGATCCATACTTCAATCATTTGAACTCAGGATGAGTTCCAACATAGTAGAAGCGTATGGTACAGGACCAATTTAGTTTACGTGTTATTTGAATAAATTTTATTAGTTTTGAGATTTTTTGCATTTATCATAAATTGCTAAATGGCAACATCTACTCAAGACGAAGAAAAAGAAAACAAATACAGGAAAAGTGAAAAAAATCAAATTCTTGATTGAAGATTACAAATTTTTATTGGAGATCTTAAATATTCATCTTTACAAAAATGAAAGCCCATCAATCAATAATATCATCAAGCAAGGAAGATTATCCCTCAAATCAAATCAAGAATATTATCTTCTTCAAAGGAGTAGATTATAGATTTGATTTGATGTGAATATAAAAGTGATTTAAAAAGTGTTAGGCACCAAAAAATGCTAATGTCTCAAAATGCTCGAGGCACTAAGCACTCACTCGAGCGAAGCGAGGCACTCTAAAATATTAAAATATAAAAAATATAAAAAATATAATATAATTAATAAATATGATTATGTAAATAAAATATGATATTAAATTTAAAAAATCTAAAGTACCAAGTCATATTATCCATCTTCTAATAACAAAAATGTCAAAAGGCTCAAAACAATAAAGTTTTACATCAAATTCAATCATCATCACAATCAACATCGTCATTCTTAAACATATCATCATCATTCTCTTTCTTTTATTCATCTTTATCAAAATAGGTTTCTTCCTCTTTGACAATGATAGAAGATAAACTTGAGGCTTTTGTACTCATTTTTACCTTCAACATCTGTCTTGTATATAATTGTAATTCTTCAACACTTAAGGTTCTTGCCACATCTCTCCATGTTAAGCTATCATCTTCAAATATAAGCTCATCTTCGGCATCTTATAAGTTCATATCCATTTTCCCCACCAACAATTAATGTGAATCATTAATATTTTATAATGATATTGGATTAATGTTATTTCGCAAATCATGACGAACCCTTAATACTTGATTATACTTTATATAAACCAGATTATGTAATCATTGATGCTTTAACAGATTTCTTCACTTTGTATAAATGTGTCATGTTATATAATTTAAAAATATATTAATACATCTATCTAAAAAAGAATAGATTAATCAAAATAAAAATAATTTATGATCTTTACCTACTCAAAGATACTCTAGTTTTACTCATAACATGTAGTACTACAAGTCAAACTAAAAATTTTGATAATTGGTTACTATAAGTTCAAGGTAGAATTTCCAAATAGACTCCACCATTCAACTGCAAAATTTACTTTATTATTAACAAAAACATACTATACATAAAATTAATTCTATAAATTTATAAACACCTAGGGATGTAATTGTTTAGATCAAACTATTATTGGAATTCCAAAAAGACCATCGACATTCTTATATAAAGATAATTCACATATGATTTTATCTTGCACATCAATGCTTAGAACCAATCTTGTAATGTACTCATATAACCGATTTACAACTTTTGTATCAAACTCAATGAAGGTGTTCTTATAAAAGAATTGTGAGTTCAAATAATATCTTACTATATGTAATGAACAATGAAGTTGACAATTCCATCTTCCGTCAATGATTGTGAATATTTTCTTATAATTTTCTTCATTTCCATCAAAAGACTTTTGAATCATCTTCTTTACTCTATCCATAGCCTTATAAATATATCTCATTACAAGATTCTTTTCATTATCTGTCAACTGAATGATTCAAACAAGATGGCCTATTACCTTTAATGTATGAGCTATAAGATTTCAAAATGACAACATTAAGATGATATCACCAGCTCTCTTGTCTTTCGCTCCTTTTGCCCATTTAGTTGTCACCCATTTCTCCGAAGTAAACATATTTCTTATGTTATGTTTTTAATAATGCATGCTTTGTAATGTTAAGAAGTAGCAAATCAAGTAACACAATATCTTAACAATTCCTTATTGCCTATGAATTCTCTCATCATATTCAAAGCCCAGTATGATTATAGAGAAATCCAATGATAAAGATTACTCTTTCTAAAGTTTTCTTGATGTCAGAAATCTTTCCAATATCCTCTAACATTAAATCAATACAATATGCCACACATAGAGTCTAATACAAGTGTTGTTTTTTTTTATTTCAAGTAATTTACCTAAGACAAAGAATAACAAAATTGATAAGGCTTATAAGTCATATAGTTTTTTCATTCAAATTGGAGGCATAAAGTAATTAAAAGATTAAAAAAATTTAAAAGGTAAATCTTACTAGCTAGCATAGTTGCTTCCATTGTCAGTTATAACTTGAATGATATTTTGTTCACTAATTTCTTCTACGAACTTGTCAAGTAACTCATATATCTTTTCTCTAAATTTCATAAAAAATGATATATCTATTAACTTTACAAATATAATTTTTAAAAAATAATTGACTATAAAATTAATTATACTCCTATATCTCTTCTCGGTCCAAGCATATGACATAATAAAGCAACTATACTTAACCCATGATTCGTTGTAGCCCTTTAATAAATTGTATAATCCAACTCTATTTTTAGTAATAGAACTCGCAACTCATAATAACTTGAAGATTTTAATCCCCCACCATAACTTCTAATAACTTTAATCATCTCTTTAAAACTATCTAAACGACAAGTACTAAAGGGAAGGCAGCTTGATAGAAGAAGCGAGTAATGTGCTAAATCATTCTTCCCTAATTTCCTTATCACAAGCATCAATTATATTTATTTATTTTAATTTTGTGCCTAGTTGCCTTTGTTGCTTTTGTAATCCGTGATACATATATAAGTCCATTGATCCCTTTTTACCCTTCTTAACAATCATAACTTCTTTTCCTCTTTTGTCATATACTCTTTTCCCACTTAGATTGACACTTTCTGAATCTTCTTCTTCTTCATCTCTAATATATTCAACATTATTCTTAAGTAAAATCTCATAAAAGTTATTTTTTTACATCTTTTTTTTTTAGTAATATAAGCTAACAACTCTTCTTTTACATCAGGTGGACAATTCTTACATACTGATGTATTCTTGAAGTTCCCTACTTGATGATGCTTTGCACAAAAAATACCAGCTCTAGTAATCTTATTACAAAAAATGCAAGTAACTACATTAGGATCTTTTAGATTATTGTATTTCCAAGTAGAATCCATACTTGAATTTTTTGATAAATCTTTTGAATTGCTTTGTACACTTACCATTAATCTTGAAACCCTAATAATGGTTCTAAATAAATAGATATTAACAGTGCTAAAATCTAAATAGGGGCTATTATATAATAACAGTAGTTAACAATCTACTATTAATAGTATTTAGTCTATTGTTAACAACAGTTAGAGGGTGGAAAAAGTCATCGACTGTGAAAAGTGCAAAAGGAGAGGGCGACGACGGAAGAAGGAACTTTCGGACAACGACGGCAATGGCAGAAGAAGCTACGAACGACAGCAATAGTGGTGAAGGAAGCTTCGAACGACAGCAACAATAATGGAAGCTTCGAACGATAATAATGATGGCAGAGGAAGTTGCGAACGACAATAGCAAAGACAAAGAAAGCTTCGAACGACGATAGTAGAAGCTATGAACGACGATGTCATGGGCAAAGGATGCTTCAGATGTGTCCGTAGGTGGCAGAGGAAGCTGCGATCCTCTCCCTCGATAATAGATGGTGCTACATATAGAAGCAATGACGACAGAGGGAACTATGCATGAAAAGCTAGACCTTCAAACTCGTTCATCAGCAATAGAGGAAGCGTCGGTCTTGTGCATCCGCAATGAAGGCAATGGCAGCACTACGGTTTATGACTCGATCTTGCCATTAATCCTGAAATCTTCTTTTTTTTCAAAATTTTCCATTGATTTCTTTTGTCTTTGTCTTCCGTTTTTTTCCCTATTCTTAAGGCAATCTAACAAGTGTTATAATTACTTGATTCAATCAAAGGGTCCTAAGTCATGTTTAGGTAGTAAATTCTATAAATTGGTTAATGATGAATCCTTTTTTAGTCAAATACTACTTAGTAAATTTTCAAGTTAAGGTAGACAATTGAGCCTCTAAATACTAGAAAACATTTTTTTCAAAATTATTAGTGATCTACAAATAGGGCCTATGATGAGTAATTTTTTACTAATGATTGGAAAATTTTTTTAAATTAACAAAAAAATTTTGAAATTATTAGTGATCTACAGATAGGGCTTCTTTTCTCCTTAGGCTCTTCTTGAATGACTTGTTGTACGTTCTAAACTTTCTTTCCTACACCTAGAATTTCATATCATGACACTAGACCAAATACTCAGCAAAAATAGTTCACACGAGATGACACTTTTACTATCCTTCACCAATAACAAAAAAAAAAATGCAAACACCCAATATTTGTATAATATAGATGAATTGAATTATAATGTATATTATCACCATGGTCTGTAATACCAAATGATACTACTCGGTACGAGCGGTACATACCGGTCCGAAAGGATACCAACACAAGGACTGCCTGTTACCGCTGGGTATCCTTTTTTTATTTTTTAATAGAAAAAAAGATCATTTTTTTTGTTTTTTAATATGCGATGTCGCCTCCCTCTCGGGCAACGTTGCCTCGGCGACGTCACCCGAGAAGGGAGGGGATGTTGCCCGAGGCGACATCGCTTTTTTCCTTTTTTTTTTAATATGCGGCGTCGTCGACGCCTTGACGATGTCACTCTTTTCTTTTTTTTAATATACGACGTCGCTCGAGAAAGAAGGTGATGTTGCTTTTTTTTTTAATATTCAACGTCACGTCGATGATGTCGCCCGAGAAGGGAGGTGACGTTGCCCGAGGCAACATGATTTCTTTTTAATATGTGACGTCGCATCAGCGATGTCGCCGAAGGGATATATATAATATATATATATATTATTTATAATTATATATAAATACCGAACTGTCACGAACGATCGTTGCACACGCGCAGCAACTTCGTTCAACATACCATTCATCGCTTGCCCAAGTTTGTACATATCCTTGGTAGCCTGTTTTACCATATTTTTGGCATATTTCCCATGTAAAAATGTAAGAAACAGTAGGTTGCAGCGCTGCAGAATGACCGCTCGTTGCATCTGCCCAAAAACCCCTAAAATGGCTCCATTTTTGCGTGCCACGAGCTGATTTCTACAGCCCGCAGCTACGTGTGAAACATCAGCCATCTCTGTTAGGATCAAAAGGCACTAAGAGGGGGGGGGTGAATTAGTGCAGCGGATTAAACTCGTATTCTTGAAACCGATTTCGCAAAGAAACACAAGTTCGTAGGAAGATTTCGATTCGACGAAAGAGAACTTGAAAGTAATTGCTTGTGAAAAGGAACTAACTATGAACTTGCAGCCAAGAAATGAAATGATTCAGAAATATAAACACTCACACATTTAAGGACACAATGATGTATAGTGGTTCGATCAAATGACCTACATCCACTCTTGAAGCCTTTGCGATGAGGCTCCGCTCTTCCACTAGCAAGTCCTTTGAAGGGGAAGGATCAAACACCCCTTTTTACAACCCTTTACAAGATGTTCACACTTGTACAAGATCTCTCAAGAAGAAGAAGAAGGTGAACACTTAGCAAAGAAAACAACACTTTTCAAAACTCTTCAAAAGCTCAAGACTCAAACTTTTTCTTGCTCAAAAGGGTGCCCTTTCGGTGAGAAAGGGGGTATTTATAGATCCAAAGTGGATTCAAAATTGGGCTCCAAATTCCAAGTGAATTTAGAGTTCCCATGTTTACAGTGGTTAAGCGGTGCCAACGCCTGTCGGCGTCGATCTGTGTCGATCTTTGATCGACGTCTGAAGCGGTGCCACCGCCCAGCAAGCGGTGCTACCGCTCGATCCGTGATCGGGGCGGTGCCACCGCTTCAACCAGTGGTTCCACCGCCGTCGATGTGTACAAAGGCGGTGCTACGCCCAGACAGCGTTCCACCGCTGTGTGTGTGTGTGCGCGGCGTGCTTCCGCCCGGGGCGATTCCACCGCCCAGGCTTGGCGGTTCCACCGCCCCAGGTTTGGGCGAGTTCATCGCTTGCCCCCATTGGACAGAGCCGAATGGGGCCTGTTAGATCTCAACTTGACACAGAGTGGCCCGGTTGGCTCCTCTCGAATTTTGGGCAGGATTTATTTCTTAAATCCTTGCTCTACTCATGTGCAAATTACGAACATAACTTAACGTGATTTGATCGGACACCCTTCAAGTCGACTTCCGGCGAGTTCTACGGCGAGATTCCGGCAAGCCTCGATGCTTCCTCGGATTGCTACGGTGGTCTCCCAAAGATACTCCGGCGAGCTCAACTAGTCTTGGCTGGTTTCGAATCTTCCGGAAGTTCCGCGAACCTTCGACGATCTTTGAAATGGACTTTGAAAACTTCGACAAGTCCCCGATTTGATCTTGGATGGTTCGGCAACTCTTCCGAAAATCTCTCGGACTTCCAGATGAACTCTTGAACCCCGACGGACTTGGCCTCGGTAAATCACATTATGTATTCTTTCCATTGTAGTTATTCTGCACACTCATCTCAACAAAGAGATTAGTACAAATATTTCACCAATTGATTTCATCATCAAAATCGAGATTTAACAATCTCCCCTTTTTGATGATGACAATCAATGGTGATGGAGTTATTCTTAACTCCCCCTATGTATATGCCATAAAGAAAAATTGCTTGAATTCAATTTTTGAATTCAATATAATTAATTTTAATTTCAAGATTTCAAAATAGATATCAAAGATATCAATGAAGTATACATAATCAAAAAACATGATATCAAGAACCCAACTAAGTTTATGTTGGACAACGCATATCATATGGCAATACACATATCATTTCTCCCCCTTTGTCATCAATAAAAAGGAAACGAGGGAATCATAACAATAAGGAGGGTCGGAAAACATCACAAATGTGGAAAATGACCTCTATCATGTGCTGCCTGATTATGTAACCAAAACAGAAATGTTGTCTAGTCATGATCCAATATAAGGTACCTAATTCAGTGAAACTGATCTCATCATGATGAAACTGCTTAGGAATAACAATGCTTATTAGAATGTGATGCAAAATTTTAGAGTTAAAAGGTAATAAATGTTCACAACTCTTGGGAATTATTCCTAAATTTGGGTTTGCAAACACAGTTTCTAAAGCTTCAGAGTGAGTGGCACCAACTGTGTCCATATCCCATTTTCCTCGAAAATAACACCCTAGCTCTCTTTCAACAATTCCAATTAATGAGCATATAGTATTATCACATATTTGAATCTCATTACCTAGAAGATAAGTTGACAAGCCATCATCATTCACAGTTAAATTAGCATAGAACAACTTAACTAAACGTGGATAAATAGGTTCAATAATTTGCGAATAGGTAAAGCCTCTAAGTCTGCAAACCACATGATAGGTTCTAAGTTTCCTAATTGATTCAAATCAACATACTTTCCTTTATGAATGGGTCTAGAACCAAATTCAGAAAATCTAAGGGAGGCTTCTTGTGATTTAAACAAGGATTGGTCAAATGAATCTACCTCCATCCTTTTTCCTTTGTCTCTTGATGTTCTTCTAGGAGCCATTTCTATTCAGGAATGATCAAAAATCAATTGAAGAAAGGAATGAAACTTCACAAGAAAAGGAAAGAGAAATAATTCTGTTTTTACCTTAGATTGGATCTTTGAGATGTAGGAAGCTTGAATCAAGATAAAATATCCTCCTTAGGCTTCTAGATGGGAAGAAATGACACCAATTTGAAGTTTGGAAGAGTTTGGAAGAGTGAGGAGAGGCGGTTCACAGATTAGGGGAGGCGGTTCTACCGCGGCCCTAACACACTTTATAGCAGGTGTTCAGCGGTACTATCGCCCAAATGAAAGGTTCCACCGCTGGGTGACTACCAGCGGTTCCACCGCCGCAGCTGGCGGTGCTACTGTCGATAGCACAAAAACAAATTCGGATTTCATGTTTTTGCCTTTTTTTGTTTTTAAAGAAAAATCTCAGAGATGGGATGAAGTCAAAAGGAATAAATCCATGGGAAAATCCGAATCAAATCGATGGAAATCATAGTTTAAACATAATTTCAAGAAAAGACATCATAAAAAAAAAACTTACTTACTTGGACAGTTTAGCATGCCTAATTCCCTTCTAATAAAATCAAATTGTTCCTTATTTAAAGGTTTCGTAAAAATGTCCACTAATTGATGATTTGTATCAACAAAATCAAGAGTGACATTTCTACTACTTACATGATCACGTATAAAGTGATGCCTGATGTCAATGTGCTTAGTGCGAGAGTGTTGGATTGGATTTTTAGTTAGACAAATTGCACTCGTGTTATCATACTTTATAGGAATATTTTTTAAGTAGATTCCATAGTCCTCTAGTGTATTTTTCATCCAGATAACTTGTGCACAAAGCATGCACTAGCAGCTATATATTCACCTGCTTTGTAGATAGTGCAATCAATTTTGTTTCTTGAAGTCCAAGAAACAAGTGCATGACCTAGAAATTGGCATGTTCCGGATGTGCTTTTTCTATCTATTTTACATCCACCAAAATCCATCTGCATAAGCTTTCAAACTAAAATTTTCAGATTTTGGATACCATAATCCAAGATTAGGGGTCCCTTTAAGATATCTAAGAATCCTCTTGTGACTTTCAAGTGAGATAGCTTAGGATTAGCTTGGAATCTTGCACATAGCCCTACACTGAACATGATGTCAGTGCAGTTTGTGAGTGAGATAAAGCGAGCTACCTATCATGCCCCTATAAGTTTTTGATCAAAACTTTCTCCATTTTCATCCATATCTAATTTAGTGGAGGTGCTCATAGGAGTGCTAATTTCTTTTGATCCATCCATATTAAATCGTTTTAACAATTCCAATGTATATTTTGATTGATTTAGAAATATACCATCACTTAGTTGCTTGATTTGAAGTCCTAAAAAGAAATTTAGTTCTCTCATTAGGCTCATCTCAAATTCATCACTCATATCCTTAGCAAATAATTCACATAGTGATTTATTACAAGATCCGAAAATAATATCATCAACATAAATTTGAACAATAAGAAAATTATTTTCAAAATGTTTAATAAACAATGTAGTATCAACCTTGCCTTTAGTGAAATTATTTGAAATCAAGAAGGAACTAAGCCTCTCATACCAAGCCCTAGGGGCTTGTTTAAGACCATATAAGGCCTTAGTTAGCTTAAACACATGGTTAGGAAATAGAGAGTTTTCGAATCCGGGTGGTTGTTCAACATAAACTTCTTCGGAAATAAAACCATTTAAGAATGCACTTTTGACATCCATTTGAAATAATTTAAAATCTTTACTACTAGCATAGGCAAGGAGCATCCTAATGGCTTCCAATCTTGCCACCGGAGCGAAGGTTTCTTCATAATCGATACCTTCTTCTTGGTTGAAACCTTTGGCCACTAGTCTAGCCTTGTTTCTAACCACGATACCGCATTCATCTTGCTTGTTTCTAAAGACCCACTTAGTACCAATAACTAAGTGGTCATTAGGTCTAGGAACAAGCTTCCATACCTCATTCCTCTCAAATTGATTCAATTATTCTTGCATTGCGATAACCCAAGAATCATCTTTTAGGGCATCAACAATGCATTTTGGTTCAACTTGAGAAAGAAAGGCAACATGGGCACAAAATTTTTTGAAAGAAGAGCGAGTTTGAACCCCTTTCGATGCATCTCCTATAATTAACTCCTTGGGATGAGCATCTACATACTTCCATTCCTTTGGTAAGGAAGTTTGGGAAGAAGATGCATCCAAGATGTTATTTTGAGGAGAGGGTTCATTCAAATTCAAATCATCAAGACCAAAATCATCATCAAAATCTTTTTTCTTAAATTCGGAAACTTCATTAAAAACCACATGAATAGATTCTTCTATAAGTAAGGTTCTCTTGTTGAAAACACGAAAAGCCTTAGAAACGGAAGAATAACCAAGAAATATGCCTTCATTGGATTTTGCATCGAATTTTCCTAAGGCATCCTTTTCATTCAAAATAAAGCATTTGCAACCAAAAACTTTAAAGTAAGAAACATTGGGTTTTTATCATTCCATAATTCATATGGAGTTTTGGATAGGGATGGTCTCACTAGAACTCTATTCATCACATAGCAAGCCGTATTCACGGCTTCGACCCAAAAATATTTTGGTAAATTATATTCATTTAACATGGTTCTAGCCATTTCTTGCAAACTTCTATTTTTCCTTTCTACTACTCCATTTTGTTGTGGATTTCTTGGAGTAGAGAAGTTATGATTGTATCCGTTTGTTTCACAAAAATTTTGGAAGTCATGATTTTGAAATTCACCTCCATGATCACTTGAATTGATGAGATCATAAAGCCTTTTCATTTTGAGTGAGTTTACAAAATTTAGAGAAACATTTGAAGCAATCACTTTTATGAGCCAAAAATAGGTCCAAGTGTATCTACTATAGTCATCCACAATTACAAAGGCATATTTGCTACCTCCTAGGCTTGTTATGTCAATTGGTCCAAATAAGTCCAAGTGGATCAATTGCAATGGTCTAGTGGTGCTAATGTGATTTTTGATTTGAAACTAGTCTTTATTTGTTTTCCTAGTTGACATGCATCACATACCTTATCCTTAACAAATTTCGTGTTTGGGATACCTCTTACTAAATCTCTAGATGAAATCTTAGAGATTAGTTTCATGCTTGCATGGCCTAGCCTCCTATGCCAAAGCCAAGCGTCATCATTCAAAACCGAAAAACACATTTCATTACTTAATTTATCAATATTTATGGTGTAGACATTGTTTTGTTTTAAAGCAATCATGGATATGTTGTTGTTGGGTTTTTCAATAATGCAAACATTGGATTCAAATCTAACAACATAACCTTTATCACATAGTTGACTAATACTTAAAAGATTATGTTTTAAACCATCAACTAGTAACACATCATCAATTGAAAAACTCGATTTGTTACCTATGGTTCCCTTGCCAATGATTTTACCCTTGTTGTTGTCTCCGAAAGTGACATATCCTTCTTCTTTGCTAGAGAGCATAGAGAAATGAGATGGATCTCCGGTCATGTGTCTTGAGCATCCACTATCAATATACCATTTCTTGCTCCTAGCTTGTGAGTTTGTCTACAAAAGAGGATTGTTTTTAGGTACCCATTTGATTTTGGGTGCCTTACAAATTGATCTACTTACTTTGTAATTTATCATTGAATTGTTTATGGTTCCTTTAGGAACCCATATCAACTTTTGTGGACTAATTTTCTTGAATGGACATTTGTAGGTAACATGTCCCGTTTTGCAACAAAAATTACATTTCAAATGGGGTGATACATGCAATGTAGGCCCTTTAACAAAGGTGGTGGGATTTTGGTGAGAACCTCTCACAAATCCGATACCACTTCTATTTCCGACATGACCTTTGTTAGCAAGAATCATGTCTAAGCCCTTGCTACCGACCTTAAACTTGTTTAGGGTCTCTTTGAGTAGCAAGTTCTCCCTTTTTGTTGCATCTAAGTCTTCACACTTAGAGCATGGGGGTAGAGAGGGGTTTTGAAGACTATTGAATTTACTTTGTAATAAAGCATGCTCTTTCTTAAGCAAATTGAACTTCTTACTAATAGTTCTACATTCATCAAACAACTCATGAAAAGCCATAGAAAGTTCATCGAAAGATAACTCTTCATTAAGTAACTCACTAACCTCTTCTCCAAATGCCATTAGAGCGAAGTTTGCCTCCTCTTTGTTGCTAGCCTCTTCAACCTCGGAGTCACTTGAATCATCCCACGTGGCCTTCAAGGCTTTTTTCTTCTTGAATTGCTTCTTCTTGGCTTGAGGGCATTCATTCTTGAAGTGTCCCGGCTTCTTGCATTCGTAGCAAATGACTTGGTCCTTTTGTGTTCAAATTTGCTTTTGTGTCATTTTTGAATTTGTTCTTTCTTATGAATTTCTTAAACTTTCGAGTTAGAAGTGCAATGTCATTGTCACTATCCTCATCACTTGATGTTCCTTTCAAGTGGTCTTCTTGTGTTCTAAGTGCCATATCCTTCTGTTCTTTGGAAGGGGTTCTCAAGCTCTTCATGAGCATGGCACGTCATCTCGTAAGTCATTAGAGATCCAATAAGTTCTTCAATGGGAAATACTTTAAGATCCTTGGCCTCTTGAATGGCGTGACCTTTGGATCCCAACACTTTGGAAGGGATCTTAAAATCTTAGTTACCAATTCAAAATTCGAAAAGCCTTTACCAAGAGCTTTAAGTCCATTGATGACATCCGTAAAGCGGGTGTACATGTCTCCAATGGACTCATTTGGTTTCATCCGAAAAAGTTCGTAGGAATGCACAAGAATGTTGATTTTGGACTCCTTCACTCGGCTAGTGCCTTCATGAGTGATTTCAAGAGTGCGCTAAATATCAAAAGCCGATTCACAAACGGAAACCCGATTAAACTCATTCTTATCAAGTGCACAAAATAAGGCATTCATAGCCTTTGCATTGAGAGCGAAAATCTTCCTCTCCGACTCATTCCATTCACTCATCGGAAGAGAAGATTTTGCGAAGCCATTTTCGACAATGTTCAAAGTTCAAGTCCATAGAAATAAGAAAAATCCTCATACGAGTCTTCCAATACGTATAATCGACCCATTGAACATAGGTGGACGAGTAATGGAGAGACCCTCTTGCATACCGGAGTAGGCCATCTCTCTTGGGTTTTAAACCAATATGAGAGCAAACCTTGCTCGATACCAATTGTTAGGATCAAAAGGCACTAAGAGGGGGTGAATTAGTGCAGCGGATTAAACTCGTATTCTTGAAACCGATTTCACAAAGAAACATAAGTTCATAGGAAGATTCGATTC
Source organism: Musa beccarii (assembly GCA_024322285.1). Taxonomy (NCBI): domain Eukaryota; kingdom Viridiplantae; phylum Streptophyta; class Magnoliopsida; order Zingiberales; family Musaceae; genus Musa; species Musa beccarii. The sequence goes on from CM044396.1 coordinate 22,803,799, forward strand.
GATTTAAAGAGAACTTGAAAGTAATTGCTTGTGAAAAGGAACTATCTATGAACTTGCAGCCAAGAAATGAAATGATTCAGAAATATAAACACTCACACATTTAAGGACACAATGATGTATAGTGGTTCGGTCAAATGACCTACATCCACTCTTGAAGCCTTTGCGATGAGGCTCCGCTCTTCCACTAGCAAGTCCTTTGAAGGGGAAGGATCAAACACCCTTTTTACAACCCTTTACAAGATGTTCACACTTGTACAAGATCTCTCAAGAAGAAGAAGAAGGTGAACACTTAGCAAAGAAAACAACACTTTTCAAAACTCTTCAAAAGCTCAAGACTCAAACTTTTTCTTGCTCAAAAGGGTGCCCTTTCGGTGAGAAAGGGGAGTATTTATAGATCCAAAGTGGATTCAAAATTGGGCTCCAAATTCCAAGTGAATTTGGAGTTCCCATGTTTCTGTGGTTAGGCGGTGCCACCACTGTCGAAGCGTGCCAGCACCTTGTGTCGATCTTTGGCGACGTCTGGAAGGTGCCACCGCCGAGCAGGCGGTGCTACCGCTCGATCCGATGGATCGGCGGTGCCCGCCCACCAGTGGTTCCACCGCCGTCGATGTGCTGGCGGTGCTCGCTTTGCATACAAGCGGTTCCACCGCTTTGTGTGTGTGTGCAGGGCGGTGCTACGCTTCAGTGGCATGTTCCACCGCCAGCTTAGCGGTTCCACCGCCCAGCTTGGGCGGTTCCATCGCTTGCCCCCATTCGGACAGAGCCGAATGGGGCCTGTTTAGATCTCAACTTGACACAAGTGGCCCGGTTGGCTCATCTGAATTTTGGGCAGGATTTATTTCTTAAATCCTTGCTCTACTCATGTGCAAATTACGAACATAACTTAACGTGATTTGATCGGACACCCTTCAAGTCGACTTCCGGCGAAAGTTCTCTACGGCGAGATTCCGGCAAGCCTCCGATGCTTCCCTCGGATTGCTACGGTGGTCTCCCAAAGATACTCCGGCGAGCTCAACTAGTCTTCGGCTGGTTTCCGAATCTTCCCGGAAGTTCCGCGAACCTTCGACGATCTTTGAAATGGACTTTCGAAAACTTCGACAAGTCCCTGATTTGATCTTGGATGGTTCCGGCAACTCTTCCGAAAATCTCTCGGACTTCCGATGAACTCTTGAACCCCCGACGGACTTGGCCTCGGTAAATCACGTTATGTTTTCTTTCCATTGTAGTTATTCCTGCACACTCATCTCAACAAAGAGATTAGTACAAATATTTCACCAATTGATTTCATCATTAAAATCCGAGATTTAACAATCTCAACCCTTTGGAGCCACCCAGGTGGCACAGGGCTAGATGGGGCTTCGGTATATTGTCGGGCGTTGAACACTTTCACAAGTTTGCACGTCAACTTGACGGAAACTTGCCTTCACGCTTGGCACCCTACTCATTCACCCTTCTAAAGTCCTTGTTTTCCTCCTCACTTTCTCTATTTTCCTGCACTTCAAGTCCTCGCTTAATTGCTTGTAAAGCTTTCCTCTTCACGAGACATCAGGACTTGTCTGCCGCTCGTTTCAAAACTAATCAACTTCTCTTTTTACAAGTCCTACGGGACCTGCATAAGGTTGCAATTCGACTGACCCTTTGCGGACGTGTATGTCGCAAGGACGCCTCAAGACGTAGGCAATCCAAGCTAAGTCTAATCGAAGTGGGCACAAAGGTGATTCTTGACTTAGGCGACTCCAGCTAAGTCCGCGTTTGCCGCAAGGGTGTCTCACCACTTAGGCAATTCCAGCTAAGTGCGTGACATTGTGGTATCAGAGTAGACAAGCAATTTGAACAAATAGCAAAGAAACTTTGCAATCTCACCATGGCGAAACATCGCGGCGAATCGAGCAAGACGGGGCAAGCCAGATTGTTGCCCCAAGCAGCTGCAGGTGGGCTGCATGTGTAAACTCACTCCCTCACTACTAGTGCCGCTCAGGAAGGGTGGGTAGTTGACATGATGAGCGAGAAGTTGGCTACTCACCGCGAGCGGAGGAGGCGCAATCTAGAGCGCCGACCAGGAAAATGAGCCATAGAGAAAGGATCATAGCGGCAGAAACCCGTTTGGATGTTCTTAAAGCGAGCTTGGAGGAACTCTACCAAGGCCATCATAGGCTTCTTGGGGTAGAGAGCTCGCAAGAGGAAGCCGAATCCCGGATTAACAAGGTTGAAGCCTTAGTCGACCGACTAACGGATGATACTAAGGACTCCATACAACATCTGCAAGAAATGGTAGTGGAACTCACTTCTAAAGTGATAGTGCTCACAAGGGCACTAAATGCGGAAAGCAACACCCGCGTTGCGCCGACACAAAGCTTCAGAGCGCCCGACCCACATTGTTATAGGGGTGCTAGAGATGCAAAGGAGCTCAAGAATTTCCTGTTTGATATAGAACAGTACTTCTGAGCTATGAGGCCAAACTCTGAGGACACCAAAGTTTCGATAGCGATCATATATCTGAACGGAGATGCAAAGCTTTGGTGGAGAACCCGTTGGGAAGAGATTCAACAAGGTCGATGCTGAGTGGACACATGGGACGACTTGAAGCGTGAGTTAAGAACTCAATTCCTGCCCGAGAACACTAAGTTCGTAGCAAGGAGGAAGTTGAGACAACTCCACCAAACGACTTCCATTCGGGACTATGTGAAATAATTTTCTGCACTGATGCTAGGCATTCAAGACATGTCTGAAAAAGATAAGCTATTCAGCTTCTTGATAGCCTGAAGCCATGGGCTCAACAGGAACTTCATCGACGGAATGTCACCGATGTGATCGGAGCAATTGTAGCCGCAAAAAGGCTCACCGACTTTGTTTCTTCAGAGGACCCGAGGAAGAAGAAACAGTCTATAGGAAATCACCATCCAAAGCATCCTCCTAGGAAGGAACCTGGGGGCGAGCAAAGGAAGAAGAGTTTCCATAAAGGGCCGAACTCAACGGCAAGGCCTCAAGACCTGGTAGATGCTTCTTGTGCGAAGGGCCACACAAGGTATGGGAGTGCCCACAAAAGCAGGCACTCAATGCCTTGTCGGCTTCCATCAACCCCCCCAAGCCAAACAAGGGCAAGGCAGTTGCTCTTAGTTCGAGTAGCGACGATGAGAAGTCGCAAGGACCCCGAATGGGTGCTATGCGTTTGTTGAATGCATTACGGGGTCGAGTGGGGGAGAACATGAAGCCGAAACAACAAAAAGCAGAAAACAGTGAGCTAATGTATGTGAACATCAGACTCAATGGCCAAACCACCCAAGCAATGGTGGACACGGGTGCTGCCCACAACTTCATTGCTGACCGAGAAGCAAAGCGGCTTAGGCTAATCTTGGAGAAGAACCCAAGTCGGATGAAGGCGGTTAACTCGGAGGCCAAGCGGATCTCCGGGCTAGGAAAGGGAGTCTCCATCAAGATCGGATCATGGAGCGGACGCATAAACATGATGGCGATGCCATTGGATGACTTCCAAGTGATTCTCGGAATGGAGTTCATGCACGCAACAAAGTTGGTGTCGATGCCGTTCCTAGACTCCTTATGTCTGATGGGAGGTGACAACCCCTATGTGATTCACGTCTCTCGGAGAGAAACCCAGGATCCCCAACAACTATCGGTGTTGCAATTGAAGAAAGGTGTATGCAAAGGAGAGTTAACCTTCGTGGCGGCTGTAAAGCTGGAAACACTCAATGGGGAGGTCATTCAAGAACCTACTACAGTGGCAAATGTTCTGAAAGAGTTCACAGACGTTATGCCACCTGAGTTGCCGAAAACTCTACCACTACGTAGCGACGTGGATTATTATATTGAGCTGGAGCTGGGAGTGAAGCCTCCAGCGAGACCACTATACCGTATTGTCACACACTTAGCTGGAATTGCCTAAGTGGTGAGGCACCATTGCGGCATACACGGACTTAGCTCAAGTTGTCTAAGTCAAGAAGCACCCTTGCGCCCACTTCGATCGGACTTAGCTGGAATTGCCTAAGTCTTGAGGCGCCCTTGCAACATATGCGTCCGCAAAGGGTCAACCGAGCTGCAACCTCGTGCAGGTCCCATAGGACCTGTGAAAATAGAAGTTGATTAGTTATTGGAACGAGCGGCGGATAAGTCCCGACGTCTTGCGAAGAGGAAAGCATTACAAGCAATTGAGCGAGCACTTAGAGTGCAGGAAAGCAGAGAAAGAGAGGAGGAAAACAAGGACTTTAGAAGGGTGAATGAGCAGCTGCAAGTCCGCAAACAACTACTCCCCAAGTGCCGGGCATGAAGGTAAGTTTCCGTCAAGTTGATGTGCAAACTTGTGAAAGTGTTCAACGCCCGACACTATACTGAAGACCCATCCAGTCATGTGCCACCCAGGGGGTTCTAGGGTGCTGAGATGGCTGACAAAATTTGGGTGGCTGCGGGCTGCAAAAATCAGCCCGCGGCACATGAAAACGGAGTTGTTTTAGGGGTTTTAGGGTAGATGCAGCGAGCGATCGTTCAACAGTGCTGTGAGCTACTGTTTCTTACATTTTTACAAGGAAAACACACCAAAACATGGCAAAACAGGCTGCCAAGGATATGTACATATATGGGCAAGCGACGAATGAAACGTTGAATGAAGTTACTACGAGTGTGCGACGATCGTTCGTGACATTCTCCCCCACTTAAGTTGTCGACGCCCTCGTTGACACTCTTTGGTAGGCTTTGATGGCTGTTTCTTCATGTCGGAGGGTATCTTCTGGCTCCCAACTGGCTTTGGTTCTGCCACTTCACCAAGTATTCAATCTGCTCAGCTCCATTAGGTAGTTTTGTCTTGCAATCCGCTAAAATGGTCTCAACTCGCTTCTCATAGGAGGCTCTGGTGGGAGGTTGTCGAGTTAAAACGCCTCGAGAAGCATCTTGCGAATCGGAGTGGCAGGCTTTCAAGTTGCTGGCATGGAAAACATTATGAATCTTAAGCCACGCCGGTAGTTGCAACTTGTAGGAGATGTTGCTCACCCTACTGATAATTAGGAAGGGGCCATCATACTTGCACACCAATCCTTTGTGCACCTTGTTTCTAAAGAATTGGAGTGATGCTAATTAGAGCTTCACCAGCACCAAATCGCCGACTTTGTATTCCTGTGGTCGCATTCCCAAGTCTGCCCACTTCTTCATCTTTCTGACCGCCTTCTCCAAGTAGGACCGCGCAATATCTGCATTTCGATGTCATTCTTTTGCCAAGTGATATGCGGACGGACTACTCCCTGTATACCCAATAGCCAAAGTGTGAGGAGTCAACGGCTGTTGTCCTGTGATGATATCAAAGGGGCTCTTGTTGGATGCAGAGCTCCGCTGCAGGTTGTAAGAGAATTGGGCTATGTCCAATAGCTTCACCTAATCTCGTTGGTTGGCACTCACGTAGTGCCGAAGATACTGCTCTAGGAGCGAGTTTATTCTCTCAATTTGGCCATCTGTCTTGGGGTAGAGGCTTGTGGAAAAGTATAGCTTTGACCCCAACAATTTGAATAGCTCGGTCCAGAACTGTCCCAGAAACCGAGCATCTCGATCACTTATGATATTGTGCGGGACTCCCCAATACTTCACCACATTCTTCATCATTAGCTTGGCCGCTTCCTCTGCGGAACAGTATATGGGTGCAGCAATGAAGGTTGCATACTTCGAAAATCGGTCGACCACAACAAGTATCGATCCGAGTCCCCCTACTGCTGGCAAGCTTGATATGAAGTCCAGAGAAATGCTCTCCCACGGCCTTTCTGGTATGGGCAACGGCTCTAAGAGCCCTACCGGCTTCCGTTGCTCCACCTTATCTTGTTGACAAGTTAGGCACGTTCGAACATATTCCTCCACGTCTGTCCCCATCTTCGGCCAATAAAAGGCCCTCTTCACGAGAGCCAATATTCGGTGAATGCCCGGATGTCCTGCCCAAAGGGAATCGTGACACTCCTTCAAGAGTTTACGCCTCAAATTGTCCACTTGAGGGACATAAACTCTATTCCCTTTGGTGTAGACGAGTCCCTCCTGGACCCAAAATCGTTGTGCCTTGCCTTCTTGGATCAGTTGCATCAAGGTTACTGCTTGGGGATCACTGTACAGTCCATCCTTGATCTGAGAAAGGAAGTTGGAGTGTAACTGACTTGCTTGGCCTTCGCCCTCCAGTTGTATAGCATTCACACGCTCCACTTTTTGGCTCAACGCATCGGCTACGACATTTGCTTTGCCGGGCTTGTACTCCATTACCATATCAAATTCCGCCAGGAAGTCCTGCCATCGTGCTTGCTTTGGAGAGAGTTTTTTTTTAGTCTGAAAGTAACTCAAAGTGATGTTATCTGTCCTCAGCACAAATTGCGATCCGAGAAGGTAGTGTCGCCACACTCGTAGACAGTGGCTTACCGTTGTCATCTCCTTCTCGTGCACTGGATACCGTCGCTTAGTCTCATTGAGCTTGCGACTTTCATAGGCCACTGGGTGGCCCTCCTGCATGAGTACTCCCCCAATAGTGAAGTCTGAAGCATTTGTATAGACTTCGAAAGGCTTCCCATAGTCTGGCAATTCGAACACCGATTCTTTCAAAACGGCAGCCTTTAGGTCTTGGAATGCCGCTTCACATTTGTCGGACCATCTCTAAGGTTGCTCCTTTTTCAACAACTCCGTCAGTGGAGCTGCGCACTTCGAATACCCCATTATGAAGCGCCGATGTAGTTCACAAAACCAAGGATCTTAGCTCTAGCACCTTCCTTGGAGTACTCCATTCTGTCACAGCTTGCACCTTTGACTTGTCCATTCGAATAGAACCATTGCCGATTCGATGCCCCAAGAATAAGATCTTCGTCTGAGCAAAGTAGCACTTCTCTCTTTTCACAAACAAAGTATTCTCCCTGAGAACTTTGAAGATTGTTCGAAGATGCCCAATATGCTCCTCAAGTGTTCGGTTGTAGACGACGATATCGTCCAAGTAGACAACCACAAACTTATCCAAATACTCCTTGAAAAGCTGGTTCATAAGAGTGTAGAATGTGGCTGGAGCATTGGTTAAGCCGAAAGGCATCACCAAGAACACAAACGCTCCATACCTGGTCACACAGGTAGTCTTCGCTTCATCACCTTCAGCAATACGCACCTGCCAATACACCGATCGAAGGTCTGTTGGGAAATCCGCGCAAGGGGGGCGACATCACATACGCAGCGGAAGAACAGAAAAACAAAACCCCAGATTTCCCGTAGAAAGTTCCATCATCGTGCGAAGATCGGTGCGTCAAAAATAAATCCGCAAAAACTACACGTGCAAAAGAAGATACCTAGGGAGATCGTATATCCCTGAATTCCTACAGATCTATGGGAGAGGATGAAGGAAGTCAAGTGTCCTCCTCTCTAGCGGTATCCACACAGCAGGGATTGCGATGATGCACCTCTCTCTTTGGGGAGAGGCGAATAGGAGATGGCTACCAAAAACCCTCAGCCTATAAAGCTTTGGTCCCCTCTTATTTATAAAGGCCCCCCTGAAAAACTCTAATGGATCTTTTGCCCTATTGGGTATTGGATCTTCATCCAATTACCCAAACCTCTTGGATTAGTGAGCCTCTGCCCAATAATCTCTTATTAGCAATTAATGGATCTCATCTCAGGATCCAATAATTCAGGGGTTTAATGGATATCCAATAAGATAGGGGGTTTAGTGGTTATCTCATATCCGAACCTCTACTCGTCGCAATACCTACCATATGTGTGTGACCCTCTAGGCCCAATATCGAGCTGGCCATGAGTCATACTTATTAGAACTCCTTTTGACTTAGTGAATTATTATCTCTATAATAATTCACCTAACTCATCGACCGCGGACGTACTAGGCCACTACGCCGCGACCCCTAGACGATACAGGAGAATCCAATCCTTTGGACCTATCTGTCCTCAGTTACCATGTATTTATAATCTCTCATCCATCTAATATCCCAGAGACCCTATACCGGGCATGAAGCTGTCAGGCCCATACGGTCTCTCCTCGAGTCTTGCTCTTGTTAGATTCTCCCGGAGAACCCTTTCTCTCTCAATCCGAATAACCTTGGCCAAGGATTTGTTCGAGCAAGAATACATGGGATATTCCTCTCATGATACCGAGAGCAAATGATCCTCTATTGACACTCAATAGCCCTCGTAAGGTTGGCTACTACTCCTAATGACCGGCTGTACTAGATATGAAACTTTCCAAACCTATAAGTCCGGTATCAAAGAGTGGAGTACTCATACAGGACATCCTTGGTGTCTCAAGTCTAAGGACCAGATACACTATTTGGACTACGGAATCGCTATCTGACGTGAGGTATCAATAACCATCCAGCATTTCGTAGGCGAATCAATCAGTGAACTCATTCTCCAATGAGCACCTGCACTGTACCCTTAGTGTCCCCACACGAGTAGCTATGAGACCAGCTACCTCCATCATATGAACGGGTATACAGCACACCAATCTATCCGGTTATCTCGATGTCCTTCTCGAGTAACCTATGACCAGGATAATTTAGGATCTGTGTTTAAAGGTGAATGGTCGCATTATCGTAATCTCATCAGGATCCAATTCCCATTGCACAGATCCAAAGACATCACAATATTCATCTAGATAATGTGAGATAATGCCAATAATCATAAGTAAAGAGATTGACGCAGCGTGTTACAGGTGCAATCACTCATGTGATTGGCTTGTAAGGCACCTATAACTAGCAATCTCCCACTTGACCTAAAGTCAATCACCAACATGTCTGATCCCCATCAGACCTCTATGACGCTCAAAGACAATATGAGTCAATGGCTTTATCAGTGGATCTGCAATGTTATCTTCGGATGGAACTTTTTCCATTACTACATCTTTTTGGGCCACGATCTCTCTAATAAGTTGGAACCTCCTCAGAACACTTTTGATGAGACCCAGGTTCCCTTATTTTAGTAATCGTCCTGTATTTGTCGCAATATAAAGGAATCAGCTCCTCGCTGCTCAGGATGACTCCTAGATCTGTAATGAATTTCTTCATCCAGACTCCCTCCTTTGCTGCCTTTGCCGCAACAATGTATTCCGCCTTTGTGGTCGAGTCAGCAGTAGTGTCTTGCTTGGAACTCTTCCAGCATACTGCTCCTTCATTCAGGGTGAACACATACCTTGAATTAGACTTACTATCATCGACATCGGACTAGAAGCTCGAGTCCGAGTAGCTCTCAACCTTGAGGCTACTACCTCCATATACCAGTAAAAGATCCTTAGTCCTTCTTAAGTACTTAAGGATACATTTTACTACTTTCCAGTGCTCCAAGCCTGGATCTGCCTGATATCTACTCGTGACACTCAGAGCATGCGCTATATCAGGCCTGGTGCATAACATAGCATACATGATAGATCCTATCACTCATGCATATGGCATCATATCCATGTGTGCCCTTTCTTCAGGAGCCTTTGGGGATATACTCCTAGAAAGTGATATTCCATGTCTCATTGGTATGAGTCCTCTCCTGAAATTTTTTATGTCAAACCTTTTGACAATGGTGTCTATATACCTGGACTGAGACAAGCCAAGCATCCTCTTGGATCTATCTCTATAGATCCGTATCCCCAATATGTAGGATGCTTCCCCTAAGTCCTTCATGGAGAAGTGCCTAGATAATCAAGTCTTTACTGTGGAGAACATTCCTACATCATTCCCAATGATCAGGATGTCATCCACATATAATACCAAAAAAGTGATAGTGCTCCCACTTAATTTTTTGTACACACAAGGTTCATCTTCGTTCTTAACGAAGTCATAAGATCTGATTGCCTCATCAAATCTTATGTTCCAACTTCGGGAAACTTGCTTCAATCCATAAATGGACCTAAGCAACTTACACACCTTATCTGGGTTATCCTTGGACATGAATCCCTCAGGCTATATCATATACACCTCCTCATCGAGGTTACCATTGAGGAATGCGGTTTTGATGTCCATCTGCCAGATCTCATAATCATAGTGTGCTGGAATAGCCAATAGAATTCAAATGGATTTTAGCATGGCTACAGGTGAGAAAGTTTCGTCATAGTCAACATCTTGCCTTTGACGATACCCCTTAGCGACTAGCCTTGCTTTATAGGTCTCTACCTTTCCATCTACTCTAATCTTCTTTTTGAAAATCCACTTGCATCCAATGGGTACAATACCCTCGGATGCATCAACTAGGTTCCAAACCTTGTTGGAGTACATGGAATTCATTTCTGAATTCATGGCTTCTTGCCATTTCCCGGAGTCTATGCTTATAATAGCCTCTTCATAGGTCTGAGGATCAATATCTTCTGATGTCCCACATATCTCTCAGGAGGATGGGATACTCTATCTGACCTACGTAAAGTTGGAACTTGTGTGTTAGGTATCTGAACAGATTCTGGAATAGTGCTTGAGCTAGGTTCTCCAACCTCGCTCAACTCTATCATGCTCCCACTGTCTCCACCAAGAATGTGTTCCTTCTCAAGGAACACTACTCTTTTGGCTACAAAGACCTTTCGGTCCTCAGGGTGATAGAAATAATACCCACAAGTTTCTTTGGGGTATCCCACGAACTTATACCGTTCCGTCCTAGATTCCAACTTGTCAGGGTTGTGTCTCTTAACGTGGGCAGGGCAGCCCCAAATCTTAACAACTTTAAGATTGAGCTTCTTCCCATTCCATATCTCATATGGAGTAGACATCACTGATTTAGTTGGAATTCTGTTCAGAAGGTAAGCTGCGGTCTCTAGGGCATATCCCTAGAATGAGATGGGTAGGTCGGCAAAACACATCATGGAACGCACCATGTCTAATAGTGTGCGATTCCTCCTTTCTGATACACCATTAAGCTGTGATGTATAAGGAGGTGTCCATTGGGATAAGATCCCATAGTCTTTGAGGAATTGGGTGAACTCTATACTCAAGTACTTACCTCCTCGATCTGATCGAAGGGTTTTAATACTCTTTCCTGTTTGGTTCTCCACTTCTCGTTTCCTCTTAGACTCACGTACACTCATGATATGTGGAGCTATATCTAGCATAAATAAACCATTATGAAATGTTCCTTTCGTGATGATCTCATCATCTAATATTATTGAACGACCATTGTTCTCAAAAACCAATTTATATCCAACAACTGTCAAACATGAAATGGAAATAATGTTTTTAATAATAGAAGGAACATAATAGCATGCATCTAATGCAATAATAGCTCCACTAGGCAGATGTAAGGTGACCTTGCCAACAGCCAATGCAGCAACCTTTGCTCCATTGCCCATCTTAAGGTCCATCTCGCCTCTGTTCAATCTCCTAGGTCCTGCCAGAACCTACAACGAATTGCATATATGATAAGCACTCCCGGTATCTAATACCCATGTGTTATCATAAGATTCTGACAAATGGAGACTGATCATGAATGTACCTGAAGCTTCTGCAAGCTTCTGTTTCGCCCTCTCTGCAAGGTACTCTTTGCAGTTCCTCTTCCAGTGCCCATCTTTGTTATAGTGGAAGCACTGGCCTTTGTCCTTTGCTGGGTCTTTCTTGCCTCACCCATTTTGCCCTTGCCCTTGCCCTTCTTAAGGGTCTTCTTAGCCTTCCTTTTCTTTCTGGTCTCACTAGTATAGAGAACCGGCTTCTCTTTCTTGATGGTGCTCTCTGCTTCTCTCAACATATTGAGGAGCTCTGGGAGGGTCACCTCAAGTTTGTTCATATTAAAATTTATTATGAACTGAGAAAAGGAATCTGGTAGGGACTGAAGTACAAGATCCACACACAGGTTATCCTCTAGGACCATTCCTAGACCTGTGAGTTTCTCGATCCACTCAATCATTTTAAGGACATGGTTCTGAACTGATGTCTCCTCAGTCATCTTGGCACGGAAAAGACTCTTTGATATCTCATATAGCTGAGTTCTTCCCTGTTCCTCAAACAGTTTACGGAGATGCAGGAGTATGGAATTAGCATCCATATTTTCATGTTGTCTCTGTAACTCAGTAGTCATAGAGGCCAACATATAACACTGAGCAAGAGTGGAATCATCTAAGTACTTCACATAACGAGCGATCTCATCCTCGCTTGCCCCTTCGTCGGGCATAGGGATTACTGTATCAAGGACATACGCGATTTTCTTCACCGTGAGAACGATTCTCAGATTACGGAGTCAATCCGTATAATTTGGACCAGTGAGGCGGTTGGCATCAAGTATGCCACGTAAAGGATTTGAAAGCGACATTTTTTTGAAATAAAAGATGTAGCAGAAATAAATAATATACAGACTTTGTAAAAATTTAAACAATTAAGATAAGGACTTTTATCTTAATGTATTCCCACTAATTTTTTACGAGACACAACACCCTCCGATATGTGAATCGGAGACCCCCGACGGATCTCTAGTGGGGATCAGGATCCAATCGGCATCTTAACGTAACCTCGAGGGACTCGACAAATCACGTTAAGCCCATAAAGGTAGACAACTCTTGCCAATCACAACTCCTTGTGATTCCCATCCTGTTCGGCCTCCGAACCACCATGGCCTTGAGGGATTCGACCAACCATGATGTTTGGTTAAGTCATTAACATCGTTACCAGATGAGTCTGATTCGGTGATATACTCTCGAGGGACTCGACCAAGTATACCATGTCCTCAGGTCACCTCTGACATCTCTATATCGTAGATAAGATGGTGAGACGCGATATAGGTGAGTCTCGAGGGACTCGACCAACTCAACATACATCGGGAATCGGCTCCTAGCTATAACGATGGAAGGCCACGTGGGTCAATCTTATTGCCTCACGTTTACTGACTTAATATTATTTATGGAGAGGATTTTTGATTTGGTCTCCTAACATAATGTGTCACACAAATATGTATTTAATATATATATCTACATCACATGCAAATATATATATACATATCTAGTAGGTATATAATTAATCACACATCACATGAGCAATCACACCAGATGATCATGGACCATATCCTAATGTGATTAGGCCCGAGCCAGTGGGCCTAATCACTCACATCAAGATCTATGTGTACTTCGGCGCATCTTTATGCCCTGTGATAGTCTATCTCGCTTCGTCGAATCCGTCGGCATCTCAACGCATCTCCATGCGTCGGATCGTCTGTCTCGACCTCGTGAGTCATGCTACCGCTGCGCCTCCTCTGATAATTATAATATAATTACAGGCACGTAGGCCCGACAATAAATGAGAAAAATAGAGGCTCGTAGACCCCAATAATAATAATCACATGTACACACATCACATCACAAGTCCATGATCATCTGTCCACATCATACATCACATGTATATGTTATTTTATAGGACTACTAGATAAACAATAATAGTTAATTAAACTATTTAATTAACTAATATTTCATAAAATAGGGACATAGAGGGAATTTTCTGAATTCCCAAGGGTATTTTGGTCATTGGCCAAAAGGGACAGAGATTGGAATTTCTCAAATTCTAAGGGTATTTTGGTAATTCTATCAAAGGGGACAGAATCTAAAATTTCTAAAATTCTGAGGGGCAAAATCGTCTTTTGCCCGAAAACCCTAACTCCTCTCCCTCTGCGGCGTTGCGTTGCGTTGCATGCATGGCACAGCACCTCTACCGACGGCGACCCTTTACGCGAGGTGGGGCGTCGCATTTGCCTCATGGCACTGGCGCCGCCGGCAAGCACCTACTGGCGTTGGCGTGGGCTCACTCACTGCGGCGGCGCTACCATGTGCAGCGGCAGCGCTGCCTCCGAGTGGGGGCGCTGGCAAGCGCGCAAAGCGCCAAAGCGGCGCCGCATGAGAGGCGGTCTTTGCCGCACCGACGGCGTCTGCCGGCGCCTCTCGTCAGCGGCACAGCGCCGGCGCCGCTTGAAGCGGCGCGCCATGGCGCGCGGCAAGGCTGAAGCGGCCGCCATGGCGGCGCCGACCATCGCGGCGCTTCTACCCGCAGCTGCGTCGCATGTGGCGTCGATCTCTATAAGCGAGCGCGCAGCAAGCGGCGTCACCCTTGTAAACGCACGCTGCGGGTAGCAGCAGAGGCGACGCAAGCGCGCCTACTTATGCGGCTCGTAGCTTTGTCGGCCATTTGCCATTGCGGACGGCAAAGAAGGTGCTATGTGAGCAGCAAAGAAGGGCAAGCAACGATTCGCCCTTCCTCACCTTTTGCGCCAACGATTTTGGCGATAAAACCTGTTCTAAATCACAATCCACGTAGTTTAAGATCCAATCTTCGCACGAACAACCTGACTTTGATACCACTGTTAGGAAATCCGCGCAAGGGGGCGACATCACATGCGTAGCAAAAGAACAGAAAAACAAAACCCCAGATTTCCCGTAGAAAGTTTCCGTCGTCGTGCGAAGATCGATGCGTCAAAAACAAATCCGTAAAAACTACACGTGCAAAAGAAGATACCTAGGGAGATCGTATATCCCTGAATTCCTACAGATCTGTGGGAGAGGATGAAGGAAGTCAAGTGTCCTCCTCTCTAGCGGTATCCACACAGTAGGGATTGCGATGATGCACCTCTCTCTCTGGGGAGAGGCGAATAGGAGGTAGCTACCAAAAACCCTTAGCCTATAGAGCTTTGGTCCCCTCCTATTTACAGAGGCCCCCTTGAAAAACTCTAATGGATCTTTTGCCCTATTGGGTATTGGATCTCCATCCAATTACCCAAGCCTCTTGGATTAGTGGGCCTCTACCCAATAATCTCTTATTAGTAATTATTGGATCTCATCTCAGGATCCAATAATTCAGAGGCTTAATGGATATCCAATAAGATAGGGGGTTCAGCGGATATCTCATATCCGAACCTCTACTCGTCGCAATACCTACCATATATGTGTGACCCTCTAGGCCCAATATTAAGCTGGCCATGAGTCATACTTATTAGAACTCCTTCTGACTTAGTGAATTATTATCTCTATAATAATTCACCTAACTCATCGACTGCGGACGTACTAGGCCACTACGCCGCGGCCCCCAGACGATACAGGGGAATCCAATCCTTTGGACCTATCTGTCCTCAGTTACCATGTATCTATAATCTCTCATTCATCTAATATCCCAAAGACCCTATACCAGGCATGGTGCTGTTAGGCCCATACGGTCTCTCCTCGAGTCTTGCTCTTGTCGGATTCTCCCGGAGAACCCTTTCTCTCTCAATCCGAATAACCTTGGCCAAGGATTTGTTCGAGCAAGAATACATGGGATATTCCTCTCATGATACTGAGAGCGGATGATCCTCTATTGACA
Organism: Musa beccarii; assembly: GCA_024322285.1. Classification (NCBI taxonomy): domain Eukaryota; kingdom Viridiplantae; phylum Streptophyta; class Magnoliopsida; order Zingiberales; family Musaceae; genus Musa; species Musa beccarii. Next base: position 22,819,053 of record CM044396.1, read on the forward strand.
CTCAATAGCCCTCATAAGGTTGGGTACCACTCCCAATGACCGGTTGTACTAGATATGGAGCTTTCCAAACCTATAAGTCCGGTATCAAAGAGTGGAGTACTCATATAGGACATCCTTGGTGTCTCAAGTCTAAGGATCAGGTACACTACTGGGACTACGGAATCGCTGTTTGACGTGAGGTATCAATAACCATCCAGCATTCCGTAGGCGGATCAATTAGTGAACTCATTCTCCAATGAGCACCTGCACTGTACCTTTAGTGTCCCCACACAAGTAGCTATGAGACCAGCTACCTCTATCATATGAACGGGTATACAACACATCAGTCTATCCGGTTATCTCGATGTCCTTCTCGAGTAACCTATGACCAGGATAATTTAGGGTCTGTGTTTAAAGGTGAATGGTCTCATTATCGTAATCTCATCACGATCCTATTCCCATTGCACAGATCCAAGGACATCACAATATTCATCTAGATAATGTGAGATTATGTCAATAATCATAAGTAAAGAGATTGACGCAACGTGTTACAGGTACAATCACTCATGTGATTGACTTGTAGGGCACCTATAACTAGCAAGGTCGAGTTTGGAGAAATACTTTACTTTGCCCAGTTGGTCGAACAAGTCCACAATGAGCAGGATGGGATATTTATTCTTCACGGTCACCTTGTTAAGGGCTCGATAATCGACGTATAGTCAGAGACTCCCATCTTGTTTCTTCTGGAAGAGAATTGGAGCTCCGAATAGTGCTTTGGAACTGCGGATGAGACCACCGCTTAGCAGTTCATCTAACTGCTTTCTGAGCTCTGCCAACTCAAGAGGGGGCATGCGGTATGGTGGTCTCGTTGGAGGCTTTACTCTCGGCTCCAGCTCAATAAGATGATCCACGCCTCTGCGTGGTGGCAAAGTTTTTGGCAACTCAGGTGGCATAACATCTGCCACCGTAGCAGGTTCTTTAATGGCCTCCCCATCGAGCGTTTCTAGCTTTACAGCCGCCATAAAGGTTAACTCTCCTTTGTGTACACTTTTCTTCAATTGCACCGCCGATAGTTGTTGGGGATCCTGGGTTCCTCTCCGAGAGACGGGAACCACACAAGGGTTGTCATCTCCCATCAGACATAAGGAGTCTAGGAACGGCATTGCCACCAACTTTGCTGCGTGCATGAACTCCATTCCGAGAATCACTTGGAAGTCAGCTAGTGGCACCGCCATCATGTTTGTGCGTCCGCTCCATGATCCGATCTTGATGGAGACTCCCTTTGCTAGCCCAGAGATTCGCTTGGCCTCTAAGTTGACCGCCTTCATCCAACTTGGGTTCTTCTCCAAGATTAGCCCAAGTCACTTTGCTTCTCGATCGGCGATGAAGTTGTGGGTAGCACCTGTGTCCACTATTGCTCGGGTGGTATGGCCGTTGAGTCTGATGTTCACATACATTAGCTCATTGTTTCTTGCTTTCGGTTGCTTCGGCTTCATGTTCTCCCCCACTTGACCCCGTAATGCATTCAACAAATGCATTGCACCCATTCGGGGTCCTTGTGACTTCTCATCGTCGCTACCCGATTCGAAGCTACTCGAACTGAGAGCAACTGCCTTGCCCTTGTTTAGCTTGGGGGGATTGATGGAAATTGACAAGGCATTGAGTGCCTGCTTTTGTGGGCACTCCCACACCCTGTGTGGCCCTCCACACAAGAAGCATCTGCTAGGTTTTGAGGCCCTACCGTTTGAGTTTGGCCCCTTATGGAAACTCTTCTTCCTTTTCTCGCCCCCAGGTTCCTTCCCCAAAGGATGCTTTGGATGGCGATTTCCTGTATGTTGTTTCTTCTTCCTCGGGTCCTCTGAAGAAACAAAGTCGGTGAGCCTTTCTGTGACCGCAATTGCTCCAACCATATCAGTGACATTCCATCGATGAAGTTCCTGTTGAGCCCATGGCTTTAGGCCGTCAAGAAAGCTAAACAGCTTATCTTTTTCGGACAAGTCCTGAATGTCTAGCATCAATGCAGAAAATTGCTTCACATAGTCTCGAATGGAAGTTGTTTGATGGAGTTGTCTCAACTTCCTCCTTGCGATGAACTTAGTGTTCTCGGGCAGGAATTGAGTTCTCAACTCACGCTTCAAGTCGTCCCATGTGTCTACTCGACACCGACCTTGTTGAATCTCTTCCCAACGGGTTCTCCACCAAAGCTTTGCATCTCCGTTCAGATACATAGTCGCTATCGAAACTTTAGTGTCCTCCGAGTCTGGACTCGTAGCTCGGAAGTACTGTTCCATATCAAACAGAAAATTCTCGAGCTCCGTCGCATCTCTAGCACCCCCATAACAATGTGGGTCGGGCGCCCTGAAGCTTTGTGTCGGCACAACGCGGGTGTTGCTTCCCCTCACATTCAATGCCCTTATGAGCACTACTACTTTGGAAGTGAGTTCCGTCATCTGCTAGGTTTTGAGGCCCTACCGTTTGAGTTCGACGCCTTATGGAAACTCTTCTTCCTTTGCTCGCCCTCAGGTTCCTTCCCCGAAGGATGCTTTGGATGGCGATTTCCTGTATGTTGTTTCTTCTTCCTCGGGTCCTCTGAAGAAACAAAGTCGGTGAGCCTTTCTATGACCGCAATTGCTCCAACCATATCAGTGACATTCCATCGATATAGTTCCTATTGAGCCCATGGCTTTAGGCCGTCAAGAAAGCTAAACAGCTTATCTTTTTCGGACAAGTCCTGAATGTCCAGCATCAATGCAAAAAATTGCTTCACATAGTCTCGAATGGAAGTTGTTTGATGGAGTTGTCTCAACTTCCTCCTTGCGATGAACTCGGTGTTCTCGGGCAGGAATTGAGTTCTCAACTCACGCTTCAAGTCATCCCATGTGTCTACTCGACACTGACCTTGTTGAATCTCTTCCCAACAGGTTCTCCACCAAAGCTTTGCATCTCCGTTCAGATATATAGTCGCTATCGAAACTTTGGTGTTCTCTGAGTCTGGCCTCATAGCTCGGAAGTATTGTTCCATATCAAACAGAAAATTCTCGAGCTCCTTCGCATCTCTAGCATCCCCATAACAATGTGGGCCGGGCGCCCTGAAGCTTTGTGTTGGCACAACGTGGGTGTTGCTTCCCCTCGCATTCAATGCCCTTGTGAGCACTGCTACTTTGGAAGTGAGTTCCGTCGCCATCTCTTACAAATGTTGCACGGAGTCCTTGGTATCCTACATTAGTCGGTCGACTAGGGCTTCAACCTTGTCGATCCAGGATTCAGCTTCTTCTTGTGAGCTCTCTACGCCAATAAGCCTACTTTGGCCTTGGTAGAGTTCATCCAAGCTCGCTTCAAAATCATCCAAGCGGGTTTCCGCCGCTGTGATCCTCTCTCTTTGGGTCTTTTTCCCGGTTGGCGCTCCAGATTGCGCCTCCTCCGCTCGTGGTGAGTAGCCAACTTCTCGCTCATCATGCTCGCTACCCTGCTCCTCATGAGCGGCTCCAGCAGTGAGAGAGTGAGTTTGCACATGCAGCTCTCCTGCGATTGCTTGGGGCAACATTCCGGCTAGCCCCATTTTGCTCGATTTGCCACGCTGTTTCGCCATAGCGAGATTACGAAGTTTCTTCGCTGCTTGCTCGAATTGCTTGCCTACTCTGATACCACAATGTCACACACTTAGCTGGAATTGCTTAAGTGGTGAGGCACCCTTGCGGCAAACACGGACTTAGCTCGAGTTGTTTAAGTCAAGAAGCACCCTTGCGCCCACTTCGGTCAGACTTAGCTAGAATTGCCTAAGTCTTGAGGCGCCCTTGCGACATACGCATCCACAAAGGGTCAGCCGAGCTGCAACCTCGTGCAAGTCCCATAGGACCTATGAAAACAGAAGTTGATTAGTTGTTGGAACGAGCGGCGGACAAGTCCCGACGTCTCACGAAGAGGAAAATTTTACAAGCAATTGAGCGAGCACTTGGAGTGCAGAAAAGCAGAGAAAGAGAGGAGGAAAACAAGGACTTTAGAAGGGTGAATGAGCAGCTGCAAGTCCGCAAATAACTACTCCCCAAGTACCGGGCGTGAAGGCAAGTTTCCGTCAAGTTAACGTGCAAACTTGTGAAAGTGTTCAACGCCCGACACTATACTGAAGACCCATCCACCATGTGCACCCGGGGTTCGAGTCTTGAGATGGCTGACAAAATTTGGGCGACTGCGGGCTACAGAAATCAGCCCGAGGCACACGAAAACGGAGTTGTTTTGGGGTTTTTTGGGCAAATGCAGCGAGCGATCGTTCAACAGCGTTGCGAGCTGCTGTTTCTTACATTTTTACAAGGAAAACACACCAAAACATGGCAAAACAGGCTGCCAAGGATATGTACATGCATGGGCAAGCGACGAACGAAACGTTGAATGAAGTTGTTGTGAGTGTGCGATGACCGTTCATGACAGTAAGCCCCCTCCTGAGTTGGCAGAGCTCAGAAAGCAGTTAGATGAACTGCCAAGCGGTGGTCTCATCCGCAGTTCTAAAGCACCATTCGAGGCTCCAGTTCTCTTCCAGAAGAAACAAGATGGAAGCCTCCGACTATACGTCAACTATCGAGCCCTTAACAAGGTGATGGTGAAGAACAAGTATCCCATCCCGCTCATTGCAAACTTGTTCGACCAACTGGGTAAGGCAAAGTATTTTTCCAAACTCGACCTTCAGTCGGGGTACTGGCAGGTGCATATTGCTGAAGGCGATGAGGCAAAGACTACTTGTGTGATCAGGTATGAAGCATTCGAGTTCTTGATGATGCCTTTCGACTTAACCAATGCTCCGGCCACATTCTGCACTCTTATGAACCAACTATTCAGGGATTATTTAGTCAAGTTTGTGATCGTCTACTTAGATGATATTGTTGTCTATAGCCAAACCCTTAAGGAGCATATTGACCACCTTCGAACAATTTTCAAAGTTCTCAAGGAGAATTCTTTGATCGTAAAAAGAGAGAAGTGCTACTTTGCTCAGAAAGAGATCTTATTCTTAGGGCATCGAATTGGCGACGGTTCCATTTGGATGGATAAATCAAAGGTGCAAGCGGTTGTGGACTGGCAAACTCCAAAGAAGGTGTCAGAACTGAGATCCTTCCTTGGGTTTATGAACTACTATCGATGCTTCATACTGGAGTATTCGAAGCGCGCAGCTCCACTAATGGAGTTGCTGAAGAAGGAGCAATCTTGGAAATGGTCTAACAAATGTGAAGCGGCATTCCAAGACCTAAAGGCTGCCATTTTGGAAGAACCGGTGCTCAAATTGCCAGACTATGGGAAGCCCTTCGAAGTCCATACAAATGCTTCAGACTTCGCTATTGGGGGAGTACTCATGCAGGAGGGCCACCCGGTGGCCTATGAAAGCCGCAAGCTCAACGAGACCGAGCGGCGGTATCCAGTGCACGAGAAGGAGATGACAGCGGTGATCCACTGTTTACGAGTGTGGCGGCACTACCTTCTCGGATCGCGATTTGTGCTGAGGACAGACAACATCGCTTTGAGTTACTTTCAGACTCAGAAGAAACTCTCTCCAAAGCAAGCACGATGGCAGGACTTCCTGGCAGAATTTGATATGGTAATGGAGTACAAGCCCGGCAAAGCAAATGTCGTAGCCGATGCGTTGAGCCGGAAAGTGGAGCAAGTGAATGCTATACAACTGGAGGGCAAAGGCCAAGCCAATCAATTACACTCCAACTTCCTTTCTCGGATCAAGGATGGACTGTATAGTGATCCCCAAGCAATAACCTCGATGCAACTGATCCAAGAAGGCAAGGCATGATGATTTTGGGTCCATGAGGGACTCGTCTTCACCAAAGGGAATAGATTTTATGTCCCTCGAGTGGACAATTTAAGGCGTGAACTCTTGAAGGAGTGTCACGATTCCCTTTGGGCAGGACATCCGAGCATTCACCGAACATTGGCTCTTGTGGAGAGGGCCTTCTATTGGCCGAAGATGGGGACGGATGTGGAGGAATATGTTCGAATGTACCTAACTTGTCAACAAGATAAGGTGGAGTAGCGGAAGCCGGTGGGACTTTTAGAGCTATTGCCCGTACTAGAAAGGCCGTGGGAGAGCATTTCTCTAGACTTCATATCAAGCTTGCCGATAGTAGGGGGACTCGGATTGATACTTGTGGTGGTCGACCATTTTTCGAAATATACAACCTTCATTGCCGCACCCCTACAATGTTCAGTAGAGGAAGCAGCAAAGCTAATGATGAAGAATGTGGTGAAGTATTGGGGAGTCCCGCACAATATCATAAGTGATCAAGATGCTCGGTTTCTAGGATGATTTTGGACCGAGCTATTCAAATTGTTATGGTCGAAGCTATACTTCTCCACAAGCCTCCACCCCCAGACGGATGGCCAAACTGAGAGAATAAACTCTCTCCTAGAGTAATATCTTCGGCACTACGTGAGTGCCATCCAACGAGATTGGGTGATGCTGTTGGACATAGCCCAATTCTCCTACAACATGCAGCGGAGCTTTGCGTCCAACAAGAGGCCCTTTGATATCATCACAGGACAATAGCCGTCGACTCCTCACACTTTGGCTATTGGATATACAGGGAGTAGTCCGTCCGCATATCACTTGGCAAAAGAATGGCTTCGAAATGCAAATATTGCGTGACCCTACTTGGAGAAGGCGACCAGAAAGATGAAGAAGTGGGCAGACTTGGGAAAGCGACCACAAGAATTCAAAGTCGACAATTCGGTGTTAGTGAAGCTCCAACCAGCATCACTCCAGTTCTTTAGGAACAAGGTGCACAAAGGATTGGTGCGCAATTATGATGGCCCCTTCCCAATTATCAGTAGGGTGGGCAACGTCTCCTATAAGTTGCAGCTGCCAGCGTAGCTCAAGATTCATAATGTTTTCCATGCCAGCAACTTGAAAGCCTACCACTCCGATCCGCAAGATGCTTCCCGAAGCGTTTCAACTCAACAACCTCCCACCAGAGCCTCCTGTGAGAAGCAAGTTGAAACCATTTTAGCGGATCACAAGACAAAGCTACCCAATGGAGTTGAGCAAATTGAATACTTGGTGAAGTGGCGGAAGCTTCCCAGAACCGAAGCCAGTTGGGAGCCAGAAGATACCCTCCGACAGAAAGAAGCAACCATCAAAGCTTACCAGCAAGCGTCGACGAGGGCACCGACAGTTTAAGTGGGGGAGAATGTCACGAGCGTCGCCGCGACACGCGCGCAAAGACAACTTCGTTCAACGCACTGCCTCGTCGCTTGCCCATGTTTGTACATATCCTTTGCAGTCTATTTTGCCATACTTTTGGTGTGTTTCCCATGTAAAAATGTAAGAAATAGCAAGTTGCAGCGCTGCAGAATGATCGCTCGCTATATCTGCCCAAAAACCTCCAAAATGGCTCTGTTTTCGCGTGTCGCATGCTGATTTCTGTAGCCCGTAGTCACACGCGAAACGTCAATCATCTCAGCCCCTTAGAACCACCCGGGTGGCACAGGGCTGGATGGGGTTTCGGTATATTGTCGGGCGTTGAACACTTTCACAAGTTTGCACGTCAACTTGATGAAAACTTGCCTTCACGCCCGGCACCCGAGGAGTAGTTGTTTACGGACTTGCAGCTGCTCATTCACCCTTCTAAAGTCCTTGTTTTCCTTCTCTCTTTCTCTATTTTCCTGCACTCCAAGTGCTCGCTCAATTACTTATAAAGCTTCCCTCTTCGCGAGACGTCAGGACTTGTCATCCGCTTGTTTCAAAACTAATCAACTTCTCTTTTTACAGGTCCCACGGGACCTGCATGAGGTTACAGTTCAGCTGACCCTTTGCGGACGCATATGTCGCAAGGATGCCTCAAGACTTAGATAATCCAAGCTAAGTCTGATCGAAGTGGGTGCAAAGGTGATTCTTGACTTAGGCAACTCCAGCTAAGTCCGTATTTGCCATAAGGGTGTCTCACCATTTAGACAATTCTAACTAAGTGCGTGACAGAATGGTATACCAAAATATACCATTCGGTATACCATATCGTACCATACCGAAAAAGTATCGAAACTCCGATACGATACAAAATTTCAATCCTTGATTATCACACAATTGCCTTGGCAATGGAGGATGATAGACATTGCTCAAAAACCTCCTCTAAAGATATTTGTTGTAGTTGAAGACAGTAATTCTAATGCAAACTAGCCACTGAGTTACCTAGTTGGATTTTGATGTGGACACGTTCTGTTGGGTTGCAACTTGATGGATCAAAGACTGTTGGACAAAAAAACATCAAATAAACTTTCTAACCTTCTGGTTCCTCTTTCTAATCCTTCTATGTTGAAAGGCACATCCTGATGTATTATTCATTGGAATGCTGAATAATATTGCTTAAATATTAAACAGGCAATTCACTGGTTAAAAATGCAATTATCCCACAAATTTAGTAAATCCATGGTTACTGGATACTACAAAATAGACTCAGCAAAATAGTCCGCCTACATCTTCATGGCCTATCATGTTTCAACCATTAAAGCCATATTGTCTCCAAAGACAAGCCCACCCATATCACCTAACAAAGCTAAAATATGAGTAATCTGCAGAACTGCATGTTTTTATCAGTTTCTTTGTTATACACACCGGATTTTTCCTATTGTGAAACCTCCTCTGCCAGTTTATCAGTGTTCCTAATCCACTAAGAAAGGCATGTTCTCATGCTCTTCACAGCCATCATTCATAAGCAAAGAAAATGAAATTTATTACATATTGTAGTAAAATATTTCTGTGCGGTTAAGCACGCATTGACCACAGAACATAGAAATATAAACATTCAGATCGGGATTTATTTACAAGCCAACCATAGAATGATGCAAGAATTAGTTTAAGATACCCAAACTACAAAAAGGAGAAAGAACAAGAAAATCACCAAAAGAACCCAACTTTCTCATATCAAGATCAGTATCTACGAACAATGATACATCTCGCTGACAAGTAGATTCAAGTGCAGAACGAGAAGGTTACGAAACCCTGACCTCTCACGGCGCCAAGAAGAGCCGACTGAAAGACAGATCGACAAGGTCGGTCGAGGACAGGTGTCGGATCTTCGGCAGCGGACGAGTCCCCGATGCCACGCACGGGATCCCGCAAGGAGAGAACAGAGGCTGTGGGGGCCGGCCGCCATGAGCAGACAGCGAGACTTCTTCCGGCAGCCCTCAGCATCTGCTCTGCCGATAGGTGATGATTTCTAAGGTTTCAACCCGCCTCCACGAAAAGTCGAAGGGGGAAAAGGCTGGCAAGATTGAGGAAGGCGCGTGGCGTGACCACACGAGGAACTTTACATTATTGTATCGCGGTACAATGGGTAACTTACATCCCGGTATTCCCATGCAAAATGGGAAAAAAAATTATATAAGCTAGAAAAACTTCTTTCGAATGACTCATTAGCCATTTGCTAATATATTTATTATTAAACGTTAATAAACAATTGCTTTGTTCATATGTTCTAATGAAGATATGCTTTGTGAAATTTTGAGAAGACATACTAGGTGGAAGAAGAAGAAAAAAGAGTGGGATTAACTATCTAGCAACCATGGAGCTCTCATTTGGGGATGGCTATGGATGAGATATCATATTATTTTATTAATTTTTAAGTAATTAGCTAAAAGTACAAAGTCCAACTTGGCACCTTCAATTTTTCTATCTATAATTATCATAAACTCAGTTACCAAATAATTCAATTTGATTTAAGTTGATCAAAAAAAATTTTAAAAATGAATACAGCGGATGTGTACTTTTTTATGATGGAATAAGTTGTTCATATCTGATTAACCATTGGAGTAATTATTCTTAAACATATCAGATAATTTAGATGAATTCGAAATAAAATAAATTATATGTCCAAAAAATTTCGATCCATTGTCATCGATCGTTATTTTATTGTTCTTGCAAAGGACAATATACTTGTTGCTTTACATCATAGGTTTAGTCTATCACTAACAAAATTGTGAAGTCATAATATGAAGTATTTTAGTTAATTAGAACTCATGACATCATCCCATACATTATATTATAATATTTTTAGATTGATTTATCGGGGCAAAAGGTGTCAAGCTTATTGGGTTAAGAGCCCAAGTTCAGCCCATATGGGCTTTAGCAGCCCATAGCCCTCTTGTTAACCCTAAACCCTAACCTAAACCTAATTATATATAGGGGCTAATGGTGGCTACGAAATTAGGAGATCAAAATATCGGAGCAAAGGGCAGAATCTTCGCAGCGACATTAGAGATTCAAAGAGAGGAGAAAAGGGCAGAAAAACAAGAGAAAAAGAAAGGGAAGAAGACAAGGAAAACACAGAAATTGTTCTCACTCATCCAAACAGTTTCTCATTTCATGTTAGATCAGATCTTCAGTGAATTCTTCTGGTGATTGCTTGAGGAGGTTTTGGATATTGTGTACAGTGATGTGATCCTTGTATCCCAGTTATTCTCTTGTGATTGTTGCTTGGGTTTTAGGCAAGAGATTCGAGAATTATACATTCATTATTTCTATAGTGGATTTTCTCTAGTTTGCCCCGTGGTTTTTACCCTTCACGTTGTAGGGGTTTTCCACGTAAATCTTGGTGTTCTATTTTATTGTAATTTCTGTTTAATTACACTGTGTGTTACAGCCTGCTAGTATTTATTCATATACAAAAGTTATTGTTTGTTGCCTATCCTTTTTATTTCACCCATCAACTGGTATCAGAGTAAGATTTTGGTAATTTAATTTTTGTGTTTGAACATGGAGACTAGTAATGTTTCTCGCATGATTAGTTTGAACGAAAATAATTGGATGATATGGAAACCAAGAATGGAAGATCTCTTGTATTGCAAAGATTTGTATGGACCTTTGCAAGGAGATAGTGAAAAAACCCATAACTATGACAAATGATGAGTGGAAGAGATTTGATCGAAAAATGATTTGATTCATTTGATAGTGGCTCGATGATAGTGTCTTTCACCATGTTTCTACTGAAAGTTCTGCATATTCTCTTTGGAAAAAGTTGGAAGGTCTCTATGAAAGAAAAACAACTGGCAACAAAGCTTTTTTGATCAAAAAACTTGTGAACCTAAAATATAAAGAGGGTGCTTCTATTGCTGAGCATTTGAATAAAATACAGAGTATTACTAACCAGTTATCTTCTATGAAAATGTCTCTTGATGATGAGTTGCAGGCATTGTTACTTCTTAGTTCATTACTAGAAAGTTGAGAGACACTGGTGGTTTCCCTCAATAATTCTGTGCCAGATGGTATTATTACCATGAGTCAAGTAACAAGCAGTTTGTTGAATGAGGAGTTGAGAAGAAAGAACTCAGCAGTATCTCAGATTGATTCACAAGCACTTATCTCAGAGAACAGAGGAAGGTCAAGGTCTAAAGATAGAAGCAGCTCACGTATAGGTAGAAGCAAGTCAAGATTAAGGAAAGATATTATTTGCTATAACTGTGGTGAGTAAGGACATTATAAGAATCAGTGTAAGCAACCTAAGAAGAGCAAGAAAAAGGGAAAAGAAGTGGAGTCTACAGAGTCAAAAGAGAATACCACGGCTATAGTGCAGGTTGGTGATTATTTGATTTTGTCCTGTTCTGATGATATTTTTTCTTGTGTGTGTCAGGATCTCAAGTAGATAATTAACACAGGAGCTTCTTATCATGCTACACCACGGAGGGAGTTTTTTGCTACGTACAGGTCTGAAAATTTTGGTGTTGTCAAGATGGGCAACCATGGCATAGCAAACATCATTGGCATGGGTGACATCCACATAAAGATCAATCTTGGATGCAAATTAGTGCTTAAGGATGTGAGGTATGTGGTTGACTTGAGGTTGAATCTAATTTCAGTTGGAAGATTAGATGATGAAGACTATGATAGCAGGTTTTACAGAGGGCAATGGAAACTCAGTAAGGGTTCTCTTGTTATAGCTAATGGAAAGAAATGTCACACTTTATACAGGTTGTAAGCCAAAACTTGTGGTGAACAGTTAAATGCTACAGAGAAAGACTTCAGCATGGAGTTGTGGCATAGGAGATTGGGACACATGAGCGAGAAGGGACTGCAAGCTCTTTCCAAGAGAGAGGTATTGCTTGACCTCGGAGGTATACGTTTGAACCATTGTATTGATTGTTTAGTTGGTAAACAACATAGAGTTTCTTTTGCTAGTCCTACTTTGTCTAGAAAAATGCATACCTTGAACCGTGTTTATACAGATGTATGTGGTCCTTTGAGGACAAAAACTCCTAATGGTTCTATTAATATTTCTAGCATCAATGGTGCACTTTACTTTGTTACTTTTATAGATGACTTTTCCAGGAAAGTTTGGGCTTATGCTTTGAAGACCAAGGATCAGGTTATTGGTGTCTTCAAAGAGTTTCATGCCAGAGTTGAAAGGGAGACAGAAAGACAGTTGAAATGTATAAGATCAGATAATGGTGGTAAGTATACAGGATTGTTTGATGATTATTGCAGGTCACATGGCATCCAGCATGAGATAACAGTTCCTGGTACACCTCAGCATAATGCAATTGTAGAGAGAATGAACCGCACCATCATGGAAAAGATCAGATGTATGCTTTCACAGGCAAAGCTACCCAAAAGGTTTTGGGATGAGGCTTTGAGGACTATAATTGATGTGATCAACTTATCTCCCTATACAGCCCTAGATGCTGATGTTGCAGAGCATGTTCGGTCAGGGAAAGATGTTTCCTATAAGCACTTGAGAGTATTTGGTTGTCGTGCATTTGCACATATTCCAAATAATGAAAGGTCTAAGCTGGATGGTAAGACAAAAGAATGTATTTTTCTTGGCTACTCACATGATCAATTTGGTTACAGGCTTTGTGATCCAGAAAAGCAGAAGGTATTTAGAAGCAGAAATGTGGTCTTCTTTGAGGATCAAACCCTTGAGGATTTGAAGAAGGAGGCACCAGCCAATACTTCTGCAGAAGGATTAGCAGATTGTGACCCAGTTGTTCCTCTAATATATCAGGGCGATGGGGGAGATGTGCAGGAAGATGGTGTAGAGCTAGATATTAATCTACCTGCAGGACATGTTGAGCAAGAAGAAGTTGAGGAGCAACTTCCCGCAGAACCTCAATTGAGAAGATCTTCTAGACAACGTCAGCCTTCCAAAAGATACTCTACAGATGAGTATGTTATGCTTACTGATACAGGTGAACCAGAGAGTTACCAGGAAGCAATTAAAAGTGAGCAGAAAAAAATGTGGCTAGTTACTATGCAGGAAGAGATTGATGCTCTACAGAAAAATTATACATATGATTTGGTGCAACTTCCATAGGAAATGAAGGCCTTAAAGAACAAGTGGGTTTTCAGGTTGAAGACTCAAGAATATTGTTCTCAACCAAAGTACAAAGTCAGATTGGTTGTGAAAGGCTTTGGTCAAAAGAAAGGTATTAACTTTAAAGAAATTTTTTCTCCTGTTGTTAAAATGTCTTCTATTCGTGTTGCTCTAGGTATTGCTGCTAGCCAGGACTTGGAGGTGGAGCAGTTAGATGTGAAGATAGCTTTCCTTCATGGTGATTTAGAGGAAAAAATTTATATAGAGCAACCAGAAGGTTTCAAAGTCAAAGGTAAAGAAAATTTTGTCTGCAAGTTAAGAAAGAGTTTGTATGGATTGAAGCAAGCTCCAAGACAGTGGTATAAAAAGTTTGATTCATTTATGATTGAAAATGGATATAAAAGAACGGCTTCAGATCATTGTATGTATATCAAACGGTTTGGTGAGGATTTTATTATTTTCTTACTTTATGTTGATGATATGCTTATCCTTGGGAAAGATATGCATACAATTGACAGGTTGAAGAAGGAACTGAGTGAGTCCTTTGCAATGAAGGACATGGGGCCAACAAAGCAAATACTGGGCATGCAGATTTCTCATGACAGGAAAAACAAGAAGATTTGATTGTCACAGGAGAAATACATCGAGAATGTATTAGAAAGATTCAGTATGAGCAATGCAAATCCAGTTGGTTCTCCTCTTTTAAGTCACTTCAAGTTGTGCTCAGAACAGAGTCTGTCAAGTGATGAAGAGAAGAAGAAAATGCAAAAGGTTCCTTATGCTTCAGCAGTTGGAAATTTAATGTATGCAATGGTATGTACGAGGCCGGACATCGTATATGCAGTGGGTGTTACTAGCAGATTTCTTGCAAATCCAGGCAAAGAGCACTGGGCAGCAGTGAAGTGGATCTTGAGATATCTCAAAGGAAGCTCTAAGGTTTGTTTAAGCTTTGGAGGTGGACCACCTATGCTAATGGGTTACGCAGATATGGCTAGAGATATTGATACAAGAAAATCCACATCATGTTTTATACTTACTTTTGCAGGGGGAGCTGTGTTATAGCAATCCATATTGCAAAGGTGTATTGCTCTCTCCACCACAGAGGCAGAATATATTGCTGCTACAGAGGTTTGTAAAGAAATGTTATGGATGAAAGAATTCTTACAAGAATTGGGGCTGAAACAGAAAAATTATGTGGTGTATTGTGACAGCCAAAGTGCCATCCATTTATGTAAGAACCCAGTTTTTCATTCCAAGTCAAAGCATATAGATGTCAGATATTACTGGATTCGAAATATACTTGAAGAGAAGCGTTGCAACTTCGAAGAAAATTCATACAGATGATAATGGAGCAGACATGTTGACAAAGACCTTACCAAAAGAGAGGCAGGAGATGTGTCGACAGTTGGTCTGCATGGATTTACACTAAGGAATCATGGGACAGCCTCCCTTATGGGCTGAAGGGGGAGGTTGTTAGGCTGAGAGCCCAAGTTCAGCCCATATGGGCTTTAGCAGCCCATAGCCCTCTTGTTAACCCTAAACCCTAACCTAAACCTAATTATATATAGGGGCTAATGGTGGCTACGAAATTAGGAGATCAAAATATCACAGCAAAGGGCAGAATTTTCGCAGCGATATTAGGGATTCAAAGAGAGGAGAAAAGGGCAGAAAAACAAAAGAAAAAAAAAGGGAAGAAGACAAGGAAAACACAAAAAATATTCTCACTTATCCAAACAGTTTCTCATCTCAGGTTAGATCAGATCTTCAGTGAATTCTTTTGTGATTGCTTAAGGAGGTTTTGGATATTGTGTACAATGACGTGATCCTTGTATCCCAGTTATTCTCTTGTGATTGTTGCTTGGGTTTTGGGCAAGAGATTCGAGAATTGTACATTCATTATTTCTATAGTGGATTTTCTCTAGTTTGCCCCGTGGTTTTTACCCTTCACATTGAATGGGTTTTTCACGTAAATCTTGGTGTTCTATTTGATTATGATTTCTGTTTAATTCCGCTGTGTGTTACAGCCTGCTAGTATTTGTTCATATGCAAAAGTTATTGTTTGTTGTCTATCCTTTTTATTTCACTCATCAAAGCTTTAGGCTTTTTAAGGCAGGAATTTTGAAGTTCCTTTTTTTTTAATAAAACTTAAACTTTATTACTCAAAACACCTCATATATTTCTTTTCTATTTTATCTGAGGAGATTAAAACTGCCGGTGCACAACATATTTTTCTTCTTTATTTATATGAAAGATTCTAAGTTCCTTGAAGAAATCCATTAGATATAACACCAAATAAGATATTAGCTATCAGAAAATATTTGTGTTAAGAGAACTAAAAGAGTAAATATTGAAAGAGTAAATATTGAATGACATATATTAAATTTGACCCACAATTTAAAAGTTTAAGCATGCTTGCATTAGTCAAACTCAATATATATCATTCGACTCTTTCAATATTTATCAATATAAAATTAATTTTTAATCTTTTTTCAATCTCTCATCACCAACCTCCCTATTCATGTGCAGCTCAATCATTTTTTTAAACTATATTATTATTAATTAGCATATACTAGGTTTGATATTAGAAGGTTAACATATTTAAGCTTATTACTTGTTACTTATAATGGTAAACAAAAATACGTTAATCTATGAAATGATTAGTCATTATTTGATATGTAGACTACATCCGAGTTACATAGGACATAGTGATAATAATCCTTTACAGCCTAGCCTCATGTCTTCACTTTAAGCTCAATATTGAGATGTTAACATATATGATGTTGTTACATATTATTTATAATAGCAAACTAAAGTATGTTTATTTATAAAATGATCAGTCATCATCTAGTATGCAGACTACATCCAAGTTTACAGGGGGCATAATGACAACAACCCCTTACAACCCTACCTCATGTCTTCACTTGAGCTCGATATTGGAAGGTTAATATATTTGACGTTTTTACTTATTACTTACAATGGCAAAGAAAAAAGTATGTTTATCTAAAAAATGATCAACCATCATATGAAGAGGCATAGTGACAACAAGCCCTTATAACTCTATCTATGTCTTTGCTTCAAGCTCAATATTGGAATGTTAACATATTTGATGTTGTTACATATTGCTTACAATGGCAAAGTAAAGTATGCTTATCTATAAAATGATCAATTATCATCTAATATGCAGACTATATCCAAGTTTTGGAGAGGCATAACAATAACAATCTCTTAAAGCCTTACTTCATGTCTTTGCTTCAAGCTCGATATTGGAGGTTAACATATCTAAGGTTATTACTAATATTACTTACAATAACAAACTAAAGTATGCTTATTTACAATATGATCAATTATTATCTAATATATAGACTACATCTGAGTTAATAAGGTACATAGTGACAATCACCTGTTATAATCATGCCTTATATTTCGTTTTAGGCTCGACATTCGAAGAGTAATATATTTAAGATTGTTACTTGTTATTTACAATAGAAAACTAAAGTATAGTTATCTACAAAATAATAGTCATATCTGATAGATAGACCACAACCAAGTTAGTGGGGGGCATAGTGACAATAACACAGCTTAGATAATGCAGGAGGCACTAATCTAGGATTGATTGTGAACCAAGTATCAAATGATATGACCAAATCAGCTAATTAAGAAAAAATTAACTACATAACTCCTCGCCCACTGGCAGCTTAGAATAAAATGGGAGGCATGCTAAAAAACTGATACAGTATTGGAAATCACTAACTGTTCAATAACACCGAAGAGATCTAAGCATAGTTGTGCAATAAGGATAGGCATAACTCATCCCTTAGTGGTCAAACGTACATGAGCATGAGGTTGCCGATGAACAGCCACTGATGTGTTAGCTCTAAATCATTGGAGATGTAGAGCAAGTGCATAGACTTCACTTCTAATTTAAAGGTTGGCTATAGTAGTAGCATAAGTAGAAATGAGGTCGGGCTAAATTACTTGGGTAGTTTGAAAACGTCTAGTAAGCTACCTAATCAAAAGGGGTCATGGAGTTTGGAGTCTAACTAACACAAGCTAGCTTGGGGCCTAATAAAAAAGGATTGGTGGAGGTTGAAGTTTGACTAATGCAAGTAACCTTGGGGCCTGACTAGAAGGGATCGATGGAGGTTGGAGTCTAACTAATGCAAGTGAGCTTAAGCTCTAACTAGAAGGGATTAGTGGAGCATAGAGTCTAACTCATACAAACGAGCTTGGGGGTTGATTAAAAGAGATCAATGGAACTTGGAGTTTGATTGACATGACTGAGCTTAGGGCACGATTAGAAGGGATCGGTGAAAGTTGGAGTCTGACTAATGCAAGTGAGCTTGGGGCTTGTCCAAAAAGGATAAGTATATCTTGGTGCTTGACTAACATAAGTGAGTGTGGGCTCGACTAAAAGAGATGAAGAAGGGATATAAGGGGTTACTATTGGTAAATATTTTAACACGAACTCTTTTTTTTTTTTTCATCAAACCATTTGTCAATGACTTGATACCATTACAATAAAGAAACAAAACAAATCATGCAACATAACTCAACCAAACAAAAAGAAACGAAGGATAATAGTCTTGCTATGACTACAAGAGCAATAGCAACATCACCTTTTAGGTCATCATGACTAATATACCAACCTAAGCATGTGGCTTTTCTCTCACTTAAGGGGCTTGACTATCTCCTAGGAGAAGCTTGGGTTATCATGAGGGTGTGTCTCTACCTCTCTTTACGTCAAGGTTAATGGAGATCATTCCAAGTCTGAAATCAAATTTCTACTTCACAACCTTTAAAATATCCTTATCAAGGATCTTGCCTATTCGATAAGTATCAACAATACAGATAGATAGTGGCTTGGGCACTTAGATGGCATAGGAAACCTAGATGATGCAGTGACGGGCAAGCTCACTAGCCACAATGCTCTTAGCTGCTTGCCTAGCAATATAAGCAACATTATGATCGACCTTTGTAAGATCTTTGCTTGAAAAGATACCACCTCCATGTGCAAGATATTTGCTTAAAAAGTCACCATCTTGATGTGCTACCTAGCCACCATAGGTATCAATAATGATCTTGTGGCCACGATGCCAATATCACCATGAGATCCACTAATAACGAAATGACCATAGGGGTTCAAATGCAAGATGGTCTTTTCATTCAGTTATTGCTTCGAGATGATAGGCTTGATAGTCAGCAGTAATCTTATCATTAATTATAGTCTCATCGTGTTCGATGGAGATAAGGATAGTGTGCACTCGGATATGAACCACAACACTATGATTGTTCTAGTACTCAATAGTAACTTTGGTCTTGCCATTGAGCCATAACAAAGGATAAATTATATTCATGCGAACCTCAATGAGACAAACAACAAGCTTTGTAGCAAGGACATGGCTAAGGGGCATCAGCTTAGGAGTCTCATTAGTTGCATAGCTAAATATGTGTCCTTAGTCACTAGCACGAATCTCTTTAGGGATAAATTCCATTCATGTGAACCTTAATGAGGTAAGCCTCAAGCTTTGTAGCAAGGACATAGCTAAGGGGCATCAATTTAGGAGTCTCATCAATTGCATGGCTAAACACCTATCCGGTCGCCAATAATAATATCCTCAAGGCACTTTTTGAAGTGATAATAAACACCCTAAATTATGTTAGCGGATTATTATTTGATATTCACAAGCACCCTATAGTGGTCAACATCAAGACTTACATCCTTAGATGTGAACTCAATAACATAACAAATGTCATTAACAATCTTCTCATAGTCAATATTGCATTGGTGGTATTCTCACCAAAGCCCATGACCATTTTGGGATATTCACAAGCACCCTATGGTGGTCGACATCAAGACTTACATCCTTAGATGTGAACTCAATAACATAACAAATGTCATTAACAATCTTCTCATAGTCAATATTGCACTTGGTGGTATTCTCACCAAAGCCCATGACCATTTTGGGTCTTAGTACAGGTCTCACATGCAACCTTGTTGTCAAGGTTTTGCTCAACGCATGCATCAAGCACCACATCTAAGATCTAGTCATAAAGCTTATCGGGATGACCCTTTGATAGATTCAGAGGTGGAAAAGAATGGATCATCCATCTTAAGTTATATCCTAGAACGAAACAAGGATGAAGCGAAGAGGTTGTAGAACCTAATCTCGACTGCCCTCCCATTGGTTTGAAAAGGACTTGACAAATGACTTAATCAAAGAAGAAAAGGAGCCTAAGGAAAAATATTTTCTAGCAACAACTTTTTACAATACTACTTCATTGGACATGACATATATTAAGTTTGACCCATAATGAATTGATTTTTGACTTTATATATATTAATCCTGATTAATTTGACTTGACTCATTGTTGATAAATATTTAATTTGTTATTAGAGCCAAGATTCATGAAAATAAAATACTATCAAAAATAATTAAAAAAATAAATTGACATGAATGATTTAGAAAAAAGAGAGCCAAGATAAAGTTGGTAACCAAAGTCAAACTTATGATTATGGATGAAGTTAATTGCACCATCTACCAAACTGGACAAAGTTAATCACACCAACTAAAATGAGTTTGGTAACCAAAGTCAAATTTGTAGTTGCGGATAAAATAAAATTTGATCCATAATCTAAGAGCTTAAACTTATTGATTGAATTAATATTTGACTTGATATATATCAATCTTGATCAATTTAACTTGACTCATCCTTAATGGATTTAGATTAACATTAGCAATAGCCGATGGAGGGACTTCCTGCATTCAGTAGTTGAACGAGGGTTTTCACATTGCTTTCAATGTGAATCTTTCGAATGTCCCTCTTCTGTGCCTCCAATATCACTCCTCGGATGGCCAACGCTTCATTGTGAAACCTGGATCTAACCATCGTGCTTCTACAGCATACACAGTATCAATTCTTATAAAAAAGCCTTTCGAATGTCCCTGTCCCGACCTCACTTCTCGGATGGCCAACACTTCATTGTGAAGACTCGATGTAACCATCATGCTTCTACATCCTGCACAAACAAAGCATACAGTATCAATTCTTAAAATAAAGTCAATATAATCTTCTTGTCCATGGTGTCCAGATCTTCCAATGTCGAACTTGTGCCAACCCTGTTCAGGCTTGGCCCACTTAACAAAGATAGCCTCCCTTCAATACCTTCGATTTGAGATGGACAGTTCGATCAATTGTAAGACTAACAACTTTAAAAAGCATCAAATAAGGATTAGGCCTTAATCCATTAAATTTGGCATCATTCCTAGCTTCTCATAACATCCACAAAATATTTACAATTATGGCTCTCAGGATCAACCAGTTAACCTAAGTACTACAATTTCCCTCGAGCCACGGTCCATCCGCCAACCCTCAAAATGTTGAACACCGTATAGATGATTTCTGCTGACAAAGATGCCAAATCCTCACAGCAAACTCACATTGAAAGAGCAAGTGTTGGTAGCCATGCTGCACAAAACACATTGTTCTTCGTTTCCAATTCCCAATCGAGCCAACCTCAGTGTCGTAGGAAGTCGTCCCTGCAGAAGTTTCCAGCACAGCCTTGCAACTCCTGGTAAAGGAGGTAGATACCAAAGCACTCACCAACCATCCCAAGAATCTTCAGACCAGCCAGCATTTTGAAAAAAGAGGCTTGTAAGCAGATTTGGTTGATGCTAAGCCCCTGATATCATACTTCCAAACCCACAAATTGTCTCGATTAATAGGGATTCAATTCTAGCAATTTGATAAACTGATTCTGGTTCAAACAATTCATTTAAATGGTGAGTATTCCCATCTTGACCATTAAAAAGATCTGAAATTAAAGAGTAAAGACATATCAACAGAAATAAAAGTAGGTTTCATATACGGGTGTTGCACACCCAACTATCATTCATAATACTAGTGGATCTGCCATCACAAAATTACTTTTACATATCCAGATGTAAGTTGTACAATAGCAGTCAAAATCAAATTCCAACTCCCAAGTCATTCTCCTAGGATAATGAAAGCTCCTAAAAGATTAAAAATCATATTTAGCCATGACAAGATTATTACAAACAATTTCCTCATGGTTAAGTAAGTTTTTAATCCTTTTGTTTTGAAGGGCAACCTTGGTAACATGCAAGTCCCTAACTTCAAGGCCCCCTTTGGCAGAAGAGTAGCAAATGCCTGCCACTGATCATAGTCCTTTGTGACACAATACACATGCCTGTCATTATCAATAAAGCATCATGGTAACCAATGCAACAGAAAAGTCACCATGCAGCTAATCAGATCTAAATGACAAGTTTCAGATATCCTTAAATTAATCAATAGGCCACTACTAATCCATTTATCGTTAATCCAGTGTCTATTCAAGTTGTCCATCAAGATTCTGAAGCAAAGCCTTCTTTTCCTTTTCAGGAAGAGCATTGAACATGAATATAGATTTGTCACCAATATCATCCTTCAAAGAAGTGGAAAAAGAAAGAAGATCAGAGAAAATCCAAAATCATAAATTTAATACTTCAGATATTGGCAACATCCAAAATAGAACCTTAATGGGCTGTTGAAACTTCCTTGCTGCAAACACCATGAAAAGAGCCATCCAAGTACCCAATAGACTCAGTTTTGCTCCATCATCAATAAAACCTGTCTGCACGTTCAAAGTTTCTATTAGATGCATTGTCACAGACTAATCAATATTGTCTTCAACATTTTTGAGCAAGAATGTGCACAAACATCATCATGCACATAAAAGAGATAAAAAATCATTCTCCTGAAAAGAAATTGAATAGGATGTTGACCAGTTTATCATAACAGGATACACCAATTTATACATCTCCTAATGTTAACAGCAAAATCCAAATATGTTAATTGCCTTCGCAGATGCCCCTTCAGGTGGAATTTTTTTCCTGAAAGTCTGAGAATTACTTTGGTAAAAGTAAAAAAAATAGAAAAGTTCTAGTCATGTTTGCTTACCAAACACGCCCTTTGGAACATCCATGAAGCTTTAAGTTAATTGGTATTCTTCAAACAAAAAGTTCTTGAAATCAATATGGGTGAATTAGAAATCCTTGCGGGACTAGTATATATGGCACATATGATTGTCTAATGGAACATTAACAGGGCAAGGATTATTTTTTTTGGTAAGAGACACATGATGTAAGTTGGAGACAGTCACGGTACATTTTTGTGACAATCAGGGATATAAATAATAATCAGACCAGTATGTACCAGCTATGTTAAGCAGTCTGATCAAGTACCAATACCCAAACATATAACCTGATACATGTGGATGTACCATTTCCTTCTATTTTTTTTATTTTTCAATGATACTGGACAAAACAAGTTGCATATTATTTTGTATATCAACACCATAGAAATGGGAATTGGACTAGTATTTAGATCTCTAGCATGTAAAATCAAGGTGGCAACACAAAATATGTAAAAAACAAGCCGATGACACTACATAGTTAAATACAAAAGGGGAGCAAAATAGCAAATATGTATAAAACCCTTTAACCAATAAAATCTTAATCGAAAAAATATATATTGTTCATGCCAGCATGGTAACCCCAAGAAGCAATAGAAGAAGCCCATAAAATTTTTTTCGGAATCGTACATGATTGGCATGTTTAAGGAGTGACTTCCTATCATAGAATTAATTGAATTTACCTAAGTCATGAGAGACCCTTGTGATATCCATCCACAAAGGGCCAGCCTAGGTGCAACATTGAATAAGTTTCAGAATCATAAAATAGAAAATTAATTAGTTTCAAAAACAAGTGGCGGACAAGTCTCGACATCTCGAACAAAAGCACAACAAAGCAAATCAGCAAACAATTGAAAGGGAAAAATAAAATGACTCTAAACAGTAAAAAGACAGCCACAAGCCCAACAACGACTGCTTAATCAGTTGTCGAATTGTTTGGCAAACCTATGCATAATTTACGTACAAGGTTGAGAGTTCCAAACTAATCACCAACATTAATCCAAAGTCCCATCTAGTCCTATGCCACCTAAGCAATTTCATAGACTATCTTGGCCTATAAAAAATAGGAAAAAACACACATAAACCAAGCAAAAAATAAGTCAAGCAACTTCACAAGAAAACAAAAGTGATGAATAGCCTATTGATAAAGGTGGGGCATACGACAACCATCTGTGACATTCTCCCCATTTAATTCTTGTAAGTGCTTGCTAGTAGGCTTTCATGATCACATCTTAATTTTGCAAGTCTTCTAGTTTCCAACTGGCTTTAGTTATAGGAAGTTTACGTCCTTCGTGACAATCACCTTTTATATGATGCTCGGGTCAAGGTGATCGAGTTGAGTCGTTCTGGGAAAAATCTTGCGGATCCAAATGGTAGGTTTTTAATTCCTCACATGGAAAACACAGTGAATGTTAAGCAATGCTAGGAGCTACAACTTATAGGATGCATTGCCTACTCTGTGGATGATGAGAAAGGGTGCTTCATATTTGTGTACCAATCCTTTGTGCACTTTCTACCTAAAGATGTGGAGAGCTGCTAGCTCAAGCTTTACCAACACCGAGATATCGACCTTGAATTCTTGAGGTCGTCTTCCAATATCTTCCTACTTCTTCATCCTTTTAGAAGCCTTTCTCCAAGTATACTAGTATAATATCTATATTCTCATGCCATTCTTTTGTAAAGTGATATGTTGACAATCTACTTCCAATATACCCGATCACCAGTGTGAAGTGTCAATGAACATTGTCCAAATAATCTCGAAGGGGCTTTTGCTGGATGCTGAGCTCCATTGCAGATTGTAAGAGCAATGGGTTATGTCCAATAGTTACATCGGATCTCATTGATTGATACTCATGTAGTGCCGAAGATATTACTCCAAAAGAAAGGTTATTCGCCCAGTTTAACTATCCATTTGGGGGTGGAGACTTCCAGAGAAGTATATTAGAGCCCAAAAACTTGAACAACTCGATCCATAATTGTCCCAAGAACCTTATATCTTGGTTGTTGATAATAATATATAGAACATACTAGTACTTCACCACATTCTTCATTATCAACTTCATCGCCTACTTAAATGTAAGAGTGCAACAACGAATCTTATATACTTTAAAAACCGATCAACTACTTTTAGTATCGACCCATGTAGGCTTGATATGAAGTCTAGTGATATGTTCTCCCATAGCCTCTAGCATAAGAAACAACTCTGCTTCATTTTGTCATGTTGGCCCATAAGGCACATCCATACATACTCTTCAACATTAGTCCCCTCTCAATGAGAGCCAAATTTCCACAAAATACCTGGGTATTCAACAGTAGTCCCTTGTCAATGAGGGCCAAATTTTTGCAAAATACTCAAGTATCCAACCCAAAGGAAATCATGACACTCCCTCGAGAATTTACACCTCAAATTATCCGCCCATTATTATTAACTCTTTTCCTTTAGATCTTTTCCTTTAGTGTAGATGAGTCCCTTCAGGATCGAAAATTGTGGTCTTCCCTTTAATCAATTGGGTTGCTTCTTATAGTCACTATGCAATCCCCTTGATCTTGTATAGAAAGTTGAATTGTAACTGGCTTGCCTAGCCTCTTCTTCAACTCAACTTTTCTACTCAAAGTATTGGCAATGACCATTTGTACTTTATTACCATATTAAATTTGCTTGTTTGGAAGTATCAAATATTGTCCATGCTTAACACAAATCATGTATCGAAAAGGTAGTGTCTCCACACTAGCACACTCATACACAATGAACCATTATTGTCATCTCCTTCTCATACACAGCGCAGCACTACTTGGTCTCGTTGAGCTTGTAGTTCTCGTAGGCCAACCTAGTGACTCTCCAACATCAACACTCCTCCAATAGCGAAGTCTAAAATATTGGTGTGGACTTCAAACAACCTTCATGCAATCTAGTAGTTCGAGTACTAGTTCCTCCAATATTATAGCCCTCGAACCCATACCACTTCATACTTCTCTAACCACCGCCTAAGATTGTTGTCTATTTAGCAACTCCGTGAGTGGAGCTGTGTTCTTTATTTAGTGATAATTGATGAAACAAAGAAAGGATTTTAGCTCAAGCACCTTATTTGGTGTTCGTCATTTTGTCATAGCTTACATCTTTGATTTTTTTATTCGAATCGACCCTCCACCGACTTGGTGCCCCAATAACAAGATTTTCATTGAAGCAAAGTAGAACTTCTTCCTCTTTATGATTGAAGTATTTTTTTCATATAACATAATAGAAGTAGCACTTTACCTCTTTATGAATAAAGGTGATACACATCCTCCTCCAAAGGATGACAATGTCATCCAAATAAACAACCATAAACTTATCCAACATTTGTTAAACCAAAAGGCATCACTAGGAACTCGAACACACCATACATGGTTATATAGGTAGTATTCATCTCATCGCCTTAAGCAATCCACCCATGCTAATATCCCCAACCACAGGTCGAGTTTTGAGAAGTACCTTGCTAACCTAATTTATCAAATAAGTCCACGAAGAGCATAATAGGGTATTTGTTCTTCACTATCACTTTGTTAAGGGCACAAGAATCTAAACATAATCGTAGACTCTCATTTTGTTTCTTTTAGAAGAGATCCAAAACTTCAATTGGTGCTTTCTAACTATGGATGAGACCTCCATTGAGTAGCTCATCTATTTCTTTCTTAGCTCTGCCAACTCAGATAGGGATATGCGATAGAGAGGTCTTGCTAAAAGCTTCACTCTCACCTCTAGCTCCATGCAATGGTCCATGCCCCAATGTGGAGGTAGTCTTTGGCAACTCAGGTCGTATCACGTCCACAAACTCCATTCAATATGTTCATCACCGATTCACCGCAATAGGTTTTTATGTTATCTCTAACCAAAGCGACTCCAACTTCACCCTTTAGTACCCCTTTTTAAGTTGTAATGTTGATAGTTGCTATGGTTCCTTTGCCACTCCTTAAAAAACTAGGACCACATAGCGGTTGTCATTACCCAATAGGTATAGATAATTAAGGAACAACATTGGCACCATCTTAGCCATATGCATTAACACCATTCCAAGGATCACTAGGTAGTTGTCTAGCGACATTACCATCGTGATGGTACTTTCGCTCAATGTTTCAATTTTAACGAGAACCTCTTTGCCAATCCGGAGATCTTCTTGGCCTCCTCGTTCACTGCTTTTATTCCACTTGTGTTTCTCCATATTCAACCCCGATCGCTTTGCTTCACAATCGGTGACGAAATTGTGAATGGTGCTTGAGTCCACCGTAGTATGGTCGTTCGACCATTAAACTTGATGTTTGCAACAGGGTTTGCTATACCGATGCGTACCGTATATGTACCAATCCAATAGGGGACCAATATACGAACCACCCTATTTCGGACAGTACCATTACATGACATCGTATCGAGCGATACAAGGTCTATACCGACAAGTAACGATCGAAATCCAACTATTACTGATTGGTACAGGTCGGTAACAGTCAGATTTCGACCGTTACCAATCGAAGGCTAAGATTGCCCTATTTCAAACGGTCAAATTGACCATTTGAACTATTAGAAAGGGTGTTTACACCCTTTTCTCTCTCCTCTTTCAACTCATTTCACTCTCTTATTCTCTTTAACTCTCTCAAACTCCTTAGATTTTTATTGATTTATGAGATGATTAAGCCTATTCTATATGGTTAATAACTTAATGCCTAATATGTTGTTTGATATGTTTTTGATAGTAGAATAATGTTAATTAAAGAATAATTAAGGCCTTTAATACTGTGATTAGTGTGTTTAATGCTTATTTTTTCAAAATTAGACACTTAATGGATCAAATCTTTGTATTTCATGCATATTAAGGCAATTTATATGTTTATGATGGTCTAATAGATCTAACTAGGTTTTAATTAAGATTTTTAATGCTGTGATTAGTGGTTTTGATGATGATTTAATCAAAATTTACTAATATTGGATCAATTCAATGTCTTTAATACCTATTAGGGTTATTGACATATTTATAGTGGTAAAAGAGGACGAATTAAGGATTAATTAACTATATTAATGCTATGATTAGTGTATTTAATTACGATAATATTGAAATTTAACCCATATTGCATCAATTAAATATCTTTAATGCCTATTAGAGTGTTTGACATGTTTATAATGATGAAAGTGGAATAACTAGGGAGTAATTAACTATGTTACTTGGATGATTAGTGTGTTTAATGATGATTTCATCGTAATTTGACCTATATTGGATCAAATTTACATATTTATAGTTGTAAAATAGAGCTAACTAGGGTTTAATTAAGTTTTTATTGCTATAATTAGTGTATTTAATGAAAAATTTAATGATATTGAGTTAATTCTACATATTTAATGCAGAATAGGTTGAATGACATGTTTATAATGACAAAGTATGGTTCATTACGTACAATCGTATCTTGTTATTTTCAATAGGACTAATCACAGCTTACTTAATTCAATTTTGGTAGAAACATGGCACCAAAGGTATAGGCACATGATGACGCTTGAGATCATGCCTGAAAGATAGACGGAATCATCATTATTGGCAATGCATTTATGAGGACTATATCAGCAAGGGTGGAGGAATCACCCGAGTTAAGATGCATTTGACCGACGAGTATCCTGATTTTACAAAATGCAAGAAGGTTCCAACGAAGATCCATTAATCTTTTCAAGACAAGTTACAATAGACAAAGAAAGATACAATGAAAAAAAAGGCAAGAGCTAAGGAAGAATACTATCGGGCTATGCAAGAATCGATTTATGACGAACATGAGAATCGTGACAATGAAATCAACCCGGATCTCAAAGCCGGTATTCGTGCATCACCAGCGCATCAGTACATATACGAGGAAGCAATAAGGCATCGATGACCTGACTCACAATGTGAGTGAAGCGATGGTAGTGGGCTGCACCACAAGGAATCCAAAGATCAACCAACATGAGGCAACCAACTGTCCCTCCTCAGTTAAGCCGAATTGGTAACATGAGATAGAGTGGAATCCGTGATTTTATGAGAGGATTTCGCAGGAGGTCAACACCGGATATCATCGATATTGAAATGCAAGTCTATCCTCCATAAACAATGAAGCAAACATGAATTGACGATGCATATACAAAAAAAAAGAAACGAAATATTAGGAAGGCACTTGCAAAATGATTCAGGTTCCACAAGATTCCAGCAAACATAGCCCAAGGTCCATATTATCAAAGTAAGGTCTCCTCTATTCAAAAGTCTAGCACGGGGATCCAACCTCCAACATCAAAGGAGATCCATGGTGTATATTTAGATGAGGAAGCGATAGAAATAAAAGATAAGATCAAATCTTTCAAGAGACAATGGGACAAATATGGGGTGACATTGATGTGTGATAGTTGGACAGGCCTAACAAGAATGAGTATCATCAATTTTCTTATTTATTGCAACAGACAGGTGGTTTTTCATAAGTTGGTTAATGCTTCCGATAAAATTCAAAATGCAAACTATATTGAAAACCTAATGAAAACCATAGTATGGGAGATCAGACCATAGTAAATTATCTAGATAGTTAACAACAATGGAGCCTATTTCAAAAAGGTCAGTTTACAATTGATAGAAAAAAGGAAAACATTGTTTTGGACTCCATATACTACTTATTGCATAGATCTAATATTAAAGGATATTGGTGAGCTACCATCAGTCAGCAAGTGTGTAGCTTGAGCATAGTCGATCATAAAATTTATATATAATCATCATTAGGTCGATTCTTTAATGCAAAAGTATATAAATAGTGAGATACTAAGATTTGGAGTCACTCGGTTTGCTACAAATGTCTTATCTTAGGCATATGCTAATTACAACAAGAGGGGAGGTCAAGAAAGCATTCAAAGATGATTTTAAGGTCGACGTTGTAGTTGTATCGTATCATTAAAATATGAATCCTGGTGAGGAAAAATTATACGCAAATTGATTATAAATTATATTTAATATTAATTATTTATTATGCTAATAAAGTTAAATATTAATTATTTATATCTTTTTGCAATCGAGTAGTGGCTACAATTTGGCGGGAGCACATGAAATTTAAGGAAGGTTATCGTTCGTGTACCTTCACAGACGACGACATCTAGTGGTTGCAAATGTAATCGATCAACGTTCACATTGATTCACACAAAGGTCCGCAACAGACTATCATATAGACGGTTGCAGAAACTGGTATATGTCCACTATAACAAGCAGTTAAGGTTGCAGTGTGTCGAGCTAGACAAGGAGCTAGAGGGAACAGAGATTAATCCCATCGATCTCCAATTTTGCAATGAAGATTCAAAGCCATTGTTAAAGTGGGTCAAAGCAGTAGAGAACCAAGAGGATCCCCTACTTGATGAGGCGAGAGATCCTTAATGTCCTTCGCATTTTATCACTGATGCAATAGAAGAAGAGGAAGCACATCCTTAACAGGAGGAAGATCCCCCTCAATCAAAACGTAGTGAAAGGAGCCGGACAATATCAAGTCAAATTGCTTGAGGAGCTAGAGGAAACAGAGATTAATTCCATCGATCTCCAATTTTACAACGAAGATTCAGAGTTGTTGTTAGAGTGGGTCAAAGTAGTGAAGAACCAAGAGGATCCTTTACTTGATGAGGCAAGAGATCCTCAATGTCCTTTGCGTTTTATCACCGATACAATAGAAGAAGAGGAAACACATCCTTAACAGGAGGAAGATCCCCCTCGATCAGAACGTAGCGAAAGGAGCCGGACAATATCAAGTCAGACTGCTCGAGGAACTAGAGACACCCAACCGTCACAATCATCTCGATACGTATCGTATTGATAGTTGGTCGGTACACTGGTACAGACCGATAAGGCAAACCTTAGTTTGCATACATCAATATGTTGCTCCCTGCTTAAGGTTGCCTTTGCTTTGTTGGCTTCCCCACTTGACCCCATGATGTATTCAATAAATACACTGCTCTAATTCGAGGTCCTTGCAACTCCTCGTCGTCATTGTTGGATTCGGAATTACTCAAACTAAGGTGACAACCTTACCCTTGTCTGATTTCAATGGTTGGATAGACAATGTTAGCACATTAAGTGCTCACCTCTAAGGACACTCTCACAATGTGCGACCCTCTACACAAGAAGTATCCACCATATTTCTAGGCTTTGCCTTTTGGAATTGGCCCTTTCTATGAATTCTTCTTTTTGTTCCATAGTAGTTTCTGAATACTTATATGACCAATTGCCCATGATTCTTTCTTCTTCCTTAATTCCTCGAGAATCCTTAGATGGCTCCATAAATGTCAATCAGTTGATCAATAGATCGACCTCATTTGGTTGATATGACATTCAGCTTCTTGTGAGTTCTCTACTCGAAATAGTCATTCTTTGCCTTGGTATTATTCCTTTATACTCACTTTCAGGACATCAAGGTGAGCCTCAGCCTTTGTAAGACTCTCCTTATGGTTCTTATGTTTTGCATAAGTCATTAGTCCGGACTCCATTTCCCCAACTCGAGACTTGCTAACTTCTAGATCACCGTTTGAACTGTCGTCCTCCTCTTGAGCAACTCCAATAGTTTGCTGTTCACACATGAGTTTGCATCCAGCCCCATTGTGGTCATTTGGGGTCACTTTTCCCTTACGTAGTCTTGCTTGACTCACTATGATGCTTCGCCATAGCGAGTTGACAAACTTCGTTATTTGTTCAAATCGCTTGTTGGCTCCGATACCAAATGTCATAGACTTAACTAAATTTGCCCCAGTCAGGAGACACCCTTCCAATATCCATCGGCAAGGCCAACCTAAATGCAACCTCACCTCATAAAGGTCCGAATACCCGTAAAATAAAAAGTTGATTAGTTTTGAAAGCGAACGACGGAAGAGTCTTGATGCATCGACAAAATGTAACACTCAAGCAATTCAACAAATAATTAGAAGGCAAAGAGAACGCAAAGACTTTGAACAATAAAAAGACAATTACAAGTCGAGAAATAGCCATTTAACCAAGTGTTGGGTCGCTTGACAAGCCTATACACAATCTGCGTACAAGCTTGAGAGCTCCAAACTAATCACAGACACCATCCAGCCCTATGCCACCCAAGGGGGTTATAGGGGTCTGAGATGGTTGTCTTTTTAGCAGTACACCATTTTGGTCATGTTGCTAACTGAAGAAATCAACCTTGACACGTGAAAACAGGACTGTTATGGCTCATTTCCACCCTGTTCGGTATGCGATTATTACACATGATGCAGTCTTGCAAACTATCTTGGCCTATAAAACCTAGGGGAAAACACATGAAAAACAAGTAAAACATAAAGCCAAGTAGTAGTACAAGATAACAGAAGCAACAAACAGTTCATTGATGAAGAAGGTATTGACAATACACAATGGCCACAGACCAATGAAACATTTTACCTTCTAAGATACAATCTTGTGAATTATCTTGGCCAACAAAACCTAGGGAAAAACACATGAAAAACAAGAAAAACACAGCCTAGTAGTTGTACAAGATAACAACAACAACAAATGATTCAAATGAAGGTGTTGTTAGCATGCGATGGCCAAACCAATGAAATATTTTACTTTTAAGGAATTCCTTTTTCAATTGGATCGACACATATTGACCAATATTTACGAGTCCGAGCATGAACTAGTATGTGGATCAACGCATTTCAAGTGGTCCGATTCAGTCTAATTAGATAAAAAATAAAAGGGATTAAAATTAGAGTTCACAATCGTGAGCCCTCTTCTTGCTATTGTCTGCCACCGCCTACCTCCCTCTTCCCCTTGCCATTGGCCAACCTTGCTGCCGTCTCACACGGAGTATGTTCCTCCACTTCTTCTTGGACCGCATCCTCTTCTTCCTTCCTCTTCCTCCTCCCTCTTCTTCAACCACCTCTTCTTCTTCCTCTGTCTTCCTACTCCTCTTCTTCATCCAACTCTTCTTCTTCCCTCCTCTTCCCCCACCACCTCCTCTGTCTTTCCTCTTCTTCCTCCATTCAACTCTTCCTCCACTGCCTTCTCTTATTCCTTTTCCTCCTCCTTCCTCATCCTCCACCACTTCCTCCCTTTACTTTTCCTCCTTCGTCTTCCACCTTCTTCTTCCTCCTCTTCTTCCTTCCTTTTCCTCCTTCCTCCTCCTCCTTCCTCCTTTTTCTACAGTGGTACTGATTGGTACGCACCAGTTCAGCCGAGAACCAGTACTGCTTCCACTGTAAAACTGAAAACCATGCTTTTAAGCATACTATTCTCTTTCCAATGTACCCCAAAACTTTCTCATGTTTTTCTTCGTTATTTCTACTTGCCACATTTTCTTTGTAATTAGGCAAACTTTGGTGCCACAATAAGATTATTCAACTGAATAGGGTTTGAGTCACAGAAACATCTCCTTATGGAGGTAGGACAGTGCCCTGTCCCCAAACCTCATATTAGCTTGGGCCACCATTTTACATTTTGCTTTATTTATTATCAATGTCACACAAAGTCAAACCCTAGGCTATGATATCAACAGTGTTGTACTTGATCAATTTTTGTGTAAAGAATCTCTTGCAAAGCATTCTAAAGAATAACAATGGACTTTTGTGATTGTACCAATTTGATAGTGGCATAACAAACAACATATCTATGGAAAATGAAAATAGCAATGCAGAAGATATTGAAGATCATTTGAGATATTTGATATGGTAAGATACCAAGTTCAAAGGTTCACACACAAGTACAGAGAATGATGATTTGAAATGGACCAAACAACTGAAAGTTACGCATTCATGATATAATGAATGCAGGTCATAGAACCTGATCAAAGCTAAGAATAAAATCTTCTAATGAAGTTAGAGAGTAGTAAACATGTCAGAATGCTACAAAAGGATTTATTAATTAAGTGCAAGGACATATCATGGATTAGAATGAACTATGGATCATGTTTTGTTTTCTTTGGCTTTTCAATATGACTGGTTCTTACTAAAGAGTTCTCAGAGGGAAAAGTTCTAAACATAATTTAACATCTGATAAATAAGTTGTAGGAAATATACGAGATGTCCAAGAAGAAGTCCAGGGATGATGAATGTCAGGATACCAGCTTCTAACTTCCCATAGCAGAGACCTGTATGATGTCCAGTAGCAACAAATATCAATAGAAAAAAAACCAAAACAAAATATAAGATGTGCACAAAAGATTTATTATGATATACAGCTACTTGCACAGAGCAAACATGACCTGACCAAATTGCAACAGTCAAGAGGACCTAAACCAATCGTTTTGTTGATAAATGAGGATGTATGATTTCGCTGACGAATATTCCTAAGAGATCTAGTTTCTTCTAGCTTAGAAATCATAACATATGCCAATGTATGAATATCCAATTGAATTTATATGCAACAGAATATAATAAAGTATCCATAAGCACAAAAAGATTTGGATTTCTTGGATACTCAACAACAGGACAGATTCAAATATGCATCAGTACTTAGGCTATTATATAATATTGGAGTAAAGTACAAGAAGCTTTCATATAATATTCCAGATTAGCTTCGTTTACACTATTTACCATAAATATCTTGCCATATAGGACCGGATCTTGATTATTGCTCCTATTCTTGCATAAATCATTCTCCTTTAGTGATCTTCAATTAGTTTGGAAAGGAATTAGAGAAAACTGAGTGGGTTTTGAAGGAGATTAAAGAGAAAGAGAGGGA
Organism: Musa beccarii; assembly: GCA_024322285.1. NCBI lineage: Eukaryota > Viridiplantae > Streptophyta > Magnoliopsida > Zingiberales > Musaceae > Musa > Musa beccarii. The sequence goes on from CM044396.1 coordinate 22,852,985, forward strand.
ATCTAGGAGTGTGTGAGGGTTCAGAATGAGGTGTGGAAGGGATTTTATAACCCTCACAAAGGCCCCGATGGCTACCCAACTGCTATTGGGTAGCCTCACCATATCAGCCGTGTACCAATCGGCTTTGGCTGCTCCCTTATCAGAGTGGTAAAGACCACTTGGATCATACCATACCAAGCAGTATTATAAACCCTATTTCACCTGCTTAAAGTTGCATATGCTTTAAAAAGATTATTCCCTCAGCTATATAGATTCTAAGAGTGAAATTCCTTTTTGTTCTTGCTAATTTTTGGATCATAAAAAGAACACTCAAGTTGTCTAAATTAAAAGCATGGAGGAAGTCTTTACAGGATGCGGGCCACAGTAAAATAAAAACTAGATGTCTTAAAGACTTTGATCGATGTACCTTGTGATGATCATTTTATTATTCATAAGAAAGTCAGTAATAGGGATATAATAGATAGACATATGGACATATAATAGGCAAGTTGGTAATAGGCATATGGAGATATACTTAAGAAAAACAAAAGCAAGTTGAATTTAAAACAGTTTATAATTGCATGATTACTGCACAAATTTGGCTGCCAATTAGATGGTAATAGGCATATGGAACTTTGATCAATAGAAAGTATTAAACCAGTTAATCCATCTCTGGCAAAGATATCAGAAAAAGAAAACTCATACAACCATAATAAAGCTAGTACAAATCTTTGAAGTTAAAAACATGGATCATTCGGCAATCTAACTCAAGAAAGACTGATAATATGTCAAATGCACATCTGCATGACTAAAACAACTGCAAATACCTTAACTCACTGTTCTTTTTTTTTTTCAAGAAATTACATTAAACTACTGCATGGATTAAGCTGCAAAGCATATCAAACATTGATCAAGGAGAAAGTGGAAAACATGACAAATTGATATCTGTCAATAATAAAAGAATGAGCAAAGACTTGCACAACAACAAGAAGCTTCAATTATGAACATTTGAGGTCAGTATACATGACTGTGAAAGAAATGAGTTGGTAAATCCAACTGCAAGTTTCTTGATGCACAGGTTACATTTAACACAACAAGCCAGACTTTTCAACTTGCACTATATCTTAAAAAGAGAAGAAAGGAGGTGTGTTAAACCTAGAAACAAAGTTCAGAAACAAACTATTTAAGCCACATCCTGCTATTTGATGTTCGGGATATTTACAAAATGTAAGTTAATCATACATGTTTGAAAAGTAATGCAAAATTTTTGAAGAAAATTGCATTGAAAAATATTGCTTATACCTTCTTTGAAAACTAGACCAGTCAGTGCTGCAAAGAGAGGTCCAATGAACCATACACCGACCGGGTTACTTATGACAAATTCTATCAAGCTTTGGTTCAGAGGCTTAGCAAGTGTTATATATGTTCCAACAGACCCGATAACACCAAGTACCCACAGTAACTGAAGGAATCGCTTGATAGGAGTTACGTAAATGTGAATTAAAAGTAAAGACAGGCCTAGTCCTCCAGCTCCAATGATGTACAAGAAATCGACATCTTGCTTGATAATATCACCCAATATGTTGCCTTCAGGTATAAAAGCAGCAGAAGAAGAAATAACAAATGATGCAGCAGTAGTAATCAATCCTAACCTATATAAGATAACCTGCAAGCAGTAAATGAAGCAGTCAGACAAATAAATTTACACACACATAAAGCAAATTGTGTCATCATATGTGCATTAGTTCAAAATAAGAATTCAATATTGACATATAAATATCATAAGAGATTTTTGTTACAGTCTATAGATATTGTAAGAGTTCATTATTTGTTTAATAATTAAAATAACTTAAACTTATTATTAGTTCCAGGTGTCTGATTTTGATCTATTGCTGCAGCTACCAAAACCAAGCTGATGTTAAACATTCAAGACATGAGAGAAGTAATCTACTTCTTATACAATTGAGAACAGTGAGAGTTAGAAAGGCTAAATGTCCAAATTTTGGTGGAGGCACAAGCATAAGTGGAATGCTTACAGACTTTGAATATCCCCTAAAAGCTTTCAATGCCAAAGTGGTCTCTATGGACAAGGAGAATGGTTCTTCTAAGGGGCATGGCTTGATATCACCAAAAGCTCTAGAACGGCGAACAATTCTTGTGCAAGCTGCACATGGTGGGGAATTGCCCTCAGAGGCAAGCCATGATGCTCTAACAATATCCTTTATACCAACCAACAGCAATTAGAGTCACAATAGGGACAATCACTCTTGCACTTCCCCATAACATTAATTTTCTTGAAGCTCATAATGAGGGTTGCTCTTGTGATGGCCATAGCACTTGCCTCAAAAAAGAAACATGGTTTCCTACATATTCTGTTTGCCCTAACCATTTTCTTCCCCTTATTCTTCTTTTCTGTTCAATGAGCACTTCTCTCATTATGTCATGTATTTAGATTTTAGAGAGGTTGATTTTGCAGCCTAAAATGCTCGCTATCTAGAATGTGTGTATTTATCTACCCAAAGCATAACCTAAGTCCTAGGTTTAAGGGTGGCAATCAATAGATAGGACTAATGAGATTCTTCTATGCAAATATGAAAATATCAAATGTCACAGGTCTTTCGCCTAGAGTGTTATCTAAGTCTTATCAGAGTCAACCCTCAACTAAATACAATTGCTTCAAAAGTATCTTCTAGTTCTCATGCTTTTCACTTTCTTCAGCTGATTGTCACTCAATTTGGATGTGAACTAACCATTACTGTGTGTTCTACACCTACAATCTGAAAGAATCAAAAAACTAAAACCAAGTCTCTGAAAACAACTTTTGTGTCATTCAGCTCATTCTTCACCGTAACATTCAATATGCACAACATTACTATGTGTTATTCAGAGTAGGATAGGGTTCATGTGTCTTCTCAACAGAAACTATATTATAAATACGTCCCTTAGACTTTTAATAAAGATGACCAAAATGTACCAATACAGGGATGAGCTGCTTGAGCTTCTCCTGAGTAGGAACAGGCTGAACTTGGTCACTTCCAGAATTAAAACAACAAAAACATTAGCAGAGTTGAGGAAGATGAGGGAAAACAAAAGTGAAATACTAGGAATATAAACATTTTCATCGTTACAAACCAATAATGGAAGGGGGATGCTGTTAGGAACTTGTATCAGTAAGAATGGAGATAGAATTCTGGTGAAAACTAGGCTTATAGTAAATAACAGATCAAGAGTAGCAACACTGATGAAGTATTCCTAAAAAATCGAGAATTAAGTTTTTTAATTGAATAATCTGATATAGTAAACATTTTGTAAAGGAACTTTAGAACCCCAATTTTTGATACATTTGTATCAGGAGCTTATCAGTAATATGGTCTGTGGTGAGAAGATAAAATGGACCAAGTTTCATAATTTCGTTTATCGATAGTGTATCAGTAAAGGAGTGAACTGGTACTGGTACCAGTATATACCAGTGTACCAAGTGTCAGTATATTAGTACATAACCAGTTTCAAAAAACAGCATGAAAAAGGCTGAAAAAAGAAGGAAAAAATGACCATTATCAGGTGTTACAAACCATGTACTGTATGTACTATCCAGTTTACCCTAGTCCATATATTTATAGATTGTCGGACTGCTAAATATCATCCATACCAAATGGTATTGCAAACCTTGAAATGAACCTTGTCCTACTTCAACCTGTATAAACCATGTTTTTATTTCAAATAAATCTAACATTGAAGAATAAGGTGAATGGTACGTAAAAATTCCATTTTAGAAACTTGGCATTTGAAGTCTATCACACATAACAACATAGTTACTTTATGTTTAGAAAGTAAACAATGTTGATACGTGAAAAGGTGAATTTATCGAACGATCAGGGTAGAAAAACCAAGCATTATTTTTTATAAGTTTTTCATATTTGCATAAAGATGTCTCATACTCTCACGAGTGTATTTATTAATTGCCCACACGTTGGACCTTTATGCATACAAAACATACACAACAAAATTTCAAAAATGGGCTATGTGACAACCAAATCAACATCTTTTTTAACACAAAATTCATAGGATATCTTAATTATTCTCCTAAGGTCTGAGCCACCTATTTAAAACCCACCATAACTGTTAGCTACAAGGAACATCAAGGCTATGAAAAAGTGAGGAGACCAAAATTTCAAATGTGCCAATAAATAATATAACAATATTAGTAGCAATTAACTTATGCAAACAGAACTATATTAGATTGACCTATTCTTTTTTTATGAGATCAGCAATCATTTTAAAATATTTTCCAAATGAACTATAACTGTGAATTGATAGAATATACTAAATACTAATCGATCAGACAAAAAAATTGTGACAATTAATACATAAATTAGATAGATTGATGATTTATTTTTCCATATTCTTTGGATTGATTGAATATAAGTTAAAGATGCAATTTATGTCCCTATTTGTGCACAAACATTCTAGATCAACACGTTATGATGAACAAACTAACTTCTACAACACACTTAGGTCCTGGTAACTGCAGCAAAAGATAATTACAAAATCAAACACTTGTAACTTTATTTTGGCAAATAAAATTCCTTATTGATAATATATATGATAGATATGCTTCTTTAATCAAACATTCTTCATTCATGATGAGACATCCTTATAGAAATGTAATCTTCAAGTAAGACTTGGATTATGCAACCAACCTCAAGATTTGACTCTTCCATTTATTTTTTTGAAATCTCCAATCAAGCATAAAATTTGTCTCCTTCCCTATCTTTTAGCTTCTTTTCTCTTCTCTTTGATCAATCTTTATACAGCATGTATGATCATATACGATACTATCTTACAGTAACCAACTTATAACATTTTCAAAAGACCCCTTAAAGCAATAACATTTATTCAAAAGAAAAATAAATCAAAGCTTTCCTCCTCATTTCATCATATTCACTCCTATTTACTGAGTATCCACCTCTTAGCTTGTAATAGTCTCACACGTTTACCAATTAAATAAACATAAAACTTCTAATTTTCTTTGTTTGTTCTTCTGCAATTACCCAGTGGCAGTTGACGTCATCCTTGGATTGCATTGAATAAGCTTTCATGTTCAGTACCTTACCCTAAATTCTGAACAGACACATTCCTGCTCAGATCTTGTGTGATTATGTCAACAATGTGCCAAAGATAGACAATCAAATAAGGCTAACTGGTGCATCTGAGTTTCCAACTTAATCCTGAACAGCATGGCAGAAGGGTTAAATGGGTTGCATCATATTTCCTCATAATTCTAAAGTTCCATAGATAGAAGAACAAGCAGGCATATGGAGTCTAGTAGATTAAAAACGAACCATCAGGAAATTATTCTAGATGCAAACTTGAATAAACTAGTTAGTCAAATTTTCCAGATCCAAACCTGATGCTCTTGAATGTGTGGTTTTTAATGGTCATTTCTTAGATAGGTCAAGTAAAGATAATGGTCCATGTCACCAATTGCTAACCAGATTGCCTTGTATGCAAATTTGGGTCTTTATTATCTTCCTCATGTCTCATCCAAGTAAGCACTTGACTGAGTTCCAACTTTCAGCCTTTCATCAACTAGAAGAAGGTAAAGCATCATGGTTCAAATTCATTGAATGCATATAATATTAAAAACCTTTAGACATTGCTTTAGTAGACATTAGTAATAGAGCTTCAACCCACGGCTGAACTAGAACTCCAATTATTTTGGATCGATAAAGAATAAATAGAACCTAATGAAATGCTTGCGAACCCCAAATCTAACTCTAACATCTCTATAATAAGACCACTTTTTCTAGCTGTAATTTAGTACTACATAAAGACAATAAGAACAAGAAGATATGTTCAACAAAAGCTTCTTGCCCCAACTCATTTCTAAATCTTTATGATCAAAGATCACTTCTTACCAAAGGAAAAATACAAAACACAAAGACAAAGTCACCATGTTAGAATAACAAACAAATGTCATCAAAATGAGAACTATTGTTGGAAAAAGAGCGGGTCTGATAAAGAGAGAAAGGGTAGAGGAAACGAAGAGGACATCGTGCCTCGCGAATGTCTGAGGGATCCACCGTCCAGGGGCCGTAGACCCCTTGATAGACCAACCGATCATCGAAGGTCGGCGGTGATCCCTCGCCGGTGGCGCGGCACCTCACGGATCCGATCTGGCCCGAGGACAAGTAAGAGGTGGAAGCCGAGTACGAAGAAAGCTTCCTCGAGCATGAGGAGGAGGAGGAGGAGACAAGATGAGGAGCAATTGAGCAAGAATTACGCGGTAGAGACGATCTTTTGGGAGGAGGAAGAGAGGTGGGAGCGAGGAGGGCGGAGGAAGACAGGGGCACCGAGGCCATTATTGCTGCCATTGCCATCGCGATCAAAACTGGTTTTTTTTTTTGTTTTTTGGCTTTCTTATCTTATTTTATAGCCTAACAAACAAAATGGATTCCAGCCACAGACGAGCAACGCTTCGGTCCCACGGACAAGATAACTCTGTAAACACGAAGAAAAAAAAAGGTTTTGTTTTAAGCGGTAGATTTTTTTTCCAAACAAATAAAACTATATTACCTTAACTGACAGTTGACCTAATGAATACAGATCATGATCAGTTGGCATTCCTTAAATGATCGACCCTCTAAGGATTTTGCACAAGTGACCCATTATTATTGCGGATGACTTATTCTCTTCTTTATCTACCTGAGAAATTTCTACTCAGAAATCAATTTCGAAAGACATTGATAAGGTGATATATATATATCAATTTCTACTGTCAAGAAATCAATTTCGAAAGACATTGATAAGGTGATATAGATATTGATTGTCTGCTTCAATTAGCAAGTCTGATCCTTTTAGCAACAGTAATAGTTGATTGTCAAAACAAGTACAATCCTGTCAAGTGACATAAAGCAATAGAAGTTACTACACAATCTAACATCTAAATATCAATCAAACACTGTTCTAAGTATCTCACCGAACCATCAAATCAAAGCAGGAATCTTCGTCATAACCTTAATAGCGTATGCAATGATGTCACTTTGATTCATCACCAATTGCATCCTTTTTTTAACAAAAACAAAAAATTTGAGTGATTTATCTAAAAAAAAGTTAAATTTTCTAACTTTTGCTGCATAGTGTTCAATTTCAAAGTTTTACCACAGCATCGTTAATCTAAAACGCTAAAAAAGTCCTTCATGTTGTGGCTTAAACCGATTAAACTGTTCAGTGATGGTTGAATCGATCTTGCTTATGAGTATAATTCAGATTTTTAAAAATCATTATAACTGTAACAAAGTACTAAATACATAATGTAAATATTTTTATTAAATAAATTCATATTCAATCTAATTTCTTACGACCCATGTGAAAAGTACCAAATAAATCATGAAAATGTATATAAATTTATCTAAAATTAAAAATCTATAAAAGTATTCTATTCCACTGGAAAAAGTATAATCATGTTTAAAATTAGTGTAAAAATAAAGATTGGACTATCATTATATTTCATTATTTATATCAACAATGTCATACCAATGTATAAGGATAAATAATACATACAATTACTTTTGTTAATCCAATCTGTGCAAAATTTAGTCTAATTTCGTTGTACAATCTACACTAAAAAGTCAAATAATAGTTAGAATTTCATTTTTTATTTTTTACAAGTAAAGTGAATATATGGTATAGATAAAATAATTAAAAAAAATCATTTCTTACGTCTTGGATCCAAAAATTAAGAGAAAAAAAATTAAGAAATGCTCATGCAAGTAATGTAGTGGTTGAAACAAATGATTAATCAAAATTCTTGTACTTTAGTTTTTTCAAGATATTTTTATACATATACGGAGAGTCATGGGCCACTAAAAATGTAAGCACAATTTGGGGAGGAATTTTTTCCTCTATTATAACAAGAAAAAATTATCTACTCTATATGACAAATATTATCCACATGAAAAATAATATATATATAATTTTAATCACTTCATTTTATAAATTATTTTGATGTATTTGGCCATAAATACTTTGTGCATTTAGCCATAGATAGATAAGATATCTAGATATTTTTCTGTTTATGGTCTCATATTATTGATAGAAATCAAATGGATTTACCAATAAGTCACAAAATATTATGGTTCTTTTATATGATTTCTTAGTTGATTCAAAAAAAGTTATTAAGATTATGTATAAAATTTTATTTTTTTAAAAAAAATATTGATATGGTAGTCATGTATATAACCCACGTATCAAAATTGAGGCTGTAAAATATTATCTAATAAATACTTAGAAGATGTCAACTAACTTAGTTGGTAACTAGTGTTAAGGATCGAGCGGCACTAAGAGGGGGGGGGCAGCGGTAAAGAACGATAAACTTTCGACGATTTTAAAAAGTTTCAGAAACTTCATACGAAAAGAATAACATTTCGATTAAAACCGTTTCGATTACGTTGAAAGCATACGTAAAAAGATGAGAGCAGTGAACTTAGCAAAGTAAAGGTTTGCAGAAAGATAAATGCATGAACATAAACACAAACCGTTTTTATGGTGATTCGGTCATCCGACTTATATCCACTCTCGATTCCTCTTCGCTTGAGGCCACCAGCTTTCCACTAGCTATTCTCTTTCCAACGGGCGAGGATGAACTCTCTTACAACACCTCTCCTTTTGACGGGCTTAGGAGGTAACCCTTACAAGGCCTCTCACCCCTCTCTTAGACTAGAACACACTTAAGGCTTAGAGGAAAAATTTTGACAAGAGTTTTTCTTTTTTCTTTCTTAGTTCTAAACACCCTTTCAATCATGAATGAGAGAGATATTTATAGGCCTCAAGAGGATTCAAATTTGGAGCCCAAATTTGAATCACTTTCGTTTTTTTCGGTGCTGGCGGTGCCACCGCATGTCAGTGGTGGTGCCACCACCTATCAGTGTCAGACACTAACAGTGTATTGGGTGGTGCCACCGCCTGGGCGTGCTGCCCAGTGGCAGTACCACGCCCAATGGTGGTACCACTGCCCAACCCGATAATGCCACCGCTTGTGCTCTCAGGCTCTGGGCGGTGCCACCGCCCGGGCTCTCGGCCACTAGGCCGTGCCACCACCTAGCCTTTTCAGCACATTGGTTTGGGCCTTAAACTCGGCCCAAACCAGTCCGTTATCGGGCCTACTTGGCCCCTACTTGGGTTATAGGATTAACACCTAATCCTAACCCAAATTAACATGCTAAATATAAAATTAAAGACATTTCTTAAGTTATTATAAAATCTGATAAGTCAAGACTTCTTCTGGTAAGCTTCCGGTGAACTTCCGGTGATCTTCCGATGAACCCTCAGAAATCATTCTGCGGACTCTCGGCAAGCTCTTGGACTTCACGATGATTTTGACGAGTTCCAACGAGCTTCTTTGGCAAGCTTCAATCTTTCTTGGCAAGCTCCGCAAACTTCTGAAAACCCTTCGGCAAGCTCCCTACTCGTTCTCGGCCAGTTTCGATAGTACTCCCAACGAATCTTCGGACTTCCATCGAACTCTCGAACTTCCAACGATCCATCACACTTGTCTTCTGGTACTTTATTTCGCTTTACGTCTTCATCGTAATCATAGTTAATCCTGTACACACAAACAAAAACTCTACTTCGATCTAGACAATTATTACAATGTGAATTGACATTCTATTGCCCGGCACGTCATTGGTCGACGCTTCATCCGATTCTTCGGTATATTGTCCTCTCTTGCATTTTGTTGTCCAATCGGCGATTGACCTTCGTAACCCCGATATCCTTGGCGCAACATGCTCTTCTTGGCCTGATGCCTGACATACGAAGCCTTCTGCCGATTGTTGACCGAACCTCCGGCTCGACATCCAATATCTTGATATGATCACCCGATGCAACGTCAATTTCTGCAGCATCAACTGTCTAATCCTAATCTATAGTAGACATACGTAACTCAAAACACAGTTAGACCATAAAATACAATCAATTAGTTTCATCATCAAAATCCGAGATTCAACAATCTTCCCCTTTTTGATGATGACAACTAATTGATGACTAACGGAGTTAGCCATAACTCTCCGGAGTTTAACCAAACTCCCCCTATCAATATGTCATTGATAGAAACCTTGGATTATCCCAAATCCAAGCAACATTCATCACAAATTATGAGAATCAACAAAACCATCATGCAAATATATAAAATATTCAATTCAATGCATGAAGTCATCAATCTACTTCTCCCCCTATGTCATCAGCAAAAAGGAGAAATTACATTATAGCTAGTTTAAAAGATATACAAGTTTTACAATCATACTAGCTAAATTCAACATTCAATCATGGCAAGATTTTTAAAGATGTCCAAGCATAGCAATTCAACACTTGCTTCTTCTGCAAGTTTGCACTTTGCTTTTGTAGCATGCTAGTAACTTTTAAAATGTTCAAGATAGAATGTTCCTTCATTTCAATGATCGAGCTAGCAAATTTTTCATTGAAGTCGCAAGCTAGCAATAAACTTTCTCCCCCTTTATCAATGTCAAAAAGAAAGGGAGGATCAAATATGATGATATAAATTTTTCACATAAGTTTGCATAAAAAAGTTTACATCAATCTTCAAATCATGATACAAATATATCAATATAATGGATCAAGTCATGATTCATGATTCATCATAAAAGATATCAAGAAGAACATAATTTCTTTTACTTTAATATTCAAATCATGACAAGTGATACATATCAAAATTCTACATGAATATTTCAATCATCAAGTCATGAATCATACAAAGAAGTATTGAAGCATAGGAGAAAAAAATCGATTTAAGCATGCAATCAAGTTCAAGTCATGGATACCAATGCTAGCATATTTTACATGTATTTTTATGCCATGATAAAAAGAATAAATCAATGATTCAATCATATCATGTAATGAAAGATATCAATATGAAAAATCAACAAGGATCAAAAGATATCATTCATGGTTCATAATTATTCTTTTTAGCAAGATCAAGATCATGATTTTAAAACAAATTCTAAGCATATAGTTCCGAGAAATCAAAATCATGATTCACAAATATTTTCTTTATCATCAATTTTCAATTCATGATAAAGGGTATACAACCAATAATCATGATACATAAAAACATAGTATTCTTATAGATCAAGTCATGATTCAATGATTCATCATAAAGTAAATTTCATTTATATCAAATATTCAATTTATCACATAAGGCAAAGAAATCATATCACTTCTAGGATATAATATCAAGACTCAAGAGGAACATGATTTATTTAAGAATGGATAGCACAAAGAGTATCTTGATTCATGCATAAGAATTTTCATCAGGATCACATTTCATAAGAATCAAGATATCAAGATCATGAATTCCTAAAAATTCAAGTATTGAATTCCGAGAAATCAAAAGACAAGTTACATTTCATTTAAAAAATTTTCTTTTGATAAAAGGAAGGAGCATGGTAAATGATCTTAATTTATAAAGAACTTCAAGTTATAATTTGCAAGATCATAATTTTAATAAAATATCTTTATAAAAAAATGAAATCTTTTAGAACTTGATTCAAGCATTAAATACATTTTAATAAGTTATAATTCCAAAAGATTCAAGAATCACTAAAAGAAAAATCATTCAAGTTCAATTTGACTACTTCATACTTGTCATTAAAATCATTTTCATAGATTCATATAGATGGATTATTTAACACATCATCAAAATCTCATTCATAATTCAAGTGATTCACAAAATATCATAAATGAATTCATCACTTGTCTTCATGAAAAAATCAAAAATTTCAAGAATCATACATTTTACTTTTTTTATGTTTTACATTAATTTTGTATAAATATGCCTTTGTCTTCTTTTATATTGAATAAAAATAAGTATGAATGTTCAAGACATAAAGGTTAAATCTCATAAAGCAAATTGTCAAGCATGATTTTAAATATTCATTTTCAAGCTATGATAAAAAGAGTAAGTCAAAGATTCAAACATCTCATGAATTCCAAAGGACATCTCAAGTTATCAACATCACATTAAAAAGATATTTCGAAAAGATATATCGATAAGTGATTCATTTATATCATTTCATTTGAATTCATGATTCATTTGGTAGGTTCTCCTCTTTAGTAAATAAAAAAAGAATTATAGGAGAACAAAATAAATTAAGGGAGATAGAATATGGTTGAAGCATTGAACATGATTCATGTTTAAAATGTATCTCACGTCGTAAATATGAATCAAGCATTTGTCAAATCCGAAATCATCCTCAAAATTACATTCAATAAATTCATACATGACAAGCATAGATTTATTGAAAAATTGATAAGATAGAGGATTGCATTTCATTTTTATAAATTTCTATTCATATGATTTGCTTCTTATAAGCATGCCTTTACCTTAAAAAGAAATGTTAACATTCAAGATGGAAAGATAAATTTCATCATAAAGATCATGAAATTGTAACTCATTAAGTATTCGATATTTTCCAAAATTGATTCAAGAGATTCATATGATTCATGAAATGAGTTCATTAATTTCAATAAGATAGAAAATGCATTTTCATTTCATGCAATTGATTTCATACAATCATGTTCAAACCATCATCGTATAAATTCCAAAATATACGTTTTGTCATCAAAACCATCAAGACAAAACATATCAAATATAAAGCATCATGATAGTATATTTTTCATTTTTATATATGAATTATTTTTAGTATAGAAGATGTGCATCATGTTTAAAACCAAAAACCGATACAAAACCATCAAGATATACATACATTTTCATTTTATATCGTTATCAACCATGAATGTTTTAAAACGTCATCAAAATCATTTTAGTTCTAAAGCTCTTTCTTTCATTGTGGTTAACTACAACAAGATGTTTACCATCTTACATGATTCTAGTTTAGTATGAGAGCTCTAAAATCATGTATCACTTTTAGCACCAAGAGTATCATTATGTAATTCCAAAAAATCATCAAAATCTTTCATTCGGAAATTTTATAAAGAGCAACGTAGATATATTATATGTAAGTAAGCTCATTTCTTTTGTATAAAAGATGTGTATCAAGTTTAAAACCGAAACTCAAGTTTCATAAAAAAAATGTAATATGTCATCTAAAAAATTTCATCATAAAAACAATTTAGACCAATTAATCTAAAATAGAAGATTTCATATCATAAGCATGATACAAGCATTTATCATCAAAACACTTTCAAGAATAACATACATAGATGTGCATGATGTTTAAAGTCGAAAATAGATACGGAAAGCATACATGGAATATTTCTTGTACAAGAATTATCACTCACAAAAAATTTGACGTTTTAAGCATTATCATGCAATCATCATATAAATTTTTAATTTTTGAAAATTTCTAGAAGGAAAAACATAGTATAATTTTTATTTCCTACTAACTAAATTAAGCACTCATGAAAAATATCATGTGATTTCAAAATAACCCAAGGGAGTTAAGTTGCTTACCTTGTAGTCGAAGCCCGTCAAAGCCCAATTCGCCGTTTTATCATTTGATTCTTCTTTGTGCTTATTCTTCATCTTTGGCCTCTTCCTCCATTCAAGTTCATTTTTAGTTATAGATTCTTGTTTAATGAACTTATTAAGATTCATTAAAAGTTCAATGTCCTCTTTATTGTCCTCATCACTTGAGTCATCACTCAAGTGGCATTTCATAGTTTGGAGTTCCAAATCCTTCTTATTCTTTAGAAGATGGTTTATATATTCATCATGTTTAACATATTCCAAGAAACTCATTTCATATGTCATTAAGGATCCAATCAGTTCTTCAATAGAATAATCATTTAAATCTTTAGTTTCTTGTATCGCCGTTATTTTAGGATCCCACCTTTTTGGAAGGGATCTTAAGATCTTGTTAGTGAGTTCAAAATTTGAAAAATATTTACCAAGAGCTCTTAGACTATTAACGACATCCGTGAAATAGGTATACATATCGCCAATAGTTTCCCTTGATTTCATTCGAAAAAACTCAAAATCATGCAATAAGAGGTTTACTTTCGAGTCTTTGACTCTACTAGTTCCCTCGTGCATGATTTCAAGTGTTCACCAAATGTTAAAAGTCATTTCACAGATAGAAATCCGATTAAACTTGTTCTCATTCAAAACGCAAAATAAGGCATTCATAGCCTTTTATATTTAAAGAAAAATATTTCTTCTCCAAGTCCGACCATTCGTTCGTCGGTTTAGAGGAAAGTTGAAAATGGTTTTCAACAACGTTCCACAAATCCAAATCCATTAAAAGTAAGAAAACTCTCATTCGAGTTTTTCAATAGGTGTAGTCCGATCCGTTAAAGAACGGTGGACGAATAACCGAAAATCCCTCTTGAAAGCCATGAAGAGCTATTTCGCATGGGTGTAAAATAGAATGAGAAATAACGTGGCTCTAATACCAATTGTTAAGGATTGAGCGACACTAAGAGGGGGGGGGGTGAATTAGTGCAACGATAAAGAATAATAAACTTTCGACGATTTTAAACAAGTTTTGAAAACTTCGTACGAAAAGAATAACGTTTCGATTAAAACCATTTCGATTGTATTGAAAGCGTACGTAAAAAGATGAGGGCAGTGAACTTAGCAAAGTAAAGGTTTGTAGAAAGATAAATGCATGAACATAAATGTAAATCATTTTTATAGTGGTTTAGTCATCTGACCTACATCCACTCCCGATTCCTCTACTAGTCATATGTGCCCTATAAGCCAATCACATGAGTGATGACACTTGTGACTTAATATGCACTTTATCTTTTTGCTCATTATTAAGCGTTTTATCACTTTATCTTGCGTGTTGCATATACTGTGATGTCCTTAGATCTATGCAATGGGAATTGGATCGTGATGAGATCACGATAATGAGACTGATTCACCTTTAAATACATACCTTAAATTATCCTGGTCATAGGTTACTCGAGAAGGACATCGAGATAACCGATAGACTGGTGTGCTATATACCCGTTCATATGATGGAGGTAGCTGGTCTCATAGCTACTCGTGTGGGGACACTAAGGGTACAGTACAGGTGCTCATTGGAGAATGAGTTCACTGATTGATCCGCCTACGGAATACTGGATAGTTATTGATACCTCATGTCAGACAGTAATTCCGTAGTCCCAGTAGTATATCTGGTCCTTAAACTTGAGACACCAAGGATGTCTTGTATGAGTACTCCACTCTTTGATACCGAACTTATAGGTTTGGAAAGTTCCAGATCTAGTACAGTCGGTCATTGGGAGTGGTAGCCAACCTTACGAGGACTATTGAGTATCAATAGAGGATCATCCGCTCTCGGTATCATGAGAGGAATATCTCATGTGTTCTTGCTTGAACAAATCCTTGGCCAAGGTTATTCGGATTGAGAGAGAAAGAGTTCTCTGGGAGAATCTGAAAAGAATAAGACTCGAGGAGAGACCGTATGGGCCTGACAGCACTATGGCTGGTATAGGGTCTTTGGGATATTAGATGGATGAGGGACTATAGATACATGGTAATTGAGGACAGATAGGTCCAAAGGATTGGATTCTCCTGTATCATCTGGGGGCCACGACGTAGTGGCCTAGTACGTTCGTAGTCGATGAGTTAGGTGAATTATTATAGAGATAATAATTCACTAAGTTAGAAGGAGTTCTAACAAGTATGACTCATGGCCAGCTCGATATTGGGCCTAGAGGATCACACACATATGGTAGGAGTTGCGATGAGTAGAGGTTCGGATATGAGATATCCGCTGAACCCCCTATCTTATTGGATATCCATTAAGCCCCTGAATTATTGGATCCTGAGATGAGATCCAATAATTGCTAATAAGAGATTATTAGGTAGAAACCCACTAATCCAAGAGGCTTGGGTAATTGGATGAAGATCCAATACCCAATAGGGCAAAAGATCCATTAGGGTTTTCAGGGGGCCTCTGTAAATAGGAGGGAACCAAAGCTCTATAGGCTGAGGGTTTCTTTTGGTAGCCACCTCCTGTTCTCCTCTCCCTAGAGAGAGAGGTGCATCGTTGCAATCCCTGCCGTGTGGATACCGCTAGAGAGGAGGACGCTTGACCTCCTTCATCCTCTCCCACAGATATGTAGGAATTCAGGGATATACGATCTCCCTAGGTATCTTCTTTTACACGTGCAGTTTTGCGGATTTGTTTTTAACGCACCGATCTTCGCATGACGATGGAAACTTTCTATGGGAAATCTTAGGTTTTGTTTTCTATTCTTCCGCTACGTATGTGATGTCGCTCCCCTGAAGGATTTCCCAACAGTGGTATCAGAGCTGTTGAATCTCGGATTTTGATGATGAAACTAATTGATTGTGGTTTATTGTTTAACTATGTTTTGAGTTATACAGGTCTACTATTGATCAGGATTAGACAATTGACGCTGGAGGAATTGACGTTGTGCCGGAGGTGATCACGTCAGGATATTGGATGTCGAGCCGGAGGTTCGGTCGATAATTGGCAGAAGGTTTCGTACATCGGGCATTGAGCCAAGAAAAGTATGTTGCGCCAAGGATATCGGGGTTATGGAGGTCAACCACCGATTGAGCAATGGACCACAAAAGAGGACGATGTGCCGAAGGATCGGACGAAGCGTCGACCAATGACGTGCCGGGCAACTGAATGTCAATTCGCATTGTAATAACTGTCTAGATCGAAGTAGAGTTTTTGTTTGAGTATGTGCAGGATTAACTATGATGACGATGAAGACGTAAAGTGAAACAAAGTACCGGAAGACAAGTGTGATGGATTATTGGGAGTTCGAGAGTTCGACGGAAGTCTGAAGATTCATTGGGAGTGTTGCCGAAACCGGCTGAGAACGAGTAGGGAGCTTGCCGAAGGGTTTTCAAATGTTCGTTGGAAGGTTCGTCGGAAGTTCGCGGAGCTTGCCAAGAAAGATCGGAGCTTGCTAAAGAAGCTCGGTGGAACTCGCCAAGATCATTGTGAAGTCCGGGAGCTTGTCGGGAGTCCGCAGAATGGTTTCCGAGGGTTCGTCGGAAGATTGTCGGAAGTTTACCGGAAGCTCGTTGGAAGAAGTTTTGCGTTTACTTTCTCGCAACTTACTTTGCTGTAAACCATCTTCATTTGCTACCTTACTTACTCAACTTCCTCTTCATCTTCATACGTATCATTTTAAGTTTATATGCAATCGAAATAGTTTCAAACAAAACGTTGATTTTTATCGTACGAAGTTTCCGAACTTGTTTAAATCGCTGAAAAACTATCGTTCTTTACCACTGCACTAATTCACCCCCCCCTCTTAGTGCCGCTCAATCCCTAACTATTGGTATCAGAGCCATGTTATTTCTCATTCGGATTTACACCCGTAAGAAATGGCTCTTCATGGCTTTCAAGAGGGCTTTTTGATTTTTCGTCCACCGTTCTTTAACGGTTCAGACTACACATATTGGAAAACTCGAATGAGAGTTTTCTTGATTTCTCTCGATTTAAACTTATGGAATATCGTTGAAAATAGATTTCAACTTTCCTCTAAACTGACGAATGAATGGTCGGATTTGGAGAAAAGATCGTTTTCTTTAAATGCAAATGCTATAAATGCCTTATTTTGTGCTTTAGACAAAAATGAGTGCAATCGGATTTCTACGTGCGAAATGACTTTTGACATTTGGTGAACTCTTGAAATCATGCACGAAGGAACAAATAGAGTCAAAGACTCAAAAGTTAATATTTTGATGCACGATTTTGATGTTTTTCAAATGGCACCAAGTGAGACTATCGATCACATGTTCTCCCGTTTCTCGAATGTCATCAATAGTCTAAAAGCTCTTGGTAAATGTTTTTCGAATTTTGAACTCGTAAGTAAGATTTTAAGATCCCTTCCAAAAAGGTGAGATCCTAAAGTAACCGCAATATAATTGGCTAAAGATTTAAATAATTTACCTATTGAAGAACTAATTGGCTCACTAATGACATATAAAATGAGCCTCCTAGAACATTTTGAACTTGATGAATACTTGAACCACCTTCCAAAGAATAGGAAGGATTTGGAACTCCGAACTATGAAATGCCACTTGAGTGATGACTCAAGTGATGAGGACAATGAGAACTTTGAACTTCGAACACTAAATCTTAATAAGTTCATTAAACAAAAATCTAAAATAGACAATGAACTTGAATGGAGGAAGAGGCCAAAGAAGAAGAAGAAGGCTTGTAAAGAAGAATCAAGTAAAGAAGAGGTGAAATGAGATTTGACGGTTTTCGACAATGAGGTAAGAAACTCACCCAAGTTGCTTTTACCTTATTTTGAAATTACATGATGCTTTCCATGAATGCTTAACTTAGTAGGAATTTTTTCATGCTTTTCTTGTGTTTTTGGAAATTAAAAAAAAATTATTTTAAAATTATACTATGCTTTTCTTTCTAGTATTTTTGAAAAGTAAAAATTATGAATGATACTTGCATGATTTGTGATATTGCCTAGAATTAATCCATGCATGTGTATCTTGATGTTTTATATTTTATTTCTAAATATGATGCTTGATGATTTTGTAACATGCATTAGTTTTTGAAGTAATGTTGATTTGACTCTATGTTGTGGATTAACGTATTTTTGGTCTAATTGTTTTCATGACAAATTAAGATGACATTTTGAGATGATGAAATTTCATGTATACTTTCCATATCGGTTTTCAATCTTAAACATGATACATATCTATGTATGAATTTCTTGAAAATCTTTTGATGATAGATGTTTGTATCTTGATTATAATTTGAAAACTTCCATCTTGGCTTAATGGGTTTTAACCCTTTTTATGATGAAATTTTTATTGATACATGTCTTCATGAAATCAATTATAAAGACCCAACCCACAAATTTTCAAAATGAAAGAAATGTGGTTTTGATGTTGCCTTGTGTTATATTTGGACTTAATGGTTTTCATGACGAAAATTATTTTTCAGATTTTTAAAATGATGTATGATTTTAGCAAAAGTTTGAGTATTGATCATCTTGTTATAACAAATGAAAGAAAGAATTAAAATGACTTTGTTGATGTATCATTAAAACATGCTTAATGATTGTATCATACTTGATGACTTGAAATCTCATATTTTGAAATAATATATTCATAATGAATCCATGAATCTTGATGATTTTCATATCACTTTTTGGCTTTAAATTTGATACATATCTTTCATGCAAAAAGCTTTTGGGCATGCTTATGTGAAATCTTGCTTGATAATGAAAATGCTCCATACGTATAATCATGATAAATTCATGAATCTTGATGATTTTACATTGCTTTTGATTTCAAACAAGATGCATGATTTTTGACACAAAATTAATAGCATGTTTCAAGATAATGCTTGCACAACAAATATGATTAAAAGATAGAAGCAAGCATATTGATGATTTCATTTTTACATGAAAATTTGAACATGCATATATATAAGATCAACCACATAAAATAAAACACAAAAGTTAAAAATATTTTAATCATGATGTTTTATTTTTGATGTGTTTGGTCTTAACGGTCTTTATGATGAAACTTACATCTTGCTTTGAAAAGTTGATACATGCTCACATGTAATCAATTTATGTTGCTCTTATTAAAATTTTGGAATGAAAGATTTTGATGCATTTGATCTTAATGGGTTTAATGACAAACTTATATTTTGAATTTATACAATGATGGGTTCCATATAAATGTTTGAACATACATTATGAAATCATCATTGAAATGAAAATCTTAAAAGTTTGTTATCATGCTTAATGACTTTGTGATATCATATCTTGATGACAAACTCATGTTTTGGTCTTAAATTTGATACTCATCTTTTGAAACATGAGCACACTTGTTTGAAACAAAATAAAATACATTATCATGATAAATTGAATCTTATAATGCGTTATATTGTTGTCTTGACAATTTTTATAATGAAGTTTGTCTTTCGGTTTTGAATATTTTGATTTGGCATATAAAGGTAAAAGACATACTTATATGATGAAACATAAAGAAATTATATTTACTATCTTATCGAGATTAATGATTTCATGATATCTTAAGAATCTCGTAAATTATAGAAGTGATTTCGATGAATTGATTATGATTTGATAATTTGAACTTTTCTCTCATGTTTCAATACTACTTTGTATACATAATGACTTATTGATTGAAATATTGATGTAGACTTTTGATGTATCACTTATTATGATTAATGCAAATTGCTAGCATTTTGAATCTCGAAAATGATTGCTTCATTTTATCATTTACCAAAGAGGAGAACAATTCAAGTTTATGTCATTTATGAATCTCATAAACTATGTTAATGATTTTGATGATTCGAACTTGAGTGAGCTTTATCATAATCCAAGTCTTGATATCTTAATACTTGATACTTGGAATTCTTATGCATGAATCAAGTTGCTCTTTGTGCTATATCTTTCTAAATGAATCATGAGCCTTATTATCATATATTTCATAATATAGAAATGACAAAAATACTTTGGCTTGTATGTCTTATGTGGCAATTGAAAAATTGATGATTGAAAAAAAATTTGCCTTATGATGAATCAATGAATCATGACTTGATCTATGAGAATGATATGTTTTTATGCATCATGATTCTTGGTTGTATACCCTTTATCATGAATTGATATTTGCCGTGTAAGCCTTATATGATTCAAAATTGATGTAAAAGAATTGTGCTTAATGATTGAATCATTAATTTATTCTTTTATCATGGTTTAAAAATAAATGAAAAGAAAATATGTTAGCACTTGTAATCATGATTTGATCCTTGATATTGATATACTTTTATATATCATGATTCTTTGTTGTATGACATTTATCTTGAATTAAAAATTGATAAATATGAATTTTGATCTTGCTAAAAAGAAAGTTATGAATCATGAATGATATCTTTTGGTTTTGATCCTTGTTGAATTTACATATTGATATCCTTGATGACATGATTTCTTTGCATTGTTGTCTTATTTGCATCATGTGAACAATTGATGTATATTTTTATTGATGTAAATTTATAATTGATATGAAAAATGGCTTGTATAATGATTGAAATTTTTAGTCATTTAGTCCTTCCTTTTTTTTGACATAGACAAAGGGGGAGAAAATTTGCTACCTTACAATTTCACAAGAAGTTAAGGATTGCTATCTCAAAGGATGCAAATATTGCTATCTTGACTATCTCAAAAGAAGCAAAATGCAAAACATTAAAAATTTGAAATGTTACATTTGCCATGCCTTTATGTTTGTATGATTTAATAAAAAGTTAGTATATATGTTTAAAGTGATTATATATAATTGCTAGCTCATTGCAAACAAAAAGTTGATAGCATGCAAAGGTGAAACTTAGTTACAAAAGAGAAGAATTGAAAGGAAGCTAACTTGCGTGTCGCAAAGTATGTTAGCTTGCTTATCATTATTGATTGCTTGCTTATCATCTTTTTCTCTCATATCATGATTTTTGACTCCCTTGAATTCATGACTTAATATGCTAAAAATTCATGTTGTAAATTTGTTATTTTGTCATGATCAAAGCATTGACTATTTGTACTCCACTTTTTTGACAAAAACAAAGGGGGAGAAGATTTATTGCTAGCTTATGTATCGTAAAAAAAAATTTTGCTAGCTAGAATATGCAAAGGAAGCAAAGAAAGTGCAACTTGCACATCTCAAGAAGCAAGTGAAAAAATTGTCATCATTGCCCATCCTTAAAAACTTGCTATGATTGAATGGTATGATTGGATGTTGTATTGCAAAGCTATGCTTGAGTTATAATGTGATTGATAGCTAGTATGATTGTAATATTTGCATATCCTTAAAAACTAGCTATGTTGTTACTTCTCTTTTTTGTTGATGACATAGGGGGAGAAGTAGATTGATGACTTCATGCATTGATTGAATATTTTATATATTTGCATGATGGTGTTAAGACCCCTTAGAGTTTTATCGTGGAAAAGGCGAAAGAAGCGAAAGAAGTGGGGGAAAAGGGGATAAATGATCGCTTCGAGGGGATCAGCCTCCTTGATCGCTTCGAGGGGATCAGCCTCCTTTGATCGCTTCGAGGGGATCGACCTCCTTAGTTTAGTCAAAAGACTAAATACTTCTTTATTCCTTTTTCATTCATGATTGTTTGAAAGAAACAGTTACATCCCTATTTATAGAGTGTTAGGACTCTAGCTATGAGAGTCCTAATTTAGTTTCATTGATAAGGGCATTCATGTAAATCCTATCTAGCCGACCCCTATTAAAGAGGTGAAGAGGGGCTAGGTTAGGGTTAGGTTGCTTCTTAGGAAAGGAGTCCTATTATAAGTATGAGTTTTATTAGGAAAAGAGTCCTATTAGAAGTAGAAGTCCTATTAGGAAAGGAGTCCTATTATAAGTAGGAGTTCTATTAGGAAAAGAGTCCTATTAGAAGTAGAAGTCCTATTAGGAAGAGAGTCCTATTAGAAGTAGAAGTCCTATTAGGAAGAGAGTCCTATTAGAAGTAGAAGTCCTACTAGAGAAGGAGTCCTAATTAGAAGTTGGTTAGAAGTAGGAGTCTTAAATAAGAGTCCTATTAGGAGTTGGGGCTTAGAAGCCTTATAAATAGCCATGTATTCATCCTCTTTTAATCAATGAATAGATCAATATTTTTACAGCCTTTGTGTAGTAACTTGGAGGAAGGAACCCCTATAGAGTTCCAAGGAGGCCGATCCCCTATAGAGATCAACCCCAAGCTTGGAATCCGCGGAGGGTTCTATCACTTGGTATCAGAGCAGCATTCTTGGCGTCTCGTTGCCCTTCCACAGCCATCCACCAGCCCTCCACAACCGCGCAAAGCAATTCCCACAATTGCTTAGAAGATCATCGCTGAATTTCGCTGTCATCTCCACCACCGTAGATTATCCTTTGATCTTCCCATGAATTGCAACAGGTTCTGGTTATCTACCTTACTGCTGCTGCAATTTAGTTATCCTTATTTAAAAAATCTAAAAAATTCGTTCCTATATTGCTGCATAAACTTTTCGTCGCAAAGTTTTCATCTCTACAACGAAAGTCGCACTGCAGAATTTCAGCCGCATAGCACTGCCTTTTTGATCTTGCTACTACGTTTTTTCTATCCAAATCTCTATGAAATTTTTACGATGGCTTTGACACTTCCTAACAGTGGTTTTCCCTTTGGTTTTGTCGAAAAATTCTCAATATAAACCACTTATCTTTTACGTCCAAACTGCTGCACTTTAGACGTAAAAATCTGCTATAATACCTCTCCGTGATTCTCAATTTTGCCAAACCTCTTGTTGTCATTTCTTCCTACGAAATTTTTTACAGCATTACCTCTTCCTTATCAGCAGATCCCCTTTGAGTTTTACTTGAATCTCTTTTGAAAATTTCTGGAAAAAATTACATCTTTACTGCTGGAATTTTTTCGGCGAAAAATCTGGTATTGCACCTTTGTCCTTTTTTCTTCTCCGTAACCTACCAAACCCTAGCCACCTTGCTGCCACAAGCCAAGATGTCTTTAGGGCATCTCTCTAGCCTCAAGACGCAGCCATCGTAACCTAGTTTCATAATCCTAACAGCATTAAATACCATAGCCCAAAACAGTAAACCATTACAGCAGAACCCTTCAATCACCGATCTATTATCCGAACCTTCCACCACCCCATGCCATTAACCCGTCAACAGAAAAAAGACAAGGGCATCTCTGATCTACAGACATATACTATGGTTTCTCAAGATCCAATTGATGCCAAATTTGAAGCATGGGAATCTCGGATTGAATCACAGCTTGAATCGCGCTTGGAAGACAAATTATGCGCTTTGTTTGCAGAATTCAGAATTGGACAACCATCGAGTCCAACCAAACTACAGCAAGGATAGAATTTATAAAGGACCCCAGAGAAGGAGGGACAGCCCTTGGACATGCTTCAGCCACGCATGAGGGTGGACTTCCCACGATGGGAAGAAGGAGACCCAGCGGGTGGATTTCGCGCGCAGAACGTTACTTTCGCTACTACCGAACGTCGGATAATGCTATGGTGGAGATTGCTATCATCCACCTTGAAGGAGATGCTATTCATTGGTACAACTGGCTGGAATATAATCAGGGGGCTCCGACATGGAATCAATTTAAGAATGCACTGCTGAACCGTTTCGGACCTACAGAGTATGAAAATATCGACGGCCAACTCACAAAGATTCGACAAACCTCTACGATTCAAGAGTACTAAACCAGGTTTGAGAAGCTATCCTACCTTGCTCGTGATTGGACTCACCGTCAATTGTTAGGAACATTTATCGAAGGACTCAA
Organism: Musa beccarii; assembly: GCA_024322285.1. NCBI lineage: Eukaryota > Viridiplantae > Streptophyta > Magnoliopsida > Zingiberales > Musaceae > Musa > Musa beccarii. The sequence continues at coordinate 22,877,269 of CM044396.1, forward strand.
GCCAGAGATAAAAGGGGAAGTTAAGGTGCGACAGCCCCGTACCGTGATGGCTGCGATTTCTTTTGCCCGAATACAAGAAGAATGACTCAACCAAGATTCTCAGAGGATAAGAACCACTCCTAGAACCTCAACATATAAACCCCCTTCTGCTCCCAGCCATCCTTCGCTGCCCAAAAAATTGACAAGAGAAGAACTACGTGATCAATCAGTAAAGGGTCTTTGTTGGCATTGCGACGAGCCGTGGAACCGCGATCATCGCTGCAAAAGGGGCCGCCTCCTATTGATTGAACCTCTTGAAGACATGGAGGAGGAGGTCCAGGAGCATGAGGAAGAGGTCATGGATGAAGAACAGCAGCCAATTAATATTATGATGCATGCCCTTGCCGGTTACGCAAACCCGCAAATAATGAAAGTGGGAGGATTTCTGAAGCAACAACCAATCACCGTTCTTATTGACACCGGGAGCACTAATAATTTTATGAATAATAAGGTTGCTGTCCGGATGGCCTTACCTATTGAGAATTGCAGCAGGTTCGATGTTAAAGTCGCAGATGGATGAATTTTGAAGTGTGATCGTAAATGCCCACGGGTGAAACTATTGCTGCAGGACCAAGAGATAATTGCAGATTTTTTCCTCCTCTCCCTCGATGATTATGAGGCCGTGCTTGGCATCGAATGGTTGACGACATTAGGTGATGTTTCTTGAAATTTTTTGAAATTAATTATGAAATTTTACAGCAAGGGGAAACAGGTGATACTGCACGGGAAACATGGGGGCGACGTAACGACAATTTGCACACAACGAATGGAGAAAGTTTTGCACAAAGCATGCAGCGGCTTTTTGGTACAACTTGAGCAGCAATCTAAGGGAGAGCCAACCAAATTTAAAGATCCAAACCTACTTCCCTTGCTTGCTAAATTTTCAGATATATTTGACGAACCACGCGGGCTACCTCCTAACCGCCGGCACAATCATCGTATACCGATTCTTCCAGGGAAACCTCCAGCAAATACTTGACCATATCAGTATCTACATCTCCAAAAAGATGAAATAGAAAGGATTGTAAAAGAGATGCTTGAAACAGGAATTATTCGGCCAAGTTGCAGCCCCTACTCTTCACCAATGCTCCTCGTACGAAAGAAAGACGGAACACGACGAATGTGTGTTGATTACCGAGCTCTCAACGACATAACCGTCAAGGACAAGTATCCTATTCTAGTAGTAGATGAATTACTTGATGAATTAAAGGGAGCACGAGTCTTCACAAAGTTGGACCTTCGATCCGGATATCATCAAATACGAGTGTGCGAAGAAGACATACCGAAAACTGCCTTTCGAATGCACAATGGTCACTATGAATTTCTGTGTAGCTTTCTTCAACAAAAAGTGGAATATCTTGGGCATATCATATCAGAGGAAGGGGTGGCAGTGGACCCCTCCAGAATTGAAGCAATGCAGAACTGGCCAACCCCGAGGAACATAAAATCACTGCGCGGCTTTCTTGGTTTAACAGGTTACTACCGTAAGTTCATGAAAGACTATGGAAAGATCAGTGCACCCCTTACTTCCTTGCTGAAAAAAGATGCTTTCCAGTGGTCAGACAAAGCCACCACCGCCTTCGAGGAACTTAAAATCGCAATGATAACAACGCCAGTACTAGCATTACCCGACTTCGATAAGACTATTATTATTGAAGCTGATGCCTCCGGAGCAGGAATTGGTGCTGTATTAATGCAAGATGGCTGACCCCTCGCTTATACTAGTAAGGCATTATCTCCTTCCCACCTCAAGATGACTATTTACGATAAGGAGATGATCGCGATTGTGCATGTTGAAGCTGATGCCTCTGGAGCAGGAATTGGTGCTGTATTAATGCAAGATGACTGACCCCTCGCTTATACTAGTAAGGCATTATCTCCTTCCCACCTCAAGATGACTATTTACGACAAGGAGATGATCGCGATTGTGCATGCGGTGTCCAAATGGAGACCATACTTAATTGGGCGACGCTTTCGCATCAAGACCGACCATAAAAGCCTAAAATATTTCTTGGAGCGCATCGGAGAAGTAGCATACAGATTAGACTTACTCGCCAGCTCCCGAATCCATCCAGTCTTCCATGTATCATGTTTGAAGCTCAGGTTGGGACAACACGAGGCAGCCCAAAGCCATCTACCAAATATAACTACCCAAGGAGAGCTCCAGACCCAACCAAGTGCCATTATTGATCGACGAATCGTGACTCGACGACGATGACCTGCTACTAAAGTGTTAATACAGTGGGCAAACCTACCAGCAGAAGATGCCACTTGGGAGAACTACGACGACTTGAAGATCAAATCCCCAGAAGTCATGGAACGTCAACCTCGAGGACAAGGCTGATTTGAAGAAGGCGGGTCTGTTAGGACTCTAGCTATGAGAGTCCTAATTTAGTTTCATTGATAAGGGCATTCATGTAAATCCTATCCAACCGACCCCTATTAAAGAGGTGAAGAGGCCGGCTAGGTTAGGGTTAGGTTGCTTCTTAGGAAAGGAGTCCTATTATAAGTAGGAGTTCTATTAGGAAAAGAGTCCTATTAGAAGTAGAAGTCCTATTAGGAAAGGAGTCCTATTATAAGTAGGAGTTCTATTAGGAAAAGAGTCCTATTAGAAATAGAAGTCCTATTAGGAAGAGAGTCCTATTAGAAGTAGAAGTCCTATTAGGAAGAGAGTCCTATTAGAAGTAGAAGTCATACTAGAGAAGGAGTCCTAATTAGAAGTTGCTTAGAAGTAGGAGTCTTAAGTAAGAGTCCTATTAGGAGTTGGGGCTTAGAAGCCCTATAAATAGCCATGTATTCATCCTCTTTTAATCAATGAATAGATCAATATTTTTACAGCCTTTGTGCAGCAACTTGGAGGAAGGAACCCCTACAGAGTTCCAAGGAGGCCGATCCCCTATAGAGATCAACCCCAAGCTTGGAATCCGCGGAGGGTTCTATCATAGAGTCCCGCCAAGAGTTTTCTCGAGGACTTAGACTCTTGTTAACCAACTCCGTAACTGACTTCTAACCAACTAACAAATCTCTAGCATTAACCAACTCTGTAACTGACTTCTAACCGAATCAGTAACTGACTCTCTACTAGACAACTCCATAACATTATCCAAAGCTAGAAAGTAAAAGATTCGTAACAGTTTCGCCCTCGTCAAATCAGCCTTGTCCTCAAGGCTGAGCGGCATCAAATTCGGCACAAGATATCTGTGACGCATCACAACTCACTGATTAAGTAAGTACGACCTCCACTTGATGGTGTGACCAACAGGTTGACCTTCTAGTGTAGTAGTCTTTAAAGTGCTTTGTAGAACCCTCTTCATCCAATGGCTAGTAGCAGCTGTGGCCTTACTTCTTTGTCTTCCCTTTATGATCACCATGTTGAAGTCTTCTAAGGGTAGCAAAAAGAAATCCCACAGCAATTTTTGGCCTTGTATAAACAATTTTATCTTTGAACATTTACTATCACAAGTCCAAGTTCATCCATTAGTGAGCTTTAGTTCGAATTTGTCATAGTCTTCAATATGATAGACTAATCGGTCAGCAACCTTACTGTCCATGAAATTGTTAGTGCTATCGGTATCAATCAGAATTGTAATAGGTTGATGTTCCAAAATTCCTTCAGCTTTTATTGTTTGTGGTTTAGAATAGTCAGCTAATGCATGCACTGTATGTGTAATAGGTTCAACATCTTTATCAAAATTCATACCTTCATCATCGAAGTCAACTTTGTTAGCTTTTGGTTCCTCTCTAATTGGTTCAATCACCAAAGGTTACTCTTGTTTACATGGGTGCTTCTTACTAAGTGACTCGTTGATCATTTGTTTGTAGTCACATCTGTGTCGACGATTTTCTCGATTGATTTTTTCCTCATATAGACGTGCAAATGAAATTACAGCTATCATAGTGCGAGGTTGTCGAGCCTTAACTTCACATCTGATCTCTGGAGTAAGGCCTTCAATAAAGGTATCCACTAATTGTCGCTCAGACCAATCTCTAGCTTGATTCGAAAATCGCTCGAATCTGCCTTGATATTCTAATACTGTAGAAGTCTGACAAATTTTTGCAAGTTGTCCATCTACATTTTCGTACTCTGAAGGCCCAAATCGAATAAGAAGTCCCCTCTTGAATTGCTCCCATGAGTAAACTCCGTGGCAGGTTTCATACTAGTCATACCACTGAATTGCATCACCGTCTAACTGGATTAAGGCTATTTCCACTTTAGACTCCTTCGAGATTCTGTGGAAACGAAAGTATTTCTCTGCCCTCAAAATCCAATTGGTTGGGTCTCCATCTTCCCATTTTGGAAATTCTACCTTAAAACGTGGGTGGCTACAGTCATATTCTTGATGCACCCTTCCTGTATCTCTTGATTTGTTTAACGTGGAGTTTGAACTTTCATCTTATTGTAATTTGCCAAAATTTCCCAATAGGCTTCTTTTAAACTCATTAAAGGTCTCCTGTAGTTGGTTGTCAATTCGGGTTTCTAATGCTTTCATTTGATTCCCAATTCGAATTTCTAATGCTCCATTTGGGAATCCATTTGGTTCCTAATTTGAAATTCTAATGCCTCCATTTGATCCCAAATTCGAGATTCTAATGCCTCCATTTGAGCTTTCACTGGTTTGTCGGTGGTCATTGCGTACGATTGTAGATCGATAATTCCCAATTCTTGTTTCTAATGTCTAGTCAAGGGCATCCGTGCTGTTGCGATGGCAAGCGGGAGCGACAGCAAAGATGGTTGGGCCGCGGTGGTTGCTCTTGAGGCCGACAGTGAAGAGGGCAGCGACGATGGCGATCGCAGCCGAGAAGCAAGGTTGGAGCTACGACGGTTGTTACAAAGGCTGGCAGCGAAGAGGGTAGCGTAGTCCTGTTGAGGCGGGCAGCGACGATGGTCGCTCCCGTGAAGTAGGGGTAGCAGTGGAGATGGGTTCGCTAAAAGGTCGAACACAGAGGTGTGTGACCGTTGAGGGAGTCACGACCGAGGAGTACTAGCGACAGTAGTTGTTGGCTGAGAGGGTAGCGACGACGGTGGAGAGGGGCAGCGGCAAGGTTGATGCGAAATTGCAGCGAAAACGCCAAGGATCGTCGCTCTGATACCAAATGTTAAGACCCCTTAGGGTTTTATCATGGAAAAGGTGAAAGAAGTGGAAGAAGTGGGGGAAAAGGGGATAAATGATCGCTTCGAGAGGATCAGCCTCCTTGATCACTTCAAGGGGATCGACCTCCTTTGATCGCTTCGAGGGGATCGACCTCCTTAATTTAGTTAAAAGACTAAATACTTCTTCATTCCTTTCTCATTCATGATTGTTTGAAAGAAATAGTTACATCCCTATTTATAGAGTCCCGCCAAGAGTTTCCCTGAGGACTTGGACTCTTATTAACCAACTCCGTAACTGACTTCTAACCGACTAACAAATCTCTAGCATTAACCAACTCTGTAACTGACTTCTAACCGAATCAGTAACTAACTCTCTACTAGACAACTCCATAACATTATCCAAAGCTAGAGAGTAAAAGATTCGTAACAGATGGTTTGATGTATTCTCTTAACATTGTGATGAATGTTGCTTGGATTTAGGATAATCCAATGTTTCTATCAATGGCATATTGATAGGGGGAGTTTTGTTAAACTCCAGGGAGTTATGATTAACTCCGTTAGTCATCAATTAGTTGTCATCATAAAAAAAGGGGAGATTGTTGAATCTCGAATTTTGATGATGAAACTAATTGATTGTGGTTTATTGTTTAACTGCGTTTTGAGTTACGCAGGTCTACTATCGATCAGGATTAGACAATTGATGCTGGAGGAATTGACGTTGTGCCGGAGGTGATCACGTCATGATATTGGATATCGAGCCGGAGGTTCGGTTGACAATCGACAAAAGGCTTCGTACGTCAGGCATCGGGCCAAGAAAAGCGTGTTGCGCCAAGGATATCGGGGTTACGGAGGTCAACCGCTGATTGGGCAACGGACCACAAAAGAGGATGATGTGCCGAAGGATCGGACGAAGCACCGACCAATGACGTGCCGGGCAACTGAATGTCAATTCGCGTTGTAATAACTGTCTAGATCGAAGTAGAGTTTTTGTTTGTGTATGTGCAGGATTAACTACGATGACGATGAAGACGTAAAGTGAAACAAAGTGCCGGAAGACAAGTGTGATAAATCGTTGGGAGTTCGAGAGTTCGACGAAAGTTCGAAGATTCGTTGGGAGTGTTGTCGGAATCGGCCGAGAACGAGTAGGGAGCTTGCCGAAGGGTTTTCGGAAGTTCGCTGGAAGGTTCGTCGGAAGTTCGCGGAGCTTGCTAAGAAAGATCAGAGCTTGCCAAAGAAGCTCGGTGGAACTCGCTAAGATCATTGTGAAGTCCGAGAGCTTGCTGGGAGTCTACGGAATAGTTTTCAAGGGTTCGTTAGAAGACCGTCAGAAGTTTGCCGGAAGCTCGCCGGAAGAAGTCTTTGACTTGTCGAACTTTGTAATAACTTAGAAAATGTCTATAAATTCGTAGTAAGAGTGAGGGATTAGGTTTTTAGGGCAAAAGATGGTTTTGCCCCTCGAAATTTCAGAAATTTCAGATTCTATCCCTTTTGACAGAATTATTAAAATACCCCTCGGAATTTTAGAAATTCCAAATTCTGTCCCCTTTGACAGAATTACCAAAATACCCTTTTGGCTAAATTATCAAAATACCCCTGAGAATTCAAAAATTCCCTTTATGTCCCTAATTTTAGAAAAATAAATATATTAATTAAATAGTTTAATTAACTATTATTATTTTTATCTAGTAATCCTATAAAATAACTTATACATGTGATGTATGATATGGACAGATGATCATGGACTTGTGATGTGATGTGTGTACATGTGATTATTATTATTGGGGCCTGCGAGCCTCTATTCTTTTCTCATTTATTGTCGGGCTTACATGCCTGTAATTATGTTGTAATTACATGAGGAGGCACAGCGGTAGCATGACTCACGAGGCGAGACGAACGATCCGACGCATGGAGATGCGTTGAGATGCCGACGGATCCGACGAAGCGAGATGGGCGATCACAGGGCATAGAGATGTGCTGAAGTACACATAAATCTTGATGTGAGTGATTGGGCCCAGTGGCTCGGGCCTGATCACATTAGGATGTGGTTTATGATCATCTGGTGTGATTGCTCATGTGATGTGTGACTACTAGATATGTATATATATATATTTGTATGCGATGTAGACATATATATTAAATATGTATGTGTGTGACACATTATGTTAGGAAACTAAATAAAAAATCCTCTCCATTAATAATATTAAGTCGATAAACGTGAGGCACTTAGATTGACCCACGTGGCCTTCCATCGTTATAGCTAGGAACTGATTCCCGATGTAAGTTGAGTTGGTCGAGTCCCTCGAGACTCACCTATATCGCGTTTCGCTATCTTATCTACGATATAGAGATGTCATTGGCCACCTGAGGACATGGTATGCTTGGTTGAGTCCCTCGAGAGTATATCACAGAATCAGACTCATCTGGTAACGATGGTGATGACTTAACTGAACATCATGGTTGGTCGAGTCCCTCGAGGCCATGATGGTTCGGAGGCCGAACAGGACGGGAATCATAAGGAGTTGTGATTGGCAAGAGTTGCCTACCTTTACGGGCTTAACGTGATTGGTCGAGTCCCTCGAGGTTACATTAAGACACCGATTGGATCCTGATCCCCTCTAGAGATCCACGGGGGGTCTCCGATTCACATACCAGAGGGTGTTGTGTGTCTCGCAAAAAATTAGTGGGAATACATTAAGATAGAAGTCCTTATCTTAATTGTTTACATTTCTGTAAAGTCTACATGTTATTTATTTCTGCTACATCTTTTATTTCAGAAAAATATCGCTTTCAAATATGTTACGTGGTATACTTGATGCCAGCTGCCTCACTGGTCCAAATTATACGGATTGGCTTCATAATCTGAGAATCATTCTCATGGCAGAGAAAATCGCATATGTCCTTAATACAGTAATCCCTACACCCGACGAAGGGGTAAGCGAGGATGAGATCGCTCGTTATGTGAAGTACTCAGATGATTCCACTCTTACTCAATATTATATGTTGGCCTCTATGACTACTGAGTTACAAAGACAGCATGAAAATATGGATGCTAATTCCATACTCCTGCATCTCCGTAAACTATTTGAGGAACAAGGAAGAACTTAGCGATTGAGATATCAAAGAGTCTTTTCCGTACTAGGATGACTGAGGGGACACCGGTTCAGAACTATGTCCTTAAGATGATTGAGTGGATCGAGAAACTCACAGGTCTAGGAATGGTCCTAGAGGATAACCTATGTGTGGATCTTGTGCTTCAGTCCCTACCAGATTCCTTTTCTCAGTTCATAATGAATTTTAATATGAACAAACTTGAGGTGACCCTCTCAGAGCTCCTCAATATGTTAAGAGAAGTAGAGAGTACCATCAAGAAAGAGAAGCCGGTTCTCTACACTGGTGAGACTAGAAAGAAAAGGAAGGCTGAGAAGACCCTTAAGAAGGGCAAGGGTAAGGGTAAAATGGGTAAGGCAGATTGCCAATAAAGACCCAACAAAGGACAAAGGCCAGTGCTTCCACTACGGCAAAGATGGGCACTGGAAGAGGAACTACAAAAAAGTACCTTGCAGAGAGGGTGAAACAGAAGCTTGTAGAAGCTTCAGGTACATTCATGATCAGTCTCCATTTGTCAGAATCTTATGATAACACATGTGTATTGGATACCGGGAGTGCTTATCATATTTGTAATTCATTGCAGGTTCTGACAGGACTTAGGAGATTGAACAAAGGCGAGATGAACCTTAAGATGGGTAATAGAGCAAAGGTTGCTAAAGTGGCTGTTGGCAAGGTCACCTTACATCTGCCTGGTGGAGCTATTATTGCATTAGATGCATGTATTATGTTCCTTCTATTATCAAAAACATTATTTCCATTTCATGTTTGACAATTAATGGATATAAATTAGTTTTTGAGAATAATGATTGTTCAATAATATTAGATGATGAGATCATCATGAGAGGAACAATGCATAATGGTTTATTTATGCTAGAAATAGCTCTACATATCATGAGTGTAAGTGAGTCTAAGAGGAAATGAGAAGTGGAGAACCAGACAGGAAAGAGTATTAAAACCCTTCGATCAGATCGAGGAGGTGAGTACTTGAGTACAGAGTTCACCTAGTTTCTCAAAGACTATGAGATCTTATCCCAATGGACACCTCCTTATACACCACAGCTTAATGGTGTATCAGAAAGGAGGAATCGCACACTGTTAGACATGGTGCATTCCATGATGTGTTTCGTCGACCTACCCATCTCATTATGGGGATATACCATAGAGACTGCAGCTTACCTTCTAAACAGAATTCCAACCAAGTAAGTGATGTCTACTCCATATGAGATATGGAATAGGAAGATGCATGATCTTAAGATTGTTAAGATTTGGGGCTGCCTTGCCCACGTTAAGAGACACAACCTTGACAAGTTGGAATCTAGGACGGAACGGTGCAAGTTCGTGGGATACCCCAAAGAAACTTGTGGGTATTATTTCTATCACCCTGAGGACCGAAAGGTCTTTGTAGCCAAGAGAGCAGTGTTCCTTGAGAAGGAACACATTCTTGGGACAGTGGGAGCATGATAGAGTTGAGTGAGGTAGGAGAACCTAGCTCAAGCACCATTCCAAAATCTGTTCAGATACCTAACACACAAGTTCCAACTTTACGTAGGTCCGATAGAGTATCCTATCCTCCTGAGAGATATGTGGGACATATCAGAAGAGAGGATGTTGAGGATATTGATCCTCAAACCTACAAGGAGGCTATTATGAGCATAGACTCCGGGAAATGGCAAGAAGCTACGAATTCAGAAATGGATTTCATGTACTCCAATAAGGTTTGGAATATAGTTAATGCACTCGAGGGTAATGTACCAATTGGCTGCAAGTGGGTCTTCAAAAAGAAGATTGGAGTAGATGGAAAGGTAGAGACCTATAAAGCAAGGCTAGTGGCTAAGGGGTATCATCAAAGGCAAGGTGTTGATTATGATGAAACTTTCTCACCTGTAGCCATGCTAAAATCCATTCGAATTCTATTGGCTATTGCAGCACACTATAATAATGAGATCTGGCAGATGGATGTCAAAAACATATTCCTCAATGACTACCTCGAGGAGGAGGTATATATGATACAGCCTAAGGGATTCGTGTCCAGGAATAACCCAGATAAGGTGTGCAGGTTGCTAAAGTCCATTTATGGATTGAAGCAAGCTTCCCGAAGTTGGAACATAAGATTTGATGATGCGATCAGATCTTATGACTTCGTTAAGAATGAAGATGAGCCTTGTGTGTACAGGAAAGTAAGTAGGAGCACTATCACCTTTTTGGTGTTATATGTGGATGACATCCTGATCATTAGGAATGATGTAGGAATGCTCTCCATAGTAAAGACTTGGTTATCTAGACACTTCTCCGTGAAGGACTTAGGGGAAGCATCCTGCATATTGGGGATATAGATCTATAGAGATAGATCCAAGAGGATGCTTGGCTTGTCCCAGTCCAGGTACATAGACACCATTGTCAAAAGGTTTGGCATGGAAAATTTCAAGAGATGTCTCATACCAATGAGATATGGAATATCACTTTCTAGGAGTATGTCCCCAAAGACTCCTAAAGAAAGGACACACATGGATATGATACCATATGCATCAGCGATAGGATCTATCATATATGCTATGCTATATACCAGGCCTGATATAGCGCATGCTCTGAGTGTCACGAGCAGATATCAGGCAGATCCAGGCTTGGAGCACTGGAAAGCAGTAAAAAGTATCCTTAAGTACTTGAGAAGGACTAAGGATCTTTTACTGGTATATGGAGGTAGTAGCCTCCGGGTTGAGGGCTACACGGACTCGAGCTTCCAGTCCGATTTCGATGATAGCAAGTCTAATTCAGGGTATATGTTCACCCTGAATAGAGGAGCAGTATGCTGGAAGAGTTCCAAGCAAGACACTACTGCTGACTTGACCACAGAGGCAGAATATATTGCTACGACAGAGGAATACAAAGGAGGGAGTCTGGATGAAGAAGTTCATCATAGATCTAGGAGTTGTCCCGAGCAGCGAGGAGCCGATTCCCTTATATTGCGACAACTACGGGGCGATTACTCAAATAAGGGAACCCGGGTCTCATTAGAAGTGTTCTGAGGAGGTTCCAACTTATTAGAGAAATCGTGGCCCGAAAAGATGCAATAGTGGAAAGAGTTCCATCCGAAGATAACATTGCAGATCCACTAACAAAGCCATTGACTCAAATTATCTTTGAGCGTCACAGAGGTTTGATGGAGATCAGACAAGTTGGTGATTGGCTTTAGGTCAAGTGGGAGATTGCTAGTCATATGTGCCTTGCAAGCCAATCACATAAGTAATGACACTTGTGACTTAATATGTACTTTATCTTTTTGCTCATTATTAGACATTTTATCACTTTATCTTGCATGTTGCATATACTGTGATGTCCTTGGATCTGTGCAATGGGAATTAAATCGTGATGAGATCATGATAATGAGACTGATTCACCTTTAAACACAGACCCTAAATTATCCTGGTCATAGGTTACTCGTGAAGGATATCGAGATAACCAGATAGACTGGTGTGCTGGATACCTGTTCATATGATGGTGGTAGCTGGTCTCATAGTTACTCGTGTGGGGACACTAAAGGTATAGTGCAAATGCTCATTGGAGAATGAGTTCACTGATTGATCCACCTACGGAATGCTAGATGGTTATTGATGCCTCACGTCAGACAACAATTCTGTAGTCCCAATAGTGTATCTGGTCCTTAGACTTGAGACACCAAGGATGTCCTGTATGAGTACTCCACTCTTTGATACTGAATTTATAGGTTTGGAAAGTTCTAGATCTAGTATAGTCGATCATTAGGAGTGGTAGCCAACCTTACGAGGGCTATTGAGTATCAATAGAGGATCATTCGCTCTCGGTATCATAAGAGGAATATCCCATGTATTCTTGCTCGAACAAATCCTTGGCCAAGGTTATTCAGATTGAGAGAGAAAGAGTTCTCCGGGAGAATCCGATAAGAGCAAGACTCGAGGAGAGACCGTATGGGCCTAACAGCACCATGCCCGGTATAGGGTCTCTGGGATATTAGATGGATGAGGGACTATATATACATGGTAACTAAGGACAGATAGGTCCAAAGGATTGGATTCCCCTGTATCGTCTGGGGGCCGCGGCGTAGTGGCCTGGTACGTTCGTAGTCGATGAGTTGGGTGAATTATTATAGAGATAATAATTCCCTAAGTTTGAAGGAGTTCTGACAAGTATGACTCACGGCCAGCTCGATATTGGGCCTCGAGGGTCATACACATATAGTAGGTGTTGCGACGAATAGAGGTTCGGATATGAGATATCCGTTGAACCCCCTATCTTATTGGATATCCATTAAGCTCCTGAATTATTGGATCCTGAGATGAGATCCAATAATTGCTAATAAGAGATTATTGGGTAGAAACCCACTAATCCAAGAGGCTTGGGTAATTGGATGGAGATCCAATACCCAATAGGGCAAAAGATCCATTAGGGTTTTCAGGGGGCTTCTATAAATAGGAGGGAACCAAAGCTCTATAGGCTGAGGGTTTCTTTTGGTAGCCACCTCTTGTTCTCCTCTCTCTAGAGAGAGGTGCATCGTCGCAATCCCTACAGTGTGGATACTGCTAGAGAGGAGGACGCTTGACCTCCTTCATCCTCTCCCATAGATCTGCAAGAATTCAGGGATATACGATCTCCCTTGGTATGTTCTTTTACACGTGCAGTTTTGCGGATTTATTTTTGACGCACCGATCTTCGCACGACGACGGAAACTTTCTACGAGAAATCTGGGGTCTTGTTTTCTGTTCTTCTGCTACGCATGTGATGTCGCTCCCCTAAAGGATTTCTCAACATTCTCTTCGCTTGAGGCCATCGGCTTTCCACTAGCTATCCTTCTTCTAACGGGTGAGGATGAACTCCCTTACAATACCTCTCCTTTTGACGAGCTTAGGAGGTAACCCTTACAAGGCTTCTCACCCCTCTCTTGGACTAGAACACACTTAAGGCTTAGAGGGAAGATTTTGATAAGAGTTTTCCCTTTTTATTTCTTGCACCATTTTAACCATGAATGAGAGGGGTATTTATAGGCCTCAAGAGGATTCAAATTTGGAGCCCAAATTTGAATCACTTTCATTTTTTTCGGTGCTGGCGATGCCACCGCCTGTTAATGTCAGACATTGATAGTGTACTGGGCGGTGCCATCGCTTGGGCTTGCTGCCCAGTTGTCACGCACTTGGCTAGAATTGCCTAAGTGGTGAGGTACCCTTGCGACAAGCCACCGACTTAGCTGAAGTTGCCTAAGTCAAGAATCGCCTTTGCGCCCACTTCGATCGGACTTAGCTGGAATTGCCTAAGTCTTGAGGCGCCTTTGCGACATACGCATCCGCAAAGGGTCAGCCGAGTTGCAACCTCGCGCAGGTCCCGTAGGACCTGTAAAAAGAGAAGTTGATTAGTTCTGAAAATGAGCGACGGACAAGTCCCGACGTCTCGCGAAGAGGGAAGCTTTACAAGCAATTGAGCGAGCACTTAGAGTGCAAGAAAATAGAGAAAGAGAGGGGGAAAACAAGGACTTTAGAAGGGTGAATGAGCAACTGCAAGTCCGCAAACAACTACTCCCAAAGTGCCGGGCGCGAAGGCAAGTTTCCGTCAAGTTGATGTGCAAACTTGTAAAAGTGTTCAACGCCCGACACTATACTGAAGACCCATCCAGCCATGTGCCACCCGCGGGGTTCCAGGGTGCTGAGATGGCTGACAAAATTTTCGTGGCCGCGGGCTGCAGAAATCAGCCTGTGGCACATGAAAATGGGGCTGTTTTTGGGTTTCTGGGCAGATGCAGTGAGCGATCGTTCTGCAGTGCTGCAGCTGCTGTTTCATACATTTTTACAAGAAAAAACACACCAAAACATGGCAAAATAGGCTGCCAAGGATATGTACAAGCATGGGCAAGCGACGAACGGAACGTTGAACGAAGTTGCTGCGAGTGTGCGACGACCATTCGTGACATTCTCCCCCATTTAAGCTGTCGATGCCCTCGCTGACACTCTTTGGTAGGCTTTGATAGCTGCTTCTTCATATCGGAGGGTGTCTTCTGGCTCCCAACTATCTTCGGTTTTGGGAAGTTTCCACCACTTCACTAAGTATTCAATCTGTTCAGCTCCATTGGGTAGCCTTGTCCTGCGATCTGCTAAAATGGTTTCAACTCGTTTCTCATAGGAAGCTCTAGTGGGAGGTTGATGAGTTGAAACGCCTCGAGAAGCATCTTGTAGATCGGAGTGGTAGGCTTTCAAGTTGTTGGCATGGAAAACATTATGAATCTTGAGCCACGCCAGCAATTGCAACTTGTAGGAAACGTTACCCACCCTACTGATAATTAGGAAGGGGCCATCATACTTGCGCACCAATCCTTTATGCACCTTGTTTCTAAAGAATTGGAGTGATGCTGGTTGGAGCTTCACCAACACCAAATCGCCGACTTCGCATTCCTGGGGTCGCCTTCCCAAGTCTGCCCACTCCTTCATCTTTCTGGCCTCCTTCTCCAAGTAGGCCCACGCAATATCTGCATTTCGATGCCATTCTTTCACCAAGTGATATGCGGACGGACTACTCCCTGTGTATCCAATAGCCAAAGTGTGAGGAGTCGACGACTATTGTCCAGTGATGATCTCAAAGGGGCTCTTGTTGGATGCAGAGCTCCGCTACAGGTTGTAGGAGAATTGGGCTATGTCCAATAACTTCACCCAATCTCGTTGGTTGGCACTCACGTAGTGCCGAAGATATTGCTCTAGGAGCGAGTTTATTCTCTCAGTTTGGCTATCCGTCTAGAGGTGGAGGCCTGTGGAGAAGTATAGCTTCGACCCCAACAATTTGAATAACTCGGTCCAGAATCATCCCAGAAACCGAGCATCTCGATCACTTATAATATTGTGCGAGACTCCCCAATACTTCACCACATTCTTCATTATTAGCTTCGCCACTTCCTCTGCTGAACAGTGTAGGGGTGCGGCAATGAAAGTTGCATACTTCGAAAATCGGTTGACCACCACAATTATCGATCCAAGTCCCCCTACTGCCGGCAAGCTAGATATGAAGTCCAGAGAAATGCTCTCCTATGGCCTTTCTGGTACAGGCAACGGCTCTAAAAGTCTCACCGGCTTCCGTTGCTCCACTTTGTCTTGTTGACAAGTTAGGCATGTCCGAACATATTCCTCCACATCTGTCCCCATCTTTGGCCAATAGAAGGCCCTCTCCATGAGAGCCAATGTTCGATGAATACCCGGATGTCCTGCCCAAAGGGAATCATGACACTCCTTCAAAAGCTCACGCCTCAGATTATCCACCCGAGGAACATAAACTCTATTCCCTTTGGTGTAGACGAGTCCCTCGTGGACCCAAAATCGTCGTGCCTTGCCTTCTTGGATCAATTGCATCAAGATTACTGCTTGGGGATCACTGTACAGTCCATCCTTGATTCGGGAAAGGAAGTTGGATTGCAACTGACTTGTTTGGCCTCTACCCTCTAGTTGCATAGCATTCACGGCCTCCACTTTTCGACTCAAGGCATCAGCTACGACATTTGCTCTTCCGGGTTTGTACTCCATTGCCATGTCAAATTCCGCCAGGAAGTCCTGCCATTGTGCCTGCTTTGGGGAGAGTTTCTTTTGAGTTTGGAAGTAACTCAAAGTGATGTTATCTATCCTCAGTACAAATCGCGATCCGAGAAGGTAGTGTCGCCACACTCGTAAGCAGTGGATCACCGCTGTCATCTCCTTCTCATGCATGGGATACCGCCGCTCGGTCTCGTTGAGCTTACGGCTTTCATAGGCTACCGGATGGCCCTCCTGCATGAGTACTCCCCCAATAGCGAAGTCTGAAGCATCTGTATGGACTTCGAAGGGCTTCCCATAGTCTGAGAATTTGAGCACTGGTTCTTCCAAAATGGCAGCCTTTAGGTCTTGGAATGCCGCTTCACATTTGTCGGACCATCTCCAAGGCTGCTCTTTCTTTAGCAACTCTGTTAGTGGAGTTGCGCGCTTCGAATACCCCAGTATGAAGCATCGATAGTAGTTCACAAATCCAAGGAAGGATCTCAGTTCAGGCACCTTCCTTGGAGTTTGCCAGTCCACAACTGCTTGCACCTTTGCTTTATCCATCTGAATGAAACCGTCGCCGATCCGATGCCCCAAGAATAAGATCTCTTTCTAAGCAAAGTAGCACTTCTCTCTTTTTACGAACAAAGAATTCTCCCTGAGAACTTTGAAGATTGTTCGGAGGTGTTCAATATGCTCCTCAAGTGTTCAGCTGTAGACGACGTTATCGTCCAAGTAGACAACCACAAACTTGTCCAGATACTCCTTGAATAGCTGGTTCATAAGAGTGCAGAATGTGGCTGGAGCGTTGGTTAAGCCGAAAGGCATCACCAAGAACTCAAACGCTCCATACCTGGTCACACAGGTAGTCTTCGCTTTATCACCTTCAGCAATACGCACCTGCCAATACCCCGATCGAAGGTCGAGTTTTGAGAAATATTTTGCTTTGCCCAGTTGATCGAACAAGTCCGCAATGAGAGGGATGGGATATTTGTTCTTCACAGTCACCTTGTTAAGGGCTCGATAATCGACGCATAGTCGGAGACTCCCATCTTGTTTCTTCTGGAAGAGAACTGGAGCTCCGAATGGTGCTTTGGAACTACGAATGAGACCACCACTTAGCAGCTCATCTAACTGCTTTCTGAGATCTACCAACTCAGGAGGGGGCATACAGTATGGTGGTCTTGCTGGAGGCTTTACTCTTGGCTCCAGCTCAATAAGATGATCCACGCCTCTACGTGGTGGCAGAGTTTTCGGCAACTCAGGTGGCATAACATCTTAGAACTCCTTCAGGACATTTGCCACCACAGCAGGTTCTTTACGGGCCTCCCCATCGAGTGTTTCTAGCTTCATCGCAACCACAAAGGTTAACTCTCCTTTGCATACACCCTTCTTCAGTTGTAATGCCGATAGTTGCTGGGGATCCTGGGTTCCTCTTCGAGTGATAGAAACCACACAGGGATTGTCACCTCCCATTAGACATATGGAGTCTAGGAACGGCATCGGCACCAACTTTGCTGCATGCATGAACTCCATTCCAAGAATCACTTGGAAGTCATCCAATGGCACCGCCATCATGTTTGTGCGCCCGCTCCATGATCCGATCTTGATGGAGACTCCCTTTGCTAGCCCAGAGATTCGCTTAGCCTCCGAGTTAACCGCCTTCATTCGACTTGGGTTCTTCTCCAAGATTAGTCCAAGTCGCTTTGCTTCTCGGTCGACAATGAAGTTGTGGGTAGCACCCGTGTCCACCATTGCACGGGTGGTTTGGCCGTTGAGTCTGATGTTCACATACATTAGCTCACTATTTCCTGCTTTCTATTGCTTCGGCTTCATGTTCTCCCCTACTTGACCCCGCAATGCATTCAACAAACGCATTGCACCTATTCGGGGTCCTTGCGACTTCACATCGTCGCTACCCGACTCAGAGCTACTCGAACTGAGGGCAACTGCCTTGCCCTTGTCTGGCTTAGGGAGTTTGATGGAAGCCGACAAGGCATTGAGTGCCTGTTTTTGCGGACACTCCCATACATTGTGTGGTCCTCCACACAAGAAACATCTCCTAGGTTTTGAGGCCCTGCTGTTTGAGTTCGGCCCCTTATGGAAACTCTTTTTCCTTTGCTCACCCCTAGGTTCCTTCCCAGGAGGGTGCCTTGGTTGGTGATTTCCTGTGGACTGCTTCTTCTTCCTTGGGTCCTCTGAAGAAGCAAAGTCGGTAAGCCTTTCTGCGGCTGCAATTACTCCGACCAAATCAGTGACATTCCGTCGATGAAGTTCCTGTTGAGCCCATGGCTTCAGGCCATCAAGAAAGCTGAACAGCTTATCTTTTTCAGACATATCTTGAATGTCCAACATTAGTACAAAAAATTACTTCACATAGTCCCGAATGGAAGTCATTTGGTGGAGTTGTCTCAACTTCCTCCTTGCGACGTACTCAGTGTTCTCGGGTAGGAACTGAGTTCTCAACTCATGCTTCAAGTTGTCCCATGTTTCCACTCGGCACTGACCTTGCTGAATCTCTTCCCAACGGGTTCTCCACCAAAGCTTTGCATCTCCATTCAGATACATAGTCGCTATCAAAACTTTGGTGTCCTCAGAGTCTGGCCTCGTAGCTCGGAAGTACTGTTCCATATCAAACAGAAAATTCTCGAGCTCCTTTGCATCTCTAGCACCCCCATAACAATGTGGGTCAGGCACCCTGAAGCTTTGTGTCGGCGCAACGCGGGTGTTGCCTCCCCCCGCATTCAACGCCCTTGTGAGCATTGCAACTCTGGAAGTGAGTTCCATCACCATCTCTTGCAAATGTTGCACGGAGTCCTTTGTGTCATCTGTCAGTCGATCGACTAAGGCTTTAACCTTGTCGATCCGGGATTCAGCTTCTTCTTGCGAGCTCTCTATGCCAAGAAGCCTACTTTGGCCTTGGTAGAGTTCGTCCAAGCTCGCTTCAAGAACATCCAAGCGGGTTTCCGCCGCTGTGATCCTCTCCCTGTGGCTCTTTCTTCCGGCTGGTGCTCCAGATTGTGCCTCCTCCGCTCGTGGTGAGCAGCCCACTTCTCGCTCATCATGCTCGCTGCCCCGCTCCTCATGAGCGGCTCCCGCAGCGAGAGAGTGAGTTTGCACATGTAGCCTGCCTGCAGCTGCTTGGGGCAACATTCCGGCTTGCCCCATTTTGCTCGACTCACCACGTTGTTTCGCCATGGCGAGATTGCGAAGTTTCTTCGCTGCTTGCTCAAGTTGCTTGCCTGCTCTGATACCACAATGTCACGCACTTATCTAGAATTGCCTAAGTGGTGAGGCACCCTTGCGACAAGCCACCGACTTAGCTGAAGTTGCCTAAGTCAAGAATTACCTTTGCACCCACTTCGATCGAACTTAGCTGGAATTACCTAAGTCTTGAGGCGCCTTTGCGACATATGTGACCGCAAAGGGTCAGCCGAGTTACAACCTCGCGCAGGTCCCGTAGGACTTGAAAAAAGAGAAGTTGATTAGTTCTGAAAACGAGCGACGGACAAGTCTCGACGTCTCGCGAAGAGGGAAGCTTTATAAGCAATTGAGCGAGCACTTGGAGTGCAAGAAAATAGAGAAAGAGAGGGGGAAAACAAGGACTTTAGAAGGGTGAATGAGCAACTGCAAGTCCGCAAACAACTACTCCCCAAGTGCCGGGCGCAAAGGCAAGTTTCCGTCAAGTTGACGTGCAAACTTATGAAAGTGTTCAATGCCCGACACTATACTGAAGACCCATCCAGCCATGTGCCACTCGAGGGGTTCCAGGGTGCTGAGATAGCTGACAAAATTTTTGTGGCCGCGGGCTGCAGAAATCAGCCCGTGGCATACGAAAACGGGGCTGTTTTTGGGTTTCTAGGCAGATGCAGCGAGCGATCATTCTACAGCGTTGCAGCTGCTATTTTGTATATTTTTACAAGGAAAAACACACCAAAACATGGTAAAACAGGCTGCCAAGGATATGTACAAGCATGGGCAAGTAACGAACGGAACGTTGAACGAAGTTGCTGCGAGTGTGCGACGACCGTTCGTGACACAGCGGCGGTACTATCGCCCAGCCCGGTGGTGCCATCGCTTGGGCTCTCGGGCTCTAAGCGGTGCCACTGCCCAACCTTTTCAGCACACTAGTTTGGGCCTTAAACTCAGCTCAAACCAGTCCGTTATCGGGCCCACTTGACCCCTACTTAGGTTATAGGATTAATACCTAATCCTAATCCAAATTAACATACTAACTATGAAATTAAAGATATTTCCTAAGCTATTACAAAGTCTGACAAGTCAAGACTTCTTCCGGCGAGCTTCCGGTGAACTTCCGACGATCTTCCGACGAAGCCTCTAAAACTATTCTGTGGACTCCCGGCAAGCTCTTGGACTTCACGATGATCTTGGCGAGTTCCAATGAGCTTCTTTAGCAAGCTCCGATCTTTCTTGGCAAGCTCCGTGAACTTCTGATGAACCTTCCGGCGAACTTCCGAAAATCCTTCGGCAAGCTCCTTACTCGTTCTCGGCTAGTTCCAACAGTACTCCCAACGAATCTTTGGACTTCTGTCAAACTCTCAAACTCTCAACGATCCATCACTCTTGTCTTCCGGCACTTTGTTTCGCTTTACGTCATCATCGTTATCGTAGTTAATCCTGCATACACATAAATAAAATCTCTATTTCGATCTAGACAATTATTACAACGCGAATTGACATTCTGTTACCCGGCACGTCATTGGTCGGCGCTTCATCCGATTCTTCGGCGCATCATCCTCTCTTGAGTTTTGTTGTTCAATCGACGGTTGACCTCCGCAACTCTGATATCCTTGGCGCAACACGCTCTTCTTAGCCCGATACCCGATGTACGAAGCCTTCTACCGATTATCGACCGAACCTCCGGCTCAACATCCAATATCCTGACGTGATCACCCGACGCAACGTCAATTCCTCCAGCGTCAACTGTCTAATCCTGATCGATAGTAGACCTGCGTAACTCAAAACGCAGTCAGACCATAAAACACAATCAATTAGTTTCATCATCAAAATCTGAGATTCAACAACTAGGTCCTATAGTTAGATATTATTTTCATCATTTATCCCTTATATATATATATAAACTAGGGTATAAAATATAAAATGACATAAGAAACGTAAAAGAGAAAAGTAAATTATTAGAATTACACTAATTTAAAATAGAGTTTGGGTCACTTTTAAAGCGAATATAATGTTATCTAAAATGAGTGTAAGTACTAAAACTTTGTTTTTAAAATACTTCCGTTGTCTACATTAAATTATGTTATGGTAAATGCACGCAAGTGTTTTTTATATGCAGTTTGTGTGGATTCAATCCAATTTTTGATACAACTCCTGTTATATAATGTCAAATAATAGTCACAATAAACATAAATGTATCCGAAGTAAAAGATAAACATAAATCACATCATAATACATAGAGTAGAATATCATATTTCTTTAAGTTAATTTTGAAGGATGAAAAGCTCCTCTTTTGAGCTTTTCCCCAAAGATTCCCTCTTCTTTGTCTAATTCTGAATATATCTTCGATAGCCAACCACCTACCTACTTTTTATTCTGTTTCCTTCTCTCTCTCTCTCTCTCTCTCTCTCTCTCTCTCTCTCTCTAACCCTAGTTTTAGTGTTTTTATACTGCGTTACAATATTATCTTGGTATTTCTAAAAACATATTAACTAAGTACAAAAACATTGTAATTGAATTGTTTTTAGGTTGACTCCCAGTATAGGAATCACAAGTATTCTTTTCTAATATTTTTTAAAAAGATAAATAAGCAAGATTCATATGTATTTTTTATATTTTTCAATCTATTTTTTTATTATAGTATTTTGTAATAGAGTTATAGTATTTTTGAAAATGTACCAAAAATACTATAACTCATATAGAAGCCAAATTATTTGAATGATTATTTTCTTAAATGTAGAACATTTAAGAAAATGTCTATTTTGAAAATGGTTCTCCATTATAAAAAATATATTTAAATAATTGGACTTATATATGAGTTACAGTGTTTTTCAACATGGTTATAATGTTTTTGGCACATCTTCAAAAACACTCCTAGAGAAAAAAAAATAGATTGCAAAATATAAAAAAATACTTATGAACCTTGCTTATGTGTATCCTTATGAAAAAATGCCTCATCTCTATACTAGGTGTAGGAATCAAACTAAAAAATATCAATTATAATATTTTTTTACTGTGTTACAATGTTTGTGGAAATACTAAGAAAACATTATAAGGGTTAAAAAAGAGAAGAGAAAATGGATAGATAGTTGATTATCAAATCAATGATATACTCAAAATCAAGCAAAGAAGAGGGCGCTCCTAAGAATATTTATATTATGTATTATCATTAACAGTTGAAATGATGTATCTCAACAAAGATCATGACATAATAGAATTATTTTATTTTAGTGATATTGATTTTGAACTGAGTTATACTCAGTTATACATGAATTGTATCAATTAGTTTGGATTAGTTTACTTTTTAAAAGTTTTTTTGAATCTTATAATTAGGACATCCTAAGGTATAACTTTGAAAAACAGAGATCGTTTTTCATAAAAACTATAGCTCCTTGATGTGTCATTTAGTCCTAGCCACAGGTAATATTTCTCTGCTCAATCTCTTTATCACGTCCAATGTCTCTCAACACATCTAATATTAGATCAGTTTAAATATCATTATCACGATCTGAGTTGATGAAATAAATAATCTATTATCATATTAAGGTTGAACTACTAGTTCAAAATGATAATAAACTCAAATTAATGATAATAATCTCATCAAACGCTTATAGATTGATTCAAATCTTATTCATTCGAGACTAAAAGGCAATGTTATAATTTCACTTTTTAAAAGTTTTTTCTAAAACTTTCAAAAACATGAGCATTTAGAAGTAATACTTGTTAAATCTCGAATTTTGATGATGAAACTAATTGAGTGTGTTTTGTTGTTTAACTGCGTGTTGAGTTACGCAGGTCTACTATCGATCAGGATTAGACAGTTGACGCTGGAGGAATTGACGTTGCGTCGGAGGTGATCACGTCAGGATATTGGATGTCGAGCCGGAGGTTCGGTCGACTATCGGCAGGAGGCTTCGGACGTCGGGCATCGAGCCAAGAAGTGCGGAGTTGCGCCATGGATATCGGGGTTGCGGAGGTCAACCGTCGATTGGGCAACAAGCCGTAAGAGACGGCGATATGCCGAAGGATCGGAGGAAGCGCCGACCAATGACGTGCTAGGCAACTGGATGTCAATTCGTGTTGTAATAATTGTCTAGATCGAAGTAGAGTGTTTGTTGTTTATGTGCAGGAGTAACTACGATAAGGATGAAGACGTAAAGCGAAATAGAGTGCCGGAAGTCAAGTGGGATGGATCGTTGGGAGTTCGAGAGTTCGATGAAAGTCCGAAGATTCATTAGGAGTGCTGCCGGAATCGACCGAGAACGAGTAGGGAGCTTGTCGAAGGGTTTTCGGAAGTTCGTCGGAAGGTTCGTCGGAAGTTTGTAGAGCTTGCCAAGAAAGATCGGAGCTTGCCAAAGCAGCTTGGGGGAACTCGCCAAAATCATCGTGGAGTCCGAGAGCTTGTCGGGAGTCCGCGGGATGGTTTCCGAGGGATCGTCGGAAGACCGTCGGAAGTTCGTCGGAAGCTCACCGGAAGAAGACTTGACTTGCGAACTTTGTAATAGCTTAGGAATGTCTTTAATTTCATAGTTAGCATATTAATTTGGGTTAGGATTAGGTGTTAATCCTTTAACCCAAGTATTAGCCCATTGGGCCTTGTTTGAGACTGGTTTGATATATGCTGGGTGGTGGCACCGCCAACAAAGACTACGTCTTTGGGCGAGTAGCACCGCCAGCAGACAGCCAGCAGCCAGCGGTGGCACCGCTGGTGAAGCGGTAGTACGCCCTTCTTTGTGTCGATCTGCCACAGATCGACAGAAGAGCACCGCCCAAAGACAGGAACTCCAATTTGATTTCAAATTTGGAGCTCAAATTTGAATCCATTTTGGATCTATAAATATCCCCCTTTTCTCAATTGAGAGTAGAACCTTTGGAGAGTTAGATTTTGAAAATAAGTCTTGGGAAAGTCTTGTTCTTCATTTGCTTAAGTGTTCACCTCATTTTCTTCTCTTTGTGAAAACTTGTAAGAGTGTGAACCTCTTGTAAAAGGGTTGTAAGAGGGGTATTTGGTCCTTCCCCTACAAAAGAATTTGCTAGTAGAAATTAAGAGCCTCATCGGAGAAGGCTTCGGAAGTGGATGTAGGTCGGATGACCGAACCACTATAAATCGATTTGCATTTACTTTCTCGCAACTTACTCTGCTGCAAACTATTTTCATATGCTGTCTTATTTACTCAACTTCATCTTCATCTTCTTACGTATGGTTTAATGTTAAAACACAATCTTACTGAGTTCAAACGAAACGCGGCATTCATTCGTACGAAGTTTCCGAACTTGTGTTAATCACTGAAAAATCTATCGTTCTTTACCGCTACACTAATTCACCCCCCTCCTCTTAGTGCCACTCGATCTCTAACAATTGGTATCAGAGCCATGTTCTTTCTCTTTCAGATTTACACCCGTGAGAAATAGCTCTAAATGGTTTTCAAGAGGGCTTTTCATTTTTTCGTCCACCGTTCTTTAACGGATCGGACTACACTTATTGGAAAACTCGAATGAGAGTTTTCATACTTTCAATGGACTTAGATTTATGGAACATTATTGAAAACGGTTTTTAACTTTCCTTTAAGCCGACGAACGAATGGTCGGACTTAGAGAGAAAATCTTTTTCCTTGAACGCAAAGGCTATGAATGCCTTATTTTGCGCTTTAGATAAGAACGAGTTCAATCGGATTTCAATGTGCGAAACGGCTTTTGATATTTGGCGAACACTTGAAATCACGCACGAGGGAACTAGTAGAGTTAAAGACTTGAAAGTAAACCTCTTATTGCATGATTTTGAGCTCTTCCGAATGACACCAAGCGAAACTATCGGCGATATGTACACCCGCTTCACGGATGCTGTCAATAGCTTGAAAAGTCTTAGTAAATATTTTTCAAACTTTGAACTCACTAACAAGATTTTAAGATCCCTCCCAAAGAGTTGGGATCCAAAAGTAACTGCAATACAAGAGACTAAAAATTTAAATGATTTTTCATTGGAAGAACTAATTGGTTCACTAATGACATATGAAATGAGTTTCTTTGAACATTTGGAACATGATGAACATATGAACCACCTTCTAAAGAACAAGAAGGATTTGGAACATCGGACAAATAAATGCCACTTGAGTGATGACTCAAGTGATGAGGACAATGAGGACATTGAACTTTTAATGAATCTTAATAAGTTCATTAAACAAAAATCTAAAATAGACAATGAACTTGAACGGAGGAAGAGGCCAAAGAAGAAGAAGAAGGCTTGCAAAGAAGAAGAAGAAGGCTTACAAAGAAGAATCAAGTAAAGAAGAGGCAAAATGGGCTTTGACGGTTTTCGACAATGAGGTAAGAAACTCACCTAAGTTGCTTCTACCTTATTTTGAAATTATATGATGCTTTCCATGAATGCTTAACTTAGTTAGTAAGAATTTTTTTTTCATGCTTTTCTTGTGTTTTTAGAAATTAAAAAAAAAATACTATGCTTTTCTTTATAGTATTTTTGAAAAGTAAAAATATGACTGATGATTGTATGATTTGTGATAATATTTAGACACCTAATAGAATCAACCAATGCATGAGTATCTTGATGGTTTACATTGTCTCTAAACATGATGCTTGATGATTTTATATCATGCATGAGTTGTTGAAGTGATGTTGATTTAAAAAACTTCTATCTTGGATTAATGAGTTTTGACCCTTTTTATGATGAAATTTTTAGATGATACATGTCTTCATGAAATCAATAATAAAGACCTAACCCATAAAATTTTTAAATGAAAGAAATGTGATTTTAATGTTGCCTTGTATTACATTTGGACTTGATGATTTTCATGACGAAAATTATTTTTCAGATTTATAAAATAATGCATGATTTTACCAAAAAATTTGAGCATCGATCATCTTGTTATAACTAATGTAAGAAAGAATTAAAATGATTTTGATGATATTTTCATTTTTGAATATGATGCATGATTTTTTCATATAAAAAATTTGAACATTCTTATGAAAGATCAAATCACTTAAATTGAAACTCATAAAGATAAGAAAATGTACTATCATGATGTTTGATGCATATGATCTTGATGGATTTAATGACAAACTTATGTTTTGAATTTCTATAATGATGGGTTCCATATAAATGTTTGAACATACATTATGAAATCATCATTGAAATGAAAATACTAAAAATTTGTTATCATGCTTAATGACTTTGTGATATCATATCTTGATGACAAACTCATGTTTTAGTCTTAAATTTGATACTCATCTTTTGAAACATGAGCACACTTGTTTGAAACAAAATGAAACATATTATCATGATAAATTAAATCTCATGTCTTGAAACAATGTGTTGTTTTGACAATGTTTATAATGAAGTTTGTCTTCCAGTTTTGAATATTTTGATTTGGCATATAAAGGCAAAAGACATACTTATATGATGAAATATAAAGAAATTATATTTACTATCTTATCGAGATTAATGAATTCATGATATCTTAAGAATCTCATAAATTATAGAAGTGATTTGGATGAATTGATTATGATTTGATAATTTGAACTTTTCTCTCATGTTTCAATACTACTTTGTATGCTTCATGACTTGTTGATTGAAATAATGATGTAGACTTTTGATGTATCACTTGTCATGATTAATGCAAATTGCTAGCATTTTGAATCTCGAAAATGATTGATTCTTTTTATCATTTACCAAAGAGGAGAACAATTCAAGTTTATTTTTTTGTGAATCTCATAAACTATGTTAATGATTTTGATGATTCGAACTTGAGTGAGCTTTATTACAATCCCAGTCTTGATATCTTAATACTTGATACTTGAAATTCTTATGCATGAATCAAGTTACTCTTTGTGCTATATCTTTTTAAATGAATCATGAGCCTTGATGTCATATATTTCATGACCCTAAAAGTGACATGATTTCTTTGCCTTGTGTGTTAAATTGAACATTTAACATAAATGAAATTTGCTTTATGATGAATCATGAATGATGTCTTTTGGTGTTGATCCTTATTGATATTTCATATTGATATCTTTCATGAATTCTTTGCATCTATATTTTGTATGCATCATAAAAAAATATATATTAAAATATTGATTGATGCAAAATTATTTCATTGAAATATTATTCATCCCTTCTTTTCGATAATGACAAAGGGGGAGTTAGCTTGCTAGCTTATGTATCACAAGTGAGAGTGACAAACATAGCTAGCTAGAACTTGCAAAAGGCAAAACTTGCACTTCTCAAAATGAGAAGAAAGAAATTGCAAAGTTGCATTATTTTTTAACTCATGAGCTTGCATGTTTAAAATGTTATAAATTTTACAAAAATTACTTGCTCATTGCAAACAAAAAGTTGATGGCTTGCAAAAGGGAAACTTAGTTGCAAAAGAGAAAAATTGAAAGGGAGCTACTTTGCATATCGCAAAGTATGCTAGCTTATCATTATTACTTACTTGCTTGTCATAAATTTCCCTCATACTATGATTTGTTTATGATTCCCTTGAATTCATGACTTGATATGTTAAAAATTTATGATGGAAATTTATTATTTTGTTATGATGGAAGCATTCATGTAAAGGGAAAAGAATTATATTCTTCCCTTCTTTTTGACAAAATCAAAGGAGGAGAAGATTTATTGCTAGCTCATTCAAGAGGAAGAAAATTGCTAGCTTGTGCATCAAAAGAGAAAATCTTGCTAGCTTGAACATTGAGAAGCAAAAAGTTGCTATCGCAAGAGAGGCAAAAATCTTGCTTAGTTTTACTTCTTCAAAATTGCTTACATTTTTGTTATAAATTATTGTTGAATCTCATGCAAGATTATTTGAAGTATTTGATCCTCCCTTTCTTTATGATGCTAACAAAGGGGGAGAAAGTTTTTAGCTCGAACATTGCAAAAATTTGCCATCTTGATTCCTATTTTGCAACTTCATGAGAAGCTAAGAATTGTTATATCAAAGGATATAAATATTGCTATCATGAGAAACAAGGTGCAAACTTGCACATCTTAAGAAGCAAGTGAAAATTACCATCATTGCCCATCCTTGAAACTTGCTATGTTTGAATGGTATTATTTGATGTTGTATTGCAAAAATGTTATATGATGTGATAAATAGCTAGTGTGTTGTAAGAAATTTGTATATCTTTTAAACTAGCTATGATGCTACTTCTCCTTTTTATTGATGACATAGGGGGAGAAGTAGATTGATGACTTCATGCAATGTAATAATGCTTGAATATTTTATATATTTGCATGATGGATTTATATTTCTCACTACATGAATGATACATGTTACTTGGATTTGGGATAATCCAAGGGTTCTATCAATGACATATTGATAGGGGGAGTTTGTGTTAAACTCCGGGGAGTTATGGTTAACTCCATCAGTCATCAATTAGTTATCATTATCAAAAAGGGGGAGATTGTTGAATCTCGGATTTTGATGATGAAACTAATTGAGTGTGTTTTGTTGTTTAACTGCGTGTTGAGTTACGCAGGTCCACTATCGATCAGGATTAAACAGTTGACGTTGGAGGAATTAACGTTGCACCGAAGGTGATCACGTCAGGATATTAGATGTCAAGCCGGAGGTTCGGTCGACTATCGGTAGGAGGCTTTGGACGTTGAGCATCGGGCCAAGAAGTGCGGAGTTGCACTATAGATATCGGGGTTGCAGAGGTCAACCGCCGATTGGGCAACAAGCCGCAAGAGAGGGCGATGTGCCGAAGGATTGGAGGAATCGCCGACCAACGACGTGCCGGGCAACTGGATGTCAATTCACGTTATAATAATTGTCTAGATCGAAGTAGAGTGTTTGTTGTTTGTGTGCAGGAGTAACTACGATAAGGATGAAGACGTAAAGCGAAACAGAGTGCCGAAAGTCAAGTGGGATGGATCGTTGGGAGTTCGAGAGTTCGACGAAAGTCCGAAGATTTGTTGAGAGTGCTGTCGGAACCGGCCGAGAACGAGTAGGGAGCTTGCCGAAGGGTTTTCGGAAGTTCGTCGGAAGGTTCGTCGGAAGTTTGCGGAGCTTGCCAAGAAAGATCGGAGCTTGCTAAAGCAGCTCGGGGGAACTCGCCAAAATCATCGTGGAGTCCGAGAGCTTGCTGGGAGTCCGTAGGATGGTTTCCGAGGGATCGTCGGAAGACCGCCGGAAGTTCGTCGGAAGCTCGCCGGAAGAAGACTTGACTTGCGGACTTTGTAATAGTTTAGGAATATCTTTAATTTCACAGTTAGCATATTAATTTGAGTTAGAATTAGGTGTTAATCCTTTAACCCAAGTATGGGCCCATTGGGCCTTGTTTGGGACCGGTTTGGGTCGAGTTTTCGGCCCAAACCAGAAGTTGATATGTGCTGGACGGTGGCACCGCCCAGCAGCTAATGTGCTAGGCGGTGGCACCGCTCGACATGTGTCTTTGGCGATGGCACCACCAAGCCAAGCTTACATGTTGGTGGTGGCACCGCCAATAGCCAGCGAGCCAGCGGTAGCACCGCCTGGCTGGGGCGGTAGTACCGCCCCTGCTGTGTTAGTCTGCCAGACTGACAAGCGGTAGCATCGCCTCTGACAAGCGGTAGCACCGCCCCAGCACCGGAAACTCCAATTTGATTTCAAATTTGGAGCCCAAATTTGAATCCATTTTGGATCTATAAATACCCCCCTTTTCTCAGCTGAGAGTAGAACTCTTGGAGAGTTAGATTTTGAAAATAAGTCTTGGGAAAGTCTTGTTCTTCATTTACTTAAGTGTTCACCTCATTTTCTTCTCTTTGTGAAAACTTGTAAGAGTGTGAACCTCTTGTAAAAGGGTTGTAAGAGGGGTATTTGGTCCTTCCCCTACAAAAGGATTTGCTAGTGGAAGTTGGGAGCCTCATCGGAGAAGGCTTCGGAAGTGGATGTAGGTCAGATGACCGAACCACTATAAATCGGTTTGCATTTACTTTCTCGTAACTTACTTTGCTGCAAACCATTTTCATATACTACCTTATTTACTCAGTTTCATCTTCATCTTCATCTTCTTATGTATGCTTTAAAGTTAAAACGTAATCTTTCCGGGTTCAGATGAAACGCGGCATTCATTCGTACGAAGTTTCCGAACTTGTGTTAATCACTGAAAAATCTATTGTTCTTTACCACTGCACTAATTCACCCCCCCTCTTAGTGTCACTCGATCCCTAACAATACTTTGGTAAAGAAAAAGGACAATAATAGTAAAAACTCAACTTGAATGTAAGTCTATGTTTCTAGTCATAAATCGTAAAAAGCAATCAAATTTATTTGTACAGTATCTAACTTATCCACCCACCTACGGTCTCATAATTGAAGGACAACCTTGAGACTGAAAAAGGAGCCCCATATGAGGTCCAATCTTGAGAAAGTAACTCGCCAAGTAAGGATAAATTAGTAATAACAGTATCGTCTTAAGGATTCTGTGATAGATGTGCCTGATCAAGTAAGGATAAATTAGTAACAATAACATCACTCACGGATTCCGACATAGATATACTTTTGCATTTTGACCATTAATATTTGAGTTGATTGAGGAGTGCAACAATCATCCTAAATTAGTTATAAAGGGGCTATGTTTAGTATCTCAGGGTATTATCGGGTAATGCATGACAATTATTGTTAAAATAAGAGTCAACTTTTTATCTCACGCTTCTACTTCCTATATTTTTCGCTTCGTGGATCCCCAGATTCTACTACTATTTACTCCTTGGTTTAAGCACATGTGCAAAAAAAAAAAAAAAAAAAAAAAAAAAAAAAAAGAATCTCAATTCGTCTGTCTCATGCAAAACCACTTTATCATACTTGCTTCAAGGGACCATTCGATCATTTGATGAGGTAATATCCTAGCTTCACATTTGAGAATGCTTAGAGTTTTAAAACAAATTAAGTTTATTTCTGGATCTTCAATCTCAGTTGTATGATTATAATCAAACAATGCGTAATCAATCATAAGCTTCCCATGTATAGTCCATTTCCTAATCTTATGGTGCAGATAAAAAATAAATAAATTCTGGTGGGCAAACCTTGTGGGTTGTAATTATTACTGGTCTTTGGTGGTCATGGCGAGTTAGAAATGATCTTGTTTGTTTACCTTATAAGAATTTTTACAGAGTAGTAGCATCTATCCTGGCTAATGACAAAGTCAAATATTTTGATGGCATTGTGCGTAAGTTATGTCTGTCTCCTATATATTGGGTTAAACCTCCTATTAAGGGATGAGTGGAGCTGAATTGTGAAGCTGCGTGAGGGGCGAGTCAGTTATATTATTAGAAATATATAATGCTGGTGACCCAATTTTGGCTGGATGTAGGTACTGTGTGGAATATGATATTCTATTTTACGAAGCTGCAATAATTGGGAGGGACTTTTGGAGGCTAGGTGTTCAGAAGATTCATAATTGAATCTAATTCTGTGTAATATCCGCATGATATATAAAAAAACATATGATGACGCATAAAAACATGATACTCACTGGATCATATGTAATGTTTTGCATGATACCTTAATATTTGTTGTGAAACTTTAAGAAGTTTACTGTTAAATATGTATGTATATGGGAAATGAAATTGAATGCTTAATTGGTTGGCAAATCATGTGTGTTGCTAAAGCAGATTGACAGGTATTTTTTATTGATATGCTTTGACTTGAAGGGTGAATTTTGCACTAATTTTGCTGGTAATATAGTTCTACTTTTTAGAAAAAAAAGAGCAACAATCTTCGGTGATACTTCAACTAGGTGCACTAATCTTAAGATCTGGAAAAAATAAAAAATTAAGTCCTAAATTTGTTTGATCTTTTGATGTCATTGAGAGGATTATTTTTGTTGCTTATAAAATTATCTTGTTATCATTCTTGTGTAATATCCATGATATATTATATGTATCATCGCTAAAAAAAAATATATACTTGATTCTTTCCATATTATTAAGTATGAGTCAATTATTATCAATAAAAACTTATCTTATGTGGAAGAGCCTGCTCAAAATATTAATGAGAAAAAAATATTATAAGAAATATGATCATTTCTTTTATTAAAGTGATTTAAAAAATATTATTTTATTATGAATAACTTGAGAACTAGAGGAGCAGATGAATAACTTGATTGTGGTGTGATAATTTAGTTAATTAATTTTTTTAAGGGAATGAGAATGTAAAATCCTTTCCTTATGAATTGTTTATGATTTCTATGATATCCTTTACTTATGAAGCGAGAGTATAACTTGTGACTTCTTAAATCTTGCATTTCAAAATGTTTGAGCAACTAATAGTAAATTTCATTTTGATCTATCAGAAAGTTTATTTAATTCTTTTACCCAGACATATGAAGAATGACCATATGTTAGAAATTGATAATGACTCTAAGTCAAATTGATCGAGGTTAATATACTTCAACACCAATTCAACTTGAAAAGCTTAAACTTGTTGAGTTATGGATCAAGTTTAAGCTTGATCCAATTTTGAACAAGCAATGGCAGCTTTAGGAATTTGAATTAAGTGACAAATCAAATGCAATAATGTTAAGTTTTATCGAATATCATAAATTGATGTACGATCTGAAGCATAATTTAAGCACAAAACATCTTGTTCACCGGGAAAACTCTAAATTGGAGTGTTTTCACCCAAAAGTTAACAATTTGGTTTTCATTTTAAGACGTGGAAAATTGTCCAAGTATATTCTCGACTTGAAATTCCAATACATTGATAATGAAATTGTTCATATTGCCTGACATAATTTTTTCAATCAATAAGTATTTTTTTATAAGATAATTTTTTTAGTGTCATATTACATAACATGATAAAAAAAATATTTTGTTCTCCTATCCTTGTGGGGAAAATGAAGGTTTATTGGGATGTTAAACAATAGTTTTTGTTGCTCTATCTATTCTTTAGGCTTATAATCGGGTTGAAATTGTTTTTTGGTGTTAGTATGTGACAAGGAGAATATGACACTGGATACCTCACCTCCATCTAACATATATTTGGCGAACACATTTGCTTTGGCTCTAGCCCTACACACACATGTTATACAAGATCTAAGTTAGTAAATCTAACCATATGGCACCAAGAGGGTTGATATGGCCTTTATAAGATTGGAGATAGTAACTTTTCCTAAACTGTTTGATACGTTAAGATAGATTATGAGTACCATCAAGAAAGAGAAGTTAACTCTCTATATTGGTGAGACTAGAAAGAAAATGAAGACAGAGAAGTCCCGGTAAGGGCAAGAGCAAGTCAGGAAAGACAAAGATTGCCAAAAAAAGATTCGAAAAAAGACAAATGACAGTGCTTCCACTATAATAAAGATGAGCACTAGAAGAGAAACTAAAAGAAACATCTTATAAAAATAGATGAAATAAAATCTTAGAGAAGCTTCAGGTACATTCATGATTGATTTTTATTTGTCAGAAAGTTATAATAATGCATGAGTATTGGATACCAATAGTGCATCTCATAGTTATAATTCGTTGTAGATTCTGACAAAAGCTACAAGATTAGCGAGAGACAAGGTAGACCTCAGAATGAGGAATGATGCTAAGGTTGTTGTTATTGTCATTGGTGAGGTCACCCTATAGTTGCCTAATAGAGTTATTCTTGCATTAGATACATGCTATTTTATTTCTTCAATCATCAAAAATATTATTTTTATGTATTATTTAATAATAGATATAAATTAGTTTTTGAGAACAATGATTGTTCATTGATTTTAGATGATGAGATCATCAGTAGAGGATGTTAGTCATAGGTGCCCTGTAAACTAATCACGTAAGTAATGACACATATAACATGCTACACAATCTCTTTGCTTATTATTATTATTATTATTATTATTGATATTTTCTCATTTTATGTTGCTTGTTGCATATATTGTGATGCCAATGGATTTGTACAATGGGAATCGAATCGTGATGAGATCATGATAATAAGACAGATTCGCCTTTAAATATAAACCCTAAAAATCTGAGTCATAGTTTACTTAAGAGGGACATCAAGATTGTTAGTTATGTTGAATCTCAGATTTTGATAATGAAATCAATTAATGAGTTTATGACCTAATCTACATTTTGAGTGACGTAGGACTAGCTTTGATCAAGGAGAGGCAAATTGATTAAAACAGAAGGAATCGGACGTTGGGCTAGAGTGGAATATGTTAGAAGATTAGACATCGAGCTGGAGAATCGATTGACGTATCGGTAGAAGGCTTCGTGCTATGAGTTCAAGCATCGGGTCAAGAAAAGCGGACATTGCGCTAAGGAGATCGGAGTTGCAAAGGTCAGCATATTGATTAGGCAATAGGCTGCAAGAGAGGATGATGTGTTGAAGAATTGGATGAATCACCAATGAACCAATGACATACTAGACAATATATGATTCGTACTTTATAATAATTTGTCTAGATCAAAGTAATTTAGGGATCTAATTAGGTTGGTTTAGAATGAAATTCGATCAACTCAATTAGGGACCCATTGGGCCTGTGTTGAGGCTATTTTGGGCTAAAAAAAAGGTCCGTTCAGTGACCTAAAAGGTGGGTCAGGCGATGGTACCATCAGAACAGGTGGTGGAATCGCTAGTGGCTCAATCTCTGAGACAGTCTCTAAGACTATGTTAGGCGGTGGTATTACCAGACTAGGCAATGGTATTGCCTAGTGTCAAGCGATGGTACCGCCTAGCACTAGTAGTGGTATTACAAGTATCTCGAAGACCCAAGGTGAGATTAGTTTTAGCTCTAAGTTTGAATTCATTTAGGGCCTATAAATACCTCTCTCATCCCTACTCAGAAGATACAAGAACTGAGAACAAAAAAAGGAAAAATTCTATTGTAGTCTTGTGAGAATTCCCCTCCTCTAGTCTAAGTATCAAATTCAGTTAAGAGAGGGGTGAGTGGGGGTGTAAAGATTGTCTCCTAAACATATGAAAAGGAGAAAAGGATAATAAGAGGATAGTTGATCTTCGCCCATTGAAGGAAGATCATTAGTGGAAGCTGGTGGCCTCGACGGAAGAGGAATGGGGAGTCACGTTTCTCTCTATTTAGTTTAACACCCAAGAGATAGCTTTTTTAGACTTTCAAGAGGGTCTTTCTATCACTCGTACTCCTATGTTCAATGGGACGGACTGCACGTATTAGAAAACTCGAATAAGAGTTATCTTGCTTTCTATGAACCTTGATTTATAGAATATTATTGAAATGGTTTTCAAAAGTCTTTTAAACGAATGAACGAATGTAATGATTTGGAGAATAAGACTTTTTCGTTGAATGCAAAAGCTATGAATGCTTTATTTTATGCTTTGGATAAGAATGAGTTTAATTATGTTTCTATTTATAAAACTCCACATGAGATTTGGCATACTCTTGAAGTCCACACGAAGGCATGAGTAGAGTTAAAGATTCTAAAATTAATCTTTTGATGTATTTTGAATTGTTTCGAATGGAACCAAACGAAACCATTGGAGACATGTACACCCAGTTTACAGATGTCATCAATGGTTTAAAAAGTCTTGGTTAATATTTTTCTAATTTTAAACTTATTAACAAAATACTAAAATCTATTCCAAAGAGTTGAGATCTGAAAGTAACGACAATACAAGAGATAAATATCTTGAATAATTTTCTAATTGAAGAACTTATCGGGTCATTAATAACCTATGAGATGACATGTTTAGAACATGATGAACATGAGAATAATCTTTTAAAGAACATAAAGGATTTGACACTTGAATAAAAGAAAACTACTTGAGTAAAAGCTAGTGACGATGATAGAGAACTTTTGATGAGAAAATTCAAAAAAATTCATAAAATAAAAATCTAAAAATAAAAACAAACTTAAAAAAAATACAATGACTTTTATGAATGCAATCAGCCAGGGTACTTCAAAAGTGAATGTTCGCAACTAAAGAAGAAGATGCTCATACAAAAAAAGAAAAAATGACTCAAGGCCACTTGGGATGAGTCAAGTGCATCCGAAGACGAGCTAAGTAACTCAATCAAATCTCTTTTCCCATACCATGAAATTACTTAGTGCTTTTCTTGATTTGATTTAAATTAGTTAATAAAAATTTATATATAAATTGTTAAAAAAATGATCATGACAATTGCATGATAAAGAAACAAAATATTAGATTTAAATCTAATGCTTGTACACCAAATAAGAATAATCCCATGTATGTTTATCTTGATGATTTCTGTATTGCTTTTCAGTTTTAAATAATAATACATGGCTTTTGTATGGAAGACTAGAGCAAGAAATCAATCATAAAATTTGAAACTAAAAGAACTTTAGCTACTATTAATCTTATAGGAATCAATCTACGTTGCTTTCAATAAATTTTTCGAATAAAAAAAAGTGATTTTGATGATGATTTTGGATTTGACAAATACTTGATTTAGTCATGTTTATGAGTTGAGATATATTTTATATAAATCATTTTCAATGTCTCTATCTTTCTCAATTAATTTTGTTCTCGTATATTCTATCATTTAAGAAAAGTTTTATGCAAACGAATCTTGATTCTTGACATTTATGAATTGAGATTTATTTTATATGAATCATGATCTCTTATTTGATCTCCTATGATTCTATTCGTCATTTACTAAAGAGGAGAATTTTTCAAATGAATCATGATTTTTTAGAATTATAACTTAAATTTTTTAATGATTCATGATGAATTGAGACATATTATATATGAATCGAGATCCTTTATTTGTTCTCCCATGACTCTTTTTGCTATAAAGAAGTTTTTATCTATATAATGATCTCGAATTTCTCAGAATTATAACTTAAATTTTTTTTGTATGAATCAAGATCGTTTTCTATTTGATCTCCTAAGATCTCTTTTTGTTATTTAAGAAGAGATTTGTCAAAATGAATAATGTCTTTTGGTATTCATGATTCGATATTAATATCCTTCATATCATGATTTATTTATGGCTCCCTTGTATTCATGAATTGTATACTCTATCACTAAATTGATATTTTTTGATATCTTTCATGTTATTAATATTTGTCATAGTTTGAAAATTGATGTAAAATAAATTTTTTTGTACCATTGTATTCTTCACTTTCTTTTGACAATAATGACAAATGGGGAGAAAGTCTTGCTAGCTTGCACATCACAAAGAAAAGAAAATTGCTAGTTTGCACAATGTAAAGAAAAATAAAAGTTGCTAGCTTAAACATCATAAAGAGAAGCAAAGAGTTGCTATCTCAAGAGAAGTAAAATTTTTGCTTAACTTCACTTTCTTAAAAACTTGCTAGCTTGCAAATCTCAAAATAAGAAGCAAAATCGCTAGCTTAAACTTCTCAAAAGAGAAGAAAGAATTTACTAGCTTATACATCTCAAGAAAAGTAAAAATTGTAAACTTGCATATCTTTAAAACTTGTTAGCTTGCATGTTCTAAAATGATGTAAAACTTGCTAATTACGCTTCTCCTTTTTGTTGATGACAAAGGGGAAGAAGTTATGATGATAATCATGCATGGAATATGTTAGAACTCTTATGAAGTCTAAGCTTAGGGTTGATCTCTATAGGGAATCGACCTCCTTAGAACTCTATAGGGGTTCCTTCCTCCAAGTTGTTGCTCAAAGGCTACTAAAAGATTGATCTATTCCTTTATGAAAAGAGGATGAATACATAGCTATTTATATGGCTTTTAAACCCTAACTCTTAATAGGACTCTTACTCAAGACTCCTACTTCTAACCAACTCTTACTTTTAATTAGGACTCATTCTCTAGTAGGACTCCTAATTCTAATAGGACTCTTTCCCTAATATGACTTCTACTTCTAATAGGACTCTTTCTCTAATAGGACTCCTACTTCTAATAGGACTCCTTCTCTAAGAAGCAATCTAACCCTAACCCAGCCGGCCTCTTCACCTCTTTAATAGGGGTCGGCTAGATAGGATTTACATGTTATTGGTAGATGGTTTAAAGTATAATCTTTTGATCATTAGTCAATTATGTGATAAGGGATATATTGTGAAATTTGAATCTAATACTTGTATCATTGAAAAACAACACAACAACACATCTATGATTGCACTAAAACAAAATAATATCTACACCATAAATATTGATGATCTTAGTAATGAAATACGTTTTTTGGTTTTGAATAATGATGCTTAGCTTTGGCATAGGAGATTAGGTCATAGGATCCTGAAACTAATCACTTAAATCACATCCAAAGAACTTGTAAGAGGTATTCCCAATGTTAAGTTCATTAAAGACAAAGTGTGTGATGCATGTCAACTAGGAAAATAAATAAAAACTAGCTTCAAACCAAAGAATTAAATAAGCACCTCTAGACCATTACAATTGATCCATATAGATTTATTTAGACTAATTGATGCAATGAATCTAGGAGATAGTAAATATGCGTTTGTCATTGTAGATGACTATAGTAGATACACTTGGATCTATTTCTTAGCTCACAAAAGTAATTATTTTAAATATTTTTTTAAATTTTGTAAACTTATTCAAAACTAAAAGGGTTTCATGATTTCATCGATTCGGAGTGATCATGGTGGTGAATTCCAAAATCATGACTTCCAAAATTTTTGTGAATCTAATGGATATAACCACAACTTCTTTACTTCGAGGAATCCTCAACAAAATGGAGTAGTAGAAAAAAAGAATAGAAATTTACAAGAAATGACAAGAACCATGTTAAATGAACATAGCTTACCTAAATATTTTTGGGCCAAAGCCATTAATACGACTTTCTATATCATGAATAGGGTTCTAGCAAGACCATCTCTATCCAAAACCCTTTATGAATTATGGAATAACAAAAAATTAAATATTTTTTATTTTAAAGTTTTTGGTTGTAAATGCTTTATCTTGAATGAAAAGCATGACTTAGGAAAATTCGATGCTAAATCCGATGAAGGCATCTTTCTTGGTTATTCTTTCGTTTCTAAAGCCTTTCGTGTTTTCAACAAAAGAACATTGGTTTAGAAGAGTCTATTCATGTAGTTTTTAATGAAGTTTTTGAATTTAAGAAAAATTATTTTGATGATGATCTTAGTTTTGATGGTTTGAATTTGAATGAATTCTCTTCTCAAAATAGCAACTTGGATGCATCTTCTTCCCAAATTTCTTTACCTAAGGAATGGAAATATATAGATGCCTATCCAAAGGAACTAATTATAGGAGACACATCAAAAGGGGTTCAAACTTGTTTCTCTTTTAAGAATTTTTGTGCCAACGTCACTTTCTTTTCTTAAATTGAACCTAAGTGCATTGACGAAGCCTTGAAAGATGATTCTTGGGTTCTCACAATACAAAAGGAATTGAACCAATTTGAGAGGAATAAGGTATGAAAATTTGTTCCTAGATTAAGTGACCATTTAGTTATAGGTACTAAATGGGTATTTAGAAACGAGCAAGATGAATTTGGTATCATGGTTAGAAATATGGCTAGATTAGTGGTCAAAGTTTTAGCCAAGAAGAAAGTATCAATTACGAAGAGACATTCGCTCCTGTGGCAAGATTAAAAGCCATTAGGATGCTCCTTGCCTATGCTAGTAGTAATAATTTTAAATTATTTCAAACGAATATCAAAAGTGCTTTCTTAAATGATTTTATTTTTGAAAAAGTATTTGTTGAACAACCAACTAGTTTTGAAAACTCTCTTTTTCCTAATTATGTGTTTAAATTGACTAAGGCTCTCTATGGATTAAAACAAGCCCCAAGGGCTTGGTATGAGAGACTTAGTTCTTTTCTTATTTTAAATAATTTCACTAAAGACAAGGTTGATACTACATTGTTTATTAAATATTTTAAAAATAATTTTCTTATTGTTCAAATTTATGTGATGATATTATCTTTGGTTCTACAAACGAATTGTTATGTAAATCATTTGCTAAGTGTATGAGCCAATAGTTTTAAATAAGTTTAATGGGTGAACTAACCTTCCTTTTAGGATTACAAATTAAACAACTTAGTGATGGTATATTTTTTAATCAAACCAAATATACTTTAGAATTGTTAAAACGGTTTAATATGGATGGTTCAAAAGCCATCAACACTCCTATGAGTACCTCCACTAAGTTAGACATGAACGAAAGTGGAGAAAGTTTTGATCAAAAAACATATAGGGGAATGATAGGTAGTTTATTTTACCTTATCGTAATTAGACCGGATATTATGTTTAGTATAGGACTTTGTACTAGATTTTAAGCCAATCCTAAGTTGTCTCATCTTAAAGCCGTTAAAAAAATCCTTAGATATCTTAAAGGAACTTCTAATCTAGGATTATGGTATCCATTTCGATATCATATTTTGAATGAAGCTCTCATTTTTATTCTTTGATTGTATCATTTTGACTCTCCTCCTTCTTCAATTGATGAAGATCATGCCTTTTGATGAAATATTAAAATTGGTTTTATGCTCCTTCTACCTCTATTGGAATGATTAAATGAATTTCATGATTTTCATATCATTTGAAGCTTAATGTCATGAAATTTTTGCATAATAATTAAGCTCTCAAGAGTTTATTATACTCTCTTCAGACTTTATTCTTAACTCTTGATCTTTTATGACTTGATTGTTTTTTCTTTTCCTCCACCTCATGAGAATGCCAAGTTGAATCTCTCTCTATGAAACTTTTGATATTGATACGCTGCACTTCATAAATGCCAAGTTAAACTTTTTCATGAACTTTATCATGATCTTTCTCTCATGAATTTTTTTTTACATGAGCTCTTATTAGTATATTTGATGAATGACTAAATGTTTGATGAATGACTTCAATGATCTATATTTCTAATTTATAATTTTATGTTTGAATTTTCAAAATTGTATCTTGAACCTCTTTCATGTATGAATCCTTCATAACTTGATCATTTTCCGGATTTCATAGACATAAATAAAAATGATCAAATCATTTTTCAGATTTATCCGTCTCGGATGACATATTTTGCATTATGTTCAACTCGATTTCTAAGTAAATATTAGCCTCATGTATCATATGTTTTTGATATGTTTGATAAATGATATGCATCATGATACCTTATTATGACTATTTTTTTTAATTCACTTTCTTTTTGTTGGTGACAAAGGGGGAGAAGTAAGTAATGATGAATGATTAAAAATCTTAATATTTTAGTATCATGTATGTTATACCTAAAGTGATGTTGATTTGTTGTGATTGTGCATATTATACTTCGATGATTTAAAATTATGATGCACAATGTATGAAATCTTGATACAATATATTATATATGATCAAAATTGTTTCACTTGAATTCAAAGGTTATTATTTCTTTTGAATTCAAGTTTACCTTATTTCGATAAGGCATATAGATCTGAGGAGTTGAGTATAACTCCATCAATTGATTGTCATCATCAAAAAGGGGGAGATTATAGAATCTCAGATTTTGATGATGAAATCAATTGATAAGTTTGTTATCTAATCTATGCTTTGAGATAAGTGATGCAGGACTAACCTTGATCAAAAGAGGCAAAACAATTAAAGCAAAAAGAATCAAGTGTTGTGCTGGAGTCAAAGTTCGGGCATCGGGTTGGAAGAATCAGACAATGCGTCGAGAATGGATGTTGCAGGAGTCAACATGCTAGTGGATCGGACACTACATCGAAGGTTCGGACAATGCACTAGAAGTTCACTGGAAGATCACCGGAAGGTCACCGAAAGTTCACCGGTAGAACTAATGATATATCGGATAACTTAGATTCGTAGCTTGTAGTTGTTTATGTCTTAATGGTCGAAGGTTAGGTCAAAATTAAGTTGGTTTTGGGCAAAATCATACCAACTCAATTAGGGACCAATTGGGCCTAAATTGAGATTGATTTGGGCTCATTGAGAGGCCCATTCAGTGGCCCAAATGTTGCTATAGGCGGTGGCACCATCAAACTGGCGATAGAACTACCTATGAGCTGGAAAAGTGAAAAAGCATACTTTTCTAGGCTGCAAGCGGTGCTATCACCCAACAATAAAGCTGCAGCGGTGATACCACTCCAGGCTTGCGGTAGCATTGCCAGAACCTATATTTTCAAGGTTCTACGGGTGGTGGCACCGCCCAATGCAGGTGGTAGTACCGCCCGTACCTGGAAGACTTGAAAATTTGAATTTTAGCTTCATTTTTGGAGCCATTTGGGGCCTATAAATACCCCACTCATACCTGCAAGGATCATACAAGAAAAAGTAAGCTAAAACTCCGGTGAATCAAGTTGTAATCTTGAAAAAGTCTTGAGTATTCTCTCTCTCCTCTTGAAAAGTTTAGAAGTATATCTAAGAGAGGTGTGAAACTTGTAGAGGTTATCTCCTAAACCTTTGAAAAGGAGAAAGAGTTATAAAATGGTGGTTGATCTTCACCCATTGAAAGAAGATCATTAGTGAAAGCCGGTGACCTTAACGGAGGAGGAATCGGGCGAGGACATAGGTCGGAGGAGCGAACTACTATAAAATCGGTTTGCATTTTTTTTCTTGTAATTTACATTTCTGCAAATCCTTT
This sequence comes from Musa beccarii, assembly GCA_024322285.1. Classification (NCBI taxonomy): domain Eukaryota; kingdom Viridiplantae; phylum Streptophyta; class Magnoliopsida; order Zingiberales; family Musaceae; genus Musa; species Musa beccarii. The sequence continues at coordinate 22,919,688 of CM044396.1, forward strand.
ACCTTATTGCAATCACTCAAATCCTTCTCGTTTACTTATAAATCTCTTTAAGTTAAAATGCAATCAAAGTTGGTTTTCATCGAAACGTGATTCTTCTTGAACGAAGTTTTCTGAAATCACACAAATCAACGTTTTTAACCACTACATTAATTCATGCCCCCCTCTTAGTGTCACTTTAGATCCTAACATAATATTGAGCTAGCCATGAGTCATACCTATCAGAACTCTTTCTGACTAAGTGAATTATTATCTTCATAATAATTCACTCAACTCATCGACTACGGACGTACTAGGCTATTACGCCGCAATCCCCAAATGATACAAGGGAATATAATCCTTTGGACTTATCCGTCCTTAGTTACCATGTTTCTATAGTCCCTCATCCATCTAATATCCCAGAGATCGTATACCGGGCATGGTGTTGTTAGCCCCATACGGTTTCCACTCGAGTCTCACTCTAAATGGATACTCCCTGAGAACCCTTTCTTTCTCAATCCAACTAATCCTAGCCAGAGATTTGTTTGAGCAAGAATATATGGAATAATTCTCTTATGATACTTAGAGTAAATGATTATTTATTGATACTCAATAACCCTCGTAAAGTTGGCTACCACTCCCAATAATCGCTTATACTAGATCTGAAACTTCCAATCCTATAAGTCCTGTATCAAAGAGTGGAGTACTCATACAGGATATCCTTGGTGTCTCAAGTCTAAGGACCAGATACACTACTAAGATTACGAAATCACTATCTAACAATAGGTATCATTAACCATCTAGCATTCCATAAGCAGATCAATCAGTGAACTCATTCTCCAATAAGCACGTACATTGTATCCTTAGTGTCCCCACATAAGTAGCTATGAGACCAGCCACCTCCATCATATGGATGGGTATGTAGCACACTAGTCTGTTCGGTTATATCGATGTCCCTCTTGAGTAACTTATGACCAGGATTATTTAGGATCTGTGTTTAAAAGTGAATCGATCTCATTATCATGATCTCATCACGATCCGATTCCCATTGCATAGATCCAAGAACATCACAATATATATCCAGATAATATGAGAAATACCAGTAATCACAAGCAAAGAGATTGATATAATGTATTAAAGATGCCATCACTCACATGATTGGCTTGTAGGGCACCTATAACAAACAATCTCCCACTTAACCTAAAGCCAATCACCTACATGTCTGATCCCCATCAAACCTCTATGACTTTAAAAGACAATCTAAGACAATGGCTTATTAGTGGATCTACGATGTTATCTTCGGATAGAATACTTTCCACTACTACATCTTTTTGGGCTCTGATTTCTTTAATAAGTTGGAACCTCCTCAGAATACTTCTGATGAGACTTGGGTTCTCTCATTTGAGCAATCACCCATATTTGTCACAATATAAGGGAATTGACTCCTCATTACTAGTTATAGGTGCCCTACAAGCCAATCATGTGAGTGATGTCACTTGTAACACATTGCCTCAATCTCTTTGCTTATAATTATTGATATTTTCTCATATTATCTGGATAAATATTGTGATGTCCTTGGATCTATGTAACGAAAATTGGATCATGATGAGATCATGATAATGAGATCGATTCATCTTTAAACACTGATCTTTAATAATCCTGGTCACAAGTTACTCGAGAGGGATATCGAGATAACCTAATAGACTGATGTGCTGCATACCCATCCATATGATGGAGGTAGATAGTCTCATAGCTACTCCTATGGGAACATTAAGAGTATAGTGCAGGTACTTATTGGAGAATGAGTTCACTAATTGATCTGTTTATGGAATGCTGGATGGTTATTGATTCCTCACATAAGACGGCGATTTCATAGTCCCAATAGTGTATCTAGTCCTTAGACTTGAGACACTAAAGATGCCTTATATGAGTACTCTATTCTTTGATGCTGGACTTATATGTTTGGAAAGTTCCAAATATAGTATAATCGGTTCTTGGGAATGGTAGCCAATCTTACGAAGGTAATTGAGTGTCAATAGAGGATCATCCACTCTCGATATCATGAGAGTAATATCCTATGTATTCGTGCTTAGACAAATCTCTAGCCAGAGTCATTCGGATTGAGAGAGAAAGAGTTCTCCAAGAGAATCCGATTAGAGCGAGACTCAATTGGAAATCATATGGGCCTGACAGCACCATACCTAATATATGGTCTCTGAGATGTTAGATGGATGAGGGACTATAGGTACATGGTAACTGAGGGCAGATAGGTCCAAAGGATTAGATTTCCTTGTATCATCTAGGGACTGTGGTGTAGTGGCCTAGTACGTCCGCAGTCGATGAGTTGAGTGAATTATTAAAGAGATAATAATTCACTAAGTCAAAAGGAGTTTTGACAGGTATGACTCACGACTAGCTTGATATTGGGCCTAGAGGGTCATACACATATAGTAGGTGTTGTGACGAGTAGAGGTTTGAATATGAGATATCTGCTGGAGCCCCTATCTTATTGGATATCCAATAAGCCCCTATATTATTGGATCTCATGGATGAGATCAATAAGAGCTAGATTATTGAGTAGAGACCCATTAATATAAGAGGCTTGGGTAATTGGATAGAGATCCAATACCCAATAGGGTAGGGTCCATTAGGGTTTACAGGGGGCCTCTATAAATAAGAGGGAACCAAAAGTTCATAGCTTGGGGCTTCTTAGTGGCTACCGCCTATTCTCCTCTCTTAAGAGAGGAGCATCTTTGCAGCCTTACCATGTGGATCACTGCTAGAAAGGAGGATGCTTGACCTCCTTCATCCTCCTCATGGATCTATAGAAATCTCAGAGATATATAATCTCCCTAGGTACTTTCCTTTTACATACGTAGTTTTTCGGATTTGCAGATTTATTTTTTGTATCGATCTTCGCATGATGATGAAACTTTTTATGGAAATCTAGGATGTATTATTTTTCATTCTTTCGCTGCGCATGAGAAATCACCCTTGGATTTCCCAATAGTGGTATTAGAGCTAGGTTGTTCGTGCAAAGATTAGATTTTAAACTGCGTGTATTGTGATTTAGAATAGCTTTTGACGTCAAAATTATTGACACAATAGCAAGAAAGGGGCAGCAACTGTTGTTGCCCTTGCAGAATGGCCAAAGGCTACTTGCAGCCTTGGCCATCACCGATGGTCTGCATGCAGCCGACCGACGGGCTATAGGCTGCCTACGCAGGCGGCCTAACTGTAAGGGGTGGGCGGCGGCAGGGGCATCCATGGGGGGCAAAACCACATGAGGAAGCGGTTCCTGTGGGCCTACAGGCGGACTGCCCACAAGGAGGGCAACGCCCACAAAAGGGGCACCTGCCCGTGGGGGCAACGCTTCCGAGCACTACACCCACTTGCTACGATGGCGCCCCCCGCACAGAGACCATCGTCGGTAGGGTGGCGGCGATTGCACTATAGCGCAAGTAGGGAAGGAGCTAGGGTTTTCAATTGAAAGATGCTTCTGCCCCTCAAAATTTTAAAAATTTCAATTTGTGTCCCTATTGGCTGAATGACCAAAATACCCTTCATAATTTAGAAAATCTCTTATATATTCCTGACTTCAAAAAAATATTAGTTAATCAAATGGTTTAATTAACTATTATTATTTATCTAGTAGTCCTACATGATGATGATATGTACATGTGATGTATGATATTGATAGATGATCATGGACCATATGATGTGTGTACATACGATTATTATCTTTATTGGGGCCCACGAGCCTCTATATTTTTTTCTCATTTATTGTCAGGCCTGCATGCTTGCAACTATGTTGTAATTACATAAGAAGGCGCAGCGATAACGAGACCCACGAGACCAAGACAAACGATCGCGACGTATAATGATGTGTTGAGATGCCGATGAAACTAATGAGACAAGATGGATGATCACAGGGCATGGAGATGTGCTGATGCATATATAGATCTTGATGTGAGTGATTGGGCCCACTGGCTCTGGCTTGATCATATTAAGATACGATCCATGATCATCTGGTGTGATTGCTCATGTGATGTATGATTGGTTATACACATACTAGATATATATATATATATATTTGCATATGATATAGATATATATTAAATATCTATACGTGTGACACGTTATATTAGGAGACCAAATTAAAAATCCTCTCTCTCGATAATATTAAGTCGGTAAACATGAGACAATTAGTTTGATCCATGTGGCCTTCCATCATTATAGGTTGGAACCGATTCTTAGTGTAGGTTGAGTCCCTCGAGACTCATCTATATCGTAATTCGCTATCTTATCTATGACATAGAGATGTCATCGGTAACTTGAGGATATTGTATACTTGGTCGAGTCCCTTGAGGGTATATTATCGAATCAGACTCATCTTGTAATGATAGTGATGATTTAACCGAATATCATGGTTGGTCGAGTCTCTCGAGATCAAGGTGGTTCGGAGGCCGAACAGGATAGGAATCATAAAGAGTTGTGATCGATAAGAGTTGCCTACCTTTTGGGCTTAGTGTGATTGGTTGAGTCTCTTGAGCTTACACTAAGATGTCGATTGGATCTCAATCCCCACTAGAAGTCTATCAAAGACTTTTATTTCATGTGCTGAGGGTGTCGCATGATTTGTTAGAAAAATAGTGGGAGCACATTAAGATAGAAGTCCATATCTTGATTATTTATATTTTTATAAAATTTGTATGTTATTTATTTTTGCTACATCTTTATTTTTTAAAAATATCGCTATTAGACTCTCTATGTGGCATACTTGATGCCAACTGTCTTATTGGTCCAAATTATCCAGATTGTCTCCGTAACCTGAGAATCGTTTTCATAACAGAGAAAATCACGCAAGTCTTTGATATAGTAATGCCTCTGCCCAAAGAAGGGGCAAGCGAGGATGAGATCACTCGCTATGTGAAGTACGCAGATAATTGAGTGGATTGAGAAACTCACAGGTCTAGGAATGATCCTAGAGGATAACTTATGTGTAGATCTTATACTTCAATCTATACTAGATTCCTTTTCACAATTCTCTATCCTGGTAAGACCAGAAAGAAAAGGAAGACAGAGAAGTTCCCTAAGAAGGGCAAGGGCAAGGGCAAGGGTAGACTGGGTAAAGCAAAGGTTGCAATGAAGGACACGGTAAAGGACAAAAGCCAGTGCTTCCACTATGGCAAAGACGAACATTGGAAGAGGCACTGTAAGGAGTATCTTGCGGAAAAGATGAAACAAAAGCTTGGAGAAGCTTCAAGTATATTCATGATCAGTCTCCATTTGTCAGACTCATATGATAATACATGGGTATTGGATACCGACAGTGCTTATCATATCTGTAATTTGTTACAGGTTCTGGTAAGACCTAGGAGATTTATGAGAGGCGAGATTGACCTCAAGATAGGCAATGAAGCAAGAGTTACTACTATTGCTATTAGTGAGGTCACCCTACATCTGCCTGATGGAGCTACTATTGCATTAGATGCATGTTATTTTATTCTCTCTATCATCAAAAATGTTATTTTCATTTTATGTTTGACATTGAATGATTATAAAGTAGTTTTTTAGAATAATAGTTGTTCAATTATTGAGAATGATTAGATCATCACGAGAGGAACATCACATAATGGTTTGATTATGCTAGACACTACTCCACATATCATGAATGTAAGTGTGGCCAAGAGGAAACAAGATGAGGTGAAAAGTTTATACCTATGGCATTGTAGGCTAGGTTATACCCATAAGGGAAAGATTCAAAAGTTGCTAATAGATGGATACCTAGATCCATTTGACTATGAGTCATATGTGACTTGCGAACCTAGCCTTCGTGTAAAGATGACCAACTCTCAATTTAGTGGAACTGGAGAGAGAGCCACTGAGTTGTTGAAACTCATACATAGTGATGTATATGGTCCCATGTCAATTCAGGTTATTAGTGGTTATTTCTACTTTATTATTTTTACTGACAATTGTTAGGATCTAGAGCGGTACTAAGAGGGGGGGGGGGTGAATTAGTGCAGTGGATAAAAACTAATAATTTAAACTAATTTCAAAAAAATGTTATGCGTTGAAAAGTTTTGTCTGACGAAAGTAATTTCGGTAATGAGGATTATTCGAGTGAATACAAAAGAGAGTTGAAAGAAGGAGATTGAAAGATTGCAACCAAGTAAAAATTAAAATGTAGTAATTTAAAACTTACACACCAAGAGAAGTACGTTGCGATTTATAATGGTTCGATCAAATGACCTACGTCCACTTCTAAAACCTTCTCCGATAAGGTTCCCAGCTTTCACTATCAATCCTTCTTGAAGGGAAAAGATCAAACACTCCTCTTACAGACTTTTACAAGTGGTTCACACTCTTTTATAGAACTTTTATAAGTGAGACTTCGAGAGGTGAATACTCAGGCATTCCAAGGCTGTTTCACTAGAGTTTTGACTCAATTTTTATCACTTCTCAATGTGCTTAGCCAGTTGAGAAGTAAGGAGTATTTTTAGGCTCAATTCGCTTTATAATTGAAGCCAAAAGGGGTCCCATCTTGGATTTTCGAGTGCTAGCAGTACCATTGCTTGGCACTGGCGGTACCATCGCTAGTTGACCCTGGTTCTATCAGTGTACTGGGCAATACCACCATCGAGTCTGGTGATACTATCGCATAATAGAGTCCCGGGCTATGGAGGGGCGATACCACCACTTGGCAGGTAATAACTACCGATGGTACCACCGCTGACTTGGGCGGTACCATCACCTAGAGCACACAGGAATCTATTCCCGAGGCGATGCCACTAGCCCAGTTTGGTAGTGCCACCGCCAGACAGGTCCAGCACTTCTGGATGGGCCTTGAATCCGGCCCAATCTAGTTAATTTATGGGCTTAATTGGCCACTACTAGGGTTTGAAGGATTAATACCTAATCATAACTCTAATTACGTGCTAACTATGATATTAAAGGCATACACAAAGCAAAAACCTAAACCAGCACATCAAGTCTTCTTTTGGTGAGCTTTTGGCAAACTTCTGGTGGACTTCCGATGAACCCTCGGACAACTTCTGGTGAACTCCCAGTAGGCTTCCGGACTTTACGACAACCTTAATGAGTTCCGACGAGTCTTCTTCGGTAAGCTCCGATCTTTCTCGGTGGACTCCGTGAACTTTCGACAAACCTTTTGGCAAATTTTTGACAACCCATCGGCAAGCCCCCAATTCATTCTTGGCCAGTTCTTATAGCACTTCCGACGAATCTTTGGACTTTCGACAGACTATCGAACTTCCAAGGATTTGATCACACTTGAGTCTAGTCGTTTTACTTTACATCTTCATCACTATCGTAGTTAATCCTGCACACTTTTCTTAATAATATGGATTAGATCAAATAACCTATCAATTGACTTCATCATCAAAATCCGAGATTCAACAATCTCCCCCTTTTTAATGATGATAATCAATTGATGACGGAGTTAACCTTAACTCCCCCTATCTATATGTCATATTTCGAGAAAGGAAATACTTGAATTCAAACCCCTTGAATTCAAGCCCAACCCGGTAAGTTCAATATGTTTGAACTTATCATCATGCTCAACTAGCATATTTTTTTAATCCCAAATATGAAACTTCGTATTTTTCACAATTCGAAAATGATGTTAAAGCATGATATCCATTTTCAAGTTCAATGTTGAATAATGATATACAATCATTATTTCGACAAATGATACCAACTATAATTTTGAAATATAGCAAAAATTAAGTGATATCAAATAGTTCAAGAATTTAAGGCATGATATCAATTGATGATACATCATTCAGTGATACACAAATGAGAGCTAATCGTATCAAGGCAAGATATCAAATTTAAGTAGCATGATACGATAATGATCATAGAAATATTTTTATTTTATGAAACATTTACGATGCATACGATACATTCCATATAATTGTGATATGCTATAATCATTTGCGATATACTACATATAATTACGATACATTGTGATGCTTTTAATGATAGTAAGCATTTTACGATACAAAGCATGACAATTGCAATACATTACAATACGATACATATAAAGCATTTATCAATACAAATCATGCCATCAAGTCATCAATTCAATTTGTCATATTTTTCTCCGCCTTTGTCATCAATAAAAAGGAAATGAAATATTGATACCAATTGTCGTGAGAGAATTTTTGTGAAGGTGTCAAAAGGATAAATTCACAATTCCATCAAGAACACTTATAATTCATCAAAAATTCATATCATAGATATAATTCAGCATTAAGAGTTAATTCGACAAAAATAATATGTGAAGTGGAAAAAATGAATCATTCAAGTCAAAAAATTCTTACAAGAATCATTTTTACCAAATAAAATTCGTGAGGTAGAAAGGAGAGATCATTTCAGCACAAAGCTTATGATGTATACTTAAAAACTCATGAAAAGAGCATCCAAAAATTCATAAAGAGCTTACAACATAAAGAAGAATTCATGAGAGCTAAATTGGCATTTTCATGGAAAATTCATCAAGTGGAAAACCACCAATCAAGCCATGAAAAATTTATAAAAGTTCATGATATCCAAAATCTTTACATTCATAAAATTCATAAAAGTTCATAGAAATTCATAGAGTAAAAAAAAAACCTAAATGAATGACATCTGAATTTATTTCAAGAGAGTTTTCAAGTTATAAAAAAAATTGAAGCTCCTTCTTTTCATATAGAGTTCATGACATAAAGATATGTATAAAAGAATAGTTTCATGTGTCATGAAAGCAATTTTGTTTGGGTTATAAAAAAAAAATTCAAACTTCAAATTTCATAATACAAAAGTGTCAAACATAAATCATTCATTCATGCCAATGGAAGTAGAGGGAGGATAAAAATGATAGAATCAAATTTATCAAGTCATTAAATGGGAATGTTATCAATTCAAAAATCATCAATCATGAGTCATGTATATGATACTAAAAATCATTAATAGATGAAACAATAGTATCAATTCAAGATTTGGAGGAAGATGAAAGCTCCATTGAAAAGATGGCACAAGATAATATGAAATCCGAAAAGATAATACCAAGATGGGTGAAGGATCAAAATAAGTTCATGAAAACCAAAAAGATGATACGAACTTGAAAATTTCGGAAAAGAGACAAATTCAAGCAATAGGACATTTCAACATGCCTAATTCCCTTTAAGTGAAATCAAATTGTTCTTCATTTAAGGGGTTTGTAAAGATATCTACAAATTGGTGTTTTGTATCAATAAATTCTAGAATAACATCATTGTTATTGACATGATCTCGTATAAAATGATGCCTAATGTCAATATGTTTAGTTCTAGAGTGTAGAATGAGATTTTTAGTCAAACATATAGCACTTGTGTTATCATATTTTATAGAAATATTATTTAAGTGAATTTCATAATCTTCTAATGTATTTTTCATCTAAACAACTTGTGCACAATACGCACTTGCGGCTATGTATTCGGCTTCGGCCATGGATAGTGCAACTGAGTTTTGTTTCTTAGAAGTCTAAGAAACAAGTACATGTCCTAAAAATTGACATGTTCTGGATGTGCTTTTTCTATCTATTCTATATCCGACAAAATCCACATCCACATAAGGTATTAAATCAAAGTTATCGGATTTTGGATATCATAATCCTAGGTTAGGGATTCCTTTAAGATATTTGAGGATTCTTTTAATGGCTTTAAGATGAGATAAATTAGGATTAGCTTGAAATCTAACATAAAGTCCTATACTAAACATGATATCCGGTTTAGTTGCGGTGAGGTAAAGTAAACTACCTATCATTCTCCTATATATTTTTTGATCAAAACTTTCTCCACTTTCATCCATGTCTAACTTAGTGGAGGTACTCATAGGAGTGTTCAAAATTTTTATACGAAAGCCAAGTATCATCATATATATTCGAAATAAAGTTTCATCAGAACCATCAAGACAAAAAACACATCATTCCAAAACATAGGATTTCAAATTATAAAGTGACACAAATGTTCTCATCAAAATCTTTTTTCAAGAGACTTAATGTAAGTATGTTTTAGCCTTAGTAATTATAGTGCATAAACAAACAATGTATAACACTCAAGGGTCTTTCATTACTCGAGCTAGTGAGCTTGATAACGATTATGTATTGTATCATTACCTGCTCCTAGCTTGCGATGGTTAGAATGCCTACAAAAGAAGATTTTTAGGTACCCATTTGACTTTATGTGCCTCAAAATTAATCTACTAATTTTGTCATTATGTATTGAATTTCTTATGGTTTCTTTAAGAACTCATATCAATTTATGTGGGCTTAGTTTCTTAAATGGACATTTGTAAATAACATGTCCAGGCTTGCAACAAAAGTTACACTTTGAGTGTGGTAATACATGCAATATAGGTCCTTTAATGAAAATGGTTGGATTTCGGTGAGATCCACTCACAAATCCGATTTCACTTCTTTTATGAACTTGACCCTTATTAGTAAGGATCATGTCTACAGATTTGCTACCAACCTTGAATTTATCTAAGGTTTCTTTAAGTAGTAAATTTTCCTTTATAAGTTCCTCTAAGTGTTCACACTTAGAGCATGGAGGCAAAGAAGGAGTATTACATTTAAGGTCTTCAAATTTATTAACTAAGAGAGCATGCTCCTTTTTCAATAAATTAAACTTTCTACTCATTACTCTACACTCATCAAATAATTCATAAAATACATTTGAAAGCTCATCGAAAGTTAAATTTTCATTAAGTAAATCACTTATCTCTTCTCTGATAGCCATCAAGGCGAAGTTGGAGATCTCCTTGTTGTTGCTTCTTTATCTTCGAAGCTACTTGAGTCATCTCATGTTGCCTTTAGAGCCTTCTTTTTCTTCAGATGCTTCTTCTTTGCTTGGGGGTATTCACTTTTGAAATACCCCAGCTTCTTACATTCATAACAAATCACTTGTTCTTTCTTGAGTTCAAATTTATTTTTAAAGTTGCTTTTAAATTTATTTCTTCTTATAAATTTTTTGAATTTTCGTGTCAATAGTGTATGTTCATCATCAAGATCCTCATCACTTGAAGATTCTTTCAAGTGGTCTTCTTATGTTCTCAAAGTTATATCCTTCTTATTCTTTGGAAGGGAGTTCTCAAGCTCATCATGAGTATTGCAAGTCATCTCGTAGGTCATTAATGACCTAATTAGTTCTTCGAGAGGAAAGTCCTTGGCCTCTTGAATGACCGTAACTTTTGAATCCCAACTCTTTGGGAGGGATCTTAAGATTTTAGTTACAAGTTCAAAATTAGAAAAAGTCAAGAGTACGCCAAATATTAAAAGTCAATTCATAAATTGAAACATGATTAAACTCATTTTTATCAAGAGTGCAAAATAAGGCATTTATAGCCTTGGCATTAAGAGCGAAATTTTTTTTCTCTGACTCATTTCATTCGTTCATCAGAAGAGAAGATGTCATTTTCAATAATGTTTTAAAGTTCAAAATCCATAGAAATAAGAAAAATTCTTATGCGAGTCTTCCAATAGGTATAATCTAACCTATTAAACATAGGCAGACGTGTGATTGAATGACCCTCTTACATGTCAAAAAATACCATTTCTCTTGGGTTTTAAACCAAATGAGAGTGACCTTGCTCTGATACCAACTGTTAGGATATAGAGTGGTACTAAGAGGGGGACTGAATTAGTGTAGTGGATAAAAATTGATAATTTAAACTAATTCCAGAAAAACATTATGGGTTGAAAAGTTTTGTCCAACGAAAGTGATTTCAGTAAAGAGGATTATTTGTATGAATACGAAAGAGAGTTGAGAGAAAGAGATTGAAAGATTACAGATAAGTAAAAATTAAAATGCATTAATTTAAAACTTACACACCAAGAGAAGTACGCTGCGATTTATAATGGTTTGGTCAAATGACCTACGACCACTTTTGAAACCTCCTCCAATGAGGTTCTCAGCTTCCACTATCAATCCTTCTTGAAGGGGAAGGATCAAACACCCCTCTTATAGACTTTTACAAATGGTTCACACTCTTTTACAAAACTTGTACAAGTGAGACTTCGAGAGGTGAGCACTCAAGCTTTCCAAGGTTGTTTCACTAGAGTTTTGTCTTAGTTTTTATCACTTTCGATGGACTTCCGACGAACTTCCAATGGACTTTCGACAAACCCTTAAACAACTTCTAGTAGACTCCCAATAGGCTCCCAGACTTTATGATAACCCATCAACAAGCCCCCGATTCATTCTCATCCAGTTGCGGCAGCACTTCTGATGAATCTTCGAACTTCCGGTGGACTCTCGAACTTCCAAGGATTTGATCACACTTGACTCTCGTAATTTTACTTTACATCTTTATCACTATCATAGTTAATCTTGTACACTTTTCTTAATAATATGGATTAGATCAAATAACCTATCAATTGATTGCATCATTAAAATTCAAGATTCAACAATGATTTCTCTAGGTACAGATATGTGTACTTGATGAACTATAAGTCCGAAGCTTTTAAGAAATTCAAGGAGTATGAGAATGAAATAGAGACTCAGATTGGAAAAAGTATTAAGAATCTTCAATTAGATCAAGAAGATGAGTGTTAAGATCTAGAGCAACACTAAGAGAGAGGGGGGGGGTGAATTAGTGCAATGGTTAAGAACAATAAATTTTGATGATTTAAAATGATTTTGAAAACTTTATATGATAAAAATCATGTTTCAATTAAAACCAATTTCGATTAAAGCGTATCGGAAATGTAATTAACTTGAGAGCATTTAGAGATGAAGAAAGGCAGTAAGCAAGTAGAGTAGCAAAGTGAAGATGGTTTGTAGTAAAGTAAATTTGTAAGAAGTAAATGAAAACCAATTTTTATAGTGGTTCGGTCATCCGACCTACATCCACTCCCGATTTCTCTTCACTTGAGACCATCGGATTTTCCACTAGTTGTCTTTCTTCCAACAGGTAAAGACCAACTCCCTTATATAGTGCTCTCTCCTTTTGATGGACTTAGGAGGTAACCCTTATAAGCACACTCCTCTCTTTAGGCTGAAATCTATCTAAGCTAGAGGAGGAAAGTTTTGAAGAGGTTTTTACAGTGTTTTCTTTCTTTCAAATTTTCTATGCCAAAAAGCTTCCTATCCTGGGTTTACCGGGTATTGGCGATACCATCGCCAGTTTGACCCTAACACTGGGGCGGTACCATCGCCTAAGCACATTGACATTGTTAGTGTACTGGGTGGTACCACCACCCAGTACAACCTTGGGAGCTGAACTCAGGTGGTTCCATTACCCTAGTCTGGCGGTGCCACTGCCAGACAAGGTCTAGCACCTTTGGTTGGACCTTGAATCCGACACAAACTAGTCCATAAACGGGCCCAGTTGGCCCCTACTAGGGTTATAGGATTAATACCTAATCCTAACCCTAATTATGTGCTAACTACAAAATTAAAGATATTTTCTAAGCTAAACAATGTCTAGCAAGTCAAGACTTCTTCCGGCGAGCTTTCGGCGAACATCCGGCGGTCTTCTAACGAACCCTCAAACACCATTCTATGGACTCTCAGTAAGCTCCTAGACTTCACAACGATCTTGTTGAGTTCTAACAAGCTTCTTTGGCAAGCTCCGATCTTTCTCAATAAGCTTCGTGAACTTCCGACGAACTTTCCGGTGAACTTCCGAAAACCCTTCGACAAACTCCCTACTCATTCTCGGCTAGTTCCGACAGCACTCTAACGAGTCTTCAGACTTCCATCAAACTCTCGAACTCCCAACGATTCCATCATCTTTGACTCTAACACTTTTCTTTATTTTATGTCTTCATCATTGTCATAGTTAATCCTGCACACATAAACCTTATCTCTACTTCGATCTAGTCAGTTACACGAATCAACCTCTTGTTGCCCGGCATGTTATTGGTCAGTGCTTCATTCGGTTCTTCGGCGCATCATCCTTTCTTGCGGCCTATTGCTCAATCAACGATTGACCTCCGCAACCCCGATCTCCTTCATGCAATACCACTCTTCTTGGCCTGATGCCTGATATCTTTGTCCAAAGCCTTCTGTCGATTGTCGACCGAATCTCCGGCTCGACGTCTAATCTCCTAACATGATTTCTTTCAATGCAACGCTGATTCATCCTATATCAACTATCTAATTCTGATCGATAGTAGACCTGCGTTACTCAAAATGCAGTTAGACAACAAAATACAATCAATTAGTTTCATCATCAAAATTTGAGACTCAACAGTCTCCCTTTTTTTTATGATGATAACTAATTGATGATGGAGTTAATCTTAACTTCCGGAGTTTAACCAAACTCCCCCTATCAATATGTCATATTGATAGAACCCTTGGATCATGCCAAATCCAAGTAACATGTATCAAAATCATGTTATCAAAAATATTATGTAAATATATAAAATATTCAATCATATAATGTATGAAGTCATCAATCTACTTCTCCCCCTTTGTCATCAACAAAAAGGAGAAGTTGCATCATAGCTAGTTTTTAAGGATATGTAGGTTTTATAACACACTAGCTATCAAAATATACAACATTCAATCATAACATATTTTTAAGTTCAAGCATGGGAATTTTTGCTTGCTTCTTGAGATGTGCAAGTTTGCTCTTTGTTTCTCACGATAGGCAAGATAGTGCTTTTGCTTCTTAGTTTTGCCTTAGCAAATTTTGTTTGCAATGAGCTAGCAATTTTGTATAATCACTTTAAATATGCAAGCTAAATTTTCATCACAACATAGAAGCATAGCAAGTGTAAGATTATAAATTTTCTAAGTTTTGCAGTTTGCTTCTATTGAGATAGCACTTCTTTGCTTCTCTTTAGATTGCAAGATTGTAATTCTTTGCAAGTTTTAGCTAGCTACTTTTGCCACTTTTTCTTGTGATACACAAGCTAGCAAGTTTTCTCCAAGCTAGCAATTTTGCTTCAAGCTAGCATATTTTCTCCCCCTTTATTATTCTCAAAAAGAAGGGAGGATGCAATGTTGTAATTCATTTCCTTGTTCATCAAAATGACAAATGAGATATCAAAAATAAATATTGACATAAATGTTTCAATCACCAAAATTCAAGTCATGAATATGAATTCAACATTCAAGCCAACAAGCTAGCTCCCCCTTAGTTATTGTTAAAACGAAGTAGAGGACTCAATGGCTAAAAATTTTAATTACATCCACTTTTCATATCAATTATAAATTTGCATCAATAAAAATATATATCAATTTTTTAATCATCGCATGGTGCATTCAAGGAAGTATTGAAACATAAAATAACCAATTTAACCATATAATGTTTCAATCATCGACATCAAGTCATGAATCCAAAAGTCATAAATCAAAAGGTTCATGAATCATTTTGACAAGTCTCCTTTTTTTAGGAAATAACAAGAGGAAGTCTTAAGAGATCAAATACAAGATCTTGATTTATATATAGGAATTTTCATCACGATTCAAATAAATAGTTCCGAGAAATCAAAATCATGAAAACTTTTTTTGAATAAAGAATAAAAATTTATTGATTCATGCATTCAAGATGTCATTACTCAACAAGTCACATTCAAGAAATTCACGAGATTCTCAAAACAAATCATATGTTGGAAAATCAAAAAGATAGATATAAAGTGATTTTAAAAGATTCTTTTCTCTTTTTGTGATTTTAATTCATGCATTGATTTCATATAAACATGTCTTTGTCCTTTTATGTCAAACAAGCATCAATGTTCAAGACCTAAAGGCAATTTTCATAAAACAACTCATCAAGCATGATTCTTAACATTCATTTTCAAGCCAAGATAAAAAGGAGTAAATCAATGATTCAATCATATCATGTCAAGAATTTCAAAAGACATCTTAGGTTATCAAAATCACATCAGTAAGATATTTCAAAACGATATATTACAATCGTAAATATCGATAAGTGATTCATTTGAATGTATCATTTCATTCAAGTCAATTCGTCAACTTGAAACTCATAATCAAATCATCAAATTTATGATTCATTTGAAAGGTTCTCCTCTTTAGTAAAAAAATATAGGAGAACAATAATGAATTAAGGGGGAAAGAACATGATTGAAGCATTAAACATGATTCATATTTAAAATACATCATAAGTCATAAACACGAATTAAGGATTTGTCAAATTCGATATCATCCTTAAGATCACATTTGAGAAATTCATAAATGACGAGCATAGATTCATGAATTTCTTATAGAAAAATCGATAAGATTGAGATAGAGGATTGCATTTCATTTTTATATGTGATTTGCTTCTTATAAGCATGCTTTTGCCCTTAGTAAAAGCAAATGTCAACATTCAAGACGAAAAGTCAAATTTTGTCATAAAGATCATCAAGTCAAATCACATTAAGCATGTGACATTTTCTAAAAGATTCGATTCAAGAAATTCTCATGAATTCATCAAAATCAAAACTTAAGAGATAGAAGAAATTTTTTTTTAAGAAACATACATTTTCTTTTTGTGATTTTCTTTTTTTTAAGAAACAAATTTTTTTTTCAAAATGCTTATGTCTTTTGTCATCGTATAGATCCGAAAAGCAAGTTTTAAGAGAAATCATTAATACCAAAAACATGATATACACATTTATTTTCAAAATATTTTTCATGATTATTTTCAAGAGATTCACAAGATTCATGAAATGAATTCATTAATCTCAATAGGATAGAAAATGCCTTTTCATTTCATACAATTAATTTCATGTGCGCATGTTCAAGTCTTTTATGTATCAATATTTAAAAATGAGATATAAGTTTCATCATAAAACCGTCAAGACCACACACATAAAAAATAAAACATCATAATAGCACATTTTTAATTTTTATGTATTTTATTTTATGTGGTTGACCTCATATAATCATGTTCAAGTTTTCATATAAAAGTCATGCATCATATTGAAAGTCAAAAGCTATCAACACATTATTCCAAAACATAAGATTTCAATTTCAAATCCTTATGCATCATAAGCATGATACCATAAAACATCCTCAAAATTTTTATATGAAAGCCAAGCATTGACATATATATTTGTCCAAGTCATAAGATTTACTCATCATGCATAGTTTTAAAATGTAAAATCATCAAGATAAATTTTCATTGATTTTATCTTGTTAGGTGTACAAGCATGAGATGCAATTATCGTGATAATTCATTTTGTGTCAAAAACTATACATCTTATTTTAAACCGAAAGCAATACAAATACATTAAGATACACATACATGGTTAATCCTATTAGGAGTACACAGATCAATCAAGTATCATTTTAATTTTCAAAAACACTAGAAAGAAAAGCATGATATAATTTTTAAAAATAATTTTTTATTTCCTACTATCTAAATTAAGCACTCATGAAAAACATCATGTAATTTCAAGATAATGTAAAAGCATTTCGGGTGAGTTACTTACCTTGTTGGTGAAAGCTCAAAGTCTAATTTGCCATTTTGCCTTTAGATACCCTTGATTCGTCCTTTAGTGCCTTTCTCTTCTTTGGCCTCTTCCTCTGTTCAAATTTATTTTTGATTTTAAATTCTTGTTTTATGAACTTTTTAAATTTTAGTGTTTGAAGTTCAAGTTCATCATCGAGATTGTCCTCATCACTTGAGTTATCACTCAAGTGATATTCTTTTGTTCGAAGTTCCAAATCCTTCTTGTTCTTTGGAAGGTGGTTCATATGTTCATCGAGTTTGAAAAAACTCATTTCATACATCATCAATGAGCCAATTAGTTTTTCCAATGAAAATTCATTTAGATCTTTAGTTTCTTGTATCACCGTTACTTTAGGATCCCACCATTTTGGAAGGGATCTTAAGATCTTATTAGTGAGTTCAAAATATGAAAAATATTTACCAAGAGCTCTTAGACTATTGACCATATCCGTGAAACAGGTGTACATGTCGTTTATAGTCTCGCTTGGTTCTATTTGAAAAAATAAAAATCATGCAGTAAGAGATAAGAGATTTACTTTCGAGTTTTTGACTCTACTAGTTCCCTCGTGCGTGATTTCAAGTGTGCATTAAATATCGAAAGTCGTTTCACAAGTAGAAACATGATTAAATTTAGTTTTATCTAAAGCGCAACATAAGGCATTCATAGCCTTTGTATTTAATGAAAAAGATTTTTTCTCTAAATCCGACCATTCGTTCATTTGTTTAGAGGAAAGTTAAAAGCCGTTTTCAATAATATACCATAAATTTAAATCCAAAGAAATAAAAAAAATCTCATTCGAGTTTTCCAATAAGTGTAGTCCGATCCGTTAAACAACGGAGGACGAACGATCGAAAAACCCTCTTGAAAGCTATGAAGAGCTATTTCTCGTGGGTGTGAATTCAAAAGAGAAATAATAAGGCTCTGATACCAACTGTTAGGATCTAGAGTGGTACTAAGAGGGGGGGGGTGAATTAGTGCAATGGTTAAGAATGATAAATTTTGATGATTTAAAATGATTTCAGAAACTTCGTATGATAAAAATCACATTTCGATTAAAGCATATCCTAAACATAATTAACTTGAGAGCATTTAGATATGAAGAAAGACAGTAATCAAGTAGAGCAACGAAATAAAGATAGTTTGTAGTAAAGTAAATTTGTAAGAAGTAAATGCAAACTTATTTTTATAGTGGCTCAGTCATCCGACCTACGTCCAATGGGTGAAGACCAACTCCCTTACACAGCTCTCTCTCCTTTTGACAGGCTTAGGAGGTAACCCTTGTTGGGAAATCCAAAGGTGCGACATCTCATGTGCAGTGGAAGAACAAAAAATAAAACACCCTAGATTTCCACAAAAGGTTCCATCATCGTGCAAAGATCGGTGCATCAAAAATAAATCCACAAATCCAAAAACTGCATATATGAAAAGATAGTACCTAGGGTGATCGTATATCCTTGAGATTCCTATAAATTCATGGGGGAGGATAAAGGAGGTCAAGTATCCTCCTCTTTAGCAATATCCACACGGTAGAGTCTGCAACGATGCTCCTCTCTGGGGAGAGGAGAATGGAAGGTGGCTACCAAGAAAACCCCAGCCTATGGGCCTTTGGTTCCCTTCTATTTATAGATGCCCCTTGTAAACCCTAATGGATCCTGCATTATTAGGTATTGGATCTCCATTCAATTACCCAAGCCTCTTAGATTAATGGGTCTCTACCCAATAATCTAGCTCTTATTGGATCTTATCCATGGGATCCAATAATACAGGGGCTTATTGGATATCCATTAAGATAAGAGCTCCGACGGATATCTCATATCTGAACCTCTACTCGTCACAACACCTACCATGTGTGTGTGACCCTCTAGGCCCAATATCGAGCTGCCCGTGAGTCATACTTATCAGAACTCCTTCTGACTCAGTGAATTATTATTTCTATAATAATTCACTCGACTCATCGACTACGGACGTACTAGGCCACTACGCCGTAGTCCCCAGACGATACAAGGGAATCTAATCCTTTGGACTTATCCATCCTCAATTACCATGTATCTATAGTCCCTCATCCATCTAATATCCCAGAGCTCGTATACCGGGCATGGTGTTGTTAGCCCCAAATGGTTTTCACTTGAGTCTTACTCTAAATGGATGCTCCTAGAGAACCCTTTCTTTCTCAATCCAACTAACCCTAGCCAGAGATTTGTTTGAGCAAGAATATATGGAATATTTCTCGTATGATACTTAGAGTAAATGATCATCTATTGATACTCAATAACCCTCGTAAGGTTGGCTGCCACTCCCAATAACCGGTTGTACTAGATCTGAAACTTCTAATCCTATAAGTCCAGTATCAAAGAGTGAAGTACTCATACAGGACATCCTTGGTGTCTCAAGTCTAAGGACCAGATACATTACAAGGATTATAGAATCGCTATCTAACGTGAGGTATTAATAACCATCTAGTATTCCGTAAGCGGATCAATCAGTGAACTCATTCTCCAATGAGCACCTGCACTGTACCCTTAGTATCCCCACACAAGTAGCTATGAGACCAGCGACCTCTATTATATGGATGGATATACAGAACACCAGTCTGTCCAGTTATCTTGATGTCCCTCTTGAGTAACCTATGACCGGGATTATTTAGGGTCTGTGTTTAAAGGTGAATCGATCTTATTATCATGATCTCATCATGATCCGATTCCTATTGCATAGATCCAAGGACATCACAATATACATATGAATAATGTGAGAAAATGCCAATAATCATAAGCAAAAAGATTGATGCAGCGTGTTACAGGTGTCATCACTCACATGATTGACGTATAGGACACTTATAACTAGCAATCTCTCACTTGACTTAAAGCCAATCACCTATGTGTTTGATCCCCATCAGACTTCTATGATGCTCAAAGACAATCTGAGTCGATGGCTTTGTCAGTAGATTTGCAATGTTATCTTCGGATGGAACTCATTCCACTACTACATATCTTTGGGCCACAATCTCTCTAATAAGCTAGAACCTCCTCAGAACACTTCTAATGAGACCCAGGTTCCCTTATTTCAGTAATCACTCCATAGTTATTGCAATATAAGGGAATTAGCTCCTCGTTGCTCGGCACGACTCCCAAATCTGTGATGAACTGCTTCAACCAAACTCTCTCATTTGCTGCCTCTACCACAGTAATGCACTCTGCCTCTATGGTCGAGTCAGCAGTAGTATCTTGCTTGGAACTCTTCTAGCATACTGCTTCTTCATTTAGGGTAAACACATGCCCTGAATTGGCTTGCCATCATCAACATCGGACTGGAAGATTGAGTCCATGTAGCCCTCAACCTTGAGGCTACTTTCTCCATATGCCAATAAAAGATCCTTAGTCCTCCTTAAGTACTTAAGGATACTCTTTAATACTTTCCCGTGTTCAAAGCCTATATCCGCTTGATATCTGCTCGTGACACTTAGAGTATACACTGTATTAGGCCTAGTACATAGCATAGCATACATGATAGACCATATCGCTAAGGCATAGGATATCCTATTCATATGTGCCCTTTTTGGGAGTCTTTGAGGATATACTCCTAGAAAGTGATAACCTACGTCTCATCGGTATGAGACCTCTCTTGGAATTTTTCATGTTAAACCTTTTGACAATGATGTCTATCTACCTGGACTAAGACAAGCTAAGCATCTACTTGGATCTATCTCTATAGATCTGAATCCCCAATAAGTAGGATACTTCCCTTAAGTCCTTCATGAAGAAGTACCTAGATAGCCAAGCTTTTAGCATGGAGAGTATTCCTACATCATTCTCAATGATTAGGATGTCATCCACATACAACACTAAAAAGGTGATAGCGTTCCCACTTATCTTCCTGTACACACAAGGCTCATCTTCGTTCTTAATGAAGTCATAAGATTTGATCACCTCATCAAATCTTATGTTCCTACTTTGGGAAGCTTGCTTTAGTCTGTAGATAGACTAAAGCAACTTGTACACCTTATCTGGATTGTCCTTGGATATAAATCTTTCAGGCTGTATCATATATACCTCCTCCTCAAGGTTGCCTTTGAGGAACACAATTTTCATGTCCATTTGCCAGATCTCATAATCAAGGTGTACTACAATAGCTAATAGAATTCAGATGGATTTTAGCATGGCTATAGGTAAGTAGTTTTCATCGTAGTCAACACCTTGACTTTGATGATACTTCTTATCCACTAGCCTTGCTTTACAGGTCTCTACCTTTTCATCTACTCTGATCTTCTTCTTGAAGATCTACTTGCAGCCAATGGGTACGATAACCTCGGGTGCATCAACTAAGTTCTAAACCTTGTTGGAGTACATGGAATCCATCTTTGAATTCATGGCTTCTTGTCACTTCCCGGAGTCTATACTCGTAATAGGCTCCTTGTAGGTCTGAGGATCAATATCATCAACATCTGCTCCTCTGATATGCCCCACATACTCTTAGGAGGATGGGATACTCTACCGCACCTACGTAAAGTTGAAACTTGTGTGCTAGGTACCTGAACAAACTCTAGCTGTGGAATAGTGCATGAGCTAGGTTCTCTAATCTCACTCAACTCTATCATGCTCCCACTATCTCTACCAAGAAAGTATTCCTTTTCAAGGAACACTACTCTCTTAGCTACAAAGATGGGATGATAGAAATAATACCCACTTGTTTTCTTGGGGTATCCCATTAACTTGCACCATTCCGTCCTAGATTCCAACTTATTAGATATATGTCTCTTAACATGGGTAGGACAGCCCCAAATCTTAACAACCTTAAGATCGGGCTTCCCTTTCCATATCTCATATGGTGTAGACACTACTTATTGAATCCCGGATTTTGATGATGAAGTCAATTGATAGGTTATTTGATCTAATCCATATTATTGAGATAAGTATGTAGGATTAACTACGATAGCTTGAAGACATAAAGCCAATTGCTAGAGTCAAGTAATTGGGAGTTTGAGAGTCCACCGGAAGTCCGAAGGATCGTCGGAGGTGTTGCTAGAACCAACCGAGAAAGAATCGGGAACTTACCGAAGGTTTCGGAAGTTTGTCGGAAAGATCATTGGAGGCTCACGGAGCACACCGAGAAGGTTTGAAAGCTTGCCAAAGACTCGTCGAACTCGCCATAGAGTCCGGGAGCCTATTGGTAATCCCCCGGAAGAAATCCGAGGGTGCATCGGAAGTCCATCGAAAGTTCATCGAAAAGCTCATCGAAAGGAGACTCGACATTATCGATTGTTAATTTTCTTAGAATTATGTTTTAATTCTATAGTTAGCATGTAATTAGGGTAAAGATTAGGTAATAATCCTGTTTAACCCTTGTAAGGGACAACTAGGCCTTATTTGGATTGATTTGGGTCGAAGTTAGGGCTCATTCAGCCTTGTTGGAATAGTCTGGCGGTGGCACGGCCAGACCCAGGTAATGGCACTACGCAGGGATCAAAATCCCAAGTGTTCCAGGTGGTGGTACCGCCTGGCAAGCGATGGTACCACCAGACCATAGATCCTGAGGACTTTGTTATTGAATCTCAGATTTTGATGATGAAGTCAATTGGTAAATTATTTGTTCTAATCTATATTGTTGAGATAAGTGTGCAGGATTAACTACGATAGGATGAAAACATAAAGTGATTTACCGAGGTCAAGCTTGTTGGGAGTTTGAGAGTTCATCGGAAGTCTGAAGGATCATCGGAAGTATTGTCGGAACCAACCAAGATAGAATCAGGGACTTGCCGAAGGTTTTGGAAGTTTGCCAAAAAGATCATCGGAGGTTCACGGAGATCACCGAGAAGGTTCGAAAGCTTGCCAAAGACTCGTTGAGCTCACCACAAGAATCCAGGAGCTTGCTGGGAGTCCACCGGAAGAAATCCGAAGGAGTGTCGGAAGTCCACCGGAAGTTCGCCGGAAAGCTCACCGAAAGAAGACTTGAAGAATGTCAGTTTAAATTATATAGAATTATGTTTCAATTTTATAGTTAGCACGTAATTAGGGTAAGGATTAGGAAATAATCCTTTTTAAACCTAGTAGGGGCCAATCGGGCCCTTATTGGATTGATTTGGGCAAAAAATTTAGGGTCATTTAGCCTTGCTAAAAGGCCTAGGCGGTGGCACCACCTAACACCCGAGAGCCCAGGCTGGGCGGTGGCACCGCCTAGAGCTCAAGAGCTCAAGCAGTGGCATCGTCGAGCTGGGTGGTGGTACCGTCGCTGGGCAGTAAGCCCAGGCAATGGCACCGCCGGGCTGGGTGGTGGCATCGCCTAGTACTCTGTCAGTTTGACAACTGATAGGCGGTGGCACCGCCAGCACCGAAAAACCCAAAATAAATTCAAATTTGGAGCCTAAATTTGAATCCACTTTGGGTCTATAAATACCCCTCTTTTCTCAACTGAAAACGTAACCTTTTGAGAGTTAGAAATTGTGCAAAAGCTTTAGCAAAGCCTTATTTTTGATAGTTAGTGTTCACCTCCCTCTTTCTCTTTGTAAAAATCTGTAAGAGTGTCAACCACTTGTAAAAAGGATGTAAGAGGGGTATTTGATCCTTCCCCTTCAACGTGACTTGCTAGTGGAAGTTAGGAGCATCATCGAAGAAGGCTTTGAAAGTAGATGTAGGTTATTTGACTGAACCACTATACATCATGGTGTTCTTTGAATGTGTGAGTGTTTAAATTTCTAAATTATTTCTTTACTTAGCTGCAAATCGTTCTGTCTTCATCTCCTTTACTCAAGCTACTTTAATGAAGTCATCTTTCGTCGAATCGAAATCTTCATCCGAACTAGCTATTTACGAAATCGGTTTCAAACTTACGAATTTTAATCCACTACACTAATTCACACACCCCGTGCTCTTAGTACCTCTCCGATCCTAATATTTGTCAGGCAGTGGTACCACTAGTGTCAGGCGGTGGTACCACCAATAGCTTGGAAAACTGAAAAGATTTAAATTTAGGCTCCAAATTTGAATCCTCTTAGAGCTTATAAAAACCTCTCCCATCCCTGGGTTGCAGCATACAAGCACATATACTTTGAAAGCAAAAAAACCCTGTTCAAATCTCTAGAAATCCCTCCTTAAGTTTTCTCTTATATTCGATTCAAAAGAAAGGAGTGAGTACTTGGGAGAAAGTGTTGTAAAAGTGAATTCATCTTTGCCCTTGAAAGAAAGACACCTAGTGGAAAGCCGGTGGCCTCAAGAGAAGAGGAATCAGGAGTGGACGTAGGTCGTATGATCGAACCACTATAAAAATTTTGGTTTGCATTTCAATATTGTTATTTACATTTCTGTAAACTTGTTCATTTACTTACTCTGCTTCCTCCTCATTTTCTTACGAATCATTTAAAGTTTATATGCAATCGAAATCGGATTTCATCGAAACATATTTTTGTCGCACAAAGTTTTCAAAGTTATTTTAAATCATCGAAAAGTTATCGTTATTAACTACTACACTAATTCACCCCTCTCTTAGTGCCGCTCGATCTCTAATAATTAGTATCAGAGCTAAGTCACTCTCATCTGGTTTAGAACCCAAGAGAGATGGCTTATTTTGGCATGCAAGAGGGTCATTCAATTACACGTCTCTCCATATTCAATGGGTCAGATTACACGTATTGGAAGACTCATATGAGGATCTTTCTTATTTTCATGGACTTTGAGCTTTGGAATATCATTGAAAATAGATTTAAAAAATCTTTTTTTCTGATGAGTGAATGGAATGAATAGGAGAAGGTTTTTGCTTTAAATATAAAGGCTATGAATGCCTTATTTTGTACACTTGATAAAAATGAGTTTAATCGTGTTTCGATTTGTGAATCGGCTTTTGATATTTAGCGTACTCTAGAAATCACTCATGAAGGCACTGGCCGAGTGAAAGAGTCCAAAATCAACATTCTTGTGTATTCTTATGAACTTTTTTGGATGAAACTAAGTGAGTCTATTGGAGACATGTACACCCGTTTCACGGATGTCGTCAATGGACTTAAAGCACTTGGTAAAGGTTTTTCTAATTTTGAACTTATAACTAAAATTTTAAGATCCCTTCCAAAGAGTTGGGATCTAAAGGTTACGACCATTCAAGAGGCCAAGGACCTTAAAACTTTTCTTCTTGAAGAACTTATTGGGTCTCTAATGACCTAGGAAATGACATGTCATGCTCATAAAGAGCTCAAGAACCCCCTTCCAAAGAACATGAAAGATATGGCATTAAGAACACAAGAAGACTACTTGAATGGAACATCAAGTGATGAGGACAGTGACGATGACATTACACTCTTAACTCGAAAATTTAAAAATTCATAAGAAGGAATAAATTTAAAAATGACACTAAAAACAAACTTGAACCAAAAAAGGATCAAGTCATATGTTACGAATGCAAGAAGCCAGGGCACTTCAAAAATGAATGCCCCTAACCCAAGAAGAAGCAACCAAAGAAAAAGAAAGCTTTAAAGGCGACGTGGGATGACTCAAGTGACTCTGAGAATGAAGAAACAAGCAATAAAGAGGAGACCAACTTCACGCTAATGGCTTCAGGAGAAGAGGCATGTGATTTAATTAATGAAGATTTATCTTTCGATGAACTTTCAATACCTTTTCATAAATTATTTGATGAGTGTAGAACTATTAGTAAAAAGGTTAATTTATTAAAGAAGGAGCATGCTTTATTACTAGATAAACTTGATAGTTTTCAAACTCTCTCTTCACCTCCATGCTCTAAGTGTAAACACTTAGAAGCAATAAAAAATGAGAACTTGTTACTTAAAGAGACTCTAAACAAGTTTACGATCGGTAACAAGGGCTTTGACATGATTCTTGCAAACAACATTCACGTCGCAAATAGAAGTGGAATTAGATTTGTGAGTGGATCTCACCAAAATCCTACCACCTTCATTAAAGGACCTACACTACATGTATCACCTCGTTTGAAATATAATTTTTATTATAAATCTAGATATGTTATTTACAAATGTCCATTTAAGAAAATTAGTCCACGCAAATTGATATGGGTTCCTAAAGGAACCATAAATAATTTAATGCTAAATGACAAAGTTAGTAGATCAAATTTTGAGGCACCGAAAATCAAATGGGTACCTAAAAACCATCCTCTTTTGTAGACACACTCACCATCACAAGCTAGGAGCAAGAGATGGTATCTTGATAGTGGATGCTCAAGGCACATGACTGGAGATTCATCTCAATTCTCTATGCTCACTAGCAAAGAAGGAGGGTATGTCACCTTTGGAGACAACAACAAGGGTAAAATCATTGGCAAGGGAACCATAGGTAACAAATCAAGTTTTTCAATTGATGATGTGTTACTAGTTGATGGATTAAAACATAATCTTTTGAGCATTAGTCAATTATGCGATAAAGGTTACATCATTAGATTTGAATCTAATGCTTTTATCATTAAAAAACCAAACAACATATCCATGATTGCATTAAAACAAAATAATGTCTACACTATTAACATTGAAGAACTTAGTAATAAAATATGCTTTTCCATTTTAAATGATGATGCTTGGCTTTGGCATAGGAGATTAGGCCATGTAAGCATGAAACTAATATCTAAAATTTTATCTAAAGAATTAGTATGAGGAATTCCTAATGTCAAGTTTGCCAAGGACAAAGTATGTGATACATGTCAACTAGGAAAATAAATAAAATCTAGCTTTGAATCAAAGAATCAAATAAGCACCTCTAGACCATTACAATTAATCCATATGAATTTATTTGGACCAATTGACACAACAAGTCTAGGAGATAACAAATATGTGTTTGTCATTATAGATGACTATAGTCGATACACTTGGACCTATTTTTTGGCTCACAAAAGTGATTGCTTTAAATATTTTTTTAAATTTTGTAAACTTACTCAAAATGAAAAGGGTTTTATGATTTCATCAATTCGGAGTGATCATGGTAGAGAATTCCAAAATCATGACTTCTAAATTTTTTGTGAATTTAATGGATATAACCATAACTTTTCTACTCCGAGGAATCCTCAACAAAATGGAGTAGTAGAAAGAAAGAATAGAAATTTACAAGAAATAGCAAGAATCATGTTAAATGAACATAGTTTACCCAATTACTTTTGGGCTAAAGCTGTTAATATGGCTTGCTATGTCATGAATAGGGTTCTAGTAAGACCATCTCTATCCAAAACCCCTTATGAATTATAGAATAATAAAAAACCAAATGTTTCTTATTTTAAAGTTTTCGGTTACAAATACTTTATCTTGAATGAAAAGGATGCCTTAGGAAAATTCGATGCTAAATAAGATGAAGGCATCTTTCTTGGTTACTCTTCTGTTTCTAAAGCTTTTCGTGTTTTTAACAAAAGAACGTTAGTTATAGAAGAGTCTATTCATGTAGTTTTTAATGAAGTTTCCGAACTTAAGAAAAATGATTTTGATGATGATCTTGGTTTTGATGGTTTGAATTTAAATGAACCATCTTCTCAAAATAGCAACTTGGATGCATTTTCTTCTCAAATTTCCTTACCCAAGGAATGGAAGTATGTAGATGCCCATCCAAAGGAGTTAATTATAAGAAACACATCGAAAGGGGTTCAAACTCGTTCTTCCTTTAAAAATTTTTGTGCCAATGCTGCTTTTCTTTCTCAAATTGAACCTAAGTGCATTGATGATGCCTTCAAAGATGATTCTTGGGTTATCGCAATGCAAGAAGAATTGAATCAATTTGAGAGAAATGAGGTATGGAAGCTTGTTCCTAAACCTAGTGACCATTTAGTTATTGGTACTAAATGAGTCTTTAGAAACAAGCAAGATGAATGTGGTATCGTGGTTAGAAACAAGGCTAGATTAGTGGCCAAAAGTTTCAACCAAGAAGAAGATATCGATTATGAAGAAATCTTCGCTCCTGTGGCAAGATTAGAAGCCATTAGGATGCTCCTTGCCTATGCTAGTAGTAATAACTTTAAGCTTTTTCAAATGGATGTCAAAAGTACTTTCTTAAATGACTTTATTTTCGAAGAAGTGTATGTTGAACAACCACTCAGATTTGAAAACTCTCTTCTTCCCAATCATGTGTTTAAACTAACTAAGGCTCTCTATGGATTAAAACAAGCCCCTAGAGCTTGGTATGAGAGGCTTAGTTCCTTTCTTATTTTAAATAATTTTACTTAAGGCAAGGTTAATACTACATTGTTTATTAAATATTTTAAAAATAATTTTCTTATTATTCAAATTTATGTTGATGATATTATTTTTGGTTCTTCGAATGAATCACTATGTGAATCATTCACTAAGTGTATGAGTCATGAATTTGAAATGAGTCTAATGGGTGAACTAATCTTCTTTCTAGGATTGTAAATTAAACAACTTAGTAATGATATATTTTTTAATCAATTTAAATATATATTAGAATTGTTAAAACGTTTAACATAGATGGTTCAAAAGCTATAAACACTCCTATGAGTACTTTCACTAAGTTAGACATGAATGAAAGTGGAGAAAATGTTGATCAAAAAACATATAGGGGAATGATATGTAGTTTACTTTACCTCACCGTAACTAGACCGGATATCATGTTTAGTGTAGGACTTTGTGCAAGATTTCAAGCTAATCCTAAGTTGTCTCATCTTAAAGCTGTTAAAAGAATCCTTAGATATCTTAAAGGCACTCCTAACTTAGGATTATGGTATCCAAAATTCGATGACTTTGATTTAAAAGCCTATGCAGATGTGGATTTTGGCAGATGTAGAATAGATAGAAAAAGCATATTTAGATCATGCCAATTTTTAGAACATGCACTTATTTTTTGGACTTCCAAGAAACAAAATTTGATTGTACTATCCACGGCGGAAGCTGAATATATAGCCGCTAGTGCATGTTGTGCACAAGTTGTTTGGATGAAAACACTTTAGAAGACTATGGAATTCATTTAAAGAATATTTCTATAAAATGTGATAACAAAAGTGCTATTTGTTTAACCAAGAATCACATTCAATACTCTAGAACTAAGCACATTGATATTAGGCATCATTTTATACGAGATCATGTCAATAATGATGTCATTCTAGAATTTATTGATACAAAATATCAATTAGCAGACATTTTCATAAAACCCCTAAATGAAGAACAATTTGACTTCATTAGAAGAGAATTAGGCATGTTAAATTGTCCTAATATATGAAGATGTTATATATATTTTTTTCAAAATTTTTCAACTTCGGCTTTCATTATCTCATCTTGATATTATCTTCTTATTTTCAGATGACATCTTTACAATATCATCTGTTGAGTGGAGTTCTCACTCTTATCTTTTGATCATAATACTTTGATTCTCCTCTTTAATTGATGAATTTTTGAGTTATGTCATGCCTTT
This sequence comes from Musa beccarii, assembly GCA_024322285.1. Classification (NCBI taxonomy): domain Eukaryota; kingdom Viridiplantae; phylum Streptophyta; class Magnoliopsida; order Zingiberales; family Musaceae; genus Musa; species Musa beccarii. The sequence continues at coordinate 22,949,469 of CM044396.1, forward strand.
TGATGAAATGGTAAAATCAGTTTTGATAAATCTCAACCTTGATATTATTTTGGATGATATTTTTACACTCTCACTTTTTTTTCCTTCGATTATAATATTTTAATAAAGTTATCATTTTCGATCATAATATTTTTAAAGCCTTCATGATGTTGTAAAAGTTTTGGATGATTTGGTATCATGATGTTGCTTTTCTCCTTCTTTGAATGATGAATCTTAATGATGTAGTAAAGTTGATTTTATGCTCCCTCCACCTCCTTTAAGCATGACAAAAGATATTTCATGACTTACATTTTATACGAAGTTTGACATATGCATAAATTAATGTTATGAATTTTGCTTTAACAAAATTAAGCTCTTAAATGTTTATTTTGGATTTTTACAATTCGAAGCTTTAAAACTTAATGTCTTCCCCTCATTAATAAGAATGTCATGTTGAATCCTTCTATGAAATTTTTGATGTTGATTCGTAAATGCCATATTGAAGCTTTATGGATCTTACCTTAAAATTGATATGAGATGTTTGATGAATTGATATGAGATGTTCATGATCTATCTTTCCATTTTATTATTTTATTCTTGAATTTACAAAATTGCATCTTAAGCCTTACATCCTCCTTCATGAATGAATCTTTGATGATTTATCTTTTTCCAGATTTCATAAACATGAACAAAAATGATCAAAATATCTTTTGGATTTATCCGTTGAGGATGACACATCATGTGTGTTTGATATTCATGATGATACCTTATGATGACCATTTTTATCAAATTCACTTCCTTTTTGTTGATGACAAAGGGACAGAAGAATGTGCAAATAAATTGATGACATGTACAAATGACTTGATAAAATATTTTGCATGCATCGTATTGAGAAGAATATGACAAATAAACAAATGACTTATATATCGTATTGTATCGCAATGACTTATATGCTGTGTATTGCAATATGATGGAATGAAAATGTCTTATATGTAATTTAATTGCTTTTGCCATGCTTTATAATTGAAAGTTGGTTGATATCTTTAAAAGCATCGCAATAAAATATGTATCGTATTGTATCACATGTATCGCAAATGCTTTCTTAAAAAAATTTTGCTATCATGTCATGATTAATAATTAGTATCTTTCATTGATATGATAAGTTATCATTTGATGATGTATTGCTTAATGATATCATGCCTTGCATTTATGGTTTTTATATCGATATCATTTGATACATATCGTATTTCAAACTATAATTGGTATCTCTTGTCGAAATGATGAATGTCTATCATTCGACTTGAAAATACATGTCATGCCATGACATTATGAAAAATGCAAAGTTTCATATTTATCGATAAAAAAAATGCTTGTTAAGCATGATGATAAGTTCAACGGATGAAACTTATTGGTTTCGGTTTGAATTCAAAAAGATTGAATTCAAGCATTTTCTTTCTTATAATATGGCATATAGATAGGGGGATTTAAGATTAACTCTATCATCAATTGATTATCATCATCAAAAAGGGGTAGATGATTGAATCTTGGATTTTGATGATGAAGTCAATTGATAGGTTATTTGATCTAATCCATATTATTAAGATAAGTGTGCAGGATTAACTACGATAGCTTGAAGACATAAAGCAAATTACCTGAGTCAAGTAGTTGAGAGTTCGAGAGTCCACAGGAAGTCCGAAGGATCGTCGGAGGTGCTGCCGGAACTAATCGAGAAAGAATCGAGAACTTGCCGAAGGTTTCGGAAGTTCGCTAGAAAGATCGTCGGAGGTTCACGAAGCTTACCGAGAAGGTTCGAAAGCTTGCCAAAGACTCGTTGAACTCGCCACAAAGTCCGGGAGCTTGCTAGGAATCCGCCGAAAGAAATCTAAGGGTGCGTCGGAAGTTCGTCGAAAGTTCATCAAAAAGCTCACCGGAAGAAGACTCGACATTATCAGTTATTAATTTGCTTAGAATTATGTTTTAATTTGGTAGTTAGCACGTAATTAGGGTAAGGATTAGGTAATAATCCTGTTTAAACCTTATAGGGGCCAATTGGGCCTTATTTAAATTGATTTGGGCCGAATTCAGGGCCCATTCAGCCTTGCTGGAATAGTTTGGTGGTGGCACCACCAGACCTAGGCGGTGGCACTGCCCAGGGACTGAAATCCTAAGTGTTCCAGGTGGTGGTACCGCCAGACCATAGAGCCTAAGGACTCTATCAAGTGGTGGTATCGCCAATGTCAGGCGGTGGTACTGCCAATGTTAAGCAGTGGTACCGCTAGTAGCTTGGAAAATCGAGAAGATTCAAATTTGGGCTCCAAATTTGAATCTCTAGGAGCCTATAAAAACCCCTCCTATCCTTGGGTTGTAGCATGCAAGCACATATACTTTGAAAGTAGAAAAACTCTGTTCAGATCTCTAGAAATCCCTCCTTAGGTTTTCTCTTGTATTCGATTCAAAAGAAATGAGTGAGTGCTTGTAAGGGTTGTCTCCTAAGCCCGTCAAAAGGAGAAAGTGCTGTAAAATGGAATTAGTCTTTGCCCTTGGAAGGAAGACACCTAGTAAAAAATTGGTGGCCTCAAGAGAAGAGGAATCGGGAGTAGATATAGGTCATATGACCGAACCACTATAAAAATTTTAGTTTGCGTTTCAATATTGTTATTTATATTTCTGCAAACTTGTTCATTTACTTACTCCACTTCCTCCTCATTTTCTTATGAATCATTTTAAGTTTATACACAATCGAAACTAGATTTTATCGAAACATATTTTTGTCACACAAAGTTTCTGAAGTTGTTTTAAATCGCCTAAAAGTTATTGTTATTAACCGCTGCACTAATTCACCCCCCCTCTTAGTGTCGTTCAATCCCTAACACTATCGACTTAGTTGGAACTCTATTCAGAAGGTAAGCTACAAACTCTAGGGCATATTCCCAGAATGAGACGGGTACGTCGACGAAACTCATCATGGACTGCGCCATGTCTAATAGTATACGATTCGTCTTTTCGAATATACCATTGAGCTAGGGTGTATAAGGAGGTATCTATTGGGATAGAATCTCATAGTCCTTGAGGAACTGGGTGAATTCTGTACTCAAGTACTCACCTCCTCGATTTGATCAAAAAGTCTTGATACTCTTTCCAGTCTGAACCTTTACTTCATTCTTATACTCCCTAAATTTCTCGAAGGCTTCGGACTTATACTTCATCAAGTACACATGTTCGTACTTAGAGAAATCGTTAGTGAAAATAATGAAATAGGAATAACTACTGATGGCCTAAGTTGACATGGGACCATATACATCACTATGTATAATTACCAACAACTTAGTGGCTCTCTCTCCAGTTCCACTAAATGGAGAGTTGGTCATCTTTCTATGAAAGCAAAGTTCGCAAGTCGCATATGACTCATAGGCAAATGGATCTAAGTATCCATCTGTCAGCAACTTTTGAATCCTTTTCTCATGGATATGACCTAGCCTACAATGCCATAGGTTTACATTGTTCACCTCATCTTGTTTCCTCTTGGACACACTTACATTCATGATACGTGGAGTAGTGTTTAGCATAATCAAACCATTATACAATGTTTCTCTCGTGATGATCTTATCATCCTCAATAGTTGAACAACTATTATTCTCAAAAACTACTTTATAACCATTCAATGTCAAATATAAAATGGAAATAAGATTTTTGATAATAAAAGGAATAAAATAGTATGCATCTAATGCAATAGTAGCTCCACCAAGCAGATGTAGAGTGATCTCGCTAATAGTAATTGTAGCAACTCTTGCTTCATTGCCCATCTTAAGGTTCATCTTTCCTCTCATCAATCTCCTAGGTATCCAATACCTATGTGTTATTATATGAGTTTGACAAATAGAGACTAATCATGAATGCATATCTGAAGCTTCTCTAAGCTTCTGTTTCGCCTTCTCTATAATATACTCTTTGTAGTTCCTCTTCCAATGCCCATCTTTGCCATAGTGGAAGCATTGGCTTTTGTCCTATTCTGGATCTTATTAGCAACCTTTGCTTTACCCGATCTGCCCTTGCCTTTCTCAAGGGACTTCTCTATCTTTCTTTTCTTTCTGGTCTTACCAACATAGAGAACTATGAAAAGGAATCGAGTAGGGACTAAAGCACAAGATCTACACACAGGTTATCCTCTAGGACCATTCTTAGAACTGTAAGTATCTCTATCCACTCAATTATCTTAAGGACATGGTTCTGAACTAGTATCCTCTCAGTCATCTTGGCATAGAAGAGACAGTTTGATATCTTATATCGTTAAGTTCTTCCCTGTTCCTCAAATAATTTGCAGAGATACAGGAGTATGGATCTGTCACCCATCCTTTTATGTTGTCTCTATAACTCAGGAGTCATGGAGCCCAACATATAATACCGAGCAAGAGTGGAGTCATCTGCGTACTTCACATAGCGAGCAATCTCATCCTCGCTTGCCCCTTCCTTGGGCATAGGCATCACTATTTCAAGGACATATGCAATTTTCTCCGTTGTGAGAACTATTCTCAAGTTACGAAGTCAGTTCATATAGTTTTGTGATAGAACCCCAAAGGAATTCTATCGAGATTGATCTTTGAGGGGGATCAACCCTTGGAACGCTATAGGGGTTCCACCCTCCAAGTAGCCTGGTGGCTGCAAATATAGATTGATCTTTCTTATTCCAAAGAGGTGGAGGCTACAAGATTATATAGAGCTCCAAACCCTAACCCTAGGGGTTGCTTCCTAATGAACTACCCAATTTGCCCTGACCTTAGCGGGCCGGCCCAAGAACAAGGGGGGCGGCTAAGAAGCCCAAAGACCCAAATATAAACCCTAGCCTCTTGGCAGGTGGGGTTTATTACATTCTCATGGGTTTTTATTGTTGTTACATGGTTGAGTAGGTCTAATAGGGTGATATTTTCAAAAGCCTTGATATGAACTCAAACGGGAAATATGAATGGCAAGTGGTAAATTAGTCCAATGTACTAGTAAAATATAAATAATTCAAGATATGGGGAATACTTCATATGGGCTTGACAGGATGTTCTCCCAACTTGGGCTTCAAGCATGACACGTGGAATTTTTTGGCATCTTTAGAGTCACGTGACACCTCATGATCGATAGGGCCCATAAAAACATGGAGATAGCTTCATGGAGGCTCGTGTGTTGATGGATAGTTGCTTGTATAAAAGTCTCCTACTAAAAATTCTCTTTCACTTTTGTGCACTTGTCGCTTCATTCTAATAGAGGATTATTCTTTAGCAAATTTGTAGGATCTGTCAATCTTGGTATTTTAGTGTAACATCGAGGGACTCGACCAATCATTTGTAGATGAATGATATATAGTATTATACCACCATACTAAGCCCAACCATATAATGCTTCATATGGGGTACAAGGATATATAGGCAACCACCTCATTTCGTCCACTCCTTTGGTCGATCATCATAAGGTATCTCTCTAAACATCGTCACCTCATCTTGTTGGATGATATGCGGTGCTCATCTTGACCGAAACCATAATTTGTCACGATCACTACGATGGACCTTGGCATCCCATGGAGTTTAACAATATTTTCTATGAAAATCTTAGCAATACCATGATAGCACAAAAATAAGCATATTTAAGTAAATCGATCAACCACCACAAGATTGTGCTTTTACCTTTGAAGGTGGCAACCCTTCGATGAAGTCCATGGAGATGTACCCATACCGAGTATAGGACTTGACTTTGTTGACATACATCACAAGCATATTCGAAATAATTTTTTCATCCTTTCAATAAAAGTTTTGCTTCACTCTTTTGTAGGTTCTTAGAAACATCTCAAAAGGTATGGAGTGCATTTAGATAATGACTTTGATGCAAGGGAGTTTGAATAAGCGACCTTTATAGGTGATCCTCGAATCCCAAGTATAGTGAGCTATTGCGCTTGGATCCTCCTCTAATTTTTGATGATATTGCTGGTTTCTGGATCCTTCTTCCATTCCTCCCTCCTGGTTGGTCTTTGGAGATGCATAAGAAAGCCACCATTTATCTTGTGTAAAACTTTCTCCATTCGTTGGGTTGAAAAGCGGTGGTTACGGCTTCCAAGGCCACTGTTTACCTTTGCAATAGAATTTCATAATCAATTTGGAAAAGTTCCAAGAGACATCACCTAGTGTCATCGCCATTCTATGCCCAGCACAGACCTCATAATCATTAATTGGTAGGAGGAAGAAGTATTAATTCTTGGGATTTTGTAATAGTTTGGTGGGCTCTTTAATATACCTTTACGCTTTAGATGGCGGCAACCTTGTCACAGAGCGCCACATATATACTATTTAGAAAATTATTAGTACTGCCTTATCGATGAGCAGTGATTGGTTGTTGTTTGAGCAGACCTCCAACTTTCATCGTTTGCGGATTTGATATATATAAAGTTGATGATTGTGGCTCTTCTTCCACATCTTCATCCTATATATCTTTTCTTCCACTGGTTCAATCACAAGAAGTCTCCCTTTTTACAACGATGTAGCTTGTACAATGCCAACATAAAGCTCTTCAATCTTGTCAACCATCACAGGTGGTGAGGGCTTCAATATTTCTAGTCGGGGGCGACCCTAGTCCTCCGGGCTTCATGGTTCACGCTCCTCCTCAAGTCGTGCGAAAGAGATGGCTGCCATAAGCGTGTGTTGTCGCGCTTTAACTTCTGGATCTCTTCAAGCCCTCAATAAATGTCCCCAATAACTATTTTTGACCAATCACGAGTTTGATTAGATAACCTTTCAAACCTGGTTTGATACTCCTGGATGGTGGAGGTTTGCGGATCTTTGCTAGTTGTCCGTCGATGTTCTCGTAATCGGTTGGTCCAAACGGATCAGCAGTCCTTCTTTGAATTATTAAGACTCATGAGTATGTTCAAACCAATCAAACCATTGTATGGCATCTCCTTCAAGATGTATAGCTGCAATTTCTACCATAGATGCATCTGCGGTTTTGTGGTACCGAAAATATCGCTCGCGAGATCCAATCGGGTCTCCTTCTTCCCATCTAGGAAGTCCACCCTCATGCGTGGATAGTAGGGATCGATCATAGAGCCTCCTTTTTTGGGAGTCATCTCTTCGCATCTCTGATGAGATTTCTTTGGGCTCGTGTTCATCATGGCCTCGGCAAGAGAGTGATCTTATCCTCCTCTCACTTGAATTTAGCATTTATGGCCTCTCGGATGCCATAGTATATGACTCCAGATCTGTAATATTAAGATCTCCTTTTAAGGTTAAAGGCATGAATTGTTTGAGGGAAGTGGTGGTTGAAAGGGTTTGTGGATCGGTGGAAGTTACGGTTTAGGCTTGTTTTGTGGCTGTTTTGGGTGCTGTTTGGGGCTGCGATTTGATGGAGTTTTGGGCTGAGATGGTAGTGGATAAAGGTTAGGGAAAGGGTTTTAGATCTGTGGTAGATCGCAGCAAAGATTTGAATAAAATCAGCATATACTGCCATCGTAAGAGCAGAATTAGTCCAAGAAATAGCAATTTCTCTGACTAAATTTCTAAATACTCAGGGATTTGAGGATTTGATGGTAGAATCTTAGTTTAGATAGCAACAAGGATAACAAATTGGATCAAGAAATTTCGGCAGCAAAATAATAATAAGTTAATTAATTCAAAAATATTTTAATTGCAACAACACACGAATTTGTTTTTGTGATGAATTCCACAATAGATCAATCACGGATGGGAGCCAAGATGATCTATAGGTGCACAAAAATTTTCGTTCAAAAAGGATAACAATTAGATCGGTTAAAGGCAGCAACAGGCTGTCAGCAATTTTCGCTCAAAGATGGTAACTTTTCGATAAGGAATTCGCAAAGGGATCGATAGAAAAACTTCTTTTGATATTTTAGATGAAAAATTGCAGTAGCAAAGGTATTGGTGGTAGGATCTCTCGATGCAAAATTGGAGGTGGCATTTGAGATTGATTTGATCTACGCCAAGAGATGACGGTGGAGACGGCGACGTCAAGAGCAATTGTGGGAATTGCTTGGCTAATGGTGGGGCAGGGATGGCAGCAAAAGCAGCAAGATCGCTGCCGATACTCAAATGATAGAACCCCAAAGGAATTCTATCGAGATTGATCTTTGAGGGGATCAACCCTTGAACGCTATAGGGGTTCCACCCTCCAAGTAGCCTGGTGGCTGCAAATATAGATTGATCTTTCTTATTCCAAAGAGGTGGAGGCTACAAGATTATATAGAGCTCCAAACCCTAACCCTAGGGGTTGCTTCCTAAGTGAACTACCCAATTTGTCCTCAACCTTAGCGGGCCGGCCCAAGAAAACAAGGCGGCTAAGAAGCCCAAAGACCAAATATAAACCCTAGCCTCTCTTCTTTATAGGATAGAGGCGGCTAGGTGGGGTTTATTACATTCTCACAGGGTTTTTATTAGCTGTTACATGGTTGAGTAGGACCTAACCCTGCTAGGGTCCTATCATTTTGACCAGTGAGGTGGTTGGCATTAAGTATGCCACATAGAGTGTCTAATAGTGATATTTTCAAAAGATATAACAACAAATAAATAACATACAGATTTTACAAAAATATAAATAATTAAGATATGGACTTCTATCTTGACATGCTCCCACTATTTTTTTGGTGAGTCACGTGACACCCTCAGCACATGAAACAAAAGTTTTTGGCAGACTTCTAATGAGGATCGGGATCCAATTGGTATTTTAGTGTAACATCGAGGGACTCGACCAATCATACTAAGCCCAAAAGGTAGGCAACTCTTGCCAATCATAACTCTTCGTGATTCTCATCTTGTTCGGCCTCTGAACCACCATGGCCTCGAGGGACTCGACCAACCATGATATTCAGTTAAGTTATCACCATTGTTACAAGATGAGTCTGATTCGATGATATACCCTCGAGGGACTTGACTAAGCATACCATATCCTCAAGTCACGGGTGACATCTCTGTCGTAGATAAGATAGTGAATCGCGATATAGGTGAATCTCAAGGGACTCGACCAACTCAACCTACACCGGGAATCGATTCCTACTTATAACGATGGAAGGCCACGTGGGTTAATCTAATTGCCTTACGTTTATCGACTTAATATTATTAATAGAGGGGATTTTGATTTGGTCTCCTAATATAATGTGTCACACACATATATATATTTAATATATATTTACATCGCATGTAATATATATATATATATATATAAAGTAGTTGTATAAGCAATCACACATCACATGGCTAATCACACCAGATGATTATGGACCATATCCTAATGTGATCAAGCCCGAGCCAGTGGGCGCAATCGCTCATATTAAGATCTATGTGTGCCTCGGCGCATCTCCATGCCCTGTGATCGTCTATCTCGCTTCGTCAGTTCCGTTTGCATCTCAACGCATCTCTTTGCATCGAATCATCATGGCCTTGTGAGTCCTGCTATCACTTCTATGCTCCCGCTGCGCCTCCTTGTGTAATTACAATATAATTACAAGTACACAGGCCCGATAATAAATGAGAAAAATAGAGGCTCGCAGGCCCCAATAATAATAATCACATATACACACATCACATAGTCCATGATCATCTGTCTATATCATACATTACATGTACATATCATTATATAGGACTACTAGAATAATAATAATAATTAATTAAATATTTTAATTAACTAATATTTTTTTAAAATAGGGATATATAGGAAATTTTCTAACTTCTGAAGGGTATTTTGGTTATTCGATCAAAAGGGATAAAATTAGAATTTTTAAAATTCACAAGGGCAAAACTATCTTTTGCTCGAAAACCCTAATCCCTCCCTTTCGCTGTTTTGTTGCATTGTGGCCGCCACCACCCTACCGGTAGTCGCCATGTGTGCGGGGCGCCGCCCTTGCTTGCGGGCGGCTCGTCGATGGGCGGTGTGCCCGCGGATGGGGCCGTTGCAAGCAAGCGTGACCCCACAGGCGGTTAGCCATGGGGCAACGATCGTAGGTGCTGCCCTTGCCTACGGGTGGTGCCACCGCAGCATGCAAGCATAGTGCCTGCCCCCGTGGGCTGGCGCCCCATTTTCGGGCACCGCTGCAAGTAGTAGCCTTCCTCGCAAGTGGCTACGGCTACTTGCCCACGGTGGCTGTGGCTCGCCGCTAGCCCCGTGGTGAGGTAGACGCCTGCAGGACAGGCGGCCCTCTATGGCGCGACGCTGCCTTGTGGGGCGGCGCTGCCACCGCGGGCGCCATCCACCATTGCGAGCAGACCGTTGGTTGCCAGTTGTCGCCTGCATGCAGATGGCAGCCAAAGCTACCATCCGCAAGGGCAGCAACAGTTGCTGCCCTTTTTCACTTTTGCGTCAACGATTTTGATGTTAAAACACAACACATGTAGTTAAAATTCGATCTTTGCACGAACAACCTAGCTTTGATGCCACTATTGGGAAATCTAGGGGGGCAACATCTCATGCATAGTGAAAGAACAGAAAATAAAATACCCTAAATTTCCACATAAGGTTCCATCATCGGTGCATCAAAAACAAATCTGCAAATCCGAAAACTACGTGTATGAAAAGATAGTACCTAGGGAGATTGTATATCCCTGAGATTTCTATAGATCCATAGGGGAGGATGAAGGAGGTCAAGCGTCCTCTTCTCTGTGGTATCTACACGGTAGAGTTTGCAATGATACTCCTCTCTAGGAAGAGGAGAATAGAAGGTGGCTATCAAGAAAATCCTAATCTATGGGCCTTTGGTTCCCTCCTATTTATAGAGGCCCCCAGTAAACCTTAATGGATCTTGCCCTATTGGGTATTGGATCTCTATCTAATTACCCAAGCCTCTTAAATTAATGGGTCTCGACCCAATAATCTAGCTCTTATTGGATCTCATCCATGGGATCCAATAATACAGGGGCTTATTGGATATCCATTAAGATAGGGGCTTCGATGGATATCTCATATCCGAACCTCTACTCGTCGCAACACCTACCATGTGTGTATGACTCTCTAGGCCCAATATCGAGCTAGCCTTGAGTTATACCTATCAGAACTCCTTCTGACTCAATGAATTATTATCTTTATAATAATTCACTTTACTCATCGATTGCGGATGTACTAGGGCACTACGCCGTAGTCCCCAGATGATACAAGAGAATCTAATTCTTTGGACCTACTATCCTCAGTTACCATGTACCTATAGTCCCTCATCTATCTAATATCCCAGAGACCATATATCGGGCATGGTACTATTAGACCCATACGATTTTTACTCGAGTTTTGCTCTAATCGAATTCTCCTAGAGAACACTTTCTCTCTCAATCTGAGTGATCCTGGCTAGGGATTTGCCTAAGCAAGAACACATGGGATATTCCTCTCATGATATCGAGAGTGAATGATTCTCTATTGACACTCAATAGCTCTCGTAAGATTGGCTACCACTCCTAATAACCGGTTGCACTAAATCTGTAACTTCCAAACCTATAAGTTCGGTATCAAAGAGTGGAGTACTCATATAAGACTTCCTTGGTATCTCAAGTCTAAGGACTAGATACAATACTAGGACTACGGAATTACTGTCTGACTTGAGGTATCAATGACTATCCAGCATTCTGTAAGCGGATCAATTAGTGAACTCATTCTCTAATGAGCACTTGTACTATACCCTTAGTGTCCCGACACGAATAGCTATGAGACTAGCTACCTCTATCATATGGACGGGTATACAATACACTAGTCTGTCTGGTTATCTCGATGTCCTTCTTGAGTAACCTATGATTGAGATTATTTAGCGTCTATGCTTAAAAGTGAATCAGTCTCATTATCACGATCTCATCACGATCCGATTCCTATTGCACAGATCTAAGGACATCACAATATACATATGAATAATGTGAGAAAATATAAATAATCATAAACAAAAAAATTGACACAGCGTGTTACAAGTGCCATCACTCACGTGATTGGCTTGCAAGGCACCTATAACTAGCAACCCTTACAAGCACACTCCTCTCTTTAGGTTGAAATCTATCTAAGCTAGAGGAGTGATGTTTTGAAGAGGTTTTTACAATGTTTTCTTTCTTTCAAATTCTCTATGCTTGTGTATCCAACCCAAGGGATAGGAGGAGTTTTTATAGGCTCCAATTGGATTCAAAGTTGGAGCCAAAAACCTTCTCATCCCGGGTTTACTGGGTATTGGCAGTACCACTGCCAGTTTGATCCTATCACTGGGTGGTACCATCGCTAGTCTCATGATACCACTGCCTAGGCACACTAACATTATCAGTGTACTAGGTGGTATCACCACCCAAGTACTCTGCCACTGTGTGGTACCACCACCCAATCTAGGCGATACCATCGCCTAGTACAACCTGGGGAGCTAAACCTAGGTGGTTCCACTACCCCAGTATGGCGGTGCCACCACTAGATAGGGTCTAGCACCTTTGGTTGGGCCTTGAATCTAGCTCAAACCAGTTCATAAATGAGCCTAGTTCGCCCCTACCAAGGTTATAGGATTAACACCTAATCCTAACTCTAATTATATACTAACTATGAAATTAAGACATTTCCTAAGCTAAATAATGTCTGGCAAGTTAAGACTTCTTTCGGCGAGCTTTCGATGAACTTCTGGTGGTCTTCCAACGAACCATCGGACACCATTCTGCGGACTCCCGGCAAGCTCTTGGACTTCACGATGATCTTGGTGAGTTCCAATGAGCTTCTTCGGTAAGCTCTGATCTTTCTCGATGAGCTCTGCGAACTTTCGATGAACCTTCCGGTGAACTTCTGAAAACCCTTCGGTAAGCTCCCTACTCATTCTCGGCCAATTCCGATAGCACTCTAATGAATCTTTGGACTTCCATCGAACTCTCGAACTCTTAATGATTCCATCATACTTGACTCTAGCACTTTGTTTTGCTTTATGTCTTCATCATTGTCATAGTTAATCTTGCACACATAAACCTTAACTCTACTTCGATCTAGTCAGTTACATGAATCAACCTCCTGTAGCCCGACACATCATTGGTCGGCGCTTCATCCAATTCTTCGGTATATCATCCTCTCTTGTGGCCTATTATCTAATCAGTAGTTGACCTCCACAGCCTTGATCTCCTTAGCGCAACACCACTTTTCTTGGCCCGATGCCCAATATCTTTGTATGAAGCCTTCTATCGATTATCAATCGGACATCCGGCTCAACGTCCAATCTCCTAACATGATTTCTTCCAATACTACGCTAATTTATCCTATGTCAACTATCTAATTCTGATCGATAGTAGACCTGTGTTACTCAAAATGTAATTAGACAATAAAATACAATCAATTAGTTTCATCATCAAAATCCAAGACCCAATAGTGAGTGCTTAGTACAGAGTTCACCTAGTTTCTCAAGGACCATGGGATTCTGTCCTAATGGACACATCCTTATACACCCTAGCTCAATGGTGTATCCGAAAGGAGGAATCACATCTTGTTTGATATGGAGTGGTCCCTGATGAGTTTCGTCAACCTACCCATCTCATTCTGGGGATACGCTCTAGAATCCACAGCTTATCTTCTAAATAGAGTTCCAACTAAATTGGTAGTATCTACACCATATGAGATATAGAAAGGGAAGCTCGATCTTAAGGTTGTTAAGATTTGGGGCTGCCCTACCCACATTAAGAGATATAATCTTGATAAGTTGGAATTCAGGATGGAACAACGTAAGTTCATGGGATACCCTAAGGAAACTTGTGGGTATTATTTCTATCACCTCGAGGACCAAAAGGTCTATGTAGCCAAGAGAGTAGTATTCCTTAAGAAGGAACACATTCTTAGTGGAGACAATGGGAGCATGATAGAATTGAGTGAGATTGGAGAACCTAGCTTAAGCAACATTCCATAACCAGAATTTGTTCAGGTATCTAGCACACAAGTTTCAACTTTATATAGGTTCGATAGAGTATCTCATCCTCCTGAGAGATATGTGGGACATATTAGAGGAGATAATGTTGAGGATATTGATCCTCAGACCTATGAGGAGGCTATTACAAGTATAGACTCTGGGAAGTGGTGAGAAGCCATGAATTCAAAGATGGATTCCATATACTTCAACAAGGTTTGGAACCTAGTTAATACACCCAAGGGTATCATACCCATTGGCTATAAGTGGATCTTCAAGAAGAAGATCAGGGTAGATGAAAAAGTAGAGACCTATAAAGCAAGGCTAGTGACTAGGAGGTCTTGTCAAAGCTAAGGTGTTAACTATGGCAAAACCTTCTCACTCATAGCTATGCTAAAATCTATCCGAATTCTATTGACTATTGTAGCACACTTTGATTATGAAATCTGACAGATGGATGAGAAAATCGCTTTTTGCAATGGCAACCTCAAGAAGGATGTGTATATGATACAACCTAAGAGATTCATATCCAAAGACAATCCAAATAAGGTGTGTAGGTTACTTGGGTCCATTTATGAATTGAAGCAAGCTTCCCAAAGTTGGAACATAAGATTTGATGAGATGATCAGATCTTATGATTTCATTAAGAATGAATATGAGCCTTGTTGGGATCTAGAGCGACATTAAGAGGGAGGTGAGTTAGTACAGTGGTTAAGTACGCCAGATTTTGATGATTTAAAATAATTTCAGAAAACCTCATGCTTTAAAAACTATGTTTCGATGAAATCCAGTGTTGATTGCGTTTAGACTCAAAATGATTTGTAAGAAGGAGATGAGGAAGTGGAGTAGCAAGTAAATAAGTTTTGCTAAAATATAAAGAGTAATAAGTAAATGCAAACTTGATTTTTATAGTGGTTCAGTCATACGACCTATGTCTGCTCCCGATTCCTCTTCTCTTGAGGCCACCGGCTTTTCCATTAGTTGTCTTTCTTCCAACGGGTGAAGACAAGCTCCCTTATAGTGCTCTCTCCTTTTGATGAACTTAAGAGGTAATCATTATAAGAACTTCACTCTGACATATCAAGTCTTCCTCCAACGAGCTTTCAATGAACTTCCGGCAGTCTTTCGACGAACCCTTGGACACCATTCTACAGACTCCCGGCAAGCTCTTGGACTTTACGATGATCTTGAAGAGTTCTGACTGTTGAATCTCAGATTTTAATGATGAAGTAAATTGATAGGTTATTTGATCTAATTCATATTATTAAGCTAAGTGTGTAGGATTAACTACGATAGCAATGAAGACATAAAGTAAATTATTGGAAGTCCGAAGGATCGTCAGAAGTGCTACCGGAACTGAACGAGAATGTATCGAGGACTTGTCGAAGGTTTCGAAATTTCACCAGAAGGTTCATTAGAGGTTTATGGAGCTCACCAAGAAAGTTTAGAAGCTTTCTAGAAGATTCATCGGAACTCGCCATAAAGTCCGGAAGCCTGCAAGAAGTCCACCGGAAGATATCTGAGGGTGTGTCAGAAGTCCGCCAGAAGTTCATCAGAAGCTCGCCGGAAAAAGACTCGACATCACTAGATTATAATCTGCTTAGAAATATATTTTAATTTTATAATTAGCACATAATTAGAGTTAAGATTAGGTGATAATCCTAATCAACCATTGTAGGGGCCAACTTGATCTTAATTGGACTGGATTGGGCCGGATTCAGGGCCCATTCAATAGTGCTGGACCATGTCTGGCGGTGGCACTACCCTGGGAACTAGTTCCCAAGTGGTTTAGGCGGTGGTACTACCCTTGCTCAGTGGTAGTACCCTTGATAGTTATTACCTATCAGCGGTGGTACTACCCTTGCTCAGTGGTGGTACCGCTAATAGTTATTACCTATCAATGGTGGCATTGCTTGACAAGCGGTGGTACCGCCCCTCCATAGAGTCTGAAGACCCTGTCAAGCGGGAGTACTACCAGACTAGGTGGTGGTATCGCCTAGTACACTTACAGATCAGGGTTAATTAGTGGTGGTACCACCAATGCTAGGCAGTGGTACCGCTAGTACTTGAAAATCTGAGATGTGACTCTTTTTGGCTCCAATTCTGAAGCCAATTGAGTCTATAAATACCTCTTATTTTTCAGTTGGCTAAGGACATTGAGAAGTGATAAAAACTAAGTCAAAGCTCTAGCAAAATTGCATTCAATAGCTTAAGTGTTCACCTCCCAAGTCTCATTTGTAAAAAGTTCTATAAGAGAGTGTGAACTACTTGTAAAAGTTTGTAAGAGGGGTGGTTGGTCCTTTCCCTTCAAGAAGAATTGATAGTGGAAGTTGGGAACCTCATCGAAGGAGGTTTCGGAAGTAGATATAGGTCATTTGATTGAACCACTATACATCGCTACGTATTTTTATTGATGTGTGAGTTTTTAAATTGCTGTATTTCAATCTTTACTTAGCTACAATCTCTCGATCTCTTCCTCTCTACTTTTTGTCGTATTCACTCGAATCACTTTGCTAAAATCATTTTCGTTGAACTGAAACTTCTTAATGCACAACTCTTTCCTTAATCATTTTAAATTTATGATTTTTATCTATTGTACTAATTCACCCCCCTCTTAGTATCACTTTAGATCCTAACACCGACGAGCTTCTTCGGCAAGCTCTAATCTTTCTCGGCAAGCTCTGCGAACTCCTGACGAATCTTTTCGATGAACTTCCAAAAACCCTTCGGCAAGCTCCCTACTCATTCTCGGCTAGTTCCGACAACACTTCCAATGAACCCTCGGACTTCCATCGAACTCTTGAACTCTCAATGATTCGATCGCACTTGACTCTTACACTTTGTTTCACTTTATGTTTTTAATGTTATTGTAGTTAATTATGCACACTAAGTAAATCTTAACCCTACTTCGATCTAGATAATTATTACATGAATAAACATCTTATTGCCCGACACGTCATTGGTCGGCGCTTCGTCCAGTTCTTCAGTGCACCGTCCTTAGCGCAACACCACTCTTCTTGATCCAATGCCCGATGTTCGAAGCCTTCTACCAATTGTCGATCGGACCTCCGGCTCCATGTTCAATCTCCTGACATGATTTCCTCTGATGCAAC
This sequence comes from Musa beccarii, assembly GCA_024322285.1. NCBI lineage: Eukaryota > Viridiplantae > Streptophyta > Magnoliopsida > Zingiberales > Musaceae > Musa > Musa beccarii. Next base: position 22,966,422 of record CM044396.1, read on the forward strand.
GCCGATTCATCCTGTGCCAACTGTTTAACCCTGATCGATAGTAGACCTGCATCACTCAAAATGCAGTTAGACAACAAAACACTATCAATTAGTTTCATCATCAAAATCCGAGATTCAACAATCTCTCCCTTTTTGATGATGACAACTAATTGATGACGAAGTTAACCTTAACTCCTAGAGTTTAGCCAAACTTCCCCTATCAATATGCCATATTGATAGAAACCTTGGATTATTCCAAATCCAAGTAACATTCATCACATGTTATCAAAAATATTATGCAAATATATAAAAATATTCAATACAACATATATTGCATGAAATCATCAATCTAATTCTCCTCCTTTATTATCAACAAAAAGGAAAAGTTGCATCTTAACTAGTTTTAATGATGTGTTAGTTTTTAATATACTAGCAAGATTTACAATATTTATGCATAGATTTACAACATTCAATCATAACAAGTTTTAATTTCAATTTTCAAGCTAAAGATTTGCAACATACATCACTTTGAACATGCAAGCTAATAGTATTCAAAGATGTGCAAGTTTGCTTCTTGAGATGTACAAGTTTGCACTTTTCTTTCTAAAGATAGGCAAGATAGTAATTTTTCATTCGCATCTTGATATGTGCAAGTTGCACTTTCTTTGCTTCCTTTGCGATATGCATACAATTTTGTTGAATCTTGGATTTTGATGATGAAACTAATTGATTATGTTTTATGGTCTAACTGTATTTTGAGTTACATAGGTCTACTATCGATCAGGATTAGACAGTTGATGCTGAAGAAATTGACGTTGCGCCGGGTGATCACGTTAGGATATTGGATGTCGAGCCGGAGGCCCGGTTGACAATCAGCAGAAGGCTTTGGACATCGAACATCGAGCCAAGAACAGCAGAGTTGCACCAAGGATATCAGGATTGTGGAGGTCAACTATCGATTGGGCAATAAGCCACAAGAGAGGACGATGCACCGAAGAATCAGACGAAGCACCGACTAATGACGTGCCGGGTAATTGAATGTCAATTCACGTTGTAATAACTGTCTAGATCGAAGTAAAGTTTTTGTTTGTATATGTGCAGGATTAATTATGATAACGATGAAGATGTAAAGCAAAACAAAGTGCTGGAAGACAAGTGTGATGGATCATTGGGAGTTCGAGAGTTTGATGAAAGTCCAAAGATTCATTAGGAGTGCTACCGGAATTGGCCGAGAACGAGTAGGGAGCTTGCCGAAGGGTTTTCAGAAGTTCGCTGGAAGGTTCATCAAAAATTTACGAAGCTTGCCAAGAAAGATCGAAGCTTGCCAAAGAAGCTCGTTGGAATTCGCCTAGATCATCGTGAAGTCCAGGAGCTTGTCAGTAGTCCGCAGAATGGTTTTCGAGGGTTCATCAGAAGACCACCGGAAGTTTATCAGAAGAAGTCTTGACTTGTCGGACTTTGTAATAGCTTAGAAAATATCTTTAATTTCATAGTTAGCACGTTAATTTGGGTTAGGATTAGGTGTTAATCCTATAACCCAAGTAGTGGCCAATTGGGCCCGATAATGGACTGGTTTGGGCCGAGTTTAAGGCTCAACCAGTGAGCTGGAAGTGCCAAGACGGTGGCACCACCCAGGACCCAAGAGCCCAGGTGGTGGCACTACCTGGCTGGGGTGGTGGCACCGCCCAGTACACTATTAGTGATAGACTGACAGGCGGTGACACCGCTAGCACCGAGAAAATTGAAAGTGATTCAAATTTGGGCTCCAAATTTGAATCCTCTTGAGGCCTATAAATACCCCTCACATCCATAGTTCAAATACACACAAAAACTAAGAAAGAAGAAGGGAAAACTTTGTTGAAATTGTGTCAAAACCTTCCCTCTTATTCCAAAGTGTGATCTAGCCTTAGAGAGGGTTGAGAGGCCTTATAAGGATTACCTCTTAAGTCCGTCAAAAGGAGAGAGTTGTAAGGGAGTTGATCCTCGCCCGATGGAAGGAGAATAGCTAGTGGAAAAGCTGATGGCCTCAAGTGAAGAGGAATCGGGAGTGGACATAGGTCATATGACCGAACCACTATAAATCAGTTTGCGTTTATATTCTTGCTACTTTACTACAAGCCATCTTCACTTTGATACTCTACCTTCTTATCTCCTTCTTACGAATCAATTTACTTCTAAAGCATCTTTCGTTGTGGATTTAATCGAAGCATAATTTTCAATGTACGAAGTTTTTGAAAGTTGCTTTAAATTATCAAATTTATCATTCTTAACCGTTGCACTAATTCACCCCCCCTAGTGCCGCTCGATCCCTAACAATTGATATCAGAGCCTCGTTATTTCTCTTTCGGATTCGCACCCATGAGAAATGGCTCTTAATGGCTTTCAAGAGGGTTTTTCGATTGTTCATCCACTGTTCTTTAACGGTTCGGACTACACATATTGAAAAACTCGAATGAGAGTTTTCTTGATTTCTCAAGATTTAAACTTATGAAATATTATTAAAAACAGCTTTCAACTTTCCTTTAAACTAACGAATGAATGGTCAGACTTAGAGAAATAATCTTTTTCTTTAAATGCAAAGGCTATGAATGCCTTATTTTGTTCTTTAGACAAAAACGAGTTCAATCGGATATCTACATGCGAAACGACTTTTGATATTTGGCAAACACTTGAAATCACGCACGAGAGAACTAATAGAGTTAAAGACTCAAAAGTAAACTCTTATTGCATAATTTTGAGCTCTTCCAAATGACACTAAGTGAGACTATCGATGATATGCTCTCCCGTTTCTCGGATGTCATCAATAGTCTTAAAGCTCTTGGTAAATATTTTTTGAATTTTGAACTCACTAATAAGATTCTAAGATCCCTTCCAAAAAGGTGAGATCCTAAAGTAATGATGATATAAGAAACTAAAGATTTAAATGATTATCCTATTGAAGAACTTATTGATACTTTAATGACATATGAAATGAGTTTCTTGGAATATATTGAACATGATGAACTCATGAATCACCTTCCAAAGAACAGGAAGGATTTGAAACTTTGGACAAATGAATACCACTTGAGTGATGACTCAAGTAATGAGAAAATTGAACATATAATAATGAATGTTAACAAGTTCATTAAATAAAAATCTAAAATTGAAAATGAACTTGAATGAAAGAAGAGGCCACCAATGAAGAAGAAGAAAGCTCACCAAGAAGAATCAAGTAAAGAAGAGGCAAACTACGCTTTGATGGTTTTCGACAACAAGGTAAGAAACTCATCCGAAATGTTTGTACATTGTTATGAAATTACTTGATATATTTTTCATGAATTTCTTAACTTAGTTAGTAGGAAATAAATAATTTTTCAAAAAATATATCATGCTTTTCTTTCTAGTATTTTTGAAAAGTAAAAAAAAATTAAAATGATACTTGCATGATTTGTGATATTGCCTAGGATTAATCCATGGATGTGTATCTTGATGTTTTATATTTCATTTCTAAACATAATGTTTGATCTTTAAATTTTTGTATCATGCTTACTGAGGAATTGAAATGATGAAGATTAAAATCCTATATTTTGGAATAATGTATATTTGGACTTGATGGTTTTCATGACGAAAATTATATTTCACATTTATAAAATGATGTACGATTTTAGCAAAAATTTGAGCATGGATTATCTTGTTATAATAAATAAAAAAAGAATTAAAATGATTTTGATGATTCATTATGAAAATATGCTTAATGATTGTATCATACTTGATGACCTGAAATCTCATATTTTGAAATAATGTGTATGGTAAATCCATGAATCTTAATGGTTTTGATGATGCTTTCGGTTTTAAAAATGATGCATGGTCTTTACATGATAATTTGAACATGCTCACATGAAATCAATTGCATGAAATGAAAATGCATCTTTGAATTCATTTTATGAATCTTGTGGATTTTTTGAAAATAATCATGATGAATGCAATGAAAATAAATGAATCTCATGTTTTTTTTTGGTCTTAACGATTTCTCATGAAACTTGCTTTTCGGACCTATATAAATAAAAACATAAGCATGCTTATATGAAGGATCAAATCACTTAAATTGAAACACATAAAAAAAGGGAGAGAAAATGCACTATCATGTGCTTTATGTGTAATGCTTTTGATCTTAATGGGTTTAATGACAAACTTATATTTTGAATTTATACAATGATGACTTTCATATAAATATTTGTACATACCTTATGAAATCATCATTGATAATGATGAAATAAAAATATTAAAATTTTGTTGTCATGCTTAATGATTTTATGATATCATGAGAATTTAAAGTTGTTATATCTTGATGATAAACTCATGTTTGGTTTTAAAATTTGATACTCATCTTTTGAAACACGAGTACACTTATATGAAACAAACAACTTAAAATAAAATACATTATCATGATAAATTGAATCTCATGTCTTAAAATAATGTGTTATATTTTTGTCTTGATGATATATATAATGAAGCTTGCCTTTCATTTTTGAATACTTATTTTGATTTGGCATAAAAAGACAAATGATGAATCCATGTATACTAAGTTCATATAAGTCTCTTGAATCTCGAGAATGATTTTGATAATCTAATTATGAGTTTCGAGTTGACAAAATGAGTTTGAATGATTTTATGACTCCTCACTTGATCTCTTGAAATCATGACTTTAAATTCTTGACTTGAGATATTTTTGTGAATCAAAATACTTTCCTCTATGATTACTTCTTTTTATTATTTACCAAAGAGGAAAACAATTTAAATCCATGTCATTTATGAATCTCATAAACTATGTTAATGATTTTGATGATTCGAACTTGAATGAGCTTTATCACAATCCAAGTCTTGATATCTTGATATTTGATACTTGGAATTCTTATGCATGAATCAAGTGGTTTGGAACTCAAATGAATCACTTATCGACATTTACAATTGTGATATATTTTATCCTTCAAATGTGATCTTGTTGGCCTGAAATACTTTTTGGAATTTTTGACATGATTTTTCTCTGCCTTGATGTAAGAGAAATTTGCTTTATGATGAATCATTACTAAAAGGATTTGTCAAATGAATCATGTCCCTCTTGATTTTCTTGAGCTTTAATTTCATATCTTTCATGACTTAAAAATGACATGATTACTTTGGTTTGCTTTCATGAATTCTTTGCATCTATGGCTTGTATGCATCATGTGAAAATTTGAAATATTGGTTGATGTAAAATAATAATTGAAATTTTTAGCCATTGAGTCTTCTCTTCTTTTTGACAATGACAAAGAGGGAGTTAGCATACTAGCTTGGATATCACAAGAGAAAGTGGCAAACAATAGCTAGCTAGAAATTGCAAAAATACAAAACTTCAACTTCTCAAAATGAGAAGAAAGAAATTGCAAAGTTATATTATTTTTTAAACTCATGAGCTTGCATGGTTAAAAATGTTGTAAATTTTATAAAAATTACTAGCTCATTGTAAACAAAAAGTTGATAGCTTGCAAAGGCGAAACTTAGTTACAAAAGAGAAGAATTGAAAGGAAGCTAGCTTGCGTATCGCAAAATATGTTAGCTTGCTTATCATTATTGATTGCTTGCTTATCATCTTTTTCCCTCATATCATGGTTTTTGACTCCCTTGAATTCATTGCTTAATATGTTGAAAATTCATGTTGCAAATTTGTTATTTTGTCATGATGAAAGCATTGATGTAAAAGACTATTTGTACTCCACTTCTATTTGTCAATGACAAAGGGGGAGCAACGATTACAATCTTGCAATCTAAAGAGAAGAAAAGTGCAAACTTGCTGTGATGAATTGCAAGAAGCAAGTGATGGATTGCTATGCTTGGACATCCTTAAAAAACTTGCTATGAATGAATATTGTAAATCTAGCTTATATGTTGACTTGCATATCTTTTAAAGTAGCTAGAGTTACTTCTCCTTTTTGTTGATGACAAAGGGGGAGAAATAGATTGATGACTTGATGCATTGAATTGAATATTTTATATATTTACATGATAAATTGATGATTCTCATAATTTGTGATGAATGTTACTTAGATTTAGGATAATCCAAGTGTTCTATCAATGGCATATTGATAGGGGGGAGTTTAGTTAAACTCTAGGGAGTTAAGGTTAACTCCGTTAGTCATCAATTAATTATCATCATAAAAAAGGGGGAGATTGTTGAATCTCAAATTTTGATAATAAAACTAATTGATTGTGTTTTATGGTCTAACTGCGTTTTGAGTTACATAGGTTTACTATCGATCTGGATTAGACAGTTGACACTAGAGGAATTGACGTTGCACCGGGTGATCATGTCAGGATATTGGATGTCAAGCCAGAGGTCCGGTCGACAATCGATAGAAGGCTTTAGACGTCGAGCATCAGACCAAGAAGAGCGGAGTTGCGTCAAGGATATCGGGGTTGCGGAGGTTAATCGTCAATTGGGCAACAAACCGCAAGAGAGGACGATGCGCCGAAGAATCGAATGAAGCACCGACCAATGTCGTGCCAGGCAACTGAATATCAATTCACGTTGTAATAACTATCTAGATCGAAGTAGAGTTTTTATTTGTGTGTGTGCAGGATTAACTATGATAACGATGAAGACATAAAGCGAAACAAAGTGCCAGAAGATAAGTGTGATGGATCGTTAGGAGTTCGAGAGTTCGATGGAAGTCCGAAGATTCATTGGGAGTACTGTTGGAACTGGCCGAGAACGAGTAGGGAGCTTGCCGAAGGGTTTTCGAAAGTTCGTTGGAAGGTTCATCGAAAGTTCGCGGAGCTTGCCAAGAAAGATCGGAGCTTGCCAAAAAAGCTTGTTGGAACTCGCCAAGATCATTGTGAAGTCTAGGAGCTTGCTGGGAATCCGTAGAATGGTTTCCGAGGGTTCATCGGAAGACCATCGGAAGTTTGCCGGAAGCTCGCCGGAAGAAGTCTTGACTTATCAGACTTTATAATAGCTTAGGAAATATCATTAATTTCATAGTTAGCATGTTAATTTGGGTTAGGATTAGGTATTAATCCTATAACACAAGTAGAGGCCAAGTGGGCCCGATAACGGATTGCTTTGGGCCCAACCAGTGAGCTGGAGGTGCTTGGGCGGTGGCACCGCCTAGGACCCGAGTGCCCAGGCGGTGGCACCGCCTGGTTGGGGCAGTGGCATCGCCCAGCACTCGAGAGCCCAAGTGGTGGCACCATCGGGCTGGGCGGTGGCACCACCTAGTACACTGTCAGTGACAGACTGACAGGCGGTGGTATTGCCAGCACCGAGAAAACCAAAAGTGATTCAAATTTAGGCTCCAAATTTGAATCCTCTTGAGGCCTATAAATACTCCTCTCATCCATAGTTCAAATACACACAAAAACTGAGAAAGAAGAAGGAAAAACTTTGTTGAAATTATGTCAAAACCTTCCCTCTTATTCTAAAGTATGATCTAGCCTTAGAGAGGGTTGAGAGGCCTTGTAAGGGTTACCTCCTAAGCCCGTCAAATGGAGAGAGCTGTAAGAGAGTTGATCCTCACCCGTTGGAAGGAGGATAGCTAGTGGAAAAGCCGGTGGCCTCAAGTGAAGAGGAATTGAGAGTGGACGTAGGTCGTATAACCGAACCACTATAAATCGATTTGCGTTTATATTCTTGTAATTTACTTTACTACAAACCATCTTCACTTTGATGCTCTGCCTTCTCATCTCCTTCTTATGAATTAATTTACTTCTAAAGCATCTTTCGTTGTGGATTTAATCGAAGCATAATTTTCAACATACGAAGTTTTCGAAAGTTGTTTTAAATCACCGAATTTATCATTCTTAACCACTGCACTAATTTACCCCACCCCCTCTCTTAGTACCACTTGATCCCTAACAAATTTGTGTAAAGATTTTCATCACTTTAAATATACAAACTAAATTTTCATTACAACATACAAGCATAGAAGCATAGCAAGTATAGGATTACAAATTTTCTAAGTTTTGTAATTTTTGCTTCTATTGAGATAGCAAGTTCTTTTGAGCTAGCAAATTTTTTCATTGAAGTATACAAGCTAGTAAAAACTTTCTCCCCTATTTGTTTTTGTCAAAAAGAAGGGAGGACTCGATAGCTAAAAATTTTAATCATTATACAAGCCATATACGTAAAGAATTCATGAAAGATATCAATAAGGATCAATTCAAGAATACTAAAGATATTATTCATGGTTCATTAATATTTTTTCTAATGAGATCAATATCAAGATTCATGAGGTAGTAAATAGCAAAAAGAGCTACTTGAATGATCCTCATCAAGATCACATTTTAAAAATATTTCAAGTATCAAATATTGAGATATCAAGACTTGGATTGTTTCCTTCCTTTTTTACAATAACTTTTCATATCATTTAAATTTGCACCAATCAATCATTCAATCATCACATGATGCATATAAGGCATAAATGAAATAATATCATGAATACCAAAAGTTATAAATCCAAGAAGTCTATGAACCATTTCAATAAATTTCCTTTTTAGCAAGTAACTTAAAGAATTCTTAGGAGTTAAAGAATCATAGGCATTAAGTATAGAGAACATGATTCACTTTGATATGTCTTTTCTTTGTAAATTGCACAAGAAACTCAAGAGATCAAATAGGACATCTTGATTCTCAAGAAAAATCTCAAGTATCAAATGACGAGAATTCAAAATCATGAAAATGAAATTTCGAGTAACAAATAAAGAATTATTGATTTATGTATTCAAACTATCATTACTCATCATATATAATTTCAAAAGGTTCTCAACCATGATCCAAAACATTCATTTTCAAGCCATGATAAAGAAGAATAAATCATTGATTCAATCATATCATGCCATGAATTTCAAAAGACATCTTAAGTTATTAAGATCATGAATTCATAAAGATTCAAGTATTGAGTTCTGATAAATCAAAAAACAAATTACATTTTATTTGAAAAAAATTCTCTTTTGATAGCCAGAAGAAGCATGATAAATGATCTTGATATATAAAAAACTTCAAGTTATAATTGTCAAGATCATGATTTCAATAAAATTTCTTTATAGCAAAATGAAATCTTTTAGAATTTGATTCAAGCATTATATATATCTCAAAAAGTCATAATTCCAAGAGATTAAGAGAGGAGTCAAGAATCATTAAAAGAAAAATCATTCAAGTTCAATTCGACAACTCTATACTTATTATTAAAATTATTTTCATAGATTCATATAAATGGATTCTTTAACACATCATCAAAATCTCATTCATAATTCAAGCGATTCACAAAATATCATAAAAGAATTCATCACTTGTCTTTCATGGAAAAATTAAAAACTTTTAGAGTTAGTAAAACATGCATTTCTATTTTATGATTTACTTCATATTGATGTATGTTTTTGACACAAAATGAATTATCATGATAATTGCATCTCATGCTTGTACACCTAACAAGATAAAATCAATGAATATTTATCTTGATGATTTTATATTTTAAAAGTATGAATGATGAGCGAATCTTATATCTTGGACAAATGTATGTATAAATGCTTGGCTTTCGTATAAGATTTTTTTTTTTAGAATGTTTTATGGTATCATGCTTGATGATCCATGAGGATTTGAAATAATAACCTGAAATCTCATATTTTGAAACAACGTGTTTGTCTTGATGATCTTCATGATGATATTGGTTCCAAACATGATGCTTGACAATTTCATATCATGCATGAGGATTTGAAAATTGAAATCCTACATTTTGGAATAATGTGTTGATGGCTTTGACGAAATTTGTATGATGATGCTTGTCTTTATGAAATAAATTGTAAAACTAAAAGACTTAACCAACATAACTTTCCAAATGAAAGAAAAGTGGTTTTGATAATGCTTTCGACTTCCAACATGATGCATGGCTTTTATATGAAAACTTGAACATGCTTATATGAGGTCAACCACATAAAATAAAACACATAAAAATTAAAAATATGATATCATGATGTTTTATTTTTTATGTGTTTGCTCTTGATCACTTTTATCATGAAATTTTTAGATGTCGTGTCCTATTTTGGTCTTGATAATGAAACTTGTGTTTCGGTTTTGAATTTGACACATATCTTTTATACAAAAAGACTTGAGCATGCTTACATGTAATCAATCTATATTGCTCTTAATAAATCTATATGGAAATCATAAATATACATTCAATTTATCATGATAATTGATTTTTGTGTTAAAAACCATGCGTCTTATTTATGTTATTTTAAACTGAAAGCAATACAAATCCATTAAGATACACATGCAAGTATTATTTTAATTTTTTTAAAATACTAGAAAGAAAAGCATGATATAATTTTTAAAAATATATATATTTTAATTTCCTACCAACTAAACTAAGAAACTCATGAAAAGATTATGTAATTTCAAAACAATGTAACAACAATTTGGATGAGTTACTTACATTGTAGTCGAAGGCCATCAAAGTGTCTTTTGTCTCTTCTTTACTTGATTCTTCTTTGCGAGCCTTCTTCTTCTTCTTTGGCCTCTTTCTCCATTCAAGTTCATTTGTATTTTTTAATTTTTATTTAATGAGCTTTTTAAAATTCATTGTTATGTGTTCAATGTCCTCTTCATTGTCCTCATCACTTGAGTCATCACTCAAGTGGCATTCTTTTATCTGAAGTTTCAAATCCTTTCTATTCTTTAGAAGGTAGTTCATATGCTCATCAAGTTCAATATATTCTAAGAAACTCATTTCATATATTATCAATGAGCAAATAAGTTTTTCAATAAGCAAATTATTTATATCTTTAGCCTATTATATTGTTGTTACTTTAGGATCCCACCTTTTTTGAAGGGATCTTAAAATCTTGTTTATGAGATCAAAATCCAAAAAATATTTATCAAGAGCTCTTAGACTACTGACGACATCTGTAAAATGGGTGTACATGTCATCGATAGTCTTGCTTGGTTCTATTCGAAAAAGCTTAAAATTATGCAATAAGAGGTTTACTTTCGAGTCTTTGACTATACTAGTTCCCTCATGTGTGATTTTAAGTATGCGCCAAATATCGAAAGCTATTTCGCAAGTTAAAATCTGATTAAATTCATTTTTATCTAAGGCATAAAATAAGACATTCATAGCCTTTGCATTTAACGAAAAAGATTTTCTCTCTAATTCTAACCATTCATTCATCAGTTTAGAGGGAAGTTGAAAATTATTTTCAATAATATTTCATAAATTCAAATTTAAAGAAATCAAGAAAACTCTCATTCGAGTTTTCTAATATATGTAGTCCGATCCATTAAACAACGGTGGACGAATGATTGAAAAACCCTCTTAAAAGCCATGAAGAGCTATTTCTTGTGGGTGTGAATCCAAAAGAGAAACAACGTGGCTCTGATACCAATTTTTGGGATTTAGAGTGGCACTAAGAGGGGAGGAGGGAGGGGATTAGTGCAGCGGTTAAGTACGATAAATTTTGATAATTTAAAATGTTTTTGAAAAACCTCATACATTGAAAACTACGTTTCAATGAAATCTGGTTTCGATTGCATTTAGACTTAAAATGATTTGTAAGAAGGAGATGAGAAAATAGAGTAGCAAGTAAATAAGGTTTGCTAAAATATCAAGAAAAATAAGTAAATGCAAACCTAATTTTTATAGTAGTTCGGTCATACGACCTGCGTCCACTCCCGATTCCTCTTCTCTTAAGGCCATCGGCTTTTCTACTAGTTGTCTTCCTTCCAACGGGTGAAGACAAGCTCTATTATAGCACTCTCTCCTTTTGACGGGCTTAGGAGGTAACCCTTACATGCATTTCACTCCTCTCTTTCGGTGGAATGCAAATGAGAACTAGAGGAGGGATGTTTAGAAGGATTTTTACAGCGTTTTGTTCCTTTCAAAATATCTGGGCTTGTGTATGTAACCCAGGGATGGGAGGGGTATTTATAAGCTCCAATTTAATTTAAACTTGGAGCCAAAAACATTTTCATCTTGGGTTTATCGGGTACTAGTGGTACCACCGCCTGTCACTAGCGGTACCACTACCAGTTTGACACTGACAGTGGGAGATACCATCGCCTGGTACTATCGCCTGACACACTGCCATCGTCAGTGTATTACGTGATACCACTACCCAGTTCATCCTAGGGAGCTAGACCTGGGGCGATGCCACTGCCCTAGTTTGGCGGTGCCACCGCCAGACAAAGTCTAGTACTTCTGGTTAGGCCTTAAACCTGGTTTAAACCAGTCTATTATCGGGCCCAGTTGGCCCCTATCAAGGTTATATGATTAACACCTAATCATAACCATAATTACGTACTAACTATGAAATTAAAGATATTTCCTAAGCTAATACAAAGTCTGACACATCAAGTCTTCCTCCGGCAAACTTCCGGCGGTCTTCCGACGAACCCTCAAACACCATTCTACGGACTCCCGATAAGCTCCTGGACTTTACGATGATCTTGAAGAGTTCTGACGAGCTTCTTCGGTAAGCTTCGATCTTTCTTAATGAGCTCCACGAACTTCTGACAAATCTTTTCGGCGAACTTCTGAAAAACCTTCGGCAAGCTCCCTACTCATTCTCAACTAGTTCCGATAGCACTTCTGACGAACCCTCAAACTTTCGTTGAACTATCGAACCCCAACGATTCGTCATATTTGTCAGAACTCCTTCTGACTTAGTGAATTATTATCTCTATAATAATTCACCTAACTCATTGACTACGGACGTACCAGGCCACAACGCCATAGCCCCTAGATGATACAGGGGAATCTAATCCTTTAGACCTATCTGTCCTCAGTTACCATGTATCTATAGTCCCTCATCCATCCAATATCCCAAAGACCCTATACTGGGCATGGTGCTGTAAAGCCCATACGGTCTCTCCTCGAGTCTTGCTCTTGTCGGATTCTCCTGGAGAACTCTTTCTCTCTCAATCCGAATAACCTTGGCCAAGGATTTGTTCGAGCAAGAACACATGTGATATTCCTCTCATGATACCGAGAGTGGATGATCCTCTATTGACACTCAATAGCCCTTGTAAGGTTAGCTATCACTCCCAATAACCAGCTGTATTAGATCTGGGACTTTCTAAACCTATAAGTCCAGTATCAAAGAGTGGAGTACTCGTACAAGACATCCTTGGTGTCTCAAGTCTAAGGACCAGATACACTACTGGGACTACGGAATCACTGTTTGACGTGAGGTATCAATAACCATCTAGCATTCTGTAGGCGGATCAATCAGTGAACTCATTCCCCAATGAGCACCTGCACTGTATCCTTAGTGTCCCCATACGAGTAGCTATGAGACCAGCTACCTTCATCATATGGACGGGTATACAGCACACCAGTCTATCCAGTTATCTCGATCTCCTTCTCGAGTAACCTATGACCAGGATAATTTAGGGTCTGTGTTTAAAGGTGAATCGGTCTCATTATCGTGATCTCATCACGATCCGATTCCCATTGCACAGATCCAAGGACATCACAATATATGCAACACGCAAGATAAAGTGATAAAACGCCTAATAATAAGCAAAGAGAAAAGGTGCATATCAAGTCGCAAGTGCCATCACTCATATGATTGCCTTGCAGGGCACATATGACTAGCAGCCACCACTAGACAAGTTCGAGGTTATTGTTTGGGCTATTAGTCTGACCCAAACTAGTCCTGATTCGGGCCCAATTGGCCCCTAATTGAGTTAGTGGAATTACCTCCCAATCCTAACTTAAACTAAGCCCTAACCATGGCAATTAAGATATTAACAAAGCAAATTAAGTCTGATATGTCAAATGTTCTTTTGGCGAAATCCTAGTAAGCTTTTGGTGATCTTCCAATGAACTTTCGACGGACTCTTGGTGATCTTCCGTTGGACTCCTGGCAAGCTCTTAAACTCTCGATGATCTTCTTGGCAAAACTTCGATGAGCTTCACTTCGAGTTCCCGACAAACTTCTCGGCGAGCTCCAACAAACTCTTGACGAACTTTTCGACAAGCTCCCGACAAATTTCTCGGCGAGCTCTAACAAAACTCCCAATGAACTTCTCAATGAACTCCCGACAAACTCTCAATGGACTCCTGATGAATCATCTGATCTTTGACTCTAGCATAATATCTGCTTTATGCCTTATTCATGATCGTAGTTAATCCTGCGACACTTTTCTCAACATATGGAGATCAATAATTTATTAATTGATTTCATCATCAAAATTTGAGATTTAACTATCTCTCCCTTTTTGATGATGACAACCAATTAATGATGAAGTTAGCCTTAACTCCCTCTATCTATATGTCATACTTGAGAAAAAATAAACTTAAATTCACAACCTTTGAATTCAAGCTTTAACTAGTTTTAATAAAAAATTTTATGCATTGTGTATCATTACAATTTCAAGTTATCAAGGTGTAACATGAACAATTTCATGTATGATACTAGAAACATACATGATGCCAAGCATTCATCATTTAAGCATGATACTAAGCATGATACCAAGCATTCATCATGATACCAAACATTTAAGCATGAAAACAAAATTTATCATTTCAAACATTCATTTTGATGCCATTTCATATATTTAAGCATGATGCTAAACATGATACTAAACATTATGATACCAAGCATATATCAATTTCTCCCCCTTTGTCATCAATAAAAAGGAAATGTGCAAATATTTGACATCATTACACCAAACACGCAAGATAGTTTTACACCATTGTGATAGCAACGTTTGTTTTTTTAAATCAGCAAGCTAGCAAAATCTTTACAAGATAGCAACTTTTACTTTTAGATATGCAAACTAGCACTACTCTTGCTAGCACTTCTCTTTAGATGTGCAAGGTTCTTCTTGGGATGTACAATCAGTTTTTAGTATGTCCCCTTCATCATACAAAAAAAGAAAAGAAAAAGGAGAAGGGAGGAATTCATTCATCATGAGAAAAATCAAGCTGTCGAATATCCATGAATCAAACTTCTACTTTCATAGAAAGAGAGTGAAGGGATTCATCACATAAAAAATCAAAATGTGTACAATCAAGGTTCATGAATAAAATCCTTATTTTTGTAAATAGAACAAGGGTTCATAGTAAATGATCATTGCACAAAAATCAAGTATACCAAAAAGCCTATGAATAAAACTTCTTCTTTCATAAGTATAGGAGGGGTTATAGGAAAGGCTCATCGAATGACGGAACAAGTGTATCAAAAATCCATGAATGAGATCGCAAGAAGAAGATAGGAAATGAACTCAATAAAAGCTCCATTTTCAAAAATCCAATAAATATATACAAGAAACTCATGCATTCGGAAGATTTAACATGTCTAATTCTCTTCTAATAAAATTAAATTATTCCTCATTTAAAGGTTTTGTAAAAATATTAGCTAATTGATGTTTCGTATCAATAAATTCTAAAGTTATATCATGATTATTAACATGATCTCCTATAAAGTAATACCTAATATCAATATGTTTAGTTCTAGATTATTGAATGAGATTTTTTGTTAAACATATTGCATAAGTTTTATCACATTTTATAGGAATATGTTTTAAGTGAATTTCGTAATCTTCTAATGTGTTTTTCATCCATATAACTTGTGAACAACATGCACTTGCTGATAGGAGAAAATAAAAAGATAGGTAACAAACAATAACTTTTGTCTATGAACAAATACTAGTAGGCCGTAACACAACAGAATTAAACAGAAATCATAATCAAATAGAATACCAAGATTTACGTGGAAAACCCCTTCAACATGAAGGGTAAAAACTACGGGGCAAACCAGAGAAAATCCACTATAGAAATAATGAATGTACAATTCTAGAATCTCTTGCCCATAACCCAAGCAACAATCACAAGAGAATAACTGGGATACATGGATCACATCACTGTGCACAATATCCAAAACCTTGCTCAAGCAATCACAGAAAAACTCACTGTAGATCTGATCTAACCTGAGATGAGAAACTGTTTGGATGAGTGAGAACAATTTTTGAGTTTTCCTTATCTTCTTCCCTTTCTTTTTCTCTTGTTTTTCTGCCCTTTTCTCCTCTCTTTGAATCCCTAATGTTGCTGCAAATTTCTGCCCCTTGCTGCGATGTTAATCTCCTAATTTCGCAGCCACCATAGCCCCTATATATAATTAGAGATTATGTGAATTAGGGTTTAAGGTTAATAAAGAGGAGGGCTATGGGCTGCTAAAGCCCATATGGGTTGAACTGGGCTCTCAGCCCAACAACCTCCCCCTTTAGCCCATAAGGGAGGCTATCCCATGACTCAGTGTAAATCCATGCCGACCAACTGTCGGCACATCTTCTGTCTCTCTTTTGGTAAAGTCTTTGTTAACATATCTGCTCCATTATCATCTGTATGAATTTTCTGAAGTTGCAACTACTTCTCTTCAAGTACATTTCGAATCCATTGATATCTGACATCTATATGCTTTGACTTAGAATGAAAAACTGGGTTCTTACATAAATGGATGGCACTCTGGCTGTCACAATACACCATATAATTTTTCTGTTTCAGCCCTAATTCTTGTAAGAATTCTTTCATCCATAACATTTCTTTACAAACCCTCAGTAGCAAACAATATATTCTCGCCTCATGGTGGAGAGAGCAATACACCTTTGCAATCTGGATTGCCATGACACAGCTCCCCCTGCAAAAGTAAGTACAAAACCTGATGTAGATTTCCTTGTATCAATATCTCTGGCCATATCTACATCTGTGTAACTCACTAACACAGGTGGTCCACCTCCAAAGCTTAAACAAACCTTAGAGCTTCCTCTGAGATATCTCAATATCCACTTCACTGCTGCCCAGTGCTCTTTGCTTGGATTTGCAAGAAATCTGCTAGTAACACCTACTGCAAATGCGATGTCCAACCTCGTACATATCATTGCATACATTAAACTTCCAACTACTGAAGCATAAGGAACCTTTTGCATTTTCTCCTTCTCTTCATCACTTGACGGACTCTATTCTGAGCACAACTTGAAGTGACCTGAAAGAGGAGAACCAACTGGCTTTGCATTACTCATACTGAACCTTTCTAATACCTTCTCGATGTATTTCTCTTGTGACAACCAAATCTTCTTGTTTTTCCTGTCACGAGAAATCTGCATGCCCAGTATTTACTTTGCTGGCCCCATGTCCTTCATTACAAAGGACTCACTCAGTTCCTTCTTCAACCTATCAATTATACATATATCTTTCCCAAGGATAAGCATATCATCAACATAAAATAAGAGAATAATAAAATTCTCACCAAACTGTTTGATATACACACAATGATCTAAAGCCGTTCTTTTGTATCCATTTTCAATCATAAATGAATCAAACTTTCTATACCACTGTCTTGGAGCTTGCTTCAATCCATACAAACTCTTTCTTAACTTACAGACAAAATTTTCTTTACCTTTGACTTTGAAACCTTCTGGTTGCTCCATATAAATTTCCTCCTCCAAATCACCATGAAGGAAAGCTGTCTTCACATCTAACTACTCCACCTCCAAGTCCTGGCTAGCAGCAATACCTAGAGCAACACGAATAGAAGACATTTTAACAACAGGAGAAAAAATCTCTTCAAAGTCAATACCTTTCTTTTGACCAAAGCCTTTCACAACCAATCTGGCTTTGTACTTTGGTTGAGAACAATATTCTTGAGTCTTCAACCTGAAAACCCACTTGTTCTTCAAGGACTTCATTCCCTATGGAAGTTGCACCAAATCATATGTATGATTCATCCAGAGAGCATCCATCTCTTCCTGCATAGCAACTAGCCACATTTTTTCTGCTCACTTTCAACCTGCTTCTGGTAACTCTCTGGTTCACTGCATCAAGTTAAGCATCACATATTCATATGTAGAGTATCTTCGGATGGTCGACGTTGTCTAGAAGATCTTCTCAATTGAGGTTCTGCGGGAAGTTGCTCCTCAACTTCTTTTTGCTCAACATGTCCTACAGGTATATTAACATCTGGTTCTACACCATCTTCCTGTACATCTCCCCCATCACCCTGATATATTGGAGGAACAACTAGGTCACAATCTGCTAATCCTTCTGCAGAAGTCTTGGGTGGTGCTTCTTCTTCAAATCCTCAAGGGTTTGATCCTCAAAGAAGACCACATCTCGCTTCTAAACACCTTCGCTTTTCGGATCCCAAAGCTCAGAACCAAATTGATCATGTGAGTAGCCAAGAAAAATACATTCTTTTGTCTTACTATCCAGCTTGGACCTTTCATTATCTGGAATATGTGCAAATGCACGACAACCAAATACTCTCAAATGCTTATAGGAAACATCTTTCCCTAACCAAACATGCTCTGCAATATCAGCATCTAGGGCTGTACAGGGAGATAAGTTAATCACATCAACTGCAGTCCTCAAAGCTTCATCCCAAAACCTTTTGGGTAGCTTTGCTTGTGAAAGCATACATCTAATCTTTTCCATGATGGTACGGTTCATCCTCTCTGCAATTGCATTATGCTGAGGTGTACCAGGAACTGTCATCTCATGCTAGATGCCATGTGACCTGCAATAATCATCAAACAATCCTGTATACTCACCACCATTATCTTATCTTATGCATTTTAACTGTCTTTCTGTCTCCCTTTCAACTCTGGCATGAAACTCTTTGAAGACACCAATAACCTGATCCTTGGTCTTCAAAGCATAAGCCCAAACTTTCCTGGAATAGTCATATATAAAAGTAATAAAGTAAAGTGCACAACTGATGCCAGGAACATTAGTAGAACCACATACATCTGTATAAACACGGTCCAAGGCATGCATTTTTCTAGATAAAGCAGGACTAGCAAATGAAACTCTATGTTGTTTACCAGCTAAACAATCGATACAAGGGTTCAAACGTATACCTCTGAGGTCAGGCAATACCTCTCCCTTGGAAAGAGATTACAGTCCTTTCTCGCTCATGTGTCCCAATCGCCTATGCCATAACTCCATGCTGAAGTCTTTCTCTGTGGCATTTAACTGTTCACCACAAGCTTTAGCCTGCAACCTGTATAAAGTGTGACATTTCTTTCCATTAGCTATAACAAGAGAACCCTTACTGAGTTTCCACTGCCCTCTGTGAAACCTGCTATCATATTCATCATCTAATCTTCCAACTGAAATTAGATTCAACCTCAAGTCAACCACATGCCTCACATCCTTAAGCACCAATTTGCATCCAAGATTGGTCTTTATATGGATGTCACCCATGCCAATGATGTCTGCTGTGCCATGGTTGCCCATCTTGACAACACCAAAATTTCGGACACTGTACGTAGTAAAAAACTTCCTCCGTGGTGTAGCATGATAAGAAGCTCATGTGTCAATTATCCACTCGAGATCCTGACACACATAAGAAAAAATATCATCAGATGGAGACAAAATCAAATAATCACCAACCTGCACTGTAGCTGTGGTATTTTCTTTTGACTCTGTAGACTCCACTTCTTTTCCCTTTTTCTTGCTCTTCTTAGGCTGCTTACACTGATTCTTATAATGTCCTTTCTCACCACAGTTATAGCAAATAATATCTTTCCTTGATCTTGACTTGCTTCTACCTATACGTGAACTGCTTCTATCTTTAGACCTTGACCTTCCTCTATTCTCTGAGATAAGTGCCTGTGAATCAATCTGAGATACTACTGAGTTCTTTCTTCTCAACTCCTCATTCAACAAACTGCTTGTTACTTGACTCATGGTAACAATACCATCGGCGCTTGAATTCATCGAGGGAAACCACCAGTGTCTCCCAACTTTCTAGCAATGAACTGAGAAGTAACAATGCCTGTAACTCATCATCAGGAGACATTTTCATAGAAGATAACTGGTTAGTAATACTCTGAATTTCATTCAAATGCTCAGCAATAGAAGCACCCTCTTTATATTTTAGGTTCACAAGTTTTCTGATCAAAAAAGCTTTGTTGCCAGCTATTTTTCTTTCATAGAGACCTTCTAACTTTTTCCAAAGAGAATATGCAGAACTTTCAGTAGAAACATGATGAAAGACACTATCATCGAGCCACTATCGAATAAATCCAACCGTTTTTCGATCTAATCTCTTCCACTCATCATTTGTCATAGTTATGGGTTTTTCACTATCCCCTTGCAAAGGTCTATACAAATCTTTGTAATACAAGAGATCTTCCATTCTTGGTTTCCATATCATCCAATTGTTTCCGTTCAAACTAATCATGCGAGAAACATTACCAGCCTCCATGTTTAAATACAAAAGTTAAATCACCAAACCTTGCTCTGATACCAGTTGATAGGAGAAAATAAAAAGATAGGTAACAAACAATAACTTTTGTCTATGAACAAATACTAGCAGGCCGTAACACAACAGAATTAAACAGAAATCACAATCAAATAGAACACCAAGATTTATGTGGAAAACCCCTTCAACGTGAAGGGTAAAAACCACGGGGCAAACCAGAGAAAATCCACTATAGAAATAATGAATGTACAATTCTCGAATCTCTTGCCCAAAACCCAAGCAACAATCACAAGAGAATAACTAGGATACAAGGATCACGTCACTGTGCACAATATCTAAAACCTCACTCAAGAAATCACAGAAAAACTCACTATAGATCTAATCTAACCTGAGATGAGAAACTGTTTGGATGAGTGAGAACAATTTCTGAGTTTTCCTTGTCTTCTTCTCTTTCTTTTTCTCTTATTTTTCTGCCCTTTTCTCCTCTCTTTGGGTCCCTAATGTTGTTGCAAATTTCTGCCCCTTGCTGCGATGTTAATCTCCTAATTTCGCAGCCACCATAGCCCCTATATATAATTAGAGATTAGGTGAATTAGGGTTTAAGGTTAATAAAGAGAAGGGTTATGGGCTGCTAAAGCCCATATGGGCTGAACTGGGCTCTCAGCCCAACACTTGCTACTATATATTCGGCTTTGGGTGTAGATAGTGCAATCGAATTTTATTTCTTGGAAGACCAAGAGACAAGCGCATGACAGAATTGACATGTTCTAGATGTGCTTTTTCTATCTATTCTACATCCAACAAAATCAGTATTAACATAAGCAATTGATTCAAAGTTCTCGAATTTTGGATATCATAATCCTAGATTAGGAGTTCCTTTAGGTATCTAAGAATCCTTTTAATAGCTTTAAAGTGAGATATTTTAAGATTAGATTGAAATCGAGCACAAAGTTCAACACTAAACATAATGTCTGGTCTAGTTGCGGTGAGGTATAGTAAACTATCTATCATACCCTTATAAGTTTTTTTATCAAAGTTTTCTCCATTATCATCCATATCTAACTTAGTGGAAATACTCAATGTTGTATTGATCACCTTTGAACTATCTATATTGAATCATTTTAGCAATTTTAATACATATTTAGTTTGACTAAGAAAAATTTTATCACTTAGTTGCTTGATTTGTAAACCTAAGAAAAAGGTTAGTTCACCTATTAAGCTTATTTTGAACTCTTGGCTCATACTTTTGGCAAAAGATTTGCATAAAGACTCATTCGTAGAACCAAAAACAATGTCATCAACGTAAATTTGAACAACAAAAAAATTATTTTTAAAATTTTTAATAAACAATGTAGTATCGACCTTGCCTTTTGTGAAATAATTTTATATAAGAAAAGAACTAAGTCTCTTATACCAAGCCCTTGGGGCTTGTTTCAATCCATAGAAAGCCTTAGACAACTTAAGTACATGATTAGAAAAAAAAGCATTCTCAAATCTGGGTAGTTGTTCAACGTAAACTTCTTAAGAGATAAAGCCATTCAAGAAAGTACTTTTAACATCCATTTGAAATAACTTAAAATTATTACAACAAGCATAGGCAAGGAGCATCGTTATGTGTAATCACCAATAATTTCTCTTAGCATAAATTAATTACTATAAATAATATATTTTTTTATTATTAACTTCCATGTTTGTGTATTATAGTTAAGGAAATAATTAAATATGATTTCCTTAATCATATGGATAAGTTAGGAATCTTACTAATCAATTAGATTATTAATCAATTTATTTCCTAATAAGTGATATGATTTTTAGGAAGTAAATAATATACATTCCATTTCTAAGTGTGAACTATTATAAATGAATATTATGTTTCTATTTTTATGTGTGAAGGTAAAATAAAAATAAATTTAATATAAAATTAAATATTTACTTACCTTTTTGAAGAGATATCATCTTCTCCTATATAAGGGGGCTCCTCTTCCCTTATTCCTCACCGAGCATGACAATGAGAGGACTGAGGAGAGGACTTCCCGAAAAGATGATCTTGAGGAAAGGATAGCCAAGGAGAGGTAGAATCCTTTATCTTCTTTTAATTAGCTTTGATTTATATTTTGAAATCTGATATAAGGATTATTACAATTTTATAATGCATAATAATGTTTAATTTTAAAATTTTATGATTTATAAATAAGGATATTTGATTTGTGATATTGGAATGATTATTTAATTAATATTGGTCTTTTAAGTTTAAGTGAGTTTTAAAATTGATTTAACTATTAAAATTCTTACCCTTAGATTAATGGTTCTAATCTATTTAATTAGATATGCCTTTATTTTAAGAATTATTTATAAATTTATATGATTTAATTAGTTTTAAATTTAAGATTATAAATTTAAGTTCTTTAATTCATGGATTTGATTTATTATGTGATAATTTAGATTTTTAAAATCTAATTTGATAAGAGGAGTCTAATTGGGGTCTGACTTGAGTGAAGTTGATGTGTCAGATTAAATCAACTTAGCCTATGTGGTTATGTACGACCTAGCCCATGTGGCTAGGTATAGTCAGCCCATGTGACTAGGCATGACCTAGCCTATGTAGCCAGGTAGGAGTCAACCCACATGGTCAGGCATGACCCAACCATATGGCCAGGTATGATCCAGTCCATGTGGTCATGTACGACCTAACCAAGTGGCCAAGCTTGACTCAACCATGTGGCCAGATGTGATCCAGGCCATATGGCCATATACGACCTAGTCCACATGGCCATGTACGTGTTAGGATCTAGAGCGGCACTAAGAGGGGCGGGGAGGGGGGGGTGAATTAGTGCAGCGGTTAAGTATGATAATTTTGGTGATTTAAAACGATTTTAGAAACTTCGAACGTTGAAAACTTCATTTCAAATAAAACGGTGTCGGAAAAGTTCTAACTTAAACTTGAGAATGTTTAGAAAAGATGAAGGGTAGTGAACAAGCAAAGTAAAGGTTTGTAGAAAGGTAAATGCAAGAATATAAACGCAAATCGAGTTTTATGATGGTTCGGTCATTCGATCTACGTCCACTCCCGATTCCTCTTCTCTTAAGGCCACTGGCTTTTCCACTAGTTGTCCTCCTTTCAATGGGCGAGGACTGACTCCCTTATTGCTCTCTCCTTTTGACGTGCTTAGGAGGCAATCCTTACAAAGCCTCTCACCCCTTTCTTGGACTAGATCACACTTAAAGCTTAGAGGGAAGATTTTGACACTATTACAACAAAGTTTTTTCTTTTTCTTTCTTAGGTTTTATGTGTATTTCAACCATGGATGAAAGGGGTATATATAGACCCCAAGAGGATTCAAATTTGGAGCCCAAATTTAAATCACCCTAGATTTCAAGGGTACTGGCAGTACCCCCGCCAATGCTAGGCAGTACCACTGCCTAGGATTTTTGCCCCTGTCAGTGAATTGGGCGGTACCACCATCCAGCCTAGCGGTACCACCGCTTGGCACACTGACATGGTCAGTGTATTTGGTGGTACCATCGCCCAACCAATAGTGCCACTACCTAGGCACTCTGCCTTAGGGTGGTACCACCGCCCAAACCACCTGGGAGATTGAACCCAAGCGATACCACCGCCCCAGTCTGGTGGTGCCACCGCCATACAGGGTTTAGCAACCTTGTTTGGGCCTTTCATCCAGCCTAAACCTATCCGGGTACGGGCCCAACTTGCCCATAACTAGGTTAGCTCAATTACAGCCCAATTAGTCCTTAAGCCTACTTCGATCTAGATAATTATTATAACGCTTAATCAAAATGTAGCCCGGCACGTCATTAGCACATCGGAGCTTCGTCCATTTCTTCGGCGCATCATCCATTCTTACGGCTTGTTGCCCAATAAGCAGTTGACGCCTGCAACCCTAATCTTCTTGGTGCAACTCCGCTCTTCTTGGCCCGATGCCCGATTTCTTTGTCCGAGGCCTTCTGTCGATCGTCGACCAGACCTCCAACTCGACATCTAATCTTCTGACGTGTTTTCCTCTAGTGCGACATTGATTCTTCCTGCGTCAAGTGTCTAAGCCTGATCAAGAGTAGATTTGCATGACTTAAACACAATTAGATAAACAAAACATGATCAATTAGTTTCATCATCAAAATTCAAGATTCAATAATCTCCTCCTTTTTGATGATGATAACTAATTGATGGCTGACGAAGTTAACCTTAACTCCTTGGAGTTTAACCAAACTCCCCCTATCAATATGTCATTGATAGAACACTTAGATTATCCCAAATCCAAGCAACATATAATAAAAAATATCAAACCATCATGCAAACATATAAAATATTCAATCAATATTACATTGCATGAACTCATCAATCTACTTCCCCCCCCCCTTTCATCAACAAAAAGGAAAAGTAACATTATAGCTAGTTTAAAAAATATGCAAGTTTTACAATCATACTAGCTAGATTTTCATCAACATTCAATCATAGCAAGTTTCTCATGATAGGAAAGATAGCACTTTGTTTCTTTTTGCAACACTTTGCTTCTTTTTGCAAGGTGCATAAGGTGCAACACTTTATGCTAGCACCTTTCTAAGTTTTGCCTTTGTAAGCTATCAACTTCTTGTTTGCAATGAGCTAGCAATTTTGTATAATCACTTTAAACATGCATGCCAAATTTTCATTACAACATACAAGCATGGCAAGTGTAGGAATGTAAATTTTTTAAGTTTTGCATTTTCTCTTCTTGAGATAGGCAAGATAGCAATATTTAACATCCTTTGAAATAGTAATTCTTAGCTTCTCATGAAATTGCAAGGTAGCAATTTTTGTAAGTTTTAGCTAGCTACTTTTGCCACTTTTTCTTGTGATACACAAGCTAGCAAGTTTTCTCTAAGCTAGTAATTTTGCTTCCAGCTACTAATTTTTCTCCCCCTTTATCATTCTAAAAAAGAAGGGAGGATGCAATGTTGTAATTGATTTCCTTTTTTATCAAAATGACAAATGAGATATTAGAAACAAATATTGACATAAATGTTTCTATCATTAAAATTCAAATCATGAATTTAACATTCAAGCCAACAAGCTAGCTCCCCCTTAGTTATTGTCAAAATGAAGTGGAGGACTCGATGGCAAAAAATTTCAAACCATATAAAGAAATCATGTCCTGGTATCAAGAAAATTCAAGAAGGACATGATTCATTTGACAAATCTTTTTAATAAAGCAAAAGAATTATACAACCAAGGATCATAATAAAAGAAATATCAATATCAAAGATCAAGTCATGATTCATTTGGTAGTAAAAAGAAACAACTTGATTTAAGCATGATAGATCTAAATTCATCATGAATCATAAAAATAATTTCAAGTATCACTTATCGATATATCAAGACTTGGATTGTTTTCCTCTTTAGTAAGTGAAAAAAGAAGTAATCATAGAGGAAAGTATTTCAATTTGCAGAAAATATCTCAAGTCAAGAATTCATTATAGAGTTCATGATTTGCTTGAAACAAAAATCTCATTCAAACCAATTTGACAACTTGAAACCCATAATCAAATCAAAATTACTTTCGAGATTCAAAATGCTAGCAATTTGCATAAATCATGACGAGTGATACATCAAATATCTATATCAACATTTCAATTATCAAGTCATGAAGCATACAAAGAAGTATTTAAACATAGGAGAAAAAAAATCAAATTACGCATGCAATGTTTCAATCATCAAAAGCACATTTTCTCAAGTTTAGTATCAAAAAGTCAAGAGAAGATAATTTATAATTCATTTGCATTTTTCTTCAACAACATGAGAGAATCATAAAAGAGTATGGAGTAAGAGATCTTGAAAAACTCAAGTTATCAAGATCACGATATAGATAAGACTCATTTTAGTTCAATTCATCAACTCCAAACTCATAAACAAATCATCAAAATTACTTTCATAATTTACGAGATTTATAAGATATCATGAAATCATTAATCTCAATAAGATAGAAAATGCATTTTCATTTCATGCAATTGATTTCATGTAAGCATATTCAAGTCTTTTATGAAAATATGTTTCAACATTTAAAAAATGAGACATAAGTTTTGTCATAAAACCGTCAAGACCAAATACATAAAAAATGAAACACATTTTTGATTTTTATGTAAAAGGCCATGCATTATGTTGAAAGTGAAAACATCAATATGCTTGCTTCTATCTTTAATCACATTTGGTGTGCAAGCATTATCATGAAATATGCCATTATCATAATGTTTAATTTTTTGTGTAACAAATAATGCATCTTGTTTTGAAACCAAAATCAATATGAATTCATCACGATCATACATTTTGTTATTTTTTTTCATTTTAGGTTGAATATGTGTTAGTCATATGTGCCCTACAAGCCAATCACATGAGTGATGGCACTTATGACTTGATATGCACTTTTTCTCTTAGCATATTATTAGGCGTTTTATCACTTTATTTTATATATTCCATATATTGTGATGTCCTTGGATCCATACAATGGGAATCGGATCGTGATGAGATTACGATAATGAGACCGATTCACCTTTAAACACAGACCTTAAATAATCCTGGTCATAGATTACTCGAAAGGGGTATCGAGATAATTGGATAGATTGGTGTTCTGTATACCCGTTCATATGATGGAGGTGGCTGGTCTCATAGATACTCGTGTGGGGACACTAAGGGTACAGTGTAGGTGCTCATTGGGGAATAAGTTCACTGATTGATCCGCTTACGGAATGCTTGATGGTTATTGATACCTCATGTCAAATAGTGATTCTGTAGTCCCAGTAGTGTATCTGGTCCTTAGACTTGAGACACCAAGGATGTCCTATATGAGTACTCCACTCTTTGATACCAAACTTATAGGTTTAGAAAGTTTTAGATCTAGTACAACTGGTCATTGGGAGTGGTAGCCAACCTTACGAGGGCTGTTGAGTGTCAATAGAGGATCATCCGCTCTCGGTATTATGAGAGAAATATCTCATGTATTCTTGCTTGAACAAATCCTTGGCCAAGATTATTCAGATTGAGAGAGAAAGAGTTCTCTGGGAGAATCCGACAAGAGCAAGACTCGAGGAGAGACCGTATGGGCCTGACAGCACTATGCCCGGTATAGGGTCTTTGGGATATTGGATGGATGAGGGACTATAGATACATGATAACTGAGAACAGATAGGTCCAAAGGATTGGATTCCCCTGTATCATCTAGGGGCTATGGCATAGTGGCCTAGTACGTCCGTAGTCGATGAGTTAGGTGAATTATTATAGAGATAATAATTCACTAAGTCAGAAGGAGTTCTGACAAGTATGACTCACAGCCAGCTCGATATTGGGCCTAGAGGGTCACACACATATGGTAGGTGTTACGACGAGCAGAGGTTCGGATATAAGATATCTGTTGGAGCCCCTAACTTATTGAATATCCATTAAGCCCCTGAATTATTGGATCCTCAAATGAGATCCAATAATTACTAATAAGAGATTATTGGATAGAGACCCATTAATCCAAAAGGCTTGGATAATTGGATGGAGATCCAATACCCAACAGGATAAGATCCATTAGGGTTGATAAGGGGCCTCTATAAATAGGAGGGAACCAAAGCTCTATAGGCTAAGGGTTTTCTTTTGGTAGCCACCTTCTGTTCTCGTCTCCCAAGAGAGGAGTATCATCATAGTCCCTACCATGTGGATACCACTAGAGAGGAGGACACTTGACCTCCTTCATCCTTACTATAGATCTATAGGGACTCAGGGATATACGATCTCCCTAGGTATTTTCTTTTACACATGTAGTTTTCGCGGAATAGTTTTGATGCACCGATCTTCGCACGACAACAGAACCTTTCTACGGGAAATCTAGGGTGTTTGTTTTTTGTTCTTCCACTACGCATAAGATGTCACTCCCCAGAAGGATTTCCCAATAGTGGTATCAGAGCCAGGTTGTTCGTGCGAAGATCGGATCTTAAACTGTGTGTGTTGTGTTTTAGATCAACTTTTGACACCAAAATTGTGGGTGCAAAAGGCGAGGAAGGGCAGCAACTGTTGTTGCCCTTGCTACGCTCGCACAACGGTGAAGAGGCTGCTTATAGCCTTGTTGCCTGCACCGACGATGGCGGTTGTGGCTGCGGGCATAGGGCTTGCAGGCAGGTGGCCGTCGGCCCACCCACAGTAGTAGTCCCTGTGGGGCGGCCTATCCGCAAGGGCGGGCGGCACTCGCCGGGGCAACACTACCTGCGGTGGCCTGTGGGTGTTGCCCTACGTGCAGAAGATCCCGCAGGGGTGGTGCATGCCCGCTGTGGCGGCCTCGCCCGCAGGGGCGACCGTTGCCCGGGGCACAAAGCCCGTAGGGGACCCCGCCTGCGGGTGACCAGCCCGCAGCAGCGCCTGCCTGAGGGCGACCAGCCCGTAGCGGTGCCTGCAGGGGCTCACGCCCACAAGGGCGGCACCATCGGGAGGCGACGCTCACTTGCAAAGGGTAGTGCGGCCCGTGGGTGAGCCGCCCGCGAGCAGAGGTCGACGCGTTCGCCGCGTAGTGGCCGCGCCGGCAAGGTGGCGATGGCCACATTGCAACAAAGCAGTGAGAGGGGTTAGGGTTTTAGACAAAAGATAGTTTTGCCCCCTGAGAATTTATGAAATTCTAGTCTTATCCCTTGTAGTCGAATGACCAAAATACCCTTGGGAATTTAAAAAAATTTTATCCCTAATTTCAAAAAAATATATATGTTAATTAAATAGTTTAATTAACTATTATTTTTATCTAGTAGTCCTATAAAATAATATATATATGTGATGTATGATGTGGACAGATGATCATGGACCTGTGATGTGATGTGTGTATATGTGATTATTATTATTAGGGCCTGTGAGCCTCTATTTTTCTCATTTATTATTGGGCCTGCGTGCTTGTAATTATGTTATAATTATATGAGGAGGCGCAGCGGTAGCAGGACCCATGAGGCCGAGATGAACAATCCGACGCATGGAGATGCGTTGAGATGCCGACAGAACCGACGAAGCGAGAAGGACGATCACAGGGCATGGAGATGCGCCTAAGCACACATAAATCTTGATGTGAGTGATTAGGCCCACTGACTCGGGCTTGATCACATTAGGATGTGGTCCATGATCATCTGGTGTGATTGCTCATGTGATGTGTGATTAGTTATACACCTACTATATATATATATATATTTGCATGCGATGTAGATATATATTAAATATGTCCTGTGCAGGCAGCAAGGCTGCAAGCAGCCTTGTGGCCGCAGCACGAGAGCAATAAGGGCAGCAATAGTTGCTGCCCTTCTTGACCCTTTTGCACCAACGATTTTGGCGTCAAAAGCAGATTCAAAATACAACACATGTAGTTTAACATCCGATCTTCGCACGAACAATCTGGCTCTGATACCATTATTGGGAAATCCTTCAGGGGAGCAACATCACATGCACAGTGGAAAAATAGAAAACAAAACCTCAGATTTCTCGTAGAAAGTTTCCATCATCGTGAAAAGATCGGTACATCAAAAAATAAATCTGCAAAACTGCATGTGTAAAAGAAGATACCTAGGGAGATCGTATATCCCTGAATTCTTGCAGATCTGTGGGCGAGGATGAAGGAGGTCAAGTATCCTCCTCTCTAGTGGTATCCACACGGCAGGGATTGCAACGATACACCTCTCTCTCTGGAGAGTGGAGAACAGGAGGTGGCTATCAAAAGAAACTCCCAGCCTATAGAGCTTTGGTTCCCTACTATTTATAGAGGCTCCCTAAAAACCCTAATGGATCTTTTGCCCTATTGGGTATTGGATCTCCATCTAATTACCCAAGCCTCTTGGATTAGTGGGTTTCTACCCAATAATATCTTATTAGCAATTATTGGATCTTATCTCAAGATCCAATAATTCAGGGGCTTAATGGATATCCAATAAGATAGGGGGTTCAACGGATATCTCATATCCGAACCTCTACTCGTCGTAACACCTACCATATGTGTGTGACCCTCTAGGCCCAATATCGAGCTGGCCACATCCAGTTCTTCGGTGCACCGTCCTCTCTTATGGCTTATTACCCAATCGATGGTTGACCTCCGTAACCCCGATCTCTTTGGTGCAACACCACTCTTCTTGGCTTGATGCTCGATGTCTGAAGCCTTCTGCCAATTGTCGATCGGACCTCTAGCTCAATATCCAATCTCCTGACATGATTTTCTTTGGCGCAGCACTGATTCATCCTATGTCAACTATCTAATCTTGATCGATAGTAGTCCCGCATCACTTAAAATACAGTTAGATAATAAAATAATATCAATTGTTTTATCATCAAAATCTGAGATTCAACAAGCCTTATGTGTACAGGAAGGTAAGTGAGAGTTCTATCACCTTATTGGTGTTATATGTGGATGACATCCTAATTATTATGAATGATGTAGGAATGCTCTCTATGGTAAAGGTTTAGCTATCTAGATACTTCTCCATGAAGGACTTAGGGGAAGCATGCTACATATTGGGGATTCAGATATATAGAGATAGATCTAAGAGGATGCTTGACTTATCCTAGTCTAGGTACATAGATACCATTGTCAAAATATTTGACATAAAAAATTCCAAGAGAAGTCTCATACTGATGAGACATAGCTATCACTTTCTAGGAGTATGTCCCCAAAGGCTCCAAGAAAGGGCACATGGATAAGATACCCTATGCCTCAATAATAGGGTCTATCATGTATGCTATACTATGTACCAGGCCTGATATAGCGTATGCTCTAACTATCACAAGTATCAAGCGGATCCAAGCTTAGAGCACTGAAAAGTAATAAAGTGTATCCTTAAGTACTTGAGAAGGACTAAGAATCTTTTATTGGTATATGGAGAAAGTAGCTTCAGAGTTGAGGGCTACACGGACTCGAGCTTCCAGTTTGATATCAATGATAATAAGTCTAATTTAGGGTATATGTTCACCCTGAATGGAGGAGCAGTATGCTGAAAGAGTTCTAAGCAAGATACGATTGCTGACTTGACCATAGAGGTGGAGAACATTACTGCGATAGAGGCAGCAAAGGAGGGAGTTTTGATGAAGTAGTTCACCATAGATCTAGTAGTCGTGCTAGGTAGCGAAGAGTCAATTCCCTTATATTGCAACACTATGGGACGATTACTAAAATGAGGGAACTCGGGTCTCATCGAAAGTGTTCTGAGGAGGTTCCAACTTATTAAAGTGATCGTGGCCTGAAGAGATGTAGTAGTGGAAAGAGTTCCATCCGAATATAACATTATAGATCCATTGACAAAGCCTTTGACTCAGATTGTCTTTGAGCATCACAAAGGTCTGATGGGGATCAGATACGTAGGTGATTGGCTTTAGGTCAAGTGGGAGATTGCTAGTTATAAGTACCCTATAAGCCAATCACGTTAGAGATGACACTTGTAACATGCTGCATCAATCTTTTTGCTTATGATTATTAACATTTTCTTACATTATCTGGATGAATATTTGATGTCCTTGGATCTATGTAATGGGAATCGGATCATGATGAGATCACGATAATGAGATCGATTCACCTTTAAACATAGACCTTTAATAATTCAGGTTATAGGTTACTCGAGAGGGACATCGAGATAACCAGATAGACTGGTGTGCTGTATACCCATCCATATGAAGGAGGTAGCTAGTCTCATAGCTACTCGTGTGGGGACACTAAGGGTATAGTGCAAGTGCTCATTGGAGAATGAGTTTACTGATTGATCCACTTACGGAATATTGGATGATTATTGATACCTAACGTCAGATAGCGATTCTATAGCCCCAGTAGTGTATCTGATCCTTAGACTTGAGACACTAAAGATGCCTTGTATGAGTACTCCATTCTTTAACGTCGAACTTACAGGTTTGAAAAGTTCCAAATTTGGTACAATCAGTTCTCGGGAATGGTAGCCAACCTTACGAAGGCAATTGAGTGTTAATAGAGGATCATCCACTTTCGGTATTATGAGAGGAATATTCTATGTATTCTTGCTCAAATAAATCCCTAGCTAGGGTCATTTAGATTGAGAGAGAAAGAGTTCTCCGGGAGAATCTGATTAGAGCGAGACTCAATTGGAAACTATATGGGCCTAACAACACTATGCCCAATATACGATTTCTAGGATATTAGATGGATGAGGGATTATAGGTACATGGTAACTGAGGGCAGATAGGTCTAAAGGATTGGATTCCCCTGTATCGTATGGGGACTATGGTGTAGTGGCTTAGTATGTCTGTAGTCGATGAGTTAAGTGAATTATTATAGAATTAATAATTCACTAAGTCAGAAGGAGTTCTGATAAGTATGGCTTACGGCCAGCTCAATATTAGGCCTATAGGGTCATACACATATGGTAGGTGTTGCGACGAGTAGAAGTTCGGATATGAGATATCCGTTAGAGCCCCTATCTTATTGGATATCCAATAAGCCCCTATATTATTAGATCTCATAGATAAGATCCAATAAGATCTAGATTATTGGATAGAGACCCATTAATCTAAGAGACTTAGGAAATTAGATGGAGATCTAATGCCCAATAAGACAAGATCCATTAGGGTTTATAAGGGGCCTCTATAAATAGGAGGGAACCACAAGTCCATAGGTTGGGGCTTCTTAGTGGCTACTTCCTATTCTCCTCTCCTAAGAGAAGAGTATCTTCACAGCCCTGCCATGTGGATCATCGCTAGAGAGGAGGATGTTTGACCTCCTTCATCCTCCCCATGGATCTGCAGGAATCTCAAGGATATACGATCTCCTCAGATACTTTCTTTTTACATACGCAGTTTTTCAGATTTATGGATTTATTTTTTGCATCGATCTTCGCACGATGACGAAACTTTTCATAGAAATCTAAGATGTTTTGTTTTTCTTTCTTCTGCTATGCATGAGATGTTGCTCCTAGATTTCCCAACACTCGCTGCTTAGTATGACTCCTAGATCTGTGATGAACTGATTCATTCAAACTCTCTCCTTTGTTATCTCTACAGCAATAATGTACTCTGCCTCTATGGTCGAGTCAATAGTAGTTTCTTGCTTGGAACTCTTCCAATATACTGCTCCTCCATTCAAGGTACATACCCTGAATAAGACTTGCCATCATCGACATCGGACTTGAAGCTCGAGTCCGTGAAGCCCTCAACCCTAAGGCTACTTTCTCCATATACCAGTAAAAGATTCTTAGTCATTCTCAAGTACTTAAGGATATACTTTACTACTTTTCAGTGCTCCAAGCCTGGATCCGCGTGATACTTGTGACAGTTAGAGCATACGCTATATTAGGCCTGGTACATAGCATAGCATATATGATAAAACCTATCATTGAGGCATAGGGTATCCTATCCATATCTACCATTTCTTTAGGAATCTTTAGGGACATACTCCTAGAAAGTGATAGCCTATATATCTCATCAGTATGAGATATCTTTTGGAATTTTTCATGCAAAATCTTTTGACAATGGTGTATATATACCTAGGTTAGGATAAGCCAAGCATCCTCTTGGATCTATCTCTATAGATCTGAATCCCCAATATCTAGGATGCTTCCTCTTAGTCCTTCATAGAGAAGTGTCAGATAACCAAGTCTTTACTATGGAGAGCATTCCTACATCATTTACAATGATTAGGATGTCATCTATATATAACACTAAGAAAGAGATAATGCTCCTACTAACCTTCTTGTACACACAAGGCTCATCTTCATTCTTAGCAAAGTCATAAGATCTTATCACTTCATCAAATCTTATGTTCTAACTTTGGGAAGCTTGCTTTAGTCCATAGATGGATCTAAGCAACCTGCACACCTTATTTGGATTGTCCTTGGACACGAATCCCTTAGGTTGTATTATATTCACCTCCTTCTCGAGGTTGCCATTGGGGAATGTGGTTACACATCCATCTACTAGATGTTATAGTATGCTACAAAAGCTAATAGAATTCGGATGGATTTTAATATGGCTATGGGTGAGAATGTTTTGTCATAGTCAACACCTTGGTTTTGATGATACCCTTTAGCCACTAGCCTTGCTTTATAGGTCTCTATCTTTTTATCTACTCAAATCTTCTTCTTGAAGATCCACTTACAACCAATAGGTACGATACCCTCGGGTGCATTAACTAGGTTCCAAACCTTATTAGAGTACATGAAATCCATCTTTGAATTCATAGCTTCTTACCACTTTCTGGAATCTATACTCATAATAGCCTCCTCGAAGGTCTGAGGATCAATATTCTCAATATCCTCTCCTTTGATATGCCCTACATATCACTTAAGAGGATGGGATACTCTATCGAACCTACGTAAAATTGGAACTTGTGTGCTAGGTATCTAAACTGACTCTGGCTATGGAATGGTGCTTGAGCTAGGTTCTCCAACGTCGCTCAACTCTATCATGCTCCAATTGTCTCTACCAAGAATGTGTTCCTTCTCAAGGAACACTACTTTCTTAGCTATAAAGACCTTTTGATCCTTGGGATGATAAAAATAATATCCATAAGTTTCCTTGGGGTATCCTACGAACTTATACATTCCATCCTGGATTCTAACTTATCGGGATTGTGTCTCTTAACGTGGGCTAGGCAACCTCAAATCTTAACAACCTTAAGATCGGGCTTCTTCTCTTTTCATATCTTATATGGTTTAGACACTGTCGACTTAGTTAAAACTATGTTCAGAAGGTAAGTTGGGGACTCTAGGGCATATCCCTAGAATGAGATGGGTAGATCGACGAAACTCATCATGGACCACACCATGTCTAACAGTGTGCGATTCCTCCTTTCGGATACACCATTGAGCTA
Source organism: Musa beccarii (assembly GCA_024322285.1). Classification (NCBI taxonomy): domain Eukaryota; kingdom Viridiplantae; phylum Streptophyta; class Magnoliopsida; order Zingiberales; family Musaceae; genus Musa; species Musa beccarii. The sequence continues at coordinate 23,001,431 of CM044396.1, forward strand.
AGGTGTATAAGGAGGTATCCACTATGACAGAATCTTATAGTCCTTGAGGAACTGGGTGAACTATGTACTTAAGTACTCAACTCCTCGATCTAATCGAAGAATCTTGATACTCTTTCTAGTTTAAACCTCTACTTTATTCTTATACTCCTTGAATTTCTTAAAAACTTCGGACTTATACTTCATCAAGTACATGTGTTCATACCTAGAGAAATCATTAGTGAAAATAATGAAGTAGGAATAACCACCTACGACCTAAGTTTATATGGGTATACATCACTATGTATAAGTTTCAGCAACTTAGTAGCTCTCTCTTCACTTCTACTAAATGAAGAGTTAGTCAGCTTTCTATGAAGACAAGGCTTACAAGTTGTATATGACTTATAATCGAATGGATCTAGGTAGCCATTCGTTAGCAATTTTTGAATCCTTCCCTCATGGATATGACCTAGTCTACAATGCTATAGGTATGTACTGTTCATCTCATCTCGTTTCCTCTTTGTCACACTTACATTCATGATGTATGGAGTAGTGTCTAGCATAATCAAACCATTATGCAATGTTCCTTTCATGATGATCTCATCATCCTTAATAATTGAACAACTATTATTCTCAAAAACTACTTTATAACCATTCAATATCAAATATGAAATGGAAATAACATTTTTGAGAATAGAGGGAACAAAATAACATATATCCAATGCAATAATAGTTCCACCAAGCAGATATAGGGTAACCTCGTAAACAGCAACAGCATTAACTCTTACTCCATTGCCTATCTTGAGGTCCATCTTGCCTCTCATCAATCTCCTATGTCTTGCCAGAACTTGCAATGAATTGTAGATATGATAAGCACTACCGGTATCCAATACCCATATGTAATCATATGAGTCTAACAAATGGAGACTAATCATGGATGTACTTGAAGCTTCTCCAAGCTTCTGTTTCACCTTCTCTGCAAGGCACTATTTGCAGTTTCTCTTCGAATGCTTGTCTTTGTAATTGTGGAAGCACTGATCTTTATCCTTTGCCAAGTCCTTCGTAGTAATCTTTGCTTTACCCGATCTGCTCTTGCCCTTGCCCTTCTTAAGGGACTTTTCTATCTTCCTTTTCTTTCAAGTCTTACCAGCATAGAGAACTATAAAAAGGAATCTAGTAGGGGCTGAAGTACAAGATCCACATATAGGTTATCCTCTAGGACTATTCCTAGACTTGTGAGTTTCTCTATCTACTCAATCTTAAGGACATGGTTCTGAACTAGTATCCCCTTAGTAATCCTAGTGCAGAAGAGACTCTTTGATATTTCATATTGTTGAGTTCTTTCCTATTCTTCAAATAATTTCATAAAAATTGATGATTTAAACTGATTCTAGAAAAACATTGTGTATTGAGAAGTTTTATCCGATGAAAATGATTTCGACAAAGAAGATTGATTTGAGTGAATATGTAAGAGAGTAGAGAAGGAGAGAATGAACGAGTGTAGTGCAGTAAAGAATTAAATACAACAATTAAAACTTACACACCAAGAGAAGAACGCAATGATTTATAGTGGTTCAGTCAAATTGACCTGCGTCCACTCCCGAAACCTCCTCCTATGAGGTTACTAGCTTTCATTATCAATCCTTCTTAAAGGGGAAGGATCAAACACCCCTTTTACAGAACTTTACAAGTGGCTCACACCCTTTTACAAAATTTTTACACTTGGAAATTTGGAAGGTGAACACTCTACACTTGGAATTTTTACACTTGGAAATTTTTATAGTTTTGACTCTATTCTTATCACTTCTCAATGTGCTTTGCTAGCTTAGAAGTAAAAGGTATTTATAGGCTCAATTAGCTTCAGAATTAGAGCTAAAAGAGGTCCTATCCTGAAATTCTGGGTGCTAGCGGTACCACCGCCTGACACTGGCGGTACCACCGTAATGATTCAATCGTACTTAACTCTGACATGCCATTTTGCTTTATGTCTTCATCACTATCGTAGTTAATCCTATACACTTTTCTCAATAATATGGATTAAATCAAATAATCTATCAATTTACTTTATCATCAAAATTTGAGATTCAACAATCTCCCCCTTTTTGATGATGATAATCAATTGATGACGGAGTTAACCTTAACTCTCCATATCTATGTGCCATATTTAAGAAAAGAAACACTTGAATTTAAGCCAAAATTGATAAGTTAGATGCATTCAAACTTATCGACCTACTCAACAAGCATGATTTTTTATCCCAAAATATGATACTTCGTATTTTTCACAATACAAAAATGATGTCAAGGCGTGACATCCATTTTCAAGTCTAATGTTGAATGATGATAGACAATCATCATCTCAACAAACGATACAAACTTTAATTTTGAAATTTAGCAAGATTCAAATGATATCAAATAAAAATTCACAAATCTAAGGCATGATATCAATTGACGATTCATCATTCAAAGATACAAGAATGAAACCAAATGATAGCTAATGATAGCTTATCGTATCAAGGCAAGATACCAAATTCAAGCATGATACGATAATGATCATAGAAAAATTAACATTTTAAGCATACATATGTTATTTGCGATATATTCCACACAATTGCGATACATTGCAATATGCTTCAATCATTTGTGATGCATATGATACATTTCATATATTTATGATACATTACGATGCTCTTAATGATAGCAAGCATTTTACGATATAAAGCATGGCAATTGTTTTATGATATGAAGCATATCATCAATTTGCTTTTACGATACAACACATTTTATAAAATGCATTTATCAATACAAATTATGCCATCAAGTCATCAATTTGTCATATTTTTCTCCCCCTTTGTTATCAACAAAAAGGAAATGAGCCATTGATACCAAATGTTACGATAAAACTCTTTGTGAAGATGGCAAAAAGAGAAAAATAAATCCACCAAGAAGAATTCATTCAAGAATAATGAAAAGCAATTTTTTCATTCAATTGAAAATTCATGCCATAGAAATAAATTCGTAAAGTAGAAAAGATAGATTATCAAAGAAAAAGTTCATAAGAATTTCTACTTTCCATCAAGAGATCATGACATAAAGAAAAATTTATTTAAGCAAAAAATTCATACAAACTCATGGTAAGAAAGTCATGAAAAGTTCAAGAGGCAATTTATTTGAATGATCAAAAATTCATATCATGATAAGAGCTAACTTGGCATTTCCATGAAAAATCCATGAAGTGGAAAACAATGAATCAAGTCATAATGAAAATGATGTTTCCATACTTAAAAATTCATACATGAACTTGAATTCTTATTTAGTGAATGGAATCCATATTAAAAAAAAAACCAAAAATTCATAAAGGGTTCACAAAATAGAGATATGTATAAAAGAAGAATTCTGTGAGTCATGAAATCAATTTGTTTAAGTTATCAAGAATTTATCAAACTTCAAATTTCATGATATAAAAATGTGAAAAGTAAATCATGAAAGCTATTCATTCATGCCAATGGAAATTGAGGGAGGATAAAATTGATAGAATCAAATTCACAAAGTCGTTAAATGGGTATGATTCTAATTAAAACATGAATGATCAATCGATGAGACAAGGGTATCAATCCGAGATTGGAGGAAGATAAACATGAAAGCTCCGTTTACGAAATCGAAAAGATGACACCAAGATAATACGAAATCAAAAAAGATGATGCCAAGATAGGTGAAGGATCAATATAAGTTTATGAAAACCGAAAAGATGATACAAAATCAAAAAAATTCTGGAAAAGGCACACAACAAACTCATGCATTAGGATAATTTAGCATCCCTAATTCCCTTCTAATGAAGTCAAATTGTTCTTCATTTAAAGGTTTTGTGAAGATATCCACTAATTGGTGTTTTGTATCAATAAATTCTATAATAATATCATTGTTATTGACATGATCTCATATAAAATGATGCCTAATGTCAATATGTTTGGTTCTAGAGTGTTGAATGAGATTTTTAGTTAAATATATAGCACTTGTGTTATCACATTTTATGAAAATATTCTTTAAATGAATTCCATAATTTTCTAATGTATTTTTCATCTAAACAACTTGTGCATAACATGCACTTGCGGCTATGTATTTGGCTTCGACCGTAGATAATGCAACTGAGTTTTGTTTCTTGAAAGTCCAAGAAACAAGTGCATGTCCTAAAAATTGACATATTCCGGATGTGCTTTTTCTATCTATTCGACATCTAGCAAAATCCGCATTTGTATAAGCTATTAAATCAAAGTTATCGGATTTTGGATACCATAATCCTAGGTTAGGAGTTCCTTTAAGATATCTAAGGAATCTTTTAATGGCTTTAAGATGAGATAACTTAGGATTAGCTTGAAATCTAGTACAAAGTCCTATACTAAATATGATATCCAGTTTAGTTACGGTAAGGTAAAGTAAACTATCTATCATTCCCCTATATATTTTTTTTATCAAAACTTTCTTCAGTTTCGTCCATGTCTAACTTAGTTGAGGTACTCATAGGAGTGTTGATGGCCTTTGAACCATCCATATTAAATCATTTTAACAATTCTAATGCATATTTAATTTGATTAAGAAATATACCGTCACTAAGTTGTTTAATTTACAATCCTAAAAAGAAGGTTAGTTCACCCATTAGACTCATTTCAAACTCTTGGCTCATATACTTGGCAAATGATTCACATAACAATTTGTTTGTAGAACCAAAGACAATATCATCTACATAAATTTGAATAATAAAAAAATTATTTTTAATTTTTTTAATAAACAATGTAGTATCGACCTTGCCTTTAGAGAAATTATTTTGAATAAGAAAAGAGCTAAGCCTCTCATACCAAGTCCTTGGGGCTTGTTTTAACCTATTGAGAGTCTTTGTTAATTTAAACACATAATTAGGAAAAAGAGAGTTCTCGAAATTAGGTGGTTCTTCAACATGCACTTCTTTGAAAATCAAACCATTTAAGAAAGCGCTTTTAACATCTATTTGAAATAGCTTAAAATTATAAATACTAGCATAGGCAAAGAGCATCCTTATAACTTCTAATCTTGCCACAGGAGCGAAGGTTTCTTCGTAATCAATACCTTCTTTATGGTTGAAATATTTGGCCACTAATCTAGTCTTATTTTTAACCATGATTCCAAGTTCATCTTGCTTATTTCTAAAGACCCATTTAGTACCAATAACTAAATGGTCACTAGGCCTAGGAACAAGCTTTCACATCTCATTTCTTTCAAATTGGTTTAATTTCCCTTACATTGCGATGACTCATGAATCATCTTTCAAGGCCTCGTCAATGCATTTAGGTTTAATTTGAGAAAGAAAAGTGGTGATGGCACAAAAATTCTTAAAAGAAGAATGAGTTTAAACTTCTTTTGATATATCTCCTATAATTAGCTCCTTAGGATGGGTATCTATATACTTCCATTCCATAGGTAAGAACATTTTAGAAGAAGATGCATCCAAGTTGCTATTTGGAGGAGAGATTTCATTTAAATTTAAACCATTAAAATCAAGATCATCATCAAAATTATTTTTCTTAAATTTGAAAACTTTATTAAAAACAACATGAATAGATTCTTCTATAACCAAAGTTCTTTTATTAAAAACATGAAAAGCCTTAGAAATAGAAGAATAAATTAGAAAAATGCCTTCATCTGATTTTACATCAAACTTTCCTAAGCCATCTTTTTCATTTAATATAAAACATTTACAATTGAAAACTTTAAAATATGAAACATTTGATTTTTTTGTTATTCCATAATTCATAAGGAGTTTTAGAGAGAGATAGTCTTACTGGAACCCTATTCATAATATAGGAAGCTATGTTAACGGCTTCGGCCGAAAAGTATTTGGGTAAACTATGTTCATTCAATATAATTCTTGTCATTTCTTATAAATTCCTATTCTTTCTTTCTACTACTCTATTTTGTTGAGGATTCCTCAAACTAGAAAAATTATGGTTGTAACCATTAGATTCACAAAAGTTTTGAAAATCATGGTTTTGGAATTCATCACTATGAACACTCCAAATCAATGAAATCATAAAACCTTTTTCATTTTGAACAAGTTTGCAAAACTTTGAGAAACACTTAAAACAATCACTTTTGTGTGCCAAGAAATATGTCCAAGTGTATCTACTATAGTCATCTACGATTACAAAAGTGTATTTGCTACCTCGTAGGCTTGTTGTATCAATTGATCCAAACAAGTCCATATGGATCAATTATAATGGTCTAGAGATGCTTATTTAATTCTTCGATTTAAAATTATATTTTATTTATTTTCCTAGTTGATAAGCATCATATTCTTTGTCTTTGACAAATTTAATATTAGGAATGCCTCTTGCTAGTTCTCTAGATGAGATTTTGGAGATTAGTTTCATGCTTGCATGGCCTAATCTCCTATGCCAAAGCCAAGCATCATCATTTAAAACTGAAAAGTACATTTCATTAGTAAGTTCATCAATGTTAATAATATAGATATTATTTTATTTTAGGGCAATCATAGATGTGTTGTTTTATGACTTTTTAATGATGCAAGCATTAGATTCAAATCTTATTATGTATCCTTTATCACATAATTGATTAATGCTCAAACGATTATGCTTTAAACCATCTACTAACAGCACATCATCAATTAAAAAACTTGATTTGTTACCTATAGTTTCCTTGCCAATGATTTTACCCTTGTTATCTCTGAAGGTGATATACTCTTCGTCTTAGCTAGTGAGCTTAGAGAATTGTGATAGATCTCCGGTCATGTGCCTTGAGCATCCACTATTAAAGTATCATCTCTTGATCATAGCTTGTGAATGTGAGTGTCTACAAGAGAAGATGATTTTTAGGTACCCACTTGAACTTGGGTGCTTTAAAAATTGATCTACTCATTTTATCATTTAGCATTAAATTCTTTATGGTCCCTTTAGGAACCCATATACTTATGTGGACTAAGTTTCCTAAATAGACATTTGTAAGCAATATATCTGGGTTTATAATAAAAGTTACACTTAGTGTGAGGTGATACATGCAATGTAGGTCCTTTAACGAAAGTGGTTAGATTTCGGTAAGATCCACTCACAAATCGGATTCCACTTCTTTTATGAACTTGACCCTTATTAGCAAGGATCATATCCAAAGACTTACTACCAACCTTAAATTTATCTAAGGTTTCTTTGAGTAACAAGTTCTCTTTCTCAAGTGCCTCTAAGTGTTCACACATAGAGCATGGAGGTAAGAAGGAGTGTAGTGTTTAAGAGTTTCAAATTTATAAACTAAGAGAGCATGCTCCTTTTTTAATAAATTAAACTATCTACTAATTACTCTACACTCAAACAATTCATGAAAAGCATTTGAAAGCTTATCGAAAGTTAAATCTTTATTTAATAAATCACTTACCTTTTCTTCGATAGCCATTAATGCGAAGTTAATGACCTCCTTATTGCTTGGTTCTTCATTTTCGGAGCCACTTGAATCATCCTATATTACCTTTAGTGTCTTCTTCTTCTTCGGTTGTTTTTTCTTTGCTTGGGGGCATTCAATTTTGAAATGCCCTAGCTTCTTGCATTCGTAGCATATTACTTGTTCCTTTTTGGTTCAAGTTTATTTTTAGAGTCATTTTTAAATTTATTTCTTCTCATAAATTTTTTAAAATTTTGAGTCAAAAGTGCAAGTTCATCATCATAGTCCTTATCACTTAAAGATTCTTTCAAGTGGTCTTTTTGTGTTCTCAATGCCATATTCTTCCTGTTCTTTGGAAGGGAGTTCTCAAACTCATCATAAGCATTGCAAGTCATCTCATAGGTCATCAATGACCCAATTAGTTCTTCAAGAGGAAAGTTCTTTAAGTCCTTAACCTCTTGAATGGCCGTTACTTTAGGATCCCAACTCTTTAGAAGGGATCTTAAATTTTAGTTATAAGTTCAAAATTAGAAAAGTTTTTCCCAAGTGCTTTTAGTCCATTGATGACATCCGTAAAATGGGTGTACATGTCTCCAATGGACTCACTTGGTTTTATTCGAAATAACTCGCAAGAATACCCTAAAAGATTGATTTTGGACTCTTTCACTCGACTAGCTCCTTCAAGAGTGATTTCAAGAGTATGCCAAATATCAAAAGTCCATTCGTAAATTGAAACATGATTAAATTCATTCTTGTCTAAGGCATAAAACAAGGCATTCATAGCCTTGGCATTAAGAGCGAAAATTTTCTTCTCCGACTTATTCCATTCGTTCATCGGAAGAGAAGACTTTTGAAAGTCATTTTCAACAATGTTCCAAAGTTCAAAATCTATAGAAATAAGAAAAATTCTATAGATTGAATAGGTATACTTCGACCCATTGAATATAGGTGGACATGTGATTGAGTAGCCCTCTTATATGCCGGCAAATGCCATCTCTCTTGAGTTTTAAATCAAAATGAGAGTGACCTTGCTCTGATACTAACTATTAGTATCAAGAGTGGCACTAAGAGAGGGGGGGTGTTGAATTATTGTAGTGGATAAAAATCGACAATTTAAATCGATTCCAAAAAAATGTTATACGTTGAGAAGTTTTGTTCGATGAAAATAATTTCGACAAAGAAGATTGATTCGAGTGAATCATAAGAAAGTAGAGAAAGAGAGAATGAATGAGTGCAGTGAAGTAAAGAATTGAATGCAATAATTAAAACTTATACATCAAGAGAAGAACGTAGTGATTTATAGTGGTTCGGTCAAATTGATCTATGTCAACTCCCGAAACCTCCTCTGATGAGGTTACCAGCTTCCACTATCAATCCTTCTTCAAGGGGAAGGATCAAACACCCTTTTATAGAACTTTGCAAGTGGCTCATGCTAGTTATATGTGCCCTCTAAGCCAATCACGTGAGTGATGACATCTGTAATACACTGTGTCAATCTCGTTGCTTATGATTATTGACATTTTCTCACATTATTCATATATATACTGTGATGTCCTTGGATCTGTGCAATGGAAATCAGATCATGATGAGATCATGATAATGAGATCGATTCATCTTTAAACATAGACCCTAAATAATCACGGTCATAGGTTACTCAAGAGGGGCATCGAGATAACTAGACATACTGGTGTGTTGTATATCCATCCATATGATGGAGGTGGCTAGTCTCATAGCTACTCATGTGGGGACACCAAGGGTATAGTATAGGTGCTCATTGGAGAATAAGTTCACTGATTGATCCGCTTATGGAATATTGGATGGTTATTGATACCTCACGTTAGATAATGATTCCGTAGTCCTAGTAGTGTATCTGGTTCTTAAACTTGAGACACCAAAAATACCTTGTATGAGTACTCTATTCTTTGACGCCAGAATTACAGGTTTGGAAAGTTCTAGATCTGGTACAATCGATTCTCGAGAATAGTAGCCAATCTTATGAAGACAATTGAGTATCAATAGAGGATCATCCACTCTTAGTATCATGAGAAAAATATCTCATGCATTCTTGCTTAGGCAAATCCCTGACCAGGGTCATTCAGATTGAGAGAGAAAGAGTTCTCCAAGAGAATCTGATTAGAGCGAGACTCGATTGGAAACCATATGGGTCTGATAACACCATGCCTAATATACGGTATCTGGGATATTAGATGGATAAAAGACTATAGATACATGGTAACTGAGGATAGATAGGTCCAAAGGATTGAATTCCCTTGTATCGTCTAGGGACTATGGCGTAGTGGCCTAGTACGTCCATAGTCAATGAGTTGAGTGAATTATTATAGAGATAATAATTCACTAAGTCAAAAGGAGTTGTGATAGGTATGACTCATGACTAGCTCGATATTAGGGCTAGAGAGTCACACACATATGGTAGGTGTTGCGACAAGTAGAAGTTCAGATATGAGATATCCACCGGAGCCCCTATCTTATTGGATATCCAATAAGCCGCTATATTATTGGATCCCATAGATGAGATCCAATAAGAGCTAGATTATTGGGTAGAGACCCATTAATCTAAGAGGCTTATGTAATTGGATTGAGATCCAATACCTAATAGGGCTGGATCCATTAGGGTTGATAGGGTGCCTCTATAAATAGGAGAGAACCAAAGGCCCATAGGTTGAGGTTTTTCTTGGTGGCCACCTCCTATTCTCCTCTCTCCAAAGAGGAGCATCATCGTTGTCCCTACCATGTAGATACTGCTATAGAGGAGGACGCTTGACCTCCTTTATCCACCCCACAGATCTGTAGGAATTCATGGATATACGATCTCCTTAGGCACTTTATTTTTACATACATAATTTTCTGATTTATAGATTTATTTTTGTGCACCGATCTTCGCATAACGATGGAACCTTTCATGGAAATCCAAGATTTTTATTTTCTATTCTTTCGCTGCGCATGTGATGTCGCCCTTAGATTTTCCAACAGTAGTATTAGAGCTAGGTTGTTCGTGCAAAAATTAGATTTTAATTACGTGTGTTATGTTTTGACATCAAAATTATTGACGCAAAAGTGGAAAAGGGTAACAACTATTGCTGCCCTTGTGGATGGCAAACTAGGTTTTAGGCAAAAGATAATTTTGCCCTTCGGAATTTTAGAAATTTTAATTTTATCCCTTCTATTCGAATGACCAAAATAAACTTTAGAATTCAAAAAATTTCCTATATGTCCCTATTTTTAGAAAAATATTAATTAATTAAAATATTTAATTAACTATTATTATTTATCTAGTAGTCCTATATAATAACATATACATGTGTTGTATGATGTGGACAGATAATCATGGATCGTGTGATGTGATGTATGTGTATGATGTGATCATTATTATTATTGGGGCCTACGAGCTTCTATTTTCTCGTTTATTGTTAGGCTTGTATGCCTATAATTATGCTGTAATTATACGAGGAGGCGCAACGGGAGCGTGGAAGCGATAGCGGGACCCATGAAGCCGAGATGGACGATCACAATGCATGAAGATGCATTGAGATGCCGACGGAACCGACGAGGCGAGATAGACGATCACAAGGCATGGAGATGCATCGATGCACACATAGATCTTAAAGTGAGTGATCAAGACCTATTGGCTCGGGCTTGATCACATTAGGATGTGGTCTATGATCATCTGGTGTGATTGCTCATGTGATGTGTGATTGGTTATACGCCTACTAGATATGTATATATATTTGTATGCGATGTAGATATATATTAAATATGTATGTGTGTGACATGTCATATCAAGAGATCAAATAAAAAATCCCCTCTATCAATAATATTAAGTCAGTAAATATGAGGAAATTAGATTGACCCATGTGGCATTTCATCATTATAGGTAGGAACAGATTCCCGATGTAGGTTAAGTTGGTCGAGTCCCTCGAGACTCACCTATATCACAATTCGCTATCTTATTTATGATATAGAGATGTCACCGGTGACCTAAAAATATTGTATGCTTGGTCGAGTCCCTCAAGGGTATATAATCGAATCAGACTCATCTTGTAATGATGGTGATGACTTAACCGAACATCATGGTTGGTCGAGTCTCTTGAGGCCATGGTGGTTTAGAGGCAGAACAGGATGAAAATCATAAAGAGTTATGATCGGCAAGAGTTACCTATCTTTTGGGTTTAGTGTGATTGGTCGACTCCCTCGAGGTTACACTAAGATGCTGATTGGATCTCGATCCCCATTAGAAGTCTACCGAAGACTTTCATTTCTCGTGCTGAGGGTGTTGCGTGACTCGCTAGAAAAATAGTGGGAGCACATCAAGATAAACCTCCATATCTTGATTATTTATATTTTTATAAAATCTACATATTATTTATTTATGTTGTATCTTTATTTTTTTTAAATGTTACTATTAGACTCTTTATATGGCATACTTGATGTCAACCACCTCATTGGTCAAAACTATGCGAACTGACTCCATAACCTGAGAATAGTTCTCACAGCGGAGAAAATCGCATATGTCCTTGAAATAGTGATATCTATACCCAAGGAAGGGGCAAGTGAGGATAAGATTGCTTACTACGTGAAGTACGTAGATGACTCCACTCTTATTCAGTATTACATATTGGGCTCCATGACTCCCGAGTTACAGAGATAATATAAAAAGATGGATGGCAAATCCATACTCCTGCATCTCCGTAAATTATTTGATGAATAGGGAAGAACTCAATGATATAAGATATCGAATAGTTTCTTCCGTGCCAGGATGACTGAGAGGATACCGGTTTAGTACCATGTCCTTAAAATGATTGAGTGGATAGAGAAACTCATAGGTCTAGGAATGTCCCTAGAGAATAATCTATGTGAATCTTGTGCTTTAGTCCCTACTAGATTCCTTTTCATAGTCCTCTATCCTAGTAAGACCACAAAGAAAAGAAAGATAGAGAAGTCCCTTGAGAAGGGCAAGGGCAAGGGTAGATCGGATAAAGTAAAGGTTGCTAAGAAGATCCGGAAAAGGATAAAAGCCAATGCTTCAATTGCGGCAAAGACGGACACTGGAATAGGAACTGCAAAGAGTACATAACAGAAAAGGTGAAACATAAGCTTAGAGAAGCTACAGATATGCATTCATGATTAGTCTTTATTTGTCAGACTCATATAATAACTCATAGGTATTGGATAATGATAGTGTTTATCATATCTGTAATTCGTTGTAGGTTCTGACAAGACCTAGGAGATTGATGAGAGGCAAGATAGACATCAAGATGGGTAATGAAGTAAGAGTTGTTGCTATTGCTATTCGTAATGTCACCCTATATCTACCTGGTAGAGCTACTATTGCATTAGATGCAAGCTATTTTGTTCCCTTTATTATCAAAAATATTATTTCCATTTCATGTTTGACATTGAATGGTTATAAAGTAGTTTTTGAGAATAATAATTATTTAATTATTGAGGACGATGAGATCATCATGAGAGGAATATTGCATAATGGTTTGATTATGCTAGAAACTACTCCACATATCATGAATGTAAGTGAGTCGAAGAGGAAACGAGATGAGGTGAATAATGCATACCTATGGCATTGTAGGCTATGTTATATCTGTGAGAAAAGGATTCAAAAGTTACTATTAGATAGATATCTAGATCCATTTGACTATGAGTCATATGTGACTTGCGAATCTTGCCTTCATATAAATATAACTAACTCTCCATTTAGTGGAACTAGAGAGACAGAGCCACTGAGTTGTTGGAACTCATACATAATGATGTATATGGTCACATGTCAACTCAAGCCATAGTGGTAACTCCTATATTATTTTCATTGATGATTTCTCTATGTACGGACATGTGTACTTGATGAAGTACAAGTTCGAAGCCTTTAAAAAATTCAGGGAGTGCAAGAATGAAGTAGAGGTTTAGATTGGAAAGAGTATTAAGACTCTTCGATCAGATCAAGGAGGTGAATACTTGAGTATAGAATTCACTTAGTGTTGAATCTCGGATTTCGATGATGAAACTAATTGAGTGTGATTTATGGTCTAACTGCATTTTGAGTTACGCAGGTCTACTATCGATCAGGATTAGACAGTTGATGCTGGAGGAATTGACGTTGCGCCGGAGGTGATCATGTCAGGATATTGGATGTCGAGCCAGAGATTCGGTCGACTATTGGCAGGAGGCTTCGTACGTCGGGCATCGGGCCAAGAAGTGCGGAGTTGCACCATAGATATCGAGGTTGTGGAGGTCAACCGTCGATTGGGCAACAAGCCGCTAGAGAGGGCGATGTGCCGAAGGATCGGACGAAGCGCCGACCAATGATGTGCCAGGCAACTGAATGTCAATTCGCATTGTAATAACTATCTAGATCGAAGTAGAGTTTTTGGTGTTTGTTTGTGCAGGAGTAACTACGATAAGGATGAAGATGTAAAGCGAAACAAAGGATCAAATTCAAGTGTGATGGATCATTGGGAGTTCGAGTGTTCGATGGAAGTCTGAAGATTCGTTGGGAGTGCTGCCGAAACTGGCCGAGAACGAGTAGGGAGCTTGCCGAAGAGTTTTCGGAAGTTCGCCGGGAGGTTCGTCGGAAGTTCACAGAGCTTGCTAAGAAAGATAGAAGCTTGCCAAAGAAGCTTGGGGGAACTCGCCAAAATCATCGTAGAGTCCGAGAGCTTGCCGTGAGTCCGCAGGATGGTTTCCGAGGGATCGTCGGAAGACCGCCGTAAGTTCACCGGAAGCTCGTCGGAAGAAGACTTGACTTGTGGACTTTGTAATAGCTTAGGAATGTCTTTAATTTCATAGTTAGCACATCAATTTGAGTTAGAATTAGGGGTTAATCCTTTAACCCAAGTATGAGCCCATTGGGCCTTGTTCGGAACCGGTTTGGGCCAAGTTTTCAGCCCAAACCAAATGTAAATTTGTGCTGGGCGGTGGAGCCCAACAGCCAATGTGCCCAGCAGCATGTGTGCATGCATGCATGCATGCTAGGCTACGTGCATGCATGCTGGGCGGTAGCACCACCAGCAGCATGCGTGCTGCTACGTGCATGCATGCTGCGTGCATGCATGCTAAGCGGTAGCACCGCCCAGCAGCGCCTGGCTGGGGCGGTAGCACCACCCAGCCTGGGGCGGTAGCACTGGTGCTACCGCCAAAGATGCCTGAAAACCAGCGGTAGCACCGCTGGCTAAGGCGGTAGCACCGCTTGGGTGTGTGTCATCACAGATCGACAAAGACGAGAAACTCAAATTTTGGCTCCAAATTTGAGTCCTCTTGAGCTCTATAAATTCCCCTCTTTTGCAGGTTCAAAGTGCAGCAAGAAGAGTGAAAATCTTGAGGGAAAACTTTGCTCAAATAGTGTCAAAAACTTCCCTCTTACTCTTAAGTGTTTTCTTGTTCAAGAGAGGGGTGAGAGCTTTGTAAGGGTTATCTTCTAAGCCCGTCAAAAGAAGAGGTGTTGCAAGGGAGTTCTTCCTCGCCCATTGGAAGGAGGAAAGCTAGTGGAAAGCCGGTGTCCTCAAGCGAAGAGGAATCGAAAGTGGATGTAGGTCGGATGACCAAACCACTATAAAAATCTGGTTTGCATTTACGTTCTTGCTATTTACTTTGCTGCAAACCATTTTTACTTGCTATCTTATTTTCTCAACTTCTTTATCATCTTATTACGTATGCTTTAAAGTTAAAACGCAATCTTTTCAGGTTCAAACGAAATGTTGCATTCATTCGTACGAAGTTTCCAAAGCTTATTTTAAATCACTGAAAATCTATCGTTTTATCCGCTGCACTAATTCACCCCCCCCCCCTCTTAGTGCCGCTCGATCCCTAACACTTAGTTCCTCAAGGACCATAGGATTCTATCCCAATGGATACCTCCTTATACACCCTAGCTCAATTATACATTTGAAAGGAGGAATCGGACACTATTAGACATGGTGCAATCCATGATGAGTTTCGCTGACCTACCTATCTCATTCTGGGGATATGCTCTAAAGTCCATAGCTTACCTTCTAAACAAAGGTCCAACTAAGTTAGTAGTATCTACACCATATGAGATATAGAAAGGGAAGCTTGATCTTAAGGCTGCTAAGATTTAAGGCTCCCTTACCCACATTAAAAGACATAAACCCGACAAGTTGGAATCCAGGATGGATGGTGCAAGTTCGTGGGATACCCCAAGAAAACTTGTGGGTATTATTTTTATCACCCCAAGGACCAAAAGGTCTGTATAGCTAAGATAGTAGTGTTCCTTGAGAAAGAATATATTCTTGGTGGAGACAGTGGGAGCATGATAGAGTTGAGCGAGGTTGGAGAACGTAGCTTAAGCACCATTCCATAACCAGAGTCTATTCAGGTACCTAGCACATATGTTCCAACTTTACATATGTTTGGTAGAGTATCCTATCCTCCTGAGAGATATGTGGGATATATTAGAGGAGAGGATATTGAGGATATTAATCCTCAGACCTACGAGGAGGATATTACGAATATAGAATCTGATAAGTGGCAAGAAGCCATGAATTCAAAGATGGATTCCATGTACTACAATAAGGTTTGGAACCTAGTTGATGCACCTACGGGTATCGTACCCATTGGCTGCAAGTGGATCTTCAAGAAGCATATCATAATAGATGGAAAGGTTGAGACCTTTACAGTAATGTTAGTGGCTAAGGGGTATTGTCAAAGCCAATGTGTTGACTATGATGAAACCTTCTCATCCGCAGCCATACTAAAATCTATCTGAATTCTATTGGCTATTGCAGCACACTATGATTATGAGATCTGGTAGATGGATGTGAAAACCACGTTCCTCAATGGCAACCTCGAGAAGGATGTGTATATGATATAGCTTGAGAGATTCATATCCAAGAATAGTCCAGATAAGGTGTGCAGGTTGCTTAGATCAATCTATGGACTAAAGCAAGCTTTCCAAAGTTGGAACATAAGATTTGATGAGGTGATTAGATCTTATGATTTCGTTCAGAATGAAGATAAGCCTTGTGTATACAAGAAGGTAAGTGAGAGCATTATCACCTTCTTGGTGTTATATATGGATGATGTCATGATCATTGGGAATGATGTAGGAATGCTCTCCACAATAAAGGCTTGGTCATCTAGATACTTCACTATGAAGGACTTAGGAGAAGCATCCTATATATTGGGGATTCAGATCTATATAGATAGATCCAAGAGGATGCTTGGCTTGTCTCAGTCTAAGTACATAAACACCATTTTCAAAAAGTTTAATATTAAAAATTTCAAGAGAGGTCTCATACCGATGAGATATAGGCTATCATTTTTCTAGGAGTATGTCTCCAAATGCTCCAAGAAAGGGCACACATGGATAGGATACCCTATGCCTCAATAATAGGGTCTATCATATATGCTATACTATGTACCAGGCCTGATATAGTATATGCTCTGAGTGTCACAAGTAGGTATCAGGCGGATCTAGGTTTGGAGCACTAGAAAGCAATAAAGTGTATCCTTAAGTACTTGAGAAGAACTAAGGATCTTTTACTGATATTTGGAGAAAGTAGCCTCAGGGTTGAGTGCTACACAGACTCGAGCTTCCAATTTGATATTTATGATGTCAAGTCTAATTTAGGGTATGTGTTCACTCTGAATGGAGGAGCAGTATACTAGAAGAGTTCCAAGCAAGATACTACTGCTGACTCAACCACAGAGATGGAGTATATTACTGCGGTGGAGGTAGTAAAGGAGGGAGTCTGGATGAAGCAGTTCATCTAGATCTAGGAGTCGTGCCGATCAGGGAGGAGCTGATTCTCTTATATTGCGATAACTATGGGACGATTACTCAAATGAGGGATCCCAAGTCTCATCAGAAGTGTTCTAAGGAGGTTTCAGCTTATTAAAGAGATTGTGGCCCGACGAGATGTAGTAGTGGAAAGAGTTCCATCCGAAGATAACATTGCAGGTCCACTAGCAAAACCATTAACTTAGATTATCTTTGAGCATCACAGAGGTTTGATGGGGATCGGACATATTAGTGATTGACTTTAGGTCAAGTGGGAGATTACTAATTATATATGCCCTATAAGCCAATCACGTGAGTGATGACACCTGTAATACATTGCATGAATCTCTTTGCTTATGATTATTGATATTTTCTAATATTATTCATATGTATATTGTGATATCCTTGGATCTGTGCAATGAGAATCGGATCGTGATGAGATCACGATAATGAGACTGATTCACCTTTAAATACAAACCCTAAATAATCTTGGTCATAATTTACTTGAGAGGGACATCAAGATAACCGGACAGATTGGTGTGCTGTATACCCATCTATATGATGGAGGAGGTGGCTGGTCTTATAGCTACACGTGTAGGGACACTAAGGGTACAGTATAGGAGCTCATTGGAGAATGAGTACACTAATTGATCCGCTTATAAAATGCTGGATGGTTCTTGATACCTCATGTCAGACAACGATTCCGTAGTCCCAGTAGTATATCTGGTCCTTAGACTTGAGACACCAAAGATGCCTTGTATGAGTACTCCATTCTTTGATATCGGAGTTATAGGTTTCAAAAGTTCCAGATCTGGTACAATCGGGTCTCGGGAATGGTAGCTAACCATACGAAGGCAATTAAGTATTAATAAAGGATCATCCACTCTCGGTATCATGAGAGGAATATCCCATGTATTCTTGCTTAGGCAAATCTTTGGCCAGGGTTATTCAGATTGAGAGAGAAAGAGTTCTCCGGGAGAATCTGATTAGAGCGAGACTCGTTTGGAAATCGTATGAGCCTGACAGCACCATGCCCGATATATGGTCTCTAGATATTAATAGATAAGGGATTATAGGTACATGGTAATTGAGGATAGATAGGTCTAAAGGATTAGATTCCCTTGTATCGTTTAGGGACTACGACATAGTGGCCTAATACGTCCATAGTCGATGAGTCGAGTGAATTATTATAGAGATAATAACTCACTGAGTCAGAAGGAGTTCTGATAGGTATGACTCACAGCTAGCTTGATATTGGGCCTAGAGGGTCACACACATATAGTAAGTGTTGCGATGAGTAGAGGTTCGGATATGAGATATCTGCTGGATCCCCTATCTTATTGGATATCCAATAATCCCCTATATTATTGGATCCCATGGATGAGATCTAATAAGAGCTTGATTATTAGGTAAAGACTCATTAATCTAAAAGGTTTGGGTAATTGAATGGAGATCCAATACTCAATAGGGCAGGATCCATTAGGGTTTACAAGGGACCTCTATAAATAAGAGGGAACTAAAGGTCCATAGGCTTGGGCTTCTTGATGGCTACCTCCTATTTGTCTCTCTCTAGAGAGGAGCATCTTCATAGCCTTGTTGTGTGGATACCGCTAGAGAGGAGGACGCTTAACTTCCTTCATCCTCCCCTTAGATCTATAGGAATCTCAAAGATATACGATCGCCCTAGGTACTATATTTTTTAACATATACAGTTTTTGGATTCACAGATTTATTTTTTGCACCGATCTTCGTATGATAATGAAACCTTTCTATGGAAATCTAGGTGTTTTGTTTTTTGTTCTTCCGCTATGCATGTGATGTTGCCTCTTGGACTTCTCAACACTATTGAGTATCAATAGAGGATCATCCACTCTCGATATCATGAGAGGAATATCTCATGTGTTCTTGCTCAAACAAATCCCTAGCTAGGGTCATTCGGATTGAGAGAGAAAGAGTTCTCCAGGAGAATCCGATTAGAGTGAGACTCGAGTGAAAACCGTGTAGGCCTGATAGTACCATACCTAATATATGGTCTCTGGGATATTAGACGGATGAGGGTGCTAGTCATATGAGCCCTGCAAGCCAATCACGTAAGTGATGGCACGTGTGACTCTATATGTACTCTTTTTGCTTATTATTATTATTAAGTATTTTATCACTTTATCTTGCGTATTACGTATATTGTGATATCCATGGATCTATGCAATGGGAGTCGGATCATAATGAGATCACGATAATAAGACTGATTCACTTTTAAACACAAATCCAAAATAATCTCAATCATAGGTTACTCAAAAAGGACATCGAGATAACTAGACAGACGGGTGTACTATATACCCATCTATATGATGGATGTGGTTGGTCTCATAGCTGCTTGTGTGGGGACACTAAGGATACAGTACATGTGCTCATTGGAGAATGAGTTCATTGATTGATCCGCCCACGGAATGCTAGATGGTTGATGATATCTTATTGCTAGACAATGATGCTATAGTCCTAATAGTGTATCTGGTCCTTAGACTTGAGATACGAAGGATGTTCTATATGAGTACTCCACTCTTCGATGCCGGAATTATAGGTTTGGAAGCTCCAGATCTAGTACAACCGGTCATTGGGAGTGATAGCCAACCTTACGAGGGCTATTAAATGTCAATAGAGGATCATCCACTCTCAGTATCATGAGAGGAATATCCCATATATCCTTGGCCAAGGTTGTTTGGATTGAGAGAGAAAGGGTTCTCCGGGAGAATCTGATTAGAGCGAGACTCGAGGAGAGACCGTATGGGCCTGACAGCACCATGCTCGGTATATGATCTCTGGGTTATTAGATGGATGAGGGACTATAGGTACATGGTAACTGAGGATGGATAGGTCCAAAGGATTGGATTCCCATATATCGTCTGGGGACTGCGGTGTAATGGCCTAGTACGTTCGCAATTGATGAGTCAAGAGAATTATTATGGAGATAATAATTTACTGAGTTAAAAGGAGTTCTAACAAGTATGACTCACAACCAGCTCGATATTGAGCCTAGAGGATCACACACATATGGTAGGTGTCACGACGAGTAAAGGTTCGGATATGAGATATCCGTTGGAGCTCCTATCTTATTGGATATCTATTAAGCTCCTGAATTATTGGATCCTAAGATGACATCCAATAAGAGCTAATAAGAGATTATTGGGTAGAGATTTACTAATCTAAGAGGCTTGGGTAATTGGTTAGAGATCTAATACGCAACAGGGCAAAATCCATTAGGGTTAAGTTGACATAGGACCTCTATAAATAGGAGGGAACCAAAGGCCCATAGGCTAGAGTTTTATGGCAGCCATCTTCTATTCTCTTCCCCCTTCTCCTCCTCATTCAACGGCCCTAGATTGGGGTGCATGGACAGCAAGAAGGGCCAACCCCTTCTTGATTGCGTAGTGTGCGTTGCGAGGAGATTTAGGCAGCGATTTAAGGAGCGTCATCGCAGCTCCTACCATGTGGATTATCACTAGAGAGGAGGACATTTGAACTCTTTCATCTAGTCCTATAGATCTATAGAAATTCAGGGGTATATGATCTCCCTAGGTAATTTTCTTACTCGTAGTTTTTCGATTTCATGGGTTTTTGCGCACCAACTTTTGCAGGATGATAAGAGCCTCTTTTTCTGCAGGAAATCTATGGTTTTTGTTTTTATTTTTTTGCTACACATAAAATGTTACTGCAGATTTCCCAATAGTGGTATCAGGGCTAGGTTGCTCATGCAAAAAATTGGCTTTTAAACTACGTGTATTGTGTTCAATCGCGTAAGAATCATTTTATGTGATTGCTATGATTTTTTTATCGTAGATGTTAAATCTGTACTGCAATTTTTTCTTTATTATAAAGTGTTTTGTAGAGGATTTTTGATGCCAAATATGTTGGCACAAAAGAGAAAGAAAGAGCAGCAATGGTTGCTGCCCCTTTAGATTGGCCGAAGGCTGCATGCAGCCTTGGCCGAGAGCTTTTCTTGCTGCTCTCGACCTGGCCAAAAGTAGTAGGAATGAGAGCAGCAAGGTTGCTCTCAACCTGCTGCATGGCAGCCCCTACAGCCAAGTTTCCTAGCTGCAAGGGGCACCCTTGGCGGCTAGGGTTTCCTGGCCGCATAGGGCAAGCTGGCGGCTAGGTTTCCTAGCCGCACAAGGCTGCCCTGCAACCAGGGTTTCCTGGCTGCAAGGGACTCCTTGATGGCTAGGGTTTCCTAGCCATGCAAGGTAGCCTAGTGGCCTAGGATTTCTGGCCACAAGGGAGTCCTTGGTGGCTCAAATTTCCTAGCCACATAAGGAACTTCCTACTGTATAAGGATACTCTATGGTAGGATAACCCTAGAGTGTAACAAAATAATTAATTAATTATAATTATTATTATTTAGTAGTCCTATATGATGATGATGTATACATGTGATGTATGATGTAGACGAATGATCATGGACCGTGTGATGTGTGTGTACATGTGATTATTATTATTATTGGGGCCTGCGAGCCTCCAATTTTTTTCTCATTTATTGTCGGGCCTACGTTCCTATAATTAAGTTATAATTACATGAGGAGGCATGGCGGGAGCATGAAAATGATAACGAGACCCACGAGGACGAAATGGATGATCATAACGCATGAAGATACGTCGAAATACCGACGAAACTAACAAGGATGAGATGGATGATCACAAGGCATGGAGATGCACCATTGCACACATAGATCTTGATATGAGTGATTGAGCCCATTGGCTCGGGCTTGATCACATTAGGATGTGGTCTATGATCATCTAGTGTGATTACTCATGTGATGTGTGATTATATATACACCTACTATATATATATATTTGCATACAATATAGATATATATTAAATATATATGTGTGTGACACATTATATTAGGAGATGGAATCAAAAATCCCCTCTATTAATAATATTAAGTCGGTAAATGTGAGGCAATTAGATTGACCCATGTGGCCTTCCATCATTATAGGTAGGAATCGATTCTTGATGTAGGTTGAGTTGGTCGAGTCTCTCGAGACTCGCTTATATTGCGATTCGCTATCTTATCTATGACATAGAGATGTCACCGATGACCTGAGGATATTGTATGCTTGGTCAAGTCCCTCGAGGGTATATTATCGAATCAGACTTATCTATAACGATGGTGATAACTTAACCGAACATCATGGCTGGTCGAGTCCCTCAAGGCCATGGTGGTTCGGAGGCCGAATAGGAGGGGAATCACAAGGAGTTATGATTGACAAGAATTGCTTACCTTTACGGACTTAACATGATTGGTCGAGTCCTTTGAGGTTACATTAAGACATCGATTAGATCCCGATCCCCATTAGAGTTCCATCGGGGGTCTCCGATTCATACACCAGAGGGAGTTGTGTGTCCTGCGAAAAATTAGTGGGAGTAGATTAAGATAGAAGTCCTTATCTTAATTGTTTAATTTTTGTAAAATCTGTATGTTATTTATTTCTACTACATCTTTAATTTTAGAAAAATGTCACTTTCAAATCCTTTACATGGCATACTTGATACCAACCGCCTCACTGGTCCAAATTATATGGATTGGCTTTGCAATCTGAGAATCATTCTTACGATGGAGAAAATCACATACGTCCTTGATACAATAATCCCTATTCCCGATGACGGGGCAAGCGAGGATGAGATCACTCATTTTATGAAGTACATATATGATTCTACTCTTGCTTAGTGTTATATGTTGGCCTCTATGACTCTTGATTTACAAAGACTGCATGAAAATATGGATGCCAATTCCATACTCCTATATCTCCGTAAATTGTTTGAGGAACAAGGAAGAACTTAACAATATAAGATATCAAAAAGTCTTTTCCGCGCTAGGATGACTGAGGGGACACCAGTTCAGAACCATGTCCTTAAGATGATTGAGTGGATAGAGAAACTCACAGGTCTAGAAATGGTCTTAGAGGATAACCTATGTGTGGATCTTGTGCTTTAGCCCCTACCAGATTCCTTTGCTCAGTTCATAATAAATTTTAATATGAATAAGCTTGAGGTGACCCTCCTAGAGCTCCTCAATATGTTGAGAGAAGTAGAGAGCACCATCAAGAAAGAGAAGTCAGTTCTCTATATTAGTGAGACTAGAAAGAAAAGGAAGGTTGAGAAATCTCTTAAGAAGGGCAAGGGCAAGGGCCAATTGGATAAGACAAAGGTTGCTAGGAAGACCCAACAAAGGATAAAGGCCAGTGCTTCTACTACAGTAAAGATGGGCATTGGAAAAGGAACTACAAAGAGTACCTTGCAGAGAGGGTGAAATAGAAGCTTGGAGAAGCTTTAGGTACATTCATGATCAGTCTCCATTTGTTAGAATCTTATGATAACACATGGGTATTGGATACTGGGAGTGTTTATCATATCTGCAATTCATTACAGGTTCTAACAGGACCTAGGAGATTAAAGAGCGATGAGATGAATCTCAAGATGGGCAATGGAGCCAAAGTTACTGTAGTAGCTGTTGGCAAGGTCACCCTACATTTACCTGGTGGAGCTATTATTGCATTAGATGCATACTATTATGTTCATTCTATTATCAAAAATATTATTTTCATTTCATGTTTAACAATTAGTGGATATAAATTAGTTTTTGAGAATAATGGTTGTTCAATATCATTAGATGATAAGATCATCATGAGAGGAACATTGCATAATGATTTATTTATACTAGATATAGCTCCACACATCATGAGTGTAAGTGAGTCTAAGAGGAAACGAGAAGAGGTGAACAATGCATATTTATGGTATTATAGGCTAGATCATGTCCATGAAGGAAGGATTCAAAAGTTGTTAGAGGATGGATATCTAGATCCATTCAACTATGAGTCATATGTGACTTGCGAACTTTGCTTTTGTGGAAAGATGACCAACTCTCCATTTAGTGGAACTAGAGAGAGCCACCGAGTTGTTGAAACTTATACATAGTGATGTATGTGGTCCCATGTCAACTCATATCAAAGGTGGTTACTTTTACTTTATTACTTTCACTGATGATTTCTCAAGACACGGACATGTGTACTTGATGAAGTATAAGTCTGAGGCCTTTGATAAATTTAGGAAATATAAAAATGAAGTGGAGAATCAGACTAGAAAGAGTATCAAAACCCTTTGATCAGATCGAGGAGGTGAGTACTTGAGTACAGAGTTCACCTAGTTCCTTAAAGATTATGGGATTTTATCCTAATGGACACCTCGTTATACACCACAACTCAATAGTGTATCAGAAAGGAGAAATCATACACTATTAGACATGGTGCGTTCTATGATGAGTTTTGCCGACCTAACCATCTCATTCAATTATTGAGGATGATGAGATCATCATAAGAGGAGCATTGCATAGTAGTTTGATTATGCTAGAAACTACTCCATATATCATGAATGTAACTGAGTTTAGGAGAAAATGAGATGAAGTGAATAGTGTATACCTATGGTATTGTAGGCTAGGTCATATCTATGAGGGAAGGATTCAAAAGTTGCTATTAGATGGATACCTAGATCCATTTGACTATGAGTCATATGCGACTTGTGAACCTTGCCTTTGTAGAAAGACGACCAACTCTCAATTTAGTGGAACTAGAGAGAGAGCCACTGAGTTATTGGAACTCATACATAGTGATATATATGGTCATATGTCAACTCAAGCCATAGGTAGTAACTCCTACTTCATTATTTTCACTAATGATTTCTCTAGGTACGGACACGTGTACTTGATGAAGTACAAGTCTAAAGCCTTCAAGAAATTCAAAGAGTATAAGAATGAAGTAAAGATTTAGACTGGAAAGAGTATCAAGACTCTTCAATCAGATCGAGGAGGTGAACACTTGAGTACAAAATTCACTCAGTTCCTTAAGGATCATGGGATTCTATCACAATGGACACCTCCTTATACACCCTAGCACAATGGTATATTTGAAATGAAGAATCACATACTGTTAGATATGGTGTAGTCCATGATAAGTTTCGTTGACCTATTTGTCTCATTCTGGGAATATGTCCTAGAGTCCGCAGCTTACCTTCTGAATAGAGTTCTAACTAAGTTAGTAGTGTCTACTCCATATGAGATATAGAATGGGAAGAAGCCCGATCTTAATATTGTTAAGATTTAGGGGTGTCTTGCCAATGTCAAGAGATACAACCCCGACAAATTAGAATCTAGGATGGAATGGTGCAAGTTTGTGAGATATCCCAAAAAAACTTGTAAGTATTATTTCTCTCACCCTGAGGACCAAAAGGTCTTTGTAGCTAAGAGAGTAGTATTACTTGAGAAGGAACACATTCTTAGTGGAGACAGTGGGAGCATGATAGAGTTGAGTGAGGTTGAAGAACCTAGCTCAAGCACCATTCCATAGCCAGAATCTATTTAGGTATCTAGCACACAAGTTCCAACTTTATGTAGGTCCGGTAGAGTATCCCATCCTCCTGAGAGATATGTGAGATATATCAAAAGAGAGGATGCTAAGGATATTAATCCTCAGACCTACGAGGAGGCTATTATGAGTATAGATTCCAAGAAATGGCAAGAAGCTATGAATTCAGAAATGGATTTCATATACTCCAATAAGGTTTGGGACCTGGTTGATTCACCCGAGGGTATTGTACCCATTGGTTGTAAGTTGTTTTCAGAAAGAAGATTGGAGTAGATGGAAAGGTAGAGACCTATAAGGCAAAGCTAGTGGCTAAGGGGTAACGTCAAACGTAAGGTGTTTACTATGATGAAACCTTCTCAGTTGTAGCCATGCTAAAATCCATTCGAATTCTATTAGCTGTTGCAGCACACTATGATTATAAGATTTGGCATATGGACATGAAAACTGTATTCCTCAATGGCAACCCCGAGAAGGAGGTGTATATGATATAGCTTTAGGGATTCATGTCTAGGGATAGTCCAGATAAGTTGTGCAAGTTGCTTAGATCCATCTATGGACTAAAACAAGCTTCCCAAAGTTAGAACATAAGATATGATGAGGCGATCAAATCTTATAACTTCGTTAAGAACAAAGATGTGCCTTGTGTATACAGGAAGGTAAGAGGGAGCGCTATCACATTTTTGGTGCTGTATGTGGATGACATCCTGATCATTGGGAATGATGTAAGAATGCTCTCCATAGTAAAGACTTGGCTATCTAGACAATTTTCCATGAAGGATTTAAGGGAAGCATCTTGTATATTGGGGATTCGGATCTATAGAGATAGATCTAAGAGGATGTTTGGCTTGTCCCAGTCCAAGGATATACGATTTTCCTAGGTAATTTTCTTACTCGTAGTTTTTTAATTTCGTGAGTTTTTACATACCAACTTTTGCATGATGATAAGAACCTCTTTTCCTACAAGAAATCTATGATTTTTTGTTTCTATTCTTCTATTGCACATATGATGTCATCGCAGATTTTCCAATAGTGGGACTATTGGTACATGGTAACTGAGGACATATAGGTCTAAAGGATTGGATTCTCCTATATCGTTTGGGGATTACGGTGTAGTGGCCTAGTACATCCACAGTCGATAAGTCGGGTGAATTACTATGGAGATAATAATTTACCGAGTCAGAAGGAGTTCTGACAAGTATGACTCAGCCAGCTCGATATTAGGCCTAGAGGGTCACACACATATGATAGGTGTTACGATGAGTAGAGGTTCGGATATGAGATATCTGCCAGAGCCCATATCTTATTGGAGAACCAATAAGCCCCTGAATTATTGGATCCCATAGATGAGATCTAATAAGAGTTAGATTATTGGGTAGAGACTCATTAATCTAAAAGGTTTGGGTAATTGGATGGAGATCCAATACCCAATAGGGGAGGATCCATTAGGGTTTACAAGGGGGCCTCTATAAATAGGAGGGAACCAAAGGTCCATAAGCTAGGGTCTACTTAGTAGTCACCTTCTATTCTCCTCTCCCTAGAGAAGAGCATCATTGCAACTCCTACTGTGTGGATCACTACTAGAGAGGAGGATGCTTAATATCCTTCATCCTTCCCATGGATCTATAGGAATTCAGGGATATACGATCTCCTTAGGTACTATCTTTTTACATATGTAGTTTTTGGATTTACGGATTTATTTTTACACACCGATCTTCACACGATGACGAAACCTTTCCATGAAAATCTAGGAGTTTTGTTTTCTTTCTTTCGTTGTGCATGTGACGTCGCCCTTGGATTTCTCAACACTTGAGGGCATTATATCCATTAGTTGCAAGTGGATCTTCAAGAAGAAGATTGAAGTAGATGGAAAACTAGATACCTATAAGGCAAGGCTAGTGACCAAAGGGTATCGTCAAAGGCAAGTTGTTGACTATGATGAAACCTTCTTACCTGTGGTCATGCTAAAATCTATCTAAATTCTATTGACTATTGTAACACATTGTGATTATGAGATTTGATAGATGGACATAAAAATTATGTTCTTCAATAGCAACCTCGAGGATGGGGTATATATCATATAGCCTAAAAGATTTGTATCTAAGGAAAGTCCAAATAATGTATATAGATTGCTTAAGTCTATCTATGGACTAAAGTAGGCTTCTTGAAGTTTGAACACAAGATTTGACGTAGTGATAAAATCTTATGACTTTGTTAAGAACGAAGATGAGCTGTGTATGTACAAAAAGGTAAGTGGGAGCACTATCACCTTCTTGGTACTATATATAGATGACATCATAATAATTAAGAATAATGTCGGAATGCTCTTTATGGTTAAGGCTTGGTTATCTAGATATTTCTCTATGAAGGACTTAGGGGAGGCATCCTATATTTTGGGGATTCAAATCTATAGAGATAGATCCAAGATAATGCTTAACTTGACCTAATCCATATATATAGACACTATTGTTAAAAGGTTTGGCATGAAAAATTTTAAAAGATGTCTCATACCAATGAGATATGAAATATCACTTTTTAACAGTATATCCCTACAGACTCTTATAGAAATGGCAAACATGGATAGGATATCCTATACCATGTATGTCATATTATGTACTAAGCCTGATATAGCGTATGCTCTAAGTGTTATAAGCAGGTATCAAGTGAATCCAGGTTTAGAACATTAGAAGGCAATAAAGTGTATCATTAAATACTTGAGAAAGACTAAAGATCTTTACTAGTATACGGAGGAGGTAGCCTTAAGGTTGAGGGTTACACAAACTCAAGTTTCCAATACGATATCAATGATAACAAGTTAAACTCAGGGTATGTGTTTACTCTGAATGGAGGAGCAGTAAGTTGGAAGAGTTCCAAGTAAGACACTGCTACTGACTCGACTACTTAGGTAGAGTATATTGCTATGGTAGAAATAGCAAAAGAAGCAATATGGATGAAGAAGTTTATCGCAGATCTAGGAGTCGTATCAAGTAGCGAGGAGCCAATTCTCTTACATAGCGACAACAATGGGGCAATTGCTCAAATAAAAAAACCCAAGTCTCATCAGAAGTCTAAGCACATTCTGAGGAGATTCCACTTAATTAGATAGATCGTAGCTCGTGGTGATGTAACAGTAAAAAAAGTTTCATCCAAAGATAACGTTATAGATCCACTCACAAAGTCATTATCTCACATTATATTTGAGCATAACCGGGACCTGATAGGGATCAGACATATGGGTGATTGACTTTAGGTCAAGTGGGAGATTAATAGTTATAAGTGTCCTACAAGCCAATCACGTGAGTGATGACATGTGTGATATATTACATAATCTCTTATTATTGTCAATGAAATAAGAAACGAAGTCAATTTTATGACTTCTTAATGTACAGTTTTTAACATCAACAACTCTATTTTCCCCTTGCGATGTAGGACTCCTCATAAAATATTTGAAATGATCAATAAAACTTTGACCATTTATATTTTATATCATTGTAGATTGATCAACTAAAGCAAGTTTACATCTTTCATCTCTTTTTTGAGCTCTTATTGTTGAAGATAGAGCATCATCAGTGGAGGTACTCAGAGATCTTGGGTGATGTCTTGGTTGAGGTCTTCTTCGATAGAGCATCTATGATAGTAGTTGTTTTAGCTTTAGTATGTTCTCTTATCTGAGCTCCTGTTTGAGCTCCCATCTGACCTCCTCCAGTAGAATGATGATGCTAGCCATAACCTATTAATCCTGTTGAGATAATTGAGAAAGACACCATTATCCTAAAATCAATTATCATAAAATATTTATTAATCTATCATAGCAATAGTTAAATATGATTGTAACAAACTACATATCAAAATATATTATACTAACAGCCTACTGTATGAACAAGATGAGCCAAAACTAACTAGTAGCCACAATAGAAAGTCTCAATATATATATATATATATATATATATATATATAAGTTTATATAAGTATATATATATATATATATATATATATATATATATATATATATATATATATGTGTTGTAAACTACATCAAAAACATTATATATCTATAATGAAAATACTATAATGACACTAATAACTCCTAGCATGAGCAAAAACAAGCTACAATCCTTCAAATGTGGTCTTGTTATAATGCTCTGAGGCCAAAGATATGATAAGAGAGAGAATCATGCCATATACAATTCAATTAAATTATTATACAGTATTTTATGTAATCTAGATAGTGTTTTCAATAGCTTGCAAGAAAACACTGTAAAGAGTTAAGAAAACACCATGAACCACTTTAATGAGTCTTAACCTCAATAAAAAAAAAAAGCCTAAAAGCTTACAAATACCTTATTCTAATGCTATAGGACCAACGATATAGTAAGAGACTGAGAATTATATTATATACAATTATCTTAAATCATTATACAGTGTTTTATGTAACATATATAGTGTTTTCAACAGCTTGCGATAAAACACTATAAAGAGTTAAGAAAACACTATAAACCAACCAAATGAGTCTTAATCTGAGTAAAAAAATAAAATAAAATCATACAAATGTCTTGTTCTAACGCTCTAGGACCAATGATATGATAAGAGACAGAATCGTATCATAATAGTTATCTTAAATTACTATATAGTGTTTTATGTAACCTATATGGTGTTTTCAATGGCTTGCCAAAAAACATTGTAAAGAGTTAAGAACAAGATCGTAAACCACCCTAATGAGTCTTAACCTCAAGCAAAAAAATTAGACGCTTACAAATATCTTGTTCTAATGCTCTAAGACCAACGATATAGTAAAAGGTAGAGAATCATATCATATACAATTATCTTAAATCATTATATAGTGTTTTATGTAACCTATACAATGCTTTTAATAACTTGCCATAAAACAATGTAAAAAATTATCAAAACATTATAAACCACCCTAATGAGTCTTAACCTCAGCCAAAAAAATAGAAGCTTACAGATGTTTTGTTTTAATGCTCTAAGACCAACGATATGGTAAAAGATAATGAATCATATCATATAAAGTTATCTTAAATCATTATATAATATTTTATGTAACTTATATAGTATTTTCAATAAATAAAAACTATGTCTTGCCAAAGAACATTATAAAGAGTTAATAAAATACTGTAAACCACCCTAATGAGTCTTAATCTTAGTAAAAAAAAAAACACTAGAAGCTTACAAATGTCTTATTCTAATGTTATAGAACTAACGATATAGTAGAGACAAAGAATCATATCATATTCGGTTATCTTAAATCATTATATAGTGCTTTATGTAACCTATACAGTGTTTTTAACGGCTTACTAAAAACACTATAAACAATCTACAAAAACACTGTCAACCAACCTAATGAGTCTTAACCTCAAGCAAAAGAAACTAGAAGCTTACATATGCCGTGTTCTAATGTTCTACGACTAACGATATAGTAAGGCATAGTTTTCATGTAACCTATACAGTGTTTTGAATAACTTACTATAACATACTGTAAACAATCTATAAAAACACTATTAACAAAGCCAATGAATCTTAAGCCGAGGCAAAAAAAATTTAAAACTTATAAATGTCCTATTTTAATGCTCTTTGACCATACATATGGTAAGACAAAAAAGGATCATGTCATATACAGTTATCTTAAATCAGTATATAGTGTTTGCCCTGATGTATACATTATTTTCATCATGATAATAATAGCACTATAAACAATACTTTAAAACACTAAAAAATACGTCAAAGCACTATAAACAATGAAAATGAGTACTTGCTTATAGATCATGACACTAGTGCTAACCAATGTTTTGTACTCTTGATTATGGATCAAATGAAAACAAACTAATTTAAAAAAATTGAAAATAATATATGATTATAGTGTTTCAGTAGAGGACACGATCATTACCTATCATATCTATGAGAAGAGCACTATGAATGCAATACAGTGTTTACTCTCAGACATCCGCCGAGAACACTATAAAGGAGATACAGTAATTTTCAATACCATCGTCGTCGAAACTAATCCGGAAATACTAGTGTCCAGTTGAGTAATCTGCACAAAAAAGCCAAGGTTTTAGGGAAGTTTTAGGATATTTTCGACACTATAGTGTTTCACAATCGATGAGAGGATTGTAAAGGCTATAAGAGATTAAGATTTAGGTGAGTTTAGAGTCACTGGCACTAGAGAACACGAAGGGGACATTAGATATTACTAGATTTTAGCGATTTGGAGAGAGAAGATATGATAAAATGCCATCTGCTTTAGGGTTTAGGTTGTCACTAAAGAGGGAAAACGTTAGACAAAAATCCAAAAACTAAAACCAAAACACTATAGGTGGAGGCACTCAAGATAGGAGAAATACCTATTGTGTTTCCCCTATTAAGAGTTGATGAGATTGGAATGGGTTTCATAGAAATTATAACTTGGGGATAAGGTGTAACATCCATCATTGAAAATTTGTAAAGGTTTGTTTATAATGTAATGACCTATTTGTAATACAAATATGAGGATTGTTTAATAATTATTTTACATTAAATAATCTTATATTAAAAGTTTATTACTAAGAAACAAAGTATGAATCTTAGTAATTAGATATGATTTATAAAATATTTATATTAAGTTAAAAAAAATGAAAGACGTGTGTCATTAGCTAACTTAAGTATGGACATGTGTTTATTCAATGGATGACACCTAAGCTTCCATCATGCATATTTGCTACCTTATTCTCTTTGCATGAGCCAAACCTAAGCAATTAAAGGTATACTTAAGGGAAACTTTACAGTCAACGTAACTTGAGAAGAGAAGGGAAGAGGAATTAAACTGGAAGAAGAAATTTTGCTTTGGCTTGAGGTTTTGCATTAATTTCTCACATTTGGAAATCAAATTTTTCTAAGGCAAGTGTTCTAACCCCATCCTATTGCAATCTTGAACTCTGTTTTTATCTCAATTTTGTTAAATTCAAAAGATTATATCTTTGTATATGATTCTCCTATTTGGGAATAAACTAGGAATCTAAAATTTTTTGAGATATTAAACTTTCTGTATTTTTCTTGCCATAACCTTTTGTACCGAACTCTGATTTTGGTAAAACTATATTCATCTGAAAATAGACTCAAATATATTTCTTGTGATATAAAGAATGTCAATTTTGGAGTTTAAATGCCTACTCAAACTGCTATTTTAACTGACCCTATGTAATATATAAAATAGAGACTATTGGTTATGATCTTTCAGTACTCTTTTACTTGTAACTCTTTGTCTAAGAATTTGACTATAGCAGTTCTTATTCCATGAGAAACTAGACTCATAGATCTTTCTTTTGATAGTAATATTGAAAGATTTGAGATACAAATACCTATTTAAACATATGTTCTAATCATCTCTACAAATTTTACAAAACTGAGATGTTCTTTGACCTTTAGTTGCTAAACTCTTTATAACTCCTTGTTGGAAATCGAATTCATAAAAAACTTAATTTATTTAAAACTAGATTGATATATATTTCAAATAACACCTATTCCAAACAAATTGGAGCATATTTGGTCATTCAGATAGTTCATACAATGTGCCTTTCGAATTCTGTCAAAATCAAGCTTTTGTCGATATTATCTATTATTTTTTCATCCCTTTGGAAATTAATTTCAGCTAAAATTCTTCCTTCAATTCAAGCTTCTTGTTATTGATTTGAATTTTTATATACTTTTGTCCTTCAATTATTTGTATATCTGAATCTATTATTCAAAGTTTATGTTCCTATCGAATTTTTTCATATAGGCACATGTATGTTTCGTTGTTCCGCATGTGCTTCTGATATATGCTAGTTTTATTACAAACCTATCCTTTTGTACTCTGGTGGCTATGAGATTGTTTAGACCTTTACCAGAAATGGTAAAGGGATTATTTAGACCTTTGCTAGAAATTGTAAAGGGATTATTTGGACTTTTGCCAGAAATGGTAAAGGGTATATGCTTAGAGCCCACGATGCGTTACCGGCCCCCTCTGACTTCATCCAGACATGGATGTATGATCCTCTCAGATATGAGAGATTCTGTTTAAGATCCCACTATACTCTCTGTGTTTTTTATATAATATCCAAAGCATTGCTTATATGCTTATATATGCGTTTTGGATGAGAATGAAATGAATGAATATTAGATATGACATTTGAGCTTCTGTTTCTAATTTGGTATTCTGATATACCTTGAGATATCTCATATGCCATTGTTATACTTCAAAATATGTTTTGAAACCATTTTATATGCTATTTGATATGTTCCGAAATGTTTCATTTGTTCTTGATTTGCTCTGAAACATTTCATACATCATTGTTATGTTCCAAAATGTTTCATTTGCTCTTGATTTGCTTCGAAACATTTCATATGTCATTGATATATTCTGAGATATTTCATTTGCTCTTGATTTACTCTGAAATGTCCTATGTGCCATTAATATGCTCCAAAATATTTCATATGTCGTTGATATGCTCCAAAACATTTCATACATATATGCTTCAAAATATCCTATGTGCTATTGATATACTCCGAAATATTTTTTATGCCTTTGATATGCTCCGAAATACTATTTACGTTATCTGGTATGCTTCAATTTCTCTTTACTCTATTTATTATGAACCAAATAGGTTTGAATAAGAGGATAACTACGATTCAGTATCTGATACGATGATATATACATTTTCTTGTCTCTTGCTTTGCATTTTTGATATCATGTTTGTCATAAAATTATTTCCTCTCACCATGGATATGTTAGTCACTTGCTGAATTTTATTATGCTTACCCTGTTGTTATATAATATTTTTAAGTTAACTTAACAATTTCTTGGATGTTTAAATTGGGCTGAGGAAGGAAAAGCTAGAAGGTTTTGGGGCCGATCTTTAGTGGTTGATATATTTTTATTGTATAAGTACATTTTGTATTTGATGACATGTTCATGATAAACCTGAACTTAAGAGTGTTGTAAAAGTTAAAGGACCTCTCTTGTTTAGGATTTTGAATATTAAGTTTAATTTGTATGACAATATGAACTAGTGATAAAGGTTGGTTTTGAGATTGTATGGATTTTCACTCTTATGGATTTATGATAAGGCTATTGTTTAGTTGAGTTAGCTTTTGATTTTATGAATCATTGAGAAACTCGATATATGTTTATAAACTGCACAGGTTTTATGAATTATGGATTTTGGATGTGATTTACGACCTGATATGTTTTTTAGTATCCTCAAATTGTTAGTTTGGATCTTGGATTTATATTGTTATTAAAATTATATTATTATCGATTTAAGATAGAGTCACACCTCCTGAACGAAATTAAAATTCGGGGGGCGTGACATAAGAATAGCAACAATAAAGGCTCTTAAGGATGCTAGAGAGTCGATAGTAAAATTCCGACACAAAGTCAGACATTTGAGGTTTAAGAGGAAGTAGAAGAGTTGGTGAATAAGTTTCGTCGATCACTATCGACTAAAAAGAACTATTTGATTCCAGAGAGTAAAGGAAACCATAGAGCCAAGAGATTGGAGAAGCACACATGAGAGAAAAGCTAGTTGGATTTAGTTACAATAGAGAGAAGCCGATTCAACAACCGATCTAACAACAATTAATGAGGTCGTACCAATCAATAGGGTGCCTTCGATCGATCCAACATAATGGCAAGGAAAGAGGGTGACAATGTTAAAGATAATATCGATATATCACCTTTTAAAGATTACTGAATAGGAATAACCAAAAGGGGGTGATTGATCGAGAAAAACCCAAAAGTGAGTAATTTTTCAAATAATCACTCATTGTAATAAAATAATAAAAATAAAATTTAAACTATTAATATAAAATAAGAATTAATATAATAATATTATTTGAATATTTTAAATATATTAAAATAAAAATCTTAAAAATACCCAATAAATGTTAAATATTTATTAGACCTAATGTCATTATAGTGTCACATCAAATAATAAAATATTACTTTTTCTTTCCAAATGATATTTTAAATAATTAATTAAAATAGGGTATATAAAGACTCAAAAAATAAAAAATAAGTATTATTTATAAATATCTTTGTATTATTTTTATTAGAATTTCATAGTCGAACTCTCATAATCTGTTTTAAAAAGCACATTAGATAATCATGAACAGTGCACTGTATTAGAATATCATTAGGGCCGCAACCTTGGTCAATGTTTAAAGGACTGGACGAGCTTATGTTGGACGAAGCCCAGACCCAAATTCGGGACGAAGGAACCATAAGTTGATTATTTTTTTTCTTATTTTTTTTCGTTGATTGCTGTGTTGATCTTGTTAACGATGTCACCAACGACGGCATCTTCTGGCTGCCGTTCCCTTCCTGCCAACCATCATGGAACACCTTCTTAGAGAACACACGGAAGAGTACTCCACAACCACCAAATGAGAACAACTGTTGGTCTTTCGAGTAAGCTGACCTCTTCTTTCGTTCACCTGCTTCCGTTCCTTGTCCTTTTGCGTCCCTGCTCCCCTTCGCCGATTCCACCGTAATATTCCCTCTGCTCTCTTTTTTTCTATTTTATAATCCCTACCCACTTCAACCATTTCTGTATACTATAATCCGTTTTATATAATACAATGCAGCGTTCATGATTATGTAATCTGGCTTTTAATAATGCTAAGCATTCTTCATTCATCTCCATGTTTCCTTCAATCTCCCTTTCCATCGGGAGCTTCTGCGGCGCTCACACGGCTTCCACACTTTCCGTCTCATACCAAAACAGAAAAATATCTCTTGCAATCCTTGCTCTCCAGTGATTGTTGGTTGCTGGTCAGTCTCTGGGCTTTGTGTTCTTTGATTTGTTGTTCGAAGTCGTCTTCCTTCTCGAACGCGTCGAGTTTCTTGGGCTTGTTTGTGTTTCCTGTTCTTGATCATTTGTGC
Organism: Musa beccarii; assembly: GCA_024322285.1. Lineage (NCBI taxonomy): Eukaryota > Viridiplantae > Streptophyta > Magnoliopsida > Zingiberales > Musaceae > Musa > Musa beccarii. The sequence continues at coordinate 23,037,904 of CM044396.1, forward strand.
TGCTTCTCTTTCCAACTGATTCGCTTGCTTCTCCGTCTTCATTAGAAAAGAGTAGCAACTTCTTGAATTGCTCTTTCTTTTTTCTTTTGCTTTTTCTTTATTTTGATAGCATCTATCGGTAGTGGCAGTAAACTTTTTGATCGTGGAACCCAAAATTTTGGAAGAGGAAGCGTGTGAAGCAGAAGTTGTGAAGCAAGTTGTCGACTTCTGGTGGCAGAACCACTTTTTGCAATGTCGAGGATCGATCGGAGAAAACTATCTGACGATTACGAGGTGGTTGATGTCCTGGGTCGAGGCGGCTTCTCAATTGTCAGAAAGGGGATCAGAAAGTCCAGCATCAGGGAAAAGAACCAGAACCAGGTAGCAATTAAAACCCTGAGAAGATTGGGAGGGTACACGCCTCCCGGGCCACTGCAGACATATAATGGCCACAAGAAGAGGCTGCCTTCGTGGAATCAGATTTCGATATCGGATGCATTACTGACAAATGAAATTGTAGTGATGAGGAGGATAGTGGAGAAGGTTTCTCCTCACACCAATGTAATAAATCTGTATGATGTATATGAGGAGGGGGATGGAGTTCACCTTGTGCTGGAGCTTTGTTCTGGCGGAGAGCTGTTTGATAGGATTATTGCTCAGGAGCGTTATTCGGAATTCGAAGCGTCTGTAGTCGTTCAGCAGATAGCCAGTGGATTAGCGGCACTTCATCAAGCCAACATCGTTCATCGTGATCTGAAGCCAGAAAATTGCTTGTTCTTGGACAGCAGTGCTAGGTCTCCCTTGAAAATAATGGACTTTGGTTTGAGCTCTGTGGAGGATCACACTGATCCTATCATTGCGCTGTTTGGATCAATTGATTATGTCTCACCTGAAGCTCTGTCAAGGCATGAAGTTTCTGCAGCAAGTGATATGTGGTCTCTTGGGGTGATCTTGTATATCCTTCTATCCGGGTATGTTTCTATCTTTGTTTTAATTTGGATATTTAATAATCAAACTTGTAACCAAACCACTTCTCTACTACTGGTCTACCTAATTCACTTATCCTAAATTGAAGGTTCGATATCCCATTTCACAAAGTTTTATACCTAAACTTTAGTTGTTGGTGATGGTATGTTAGGCCTGCATAATCTTAGGTTGTCTGGAAATAATTTTTTGAAACAGGATCATTTAACAAAGACTAAATTTTACGTTCGAAGAATTTGTTTGATGGTGTACCTAATCGATAAAGGAATCTACTTACTAAATTAAGGGATCGAAACGACATCCAATAAATCTTCAAGATTGATGCTAGACTAACTTATAAAGTAGCAAGGAACTAGAACCAAATCCTATCTTTGCCACATACGTTAGCAGACAAAAAAAAAATCTTTTATTTCGCTTGCAAACAAAGAATTTTTTTAAGGGAAACTAGAAAGCCTAGATTAGTGTCATTGGTAGCTAAACAATCTGCCATTTGTTAAGGTTCCCTTTCTTGAAGAAAACTAAAATGAAAACGAAGAGATTCCTTTAAAGGAAACTAGAAAGTCTAGATTAGTGCCATTGGTAGCTAAACAATCTGCCATTTGGTTAGGTTCCCTTTCCTGAAGAAAAATAAAATGAAAAAAAAGTAACTCTGAAGGTTAAATGCCTCTTAGGGGATTTCTCTCTTTAAGAATTTGATTAAGCACTCGGTATTATGATCTACATACATCTTCCTTGCTTGTCTCTTTATGTAGTCGATATCTCTGAACTTATGGGAAAAAGAATGAAAACATCTGCCTTTGGACATGCACACACGAAAATCTCACTAGATTTGGCTATAATAACCCCTGTCTCTCTACTACCATTATCATTGCTGAGGTCTGGAGGCGAAGAGGGAGAACAGGGGAAGAGGAAAGAAAGGGAGTAGTGGGGGATTGTGTTTCCTATGCAGGAAGACATTTCTAACTTTGACTTTGCAAATGATTTTGTTATTCATTACTACAGATGCCCACCATTTACTGCATCAACAAATCGAGAAAAACAACAGCGGATAGTGGCTGTAAGTTTGTCTATTGTAACAATTTCATTAGCACTTCTTTGCTGTCTACTTTTACTTTGTCTTCTCATTTGGTTTTTGTGTAACTGCTTAAATTGTATAGCTTCTGTAGGAATAGAACTCCTGCTCTTTTAAGTGATTTTAATTTTAGATACTACCCTGAATAACATTTTTGAAAATAATTTCTTCACTAATTGATTGCCACATGAGCTTTTGAACTAGAATGTAATTTTAGGTGTGCAGATTCTGTATATATAATAACAAATTTGATATCAGCAGTTCTAGTTATGACAAATTTTAATATTATATATATATATATATTATAAAAGTAAGGGGGCTTTTTATCTGAATATTTAGTAGGATTAGCTAAAAAAAAAAACACTTGATTTTAGCTAGAAAAATAGGCTTCCTTGTGTTCTTTTTCATAGAGTTTGGAAATGGGTTTTAGAAGCTTTAGTTTCTCACAAAAGATGGGTCAGATAAACTGTATGTTAGAAAAGATGAGCTGTGACCTGAAGTGATTGTAAATTTTCTAAGACAAGCATGCCCGAACTGATCTAAATAAAATGAAAAGGCTAATTTTAGAGAATACATAATAAATATGAAGTTGCATGGCAAATGGCATGTAGCTGATGCAAAAAGAATCTTTTCATCCTGTGTTGCTCTTTCATACTTGGTACGTTAATTTTAACTTGATTTAATTATTTATAACAGTAAATAGAAGGAAACAAAATGCCATTGAGTGGAAGGAACGAGCCTATTAGTAGACATGGTGGCAATGCAACAATCGTTTTACGTCTGTTGCATGCTGAGGTAGTCATGAAGGGAGCAATAGGAAAAATAGATTTCCATGCCATTGCTTCCCTATGTGACTGACATCTGCAGCAATAAAAATGAATTTGCTTGCAGCCTCAACAACTTTAGTGCACTCTCTTTTTGTTCCTTATACAGGGAAACAGCAAATACTGGGGTAGAATATTACTAGAATTAACCAAAGCATGATGATCTAAGAATATGTAGATTATGTTTGTTACACTTAATTCGCAATAGTCGGGAAGTGAAATACCTTGCTTCTTGCTGAACTTCTCATTTAATTATTTGATCCTTCTATAACTTTCAGTGTCTAAGGAGAACACTAGAAACTTTCCCCCAATTCATGGATGATAGGAACGGTCCTTAACAACATAATCAGCAACAACAAATGCATGTGTGCAGTTCTTTATTCTTCTTTTGCTTGCATCTCATGTGCTTCCCTTCTTTGCCTGACTACTCTTCACCCAATCTTGCTGTTGTTCCAGTCTCCACCTCCTTTTTGCTGCTCTTTGTTTTTTTTTTTTTTTTTTTTTTTTTTTTCTTCTATTTTCCTTCTCTGGTACCATGTGAACCCTGATAGCTCATTGACCGCTGCCCTTTGCTTAAGCCCAACATGTGTAAATTTTATCAAATAGGGTAAAACTACAATTGTGTGACTTTGATATCTGAAAACGGTACATTATGTTCTGCTTTATTTAACACAGAAACTTCTATTAAATTGACTGCTGCCAATCCCTCTAGAAACTTATGCCAACAGATGAGATAGGGTCTATAGATAGCTTCGATTGTCAGTTGGTGTTGGAGTTTAAATATAACTTGTCCCATTTCCTATCTATCTGCTTAAACTTTCAGGATAAATGGTAAACCAAACTAAAATTTTATCATGGAATTTGAGTTGGTCATGATGTCAAAATGAGTTAATTCATTTTCTCTGAATTTAAGAGCTTGGGATAAGTGGTAGTCCAGCTGAAAATTTATCAAATCTTCCCTTCATCCAAAAGTGAAAAACACAGGAAAAGGAAAAAAGTTCACTTTACTCTTGGGCATTATTTTATTGCCACTATTAACTGTATCTCAAGCCCATTAAACCTTCATCTAGCTTTCACATGAGAAGGAATGTTAAATTTAAATATAGGTTGCTCAATTTTCCTCTCAGCTTATGCTTTTGAAACAAGTGATAATTCAGCTGAAGTTTAATGAAACATCCCAAAATCTCATAGAAAGAGATTAAAATAGGAAGAAAAACTTCCAAATGGTTTTTGCTACTATTTCATTACTGTCACTAAAGAGTGTCAAATCATATTAATCTTACATTGACTTTTTGGTATGTTCCTTTGATTATTGATCACTGAGATTCTCTTTTGGTTTCAAATTCTTCTCTCCCTCCCAACAACCCACATCATATTTTTCTTCTCTTCATGCCAAACTTATGAATTTTTTTATAATTTTAATGATCAACATAAATGTTCCATATCCAGGGTGACTTCAACTTTGAGGATCCTACATGGAAGACCATATCCTTTTCAGCAAAGGATTTGATTTCTAGACTGTTATCTGTGGAGCCTTATAAGAGACCCACTGCTAGTGATGTATGATTAATGCCCATATGCATTATTTTTTTGTGACTATATTGAACTATGGTGATGTCATATAACTTTTTCTATATTGTCTGTTTATTCAGTCTCATTGATCTGATATGTAAACAGCTTCTGAAGCATCCATGGGTCATAGGGGATTCCGCGAAGGAGGAGCTCATGGATTCAGAGGTTGTCACTAAACTGCAGAGATTTAATGCTCGGCGGAAATTGCGTGCAGCTGCAATAGCAAGCGTATTAAGTAGTAAGGTTGCTCTACGAACAAAGAAGCTGAAGAGCCTGCTAGGATCGAATGATCTCAGCACTGAGGAAATTGAAAATCTACGTTTACACTTCAAGAGAATGTAATTCTTTTGATATCTGATATGGTTGATAGTTTTTTTTTTTAAATGAGCTTTTGAAACTACCCTTACAAATTATTTTAATGATCATGTTCAGATGCTGCAGCGGTGACCAAGCAATCTTGAATAAATTAATAATATATGCAACCTTAAATCACTAATGAGAATGTCTGACAAGTATGTTCTGGTTAGGGCACTGGAAAATTACAACAGTTCTCTCAAGAGCTCATTTCATTATTAAGATCAGATATAGTGAAATCAATCTTTCATGCTCATACAAGATTTCTTTTCCCTCCTATGTTCTCTATAAATCTAATAAACTTGCAATTGATTTGCATAAGACCAGCTAACATTGTTTAGTTTCATATGCTTTTTCTTGTAGAACAATGATATGTTGTGCTACTGTTATATTGTGTTATGCATGTGAGTTCTCAAAATAGCAATTTTATGGCACTATCTGATATAACTCTCTATTTTTTCTTTTTCCTGCATACCTAGTCATTTGTATTTGATGTAGTACTTGAAATTGTTGATAAGTTCTCATGTCTTGGTAAATTATAGTCTGAATAGTAGCCTAAGACAATCTATTTATCATGGCATGATAGCTGAACAATCTGAAATACATAGAGAACTATGATCTATAACTTTGTCATTGTTGATAAGTTCTTATATCTTGGTAAATTATTGTATGAATACCTAAGACGATCTATTTATCATGGCATGATAGCTGAAAAATCTGAAATGCTTAGAGAACTACGTATGATCTTTAATTCATTGGAGTTCAAAATGTAAAAGTAGGTGTTGTGGATGCAGATGTGCAAATGGAGAGAACGCTACTCTGTCAGAGTTTGAAGAAGTCCTGAAGGCTCTAAAAATGGATTCACTAATCCCTCTAGCTTCTCGAGTGTTTGATCTGTTTGACAACAACCGTGACGGAAATGTCGACATGAGAGAGATCCTTTGCGGGCTATCCAGTCTCAGGAACTCACGAGGAGAAGAAGCTCTCCGACTCTGCTTTCAGGTAACAAGCTAGTTTACTAGTCATGAAACAATTAACAAACAGGGAGAGAGAAAACAAAGACCGTATACAATTACACGGTTTTGACTTCACAGCCTATGTCCACAGGTAAAACATATCCTAGAATTTTCTAGATCATAGAATATTCTCCAACTCATGAACATCTTGAGCATCATGACTACGTATAAAAAATGAAAGAGGTAATACATAGCAAACCTCACTGTTACAACGATTATGCAATCAAGATATACATACATGGACATGCAGGCTGACTAGCAACTGATTCGATTCTTCTCTTTCATCGACAATAATAAGTTTGGAAACTTCGTAAAGACTGACTGGATAAATCCTTTATAACATACTAGTTTATGTGATTTGATTCAAATTTATGTATTTAGTACCAAGTGGAGCTGGTTACAGTTTTCTTTTTTTTTTTCCTTGCATTAAAATTTAAATGGAGGAAGAGAAAGGAGAAGTGAAAATATATATATATATATATATATATGTATATATATATATTTATGTGTATGTATATATATATATATATAAATATATATATATATATATATATATATATATATATATATATATATATAAATATAAAATATATATATATATATATATATATATATATATATATATAATTTACACATGGGAACTGTGTAGGATTAGCAGACACAATATTCTTTTCTTGGAACTTAATTTGCAATCAAATCATTGAGTTATACATAACATGAGACACTTCTACATTGACACGGGAGTGTGATGGTATACATGTGTTATGTTTGGTCTATTCCTTCTTAACGTGAATAAGATATGTTTGTGTGCTGCTGCCGCAGATGTATGACACTGACAGGTCAGGATACATCAGCAAGGAAGAATTGGCGTCAATGCTTAGAGTAACACTACGAACTATAGTCTCCTCCTCAATCCCATGAAACCATTTCCAATGATCTAAAAGGAAACAGTTTACTTCTGCAGGCCTTGCCTGAGGATTGTCTCCCTGCTGATATTACTGAACCAGGGAAGCTAGATGAAATCTTTGATCAGATGGATGCTAACAGTGACGGGAAGGTCACCTTTGAGGAGTTCAAAGCAGCAATGCATAGAAATAGCTCTCTGCAAGATGTTGTCCTGTCTTCTCTGCGGCCAGTTTGACTCCCCATACTGAGAAGCAACAGGTGATATGAACTCCATTGTCCACCCTGGCTCTCTCTATCAGAGAGGTTCCGGACTGAGGGGCTGCTTTGGTGTTTGCACAAAAGGGAATAGAACATATATTAGTTTTACGGACTACTAGAATATTGTCGGTAGACTTTATTTAATCACATGTTCCCTCAATTTATTAGAAGAAAAATGTTGGCTTAAAAATCCCACTTGTTCCTATAAGAACTTCATTGTCAAAAATAAAATTTAACATGTAATAATCACATAATCTTTGAACTAGAACGTGGCTCCATGCATGCTGTTAAAATTTTATTTTGCATAGATACGTGGATAGATATAAGTAGGATTCATTTAGCGTGAGATTTGGGTACCTAATGTTAGAGTTTGTAAGTATTTTGGATCCTAATTTTAGAGTTGGTAAGTTCTTTTTAGATCGCCTAATTGAAACAAAATTATTTGGAGAACCAAATCAGTCCGAAAATAAAAAATTCAAGAGTGAAGATAAAAATTCTTGAAAATTTAATTATCCTATGTAAATACTTTAGTAGTGAAGGTAAAGACGCTGTGATCCTACAATTTTCTCTAGTACATTGACGAGATTGAGAGAAAGCTTCTTATGTTATTGTGAGAGGAAATATAATAGACTCTTAAGCTGACATTTAGATTAAATCGAAAGAGAATTTTATTTTTGAATTTTATTATTTTATTATATGATGAAGAATTTGAGTGTCAAATCATGTAATCCTGCATGAAACATTCTGGATTTGTGTATTATTGTTGGTTCCATTGAATATTATATTGATATCAATATCGTCATTATTAATAAAGTGATATAAATGATCCGAGAGGATTATATATTAAATGAAGGTGATTATGGATTAAAAAAAATGTCATTTAATATTTTTTTCAAACCATAAAAATTTAATGAATGAAATTAGTTTCACTTTGTTACAAAGGTGTTGAATCTCGGATTTTGATGATGAAATCAATTGGTGAAATATTTGTTCTAATCTATATTATCAAAGATAAGTGTGTAGGATTAACTACGATAGGTTAGAAACATAAAGCGATTTGCTAAGGTCAAGTCCGTCGGGTGTTCAAGAGTTCATCGGAAGTCCGAAGGATCATCGAAAGTGTTGCCGGAACCAACCAAGATCAAATCAGGGACTTACCGAAGTTTTCGAAAGTTCGCAGCAAAGATCGTCGAAGGTTCGCGGAGATTGCCGAGAAGGTTCGGAAGCTTGCCGAAGACTCGTTGAGCGTGCCATACAAGCCGGGAGCATGCTGGGTATTCGCCGGAAGAATTCCGAGAGAAGTATCGGAAGACCGCCGGAAGCCTCATCGTAAAGCTCGCCGAAATAAGACGTGAAGAATGTCGGTTCAAATCACTGTTAATTATGTTTCAATTTCATAGTTGGCACATACTTAGGGCAAGGATTTCGAATTAATCCTGCTTAAATCTGGTAGGGGCCAACCGAGCTCTTACTAGGCCTTTTTGGGCCTTGAACAAGGCCCATTCAGCAATGCTGAATGGGCCAAGCGGTAGAACTGCCTGGCAGCCGAGTGTTGGGCGGTACTTGCTGAATGGGCCAGGCGGTAGAACTACCTGGCAACCGAGTGCTGGGCGGTAGTACCGCCCAGTCTGGGGCGGTAGTACCGCCAATTGTAGTGTGCAGAGGCGGTAGCACCGCCTGGCACAAGCGGTAGCACCGCTTGTGCACTATCAGTCTGGCGACTGATAGGCGGTAGCACCGCCCCTGAGAGGTGGTAGCACCGCCAGCACCGGGAATTTCATGTTGAATCTCGGATTTTGATGATGAAACTAATTGAGTGTGATTTGTGGTCTAATTGTATTTTGAGTTACGCAGGTCTACTATCGATCATGATTAGACAGTTGACGCTGGAGGAATTGACGTTGCGCCGGAGGTGATCACATCAGGATATTGGATGTCGAGCCGGAGGTTCGATCGACTATCGGCAGGAGGCTTCGTACGTCTGGAATCGGGCCAAGAAGTGCGGAGTTGCGCCATGGATATCGAGGTTGCAGAGGTCAACCGTCGATTGGGCAACAAGCCGCTAGAGAGGGCGATGTGCCGAAGGATCGGACGAAGCGCCGACCAATGATGTGCCGGGCAACTGAATGTCAATTTGCGTTGTAATAATTGTCTAGATCAAAGTAGAGTGTTTGATGTTTGTTTGTGCAGGAGTAACTACGAAAGGGATGAAGGTGTAAAGCAAAACCAAGGGCCGAAGTCAAGTGCGATGGATCATTGGGAGTTCGAGAGTTTGATGGAAGTCCGAAGATTCATTGGGAGTGCTGTCGGAACCAGCCGAGAACGTGTAGGGAGCTTGCCGAAGGGTTTTCGGAAGTTCACCGGGAGGTTCGTCGGAAGTTCGCAGAGCTTGCCAAGAAAGATCGGAGCTTGCCAAAGAAGCTCGGGGGAACTCGCCAAAATCATCGTGGAGTCCTAGAGCTTGCCGGGAGTCCGCAGGATGGTTTCCGAGGGATCGTCGGAAGACTGCCGGAAGTTCGCCGGAAGCTCGAGGGAAGAAGACTTGACTTGCGGACTTTGTAATAGCTTAGGAATGTCTTTAATTTCGTAGTTAGCACATTAATTTGGATTAGGATTAGGGGTTAATCCTCTAACCCAAGTATGGGCCCATTGGGCCTTGTTCGGAACCGGTTTGGGCCAAGTTTTTGGCCCAAACCAAATGTAGATTTGTGCTGGGCGGTGGACCCCAGCAGCCAATGTGGCCAGTAGCATGTGTGCATGCATGCATGTATGCTGGGCTACGTGCATGCTATCAGAGTCTGGCCATCTTTATGCTTGGCCCTTGCCATCTGTAGTAAGCGGTAGTGCGCCTGGACATCGTAGTAGCGCCCGGTTACTATAGCAGGCGGTAGCACCGCCTCCCTGGGGCGGTAGCACCGCCTGCTGTGTCAGTCTGACACTATGCAGGCGGTAGCACTGCCTTGCACCGGGAAACTCAAAAAAATTCAAATTTGGAGCCCAAATTTGAATCCTCTTGAGCTCTATAAATTCCCCTCACTTGCAGGTTCAAAGTGCAGCAAGAAGATTAAAAATCTTAAGGGAAAACTCTGCTCAAATAGTGTCAAAAACTTCCCTCTTACTCTTAAGTGTTTTCTTGTTCAAGAGAGGGGTGAGAGCTTTGTAAGGGTTATCTTCTAAGCCCGTCAAAAGAAGAGGTATTGCAAGGAAGTTCTTCCTCGCCCATTGGAAAGAGGAAAGCTAGTGGAAAGCCGGTGTCCTCAAGCGAAGAGGAATTGGAAGTGGATGTAGGTCGGATGACCGAACCACTATAAAAATCTGGTTTGCATTTACGTTCTTGCTATTTACTTTGCTGCAAACCATTTTTACTTGCTGCCTTATTTACTCAACTTCCTTATCATCTTATTACGTATGCTTTAAAGTTAAAACGCAATCTTTCCGGGTTCAAACGAAACGTTGCATTCATTCGTACGAAGTTTCCAAAGCTTATTTTAAATCGTTGAAAATCTATCGTTTTATCCGCTGCACTAATTCACCCCCCCTCTTAGTGCCGCTCGATCCCTAACATTTCAATTTCATTTCAAATTTGGAGCCCAAATTTGAATCCACTTTGGATTTATAAATGCCCCCCCCCTTTTCTCAACTGAAAGGGCACCCTTTTGAGAGTTAGAAATCAAGCTAAAGTCTTGCAAAAGTCTTATTTTCAATAGTGTGTGTTCACCTCATTCTTTCTCTTTGGAAAATCTGTAAGAGTGTGAACTTCTGGTAAAGGGTTGTAAGAGGGGTGTTTGGTTCTTCCCCTTCAAAAAGATTTGCTAGTGGAAGTTGGGAGCCTCATCGGAGAATGCTTCGGAAGTGGATGTAGGTCACTTTGACCGAACCACTATACATTGCTGTGTCTTGAATGTGTGAGTATTTAAATTTCTGTTTCATCTCTTTACTTGGCTGTAAACCATTCAGTTTGTCATTACTTTTACTCAAGCAACTTCTACTAAGTCATCTTTCGTCGGATCGAAGTTTTCATACGAACTAGCCTTTTACCGAAATCAGTTTCAAGTTTACGATTTTAACCCGCTGCACTAATTCATCCCCCCCTCTTAGTGCTTGTCCGATCCTAACAATTGGTATCAGAGTGGGTTCACTCTCATATTTGGTCTAAAACCCAAGAGAGATGGCCTATTCTGGTATGCAAGAGGGTCATTCCATTACACGTCCGCCTTTGTTTAATGGGTCGGATTATACGTATTGGAAGACCGTATGAGGATCTTTCTTATTTCTATGGACTTTAAGCTTTGGAATATCATTGAGAATGGTTTTAAAAAATCTTCTCTTCCGATGAGCGATTGGAATGAATCAGAGAAGAAGGTTTTTGCTTTAAATGCAAAGGCTATAAATGCCTTATTTTGTGCACTAGACAAAAACGAATTTAATCACGTATCAATTTGTGAATCGGCTTTTGATATTTGGCGTACTCTTGAGATCACTCATGAAGGCACTAGCCGAGTGAAAGAGTCTAAAATCAATATTCTTGTGCATTCTTATGAACTTTTCCGAATGAAACCAAGTGAGTCCATTGGAGACATGTACACCCGCTTTACGGATATCATCAATGGACTTAAGGCACTTAGTAAAGGTTTTCCAACTTTGAACTTGTAACTAAGATTTTAAGATCCCTTCCAAAGAGTTGGGATCTAAAGGTTACGGCCATTCAAGAGGCCAAGGACCTTAAGACTTTTCCTCTTGAAGAACTTATTGGGTCTCTAATGACCTAGAAATGACGTGCCACACTCATGAAGATCTCGAGAACCCCCTTCCAAAGAACAGGAAGGATATGACACTAAAAACACAAGAAGACTACTTGAAAGGAACATCAAGTGATGAGGACAGTGATAATGACATCGCACTTTTAACTCAAAAATTCAAAAAGTTCATAAGAAAGAACAAATTTAAAAATGATACAAAAAATAAACTTGAACATAAAAAGGACCAAGTTATTTACTACAAGTGCAATAAGCCGGGGTACTTCAAATATGAATGCCCCCAAGCCAAGAAGAAGCAACCCAAGAAGAAGAAAGCATTGAAGGCTACATGGGATGATTCAAATGACTCTGAGGTTGAAGAAGCAAGCAACAAAAAGGAGGCTAACTTCGCACTAATGGCTCTTGGAGAAGAGGTTAGTAAGTTATTTAATGAAGAATTATCTTTCGATGAGCTTTCTATCGCTTTTCATGAGTTATTTGATGAATGTAGAACTATTAGTAAGAAGTTCAATTTGCTTAAGAAAGAGCATGCTTTATTACAAAATAAGTTCAATGGTCTCCAAACTCCTTCTCTACCCCCATGCTCTAAGTATAAACACTTAGAAGTAATAAAAAGGGAGAACTTGCTACTCAAAGAAACCCTAAATAAGTTTAAGGTCGGTAGCAAGGGCTTGGACATGATCCTTGCTAACAAGGGTCACGTCGGAAATAGATGTGGAGTTGGATTTGTGAGTGGATCTCATCAAAATCCCACCACCTTTGTTAAAGGACTCACATTGCATATATCACCCCATTTGAAATATAATTTTTGTGGTAAAACTGGACATATTGTTTACAAATGTTCATTCAAGAAAATTAGTCCACAAAAATTGATATAGGTTTCTAAAGGAACCATAAACAATTCAATGTTGAATTACAAATTAAGTAGATCAATTTGTAAGGCACCCAAAATCAAATGGGTACCTAAAACCATCCTCTTTTATAGACAAACTCACAAGCTAGGAGCAAGAAATGATATCTTGATAGTGGATGCTCAAGGCACATGACCGGAGATCCATCTCATTTCTCTATGCTCACTAGCAAAGAAGAAGGGTATGTCACCTTCAGAAACAACAACAAGGGTAAAATCATTGGCAAGGGAACCATAGATAACAAATCAAGTTTTTCAATTGATTATGTGTTGCTAGTTGATGGTTTAAAACATAATCTTTTAAGCATTAGTCAATTATGCAATAAAGGTTATGTTGTTAGATTTGAGTCTAATGTTTGCATCATTGAAAAATCAAACAATGACACATCCATAATTGCTTTAAAACAAAATAATGTCTACATCATAAATATAGATGAATTAAATAATAAAATATGTTTTTCGGTTTTGAATGATAATGCTTGGCTTTGGCATAAGAGATTAGGTCATGCAAGCATGAAACTAATATCTAAGATTTCATCTAGAGAGTTAGTAAGAGGAATCCCCAATATGAAGTTTGTCAAGGACAAAGTATGTGATGCATGTCAACTAGGAAAACAAATAAAAACTAATTTCAAATCAAAAAATCAAATTAGCATCACTAGACCATTACAATTGATCCATTTGGACTTATTTGGACCAATTGACATAATAAGCCTAGGAGGTAGCAAATATGCCTTCGTAATTGTGGATGACTATAGTAGATACACTTAGATCTATTTCTTGACTCACAAAAGTGATTGTTTCAAATGTTTCTCTAAATTTTGTAAACTCACTCAAAATGAAAAAGGTTTTATGATTTCATTAATTCGAAGTGATCACGGAGGTGAATTTCAAAATCATGACTTCCAAAATTTTTGTGAAATAAACGGATATAACCATAACTTCTCTACTCCAAGAAATCCTCAACAAAATGGAGTAGTGGAAAGAAAAATAGAAATTTGCAAGAAATGGCTAGAACTATGTTAAATGAATATAATTTACCAAAATATTTTTGGGCCGAAGCCATGAACACGACTTGTTATGTTATGAATAGAGTTCTAGTGAGACCATCCCTATCTAAGACTCCATATGAATTATGGAATAATAAAAAACCCAATGTTTCTTACTTTAAAGTTTTCGGTTGCAAATGCTTTATTTTAAATGAAAAGGATGCCTTAAGAAAATTCGATACTAAATCCGATGAAGGCATCTTTCTTGGTTACTCTTCTATTTCTAAAGCTTTTCGGGTTTTCAACAAAAGAACTTTAGTTATAAAAGAATCTATTCATGTGGTTTTTAATGAATTTTTCGAATCAAAGAAAAAAGATTTTGATGATGATCTTGGTTTTAATGATTTGAATTTGAATGAACCCTCTCCTCAAAATGACAACTTGGATGCATCTTCTTCCCAAAGTTCCTTACCCAAGGAATGGAAGTATGTAGATGCCCATCCCAAGGAGTTAATTATAGGAGATACATCTAAAGGGGTTCAAACTCGTTCTTTATTTAAGAATTTTTGTGCCCATGCCATTTTTCTTTCTCAAGTTGAACCAAAATGCATTGATGATGCCTTGAAAGATGATTCTTGGGTCATCGTAATGCAAGATGAGTTAAATCAATTTGAGAGGAATGAGGTATGGAAGCTTGTTCCTAGACCTAATGACCATTTAGTTATTGGTACTAAATGAGTCTTTAGAAATAGGCAAGATGAATACGGTATTGTGGTTAGAAACAAGGCTAGATTAGTGGCCAAAAGTTTCAACCAAGAAGAAGGTATTGATTATGAAGAGACCTTCACTCCTGTAGCAAGATTAGAAGCCATCAGGATACTCCTTGCCTATGCTAGTAGTAATAATTTTAAACTATTTCAAATGGATGTCAAAAGTGCCTTTTTAAATGGCTTTATTTCCGAAGAAGTATATGTTGAACAACCACCTGGATTCGAAAATTCTCTTCTTCCTAATTATGTGTTTAAATTAACTAAGGCTCTCTATGGACTAAAACAAGCTCCTAGAGCTTGGTATGAAAGACTTAGCTCCTTTCTTATTTCTAATAATTTTACAAAAGACAAGGTTGATACTACATTGTTTATCAAATATTTTGAAAATAATTTTCTTATTGTTCAAATTTATGTTGATGATATTATTTTTGGTTCTTCGGATGAATCACTATGTGAATCTTTTGCCAAGTGTATGAGTCATGAATTTGAGACGAGTCTAATGGGAGAATTAACCTTCTTTCTTGGATTACAAATTAAATAACTTAGTAATGGCATATTCCTTAATCAATCCAAATATACATTAGAATTGTTAAAATGATTTAATATGGATAGTTCAAAAGCCATTCACACTCTAATGAGTACTTCCACCAAGTTAGACTTGGATGAAGATGGAGAAAATTTTGATCAAAAGACATATAGGGGGATGATAGGTAGCTTGCTCTATCTTACTGCAACTAGACCGGATATCATGTTTAGTGTAGGACTTTATGCGAGATTTCAAGCTAATCCTAAGTTGTCTCACCTTAAAGCTGTTAAAAGAATTCTTAGATATCTTAAAGGTACTCCTAATCTAGGATTATAGTATCTAAAATCTGATAACTTTGATTTGAAAGCCTATGCAGATGCAGATTTTGGTGGATGTAGAATAGATAGAAAGAGCACATCTAGAACATGCTAATTTTTAGGACATGCACTTGTTTCTTGGACTTCCAAGAAACAAAATTTGGTTGCACTATCTACGACGGAAGCTGAATGCATAGCCGCAAGTGCATGTTGTGCTCAAGTCATTTGGATGAAAAATACACTAGAAGATTATGGAATTCATTTAAATAACATTCCTATAAAATGCGATAATACAAGTACTATTTGTCTAACCAAAAATCCTATTCAACACTCTAGAACTAAACACATTGACATAAGACATCACTTTATACGAGATCATGTTAACAATAATAATGTCACTCTTGAATTTATCGATACAAAACATCAATTAGTGGACATCTTTATAAAACCTTTAAATGAAGAACAATTTGACTTCATTAGGAGAGAAATAGACATGTTAAATTATCCTTGTGAATGAGCAGCATTATAGTTTCTTTCAGCTTTCGTGGTTTTTACGAAAACTCGGCTCTTGCGGATTTGCCTCCCTCATTTTAATTCTATATCTCAAGGAGTGATCTATGATTACATCTCATCTCATTTCAACACTAGTAAACAAATTTAAAAATAAAAAAAATTATTTTGTGGGGCCAACGATAGCACCGCCTGAACCGGTGGTAGTACCGCTTGTGTACTCAGCTCCCAGGCGATAGCACCGCCTAGTTGGCGGTAGTACCGCCCGAACACCCCTAAATAAAAGGGGGTGTTAGGGTCGATGGTAGAACCCACCGAAAACCTCCTCCCTTTCATCCTTCTTCCTCCTAAGCTCCTCTAAGCTTTCTCCTCTCCATTCTTCCTCCTCCTAAAGGGCAATCAAAGGCATTTTTGTGATCCAAGCTTCTCACCTCTCTAGGAAACACAAACAAGATAAATAGCTAAAATTTTTCTCTTCTACTCACATCTGCTTGTCTTTTCCTTATTATTTCCTTTTGTTTGTTCATCATGAATAGATATAGATATGGCTCCTAAGAAATCAACAAGAGGCAAAGAGAAAAGGTTGGAAGGAGATTCATTTGACCCAACCCTTTTTAGATCTTATGAGGTAGCCTTAAGATACCCAAATTTTGATTGTAAAACCATACATAAGGGTAAACATGTTGATCTAGGTGAACTAGGAAACCTAGAACCTATTAGATGGTTTGCTAATCTAAATACTCTACCTATCTTGCAAATTAATGAACCAATCTATCCTAGGTTGGTTAAGCTATTTTATGCTAACATGATTATTGAAGATGATGTTTTGTCTACCTATGTGTTAGGAACCACAATTCAGATTTCTGATCGTATCATATGTGAGCTACTTGGAATTGAAAAAAAGAATAGAGGATGTTATTTTAGAGGGCAATGGGATATGGATGCAATCGGAGCAACCCACTCCGAAGTCTTAGAAATGATTTTTGCTAATCCTAACCTAGGCATCATCCCTAAAAGCTGCGAGTACTTATTACCTTTTAACTCGAAATTACTTCATCACATTATGATAAGCATTCTACTTCCGAAGCAGTTTCATCCTGATGAAATTAGTATGTTAGAACTGAGTACGATGTATTGGATTATGACTAGACAAAACAACTGCTTTGGTTATTTGATTAGACAGCACATGATAGAAATTTTCTCTAGAGACTCGATGTTGTCATATGGTGGGTTGATCATTTTTGCCCATGACATTTGTGTGTCACCCAACGAGGAAGTAATGAAGGTTGATAGATATAACACAATTAATAGAAGTCTCCTAAAGCAGCTTAGATGCACCTTTAGAGATGATATATGGATTAGGCAACCTAGAAGGGTTGATATAGTTCCTCCACCAGTAGAGCAACTTGAAACACCTATTTTTAGGAGAAATGAATCTCCTCCGCCTAGTCTCGTTGATCCAGCACTGTCTGAGCTAGCTCCTGCTCCATCTACTGAAGATCCGATCATGCTTGCCTTAAATCAAATCACATCACAACAAGTTGAAATTTTAAAGGAAGTGCAGCAAATGAACCACAAAATAGATCACTTGTATAGGCATTTTGGCGTTCCCCCTCCAGAGTAGCTGTTGTTTTCTTTTTAAACACTTGTCTTGTTATGCTTATGACTACTATGGATGATGTTGTATGTTGTTACTTTCATTTCATCTACTCAGCTTTTGAATGAACTTTTTTTTCGGTTCGATCGTAATTTTATGACTTGATACCTTCCTTCTTGTGACTACTATGGATGACACTTTTATATTATTTATGACTTGATACTTTCCTCGAATGGTTTCATGCTCTCTCCATGGCTCTCTCCTTGCTCTTTCCATGGCTCACTTGATGACAATGAATGGTTTCTCCACCTTCATTATTTTTTGTTGATGACAAAGGGGGAGAAAAATGTAAATTGCTATAATGGAGTAATTGTTGCTATGTTGGAATAAAATGCTTAAAGTGAAATATGAATCAATTGTATCGCATTGCAAATGCTTAAGAACTCTTATTCTTGAGATAAGCTACTTTTTCATTTGATATCATGTCTTGATATTAAAACACTCTTTTGGATATCACTTGATCTTTATCTTGTTTGAATTAATATTTCTGATTATTATAGGTGTAAATACTTTGACATCGTTTAAAATACATTGTTTTTAGTATTTATGCCTAAGCTTAATTATTAAGCTTTATGTTGAATGAAAATCTATCCGATTTGGCTTGAATTCAAAAGATTGAATTCAAGTACTTTTTACCTTTTAATGATATGGCATATAGATAGGGGGAGTTAAAAGTAACTCCATCATTAATTGATTGTCATCATAAAAAAGAGGGAGATTGTTGAATCTCGGATTTTGATGATGAAATCAATTGGTGAAATATTTGTTCTAATCTATATTGTCAAAGATAAGTGTGCAGGATTAACTACGATAGGTTAGAAACATAAAGCAATTTATCGAGGTCAAGTCTGTTGGGTGTTCAAGAGTTCATTGGAAGTTTGAAGGATCATCAGAAGTATTGCCGGAAACAACCAAGATCGAATCAAGGACTTACTGAAGTTTTCGGAAGTTCACAGCAAAGATCGTCGAAGGTTTGCGGAGATTGCCGAGAAGGTTCAGAAGCTTGCCGAAGACTCGTTGAGTGCGCCATACAAGCCGGGAGCATGCTGGGTATTCACCGGAAGAAATCCGAGTGAAGTATCGGAAGACCGCCGGAAGCCTCATCGTAAAGCTCGTCGGAATAAGATGTGAAGAATGTCGGTTCAAATCACTGTTAATTATGTTTCAATTTCATAGTTGGAACGTACTTAGGGCAAGGATTTCGAATTAATCCTGCTCAAATCTGGTAGGGGCCAACCGGGCTCTTACTGGGCCTTTTTGGGCCTTGAACAAGGCCCATTCAGCATTGCTGAATGGGCCAAGTGGTAGAATTGCCTGGCAACCGAGTGCTGGGCGGTAGTACCGCCCAACCTGGGGCGATAGTACCACCAGCTGCAGTGTGCAGAGGCGGTAGTACCGCCTGGCACAAGCGGTAGCACCGCTTGTGCATTGTCGATCCCGATGATCGACAGTGAGTGTGCACCGCTTACGATAAGTGTAGCACCGCTTAGCTTTGAAACTCCAATTTGATTTCAAATTTAGAGCTCAAATTTGAATCCACTTTGGATCTATAAATGCCCCCCCCCTTTCTCAACTGAAAGGGCACCCTTTTGAGAGGACACCCTTTTGAGAGTTAGAAATCAAGCTAAAGTTTTGCAAAAGTCTTATTTTCAGTAGTTTGTGTTCACCTCATTCTTTCTCTTTGGAAAATCTGTAAGAGTGTGAACTTCTTGTAAAGGGTTGTAAGAGGGGTGTTTGGTCCTTCCCCTTCAAAAAGATTTGCTAGTGAAAGTTGGGAGCCTCATCGGAGAATGCTTCGGAAGTGGATGTAGGTCACTTTGACCGAACCACTATACATCGCTGCGTCTTGAATGTGTGAGTGTTTAAATTTCTATTTCATCTCTTTATTTGGCTGTAAACCATTCAGTTTGTCATTACTTTTACTCAAGCAACTTCTACCAAGTCATCTTTCGTCGGATCAAAATTTTCATACGAACTAGTCTTTTACCAAAATCGATTTCAAGTTTACGATTTTAACCCGCTGCACTAATTCACCCCCCCCCCTCTTAGTGCTTGTCCGATCTTAACAAAAGGAACAAAGGAGATTTGTTTATAGAGGCTTAACAAAAACCTTGGACGGATGTACAGTCAAATCTTGAAAGATGAACTATAAATATTTAAAAAATTAAGACAAACTGGATGAGTATTATTTGTCATTATATCATTGAGAATATTATCTTTAGTATTTGATAATGATTCCATTGTAATTATTTGTGATAAATTTAAAAACCTTTTTCTAGTTAAAAGCTTAATTAACAAACTCTATCCCAAACGAGAACTATACAAGGTAAGAAAAGAGGAACGTGAGACTTTGTTGAATATTTGAAAGTGCAAAGGAATATTAAATCAACTAAAAAAAGATGATGTAAATGTTGATAAAGAAAAAGTGTTGCTTCTTGCATCATTCACCAATACCTATGATAATTTTGTGAATATGCCACTATGTGTAAAATTAATAGTACCCATGGGACATATTAAAGAAACTTTTGTGTCTCATCCTAATATAGATATAGCTGACACTGGCTTTGAAATTGGCGATTTCGATTTTGTAAAATATGAACCAGAATCGAATCGATTCTAGACGCTTTTAGTTTAGTTTCTGGTTTTGGAATTAGCAGTTTCAGTTTAAATTTCGGAATTGATGGTTTTAGTCCTGGTTTTGGTTCAAGTTTTATTTTAAAATCAATATTAACATTTTTTTTAATATTTAATTCTTGATTTTTATTAAAAAAATTAAAATAAAAAATGAACTAGATGAGACCTAGTTCAAACATTACTATAATATGTCACCTAGTTCAAATAAAAATTGAGCTAGATGAGACCAAGTTCGAACGGGTCTCATCTAAGATATGTCACCTAGCACTAAAAGCTTGCTCTATTGCTACAGTTTACATTGGAATACTAAAATTTATTTTATAATAATTGATTAAGTTGTTAAATGACACTTCTACTATTGAAGAACTAAAAATTTTGAATATGTGGTGTTTTCACTAAACTCAAAAGTAGTTAGATTAATATCAAGCTCGTAGTTCGAGCCTACTAATCCCCCCAGCTTTCTTTGCTCTTTGCAACAAATAATTGTTGCCCTCTGTCTATTATAAATGGTACCATAATAGTCAAATAACTCAATGACCATTTTTCTAACTTCCCATGTTCTTTCACTAATAGCAGCATCTACATATAAACAATCATAATGAGTATTAAAATAATTATGCGAACCATCTAATCTAAAATACGAATAAAAATAGAAGATATAAGGTAAATAGGTAGAATAATTTCAAAATAATTAAACCATTTATCCTTCATTGGCCTAATAGTTAACTTCAGCTTATTATTATTTTCATATTCTTCTAAAGCACTAAAACATTAATATATTCAATTAAAAATAAATGATTTGTAGGATAATAAACACTAAATCAAGCATAAGTAGCGTCATTTTAACTTTCAAAACGTCTAAATTTTTTTTACAAGCATTCCAATGACGAGGATATAGATTGACCTACCTTATGTTATTTATAACAAAAGTACATAATAATTCTTTATATTCATACATC
The DNA here is from genome assembly GCA_024322285.1 of Musa beccarii. NCBI lineage: Eukaryota > Viridiplantae > Streptophyta > Magnoliopsida > Zingiberales > Musaceae > Musa > Musa beccarii. The sequence goes on from CM044396.1 coordinate 23,058,898, forward strand.
TAATCTAATAATGAATATATTGAACTCTATTGTGTGGGAACATTCTTTGAAAATATTTTGGGTCTCTTACCATTTAATTTGTAAAATCTTGTCACTCTTTCATTACTTGCAGATGAGTCCACAAAAATAAAAGTGCTTACTTAATGAGATATAAAAAATATTAAGAGATTTAAGACGTTATACATATAAATTTGAAATATGACATGTCGGTCTGATATGAAAATGTATACCATCAAAAGTCAGTTAACAAACTTATTCCAACCTAGGAATGGATGTAGTATTTGAAGATACCTGATCAAAAGAAATTAAAAAAAAATAGAACCCAAGTTATTATATTCCAAAATAATTTTCAACATTCTATAAATTTTATTGATGGTATATCTTTTATCAATAATTCTAAAGGCAATTACTCCCTTTTGCATAATCCAATCAATATCAACCCAATGATATGTAATTCCTATATAAGAGTGAATTTGTTAATGATCACTCTAAATATCACTAAACACGTCCAGATCAAAATAAACTTCTAATTTTTCATAAATTTTATGAATATTACATTTGAGCGTGGTCCTAGGAACATGTTTTATAGCAAGATTTAAATTTTGATAATAAATAAAAAAATCTCATTTTTTTTTTACCAAAACTAAAATAGAGATGTTCAAGGAAAACAAATTTTACTAATTCTTTTCTATTTTTCAATTAAAAATTAAAATATTTGAGAAGGGTTAGTTGCATGTCCAAAAAGGTTCCTTTGGATTTTGTTAAGACCCACTTGAATAAGATATTTTTTTCATAATGTGCTTCATAAATATTTCATACTCAACTCGTTCTTGAAACTTAAAAATTTGGAAGCAATAGTTGTAAATTACTCGAAATGAGCCATCAACATTTCTTACCATTTTGAGAAGATATCTGACTTCATTATTTTTATTATTACATCTTTTTAATACTTGTTAGGATCTTAATGGCATGGGTGGGGGTGGATTAGTATTTAGTAAATAGTAAATTTTACCTAACTTGAAAGCTTGTTGAAACAATTTATATCGAAAACATGATTAACCAAATATTGAGTATGAGTACGGATTGCGAGTAAAGCAAATGATAATAAGCAAGTAATCATAAACCAAAATAATAAGCAAAAGAAACAATGCAAACCGATTTATAGTAATTTGATTTTTTCAACCTATGTCTACTCCCAATTTCTCTTCGCTCAATACGTTAGCTTTCACTACTAATCTTCTTTTTAATGAGTAAAGATCAACTGTCTTGTTACTGTTAGGGATCGAACGGCACTAGGGGGTGAATCGGTGCAGCAGTTAATAATGATAACTTTTCGGTGATTTAAAAATAACTTCAAAAACTTTATGTGATAAAATTATGTTTCGATGAAATTCAATTTTGATTGCGTATAGACTTAAAATGATTCGTAAAGAAGTGAGGAGGAAGCGGAGTAAGTAAATGAACAAGTTTACAGAAATGTAAGTGACAATATTGAAACGTAAACCAGAGCTTTTATAGTGGTTCGGTCATACGACCTACGTCCACTCCCGATTCCTCTTCTCTTGAGGTCATCGGCTTTTCACTAGGTGTCTTCCTTCAAAGGGTGAAGACCAATTCCCTTTTATAGTGCTTTCTCCTTTTGACAGGCTTAGGAGACAAACCCTTACAAGCACTCACTCCTTTCTTTTGAATTGAACACGAGAAAAAACCAAAGGTGAGACTTCTAGAGAGATTTGAACAGAGTTTCTAGCTTTCAAGGTGTTTGTGCTTGCATTCCTCAACCCAGGGATGGGAGGGGTTTTTATAGGCTCCAAGAGGGTTCAAATTTAGAGCTCAAATTTGAATCTTCTCGGTTTTTCAAGCTACTGGCGATAGCACCGTTTGACAGAGTCCTCGGGCTCTGTGGTCTGGCAGTATCACCACCTGACACTAGCGGTACCACCGCTGACCTGGGCGGTACCATCGCTTGGCACATCTAGGATTTCGGTCCTTGGGCGGTGCCACCGCCTGGGTCTAGCGATGCCACCGCCTGGGTCTAGCGATGCCACCGCCATACTTTTCAATAAGGTTGAATGGGCCCTGACTTCGGCCCAAATCTGTTGAATCTCGGATTTTGATGATGAAACTAATTGAGTGTGTTTTGTTGTTTAACTGCGTGTTGAGTTACGCAGGTCTACTATCGATCAGGATTAGACAGTTGATGCTAGAGGAATTGACGTTGCGCCGGAAGTAATCACGTCAGGATATTGGATGTCGAGCTGAAGGTTCGGTCGACTATCGGTAGGAGGCTTCGTACGTCGGGCATCGGGCCAAGAAGTGCAGAGTTGTGCCATGGATATCGGGGTTGCAGAGGTCAACCGTCGATTAGGCAACAAGTCGCTAGAGAGGGCGATGTGCCAAAGGATCGGACGAAGCGCCGACCAATGATGTGCTGGGCAACTGAATGTCAATTTGTGTTGTAATAACTGTCTAGATCGAAGTAGAGTGTTTGGTGTTTGTTTATGCAGGAGTAACTATGAAAGGGATGAAGACGTAAAGCGAAACCAAGGGCTGAAATCAAGTGCAATGGATCGTTGGGAGTTCGAGAGTTTGACGGAAGTCCGAAGATTCATCGGAAGTTCATGGAGCTTACCAAGAAAGATCGGAGCTTGCCAAAGAAGCTCGAGGGAACTCACCAAAATTATCGTGGAGTCCGAGAGGTTGCCGGGAGTCCGCAGGATGGTTTCCGAGGGATCGTCGGAAGACCGTCGGAAGTTTACCGGAAGCTCGTCGGAAGAAGACTTGACTTGCGGACTTTGTAATAGCTTAGGAATGTCTTTAATTTCATAGTTAGCACATCAATTTGGGTTAGGATTAGGGGTTAATCCTTTAACCCAAGTATGGGCCCATTGGCCCTTGTTCGGAACCGGTTTGGGCCAAGTTTTCGGCCCAAACCAAATGTAGATTTGTGCTGGGCGATGGAGCCCAGCAGCCAATGTGCCCAGCAACATGTGTGCATGCATGCAAGCATTCTAGGCTACGTGCATGCATGCTGGGCAGTAGCACCGCCAGCAGCATGCGTGCTGCTACGTGTATGCATGCTACGTGCATGCATGCTGGGTGGTGGCACCGCCCAGCAACTTATGTGCTGGGGCAGTAGCATTGCCCGGCTACTATAGCCAGGGGGTAGCACCGCCTGGCTAGGGCGGTGGTACCGCCCCTGTGTGTCAGTCAACAGACTGACACAGGCGGTGGCACCGCCTCTGACACCGCTAGAACCGGGAACTCCAATTTGATTTCAAATTTGGAGCCCAAATTTGAATCCACTTTGGATCTATAAATACCCTCCCTTTTCTCAGCTGAAAAGGAACCCTTTGATAGCTAGATTTTGAAAATAAGTCTTGGGAAAGTCTTGTTCTTCATTTGCTTAAGTGTTCACCTCATTTCCTTCTTCTTGTGAAATCTTGTAAGAGTGTGAACCACTTATAAAGGGTTGTAAGAGGGGTATTTGGTCCTTCCCCTACAAAAGAATTTGCTAGTGGAAGTTGGGAGCCTCATCGGAGAAGGCTTCGGAAGTGGATGTAGGTCACTTTGACCGAACCACTATACATCGCTGCGTCTTGATTGTGTGAGTGTTTAAATTTCTGTTTTACTTTGCTGCAAGCCTTTACTTTACTTGCTCCACTTCCTTTTTATCTTTGTACGCATGCTTTAAAGTTAGAATGCAAAAATCGGTTTCAAACGAAACATTGTTTTTATCGTACGAAGTTTCCAAAGCTTGTTTTAAATCGCTGAAAAATCCATCGTTTTATCTGCTGCACTAATTCACCCCCCCCTCTTAGTGCCGCTCGATCCCTAACAAAATCAGCCCAGTTGGCCCCTACAAGGGTTAAACAAAATTATTATATAATCCTTACTCTAATTATGTGCTAACTATGAAATTGAAACATAATTTTAAGCAAATTAACAACTGGCAATGTCGAGTCTTCTTCCGGCGAGCTTTCTGGCGAACTTCCGGTCGACTTTTGATGCACCCTCGGATTTCTTCTGGTGGACTCCTAACAGGCTACCGTACTCTGTGGCAAGTTCGATGAGTCTTTGGCAAGCTTCCAAACTTTCTCGATGAGCTCCGCGAACCTCCGACGATCTTTCCGACGAACTTCCGAGACCTTCAGCAAGTTCCCGATTCTTTCTCGGTTGGTTCCGGCAGCACCTCTGACGATCCTTCGGACTTCCAATGAACTCTCGAACTCCTAACTACTTGACTCCGGTAATTTGCTTTAAGTCTTCAAGCTATCGTAGTTATTCTTGCATACTTATCTCAATAATATGGATTAGATCAAATAACCCATTAATTGACTTCATCATCAAAATTTGAGATTCAACAATCTCCCCCTTTTTGATGATGACAATCAATTGATGATGGAGTTTATCTGAACTCCCCCTATCTATATGCCATATAATGAGAAAGAAGATGCTTGAATTCAATCTCTTTGAATTCAACCTGAAACCGATAAGTTCCATCCGATGAACTTATCATTATGCTCAACAAGCATGATTTTTTTTTATCCACGAATACAAACTTCGTATCTTTCAAGTCGAATTATAGACATTTATCATTTTGACAAGAAATACCAATTTTAATTTGAAATATAATATGGATCAAATGATATTGATACAAATGCAAGGTATGATATCAATTGAGCAATGCATCATGAGATGATAACTTATCATTGTTAGGAAATCCTTCAGGGGAGCGACATCACATGCGCAGCGGAAGAACAGAAAACAAAATCCCAGATTTCTCGTAGAAAGTTTCCATCATCGTGCGAAGATCAGTGCGTCAAAAATAAATATGCAAAACTGCACGTGTAAAAGAAGATACCTAGGGAGCTCGTATATCCCTAAATTCCTGTAGATCTATGGAAGAGGATGAAGGAGGTCAAGCATCCTCCTCTCTAGCGGTATCCACACGGCAGGGATTACAATGATGCACCTCTCTCTCTAGGGAGAGGAGAACAGGAGGTGGCTACCAAAAGAAACCCTCAGCATATAGAGCTTTGGTTCCCTCCTATTTATAGAGGCCCCCTGAAAATCCTAATGGATCTTTTGCCCTATTGGGTATTGGATCTCCATCCAATTACCCAAGCCTCTTGGATTAGTGGGTCTCTACCCAATAATCTCTTATTAGCAATTATTGGATTTCATCTCAAGATCCAATAATTCAAGGGCTTAATGGATATCCAATAAGATAGGGGGTTCAACGGATATCTCATATCCGAACCTCTACTCGTCGTAACACCTACCATATGTGTGTGACCCTCTAGGCCCAATATCGAGCTGGCCATGAGTTATACTTGTCAGAACTCCTTCTGACTTAGTGAATTATTATCTCTATAATAATTCACCCAACTCATCGACTGCGGACGTACCAAGCTACTACGCCGTGGCCCCTAGACGATACAGGGGAATCCAATCCTTTGGACATATCTGTCTTCAGTTACCATATATCTATAATCCCTCATCCATCCAATATCCCAGAGACCTTATACCGGGCACGGTGTTGTCAGGCTCATACGGTCTCTCCTCGAGTCTTACTCTTGTTGGATTCTCCCGGAGAACTCTATCTCTCTCAATCCGAATAACCTTGGCCAAGGATTTGTTCGAGCAAGAACACATGAGATATTCCTCTCATGATACCGAGAGCAGATGATCCTCTATTGACACTCAATAGCCCTCGTAAGGTTGGCTACCACTCCCAATAATTGGTTGTATTAGATCTGGAACTTTCCAAACCTATAAGTCCAGTATCAAAGAGTGGAGTACTAATACATAACATCCTTGGTGTCTCAAGTCTAAGGATCGAGATACACTTTGGGACTCAGAATCATTTATCGACATGAGGTATCAATAACCATCCAGCATTCCGTAGGCGGATCAATCAGTGAACTCATTCCCCAATGAGTACCTGTACTGTACTCTTAGTGTCCCCATACGAATAGCTATGAGACCAACTACCTCCATCATATGGACGGGTATACAGCACACCAGTCTATCCGGTTATCTCGATGTCCTTCTCGAGTAACCTATGACCAGGATAATTTAGGGTCTATTTTTAAAGGTGAATCGATCTCATTATCATTATCTCATCACGATCTGATTCCCATTGCATAGATCCAAGGATATCACAATATATGCAACACACACGATAAAGTGATAAAATATCTAATAATAAGTAAAGAGAAAAAGTGCATTTCAAGTCACAAGTGCCATCACTCATGTGATTGGCTTGTAGGGCACATATGACTAGCAATCTTCCACTTGACCTAAAGCCAATCACCAACATGTCTGATCCCCATCAAACCTCTATGACGTTCAAAGACAATCTGAGTCAATGGCTTTGTCAATGGATCTACAATGTTATCTTCGGATGAAACTCTTTCCATTGCTACATCTCTTCTGGCCACGATCTCTCTAATAAGCTAGAACCTCCTCAGAACACTTCTGATGAGACCCGGGTTCCCTTATTTAAGTAATCGCCCCGTATTTATCATAATTTAAGGGAATTGACTCCTCGCTACTTGGGACGACTCCTGGATTTGTGATGAACTTCTTCATCCAGACTCTCTCCTTTGCTGCTTCTGCCACAGTAATGTATTCCGTCTCTATGGTCGAGTCAGCAGTAGTGTCTTGCTTGGAACTCTTTCAGCATACTGCTTCTCTATTTAGGGTGAACACATACCCTGAATTAGACTTGCTATCATCGACATCGGACTGGAAGCTCGAGTCCGTGTAGCCCTCAACCCTGAGGCTACTACCTCCATATACCAGTAAAAGATCCTTAGTCCTTCTTAAGTACTCAAGGATACTTTTTACTACTTTCCAGTGCTCCAAGCCTGGATCTACCTTATATCTGCTCGTGACACTCAGAGCATACGCTATATCAGGCATGGTATATAGTATAGTGTACATGATAGATCCTATCACTAATACATATGATATCATATCCATGTGTGCCCTTTCCTTAGGAGTCTTTGGGGACATACTCCTAGAAAATGATATTCCATGTCTCATTGGTATGTGACCTCTCTTAGAATTTTTCATGCCAAACCTTTTGACAATGATGTCTATGCACCTTGACTGGGACAAGCCAAGCATCCTCTTGGATCTATCTCTATAGATCCGTATCCTCAATATGCAGGATGCTTCCCCTAAGTCCTTCATGGAGAAGTGCCTAGATAACCAAGTCTTTACTGTGGAGAGCATTCCTACATCATTCCCAATGATCAGGATGTCATCCATATATAATACCAAAAAGGTGATAGTGCTCCCACTTACTTTCCTGTACACACAAGGCTCATCTTCATTCATAACGAAGTCATAAGATCTGATTGCATCATCAAATCTTATGTTCCAACTTCGGAAAGCTTGCTTCAATCTATAAATGGACCTAAACAACCTGCACACCTTATCTGGGTTATCCTTGGATACGAATCCCTTAGGCTGTATCATGTACACCTCCTCCTCGAGGTTACCATTGAGGAATGCGGTTTTGACGTCCATCTGCCAGATCTCATAATCATAGTGTGTTGCAATAGCCAATAGAATTCGAATGAATTTTAGTATAGCTACAGGTAAGAAAGTTTCGTCATAGTCAACGCCTTACCTTTGACGATACCCCTTAGCCACTAGCCTTGCTTTATAGGTCTCTACCTTTTCATCTACTCCAATCTTCTTTTTGAAGATCTACTTACAGCCAATGGGTACAATACCCTTGGGTGCATTAATTAGGTTCTAAACCTTGTTGGAGTATATGGAATCCATTTCTGAATTCATGGTTTCTTGTCATTTCCCAGAGTCTATGCTCACAATAGCCTCCTCGTAGGTCTGAGGATCAATATCCTCAACATCCTCTCTTCTGATATATCCCACATATCTCTCAGGAGGATGGGATACTCTATCGGACCTACGTAAAGTTAGAACTTGTGTGTTAGGTATCTGAACATACTCTGATTGTGGAATGGTGCTTGAGCTAGGTTCTCTAGCCTCACTCAATTCTATCATGCTCTCATTGTCTTCACCAAGAATGGAGAAGGAACACTGCTCTCTTGGCTATAAAGACCTTTTGGTCCTCAGAGTGATAGAAACAATACCCATAAGTTTCCTTGGCGTATCCCATGAACTTGCACCATTCCATTCTGGATTCCATCTTGTCAGGATTGTGTCTCTTAACGTGGGTAGGGCAGCCCCAAATCTTATCAATCTTAAGATCAGGCATCTTCCCAATCCATATCTCATATGAAGTAGACATCACTAACTTGGTTGGAATTCTGTTCAGAAGGTAAGCTGCGGTCTCTAGGGCATATCCCCAGAATGAGATAGGTAGGTTGGCGAAACACATCATGGAACGCACCATGTCTAACAGTGTGCGATTCCTCCTTTCTGATATACCATTAAGTTATGATATATAAGGAGGTGTCCATTGGGATAAGATCCACAGTCTTTGAGGAACTGGGTGAACTCTGTACTCAAGTAATCACCTCCTCGATCTGATCGAAGGGTTTTAATACTCTTTCCTATTTGGTTCTCTACTTCATTTTTATATTCCCTGAATTTCTCAAAAGCTTTAGACTTGTACTTCATCAAGTACATATGTCCGTATCTTGAGAAATCATCAGTGAAAGTAATGAAGTAGGAGTAACCACCTATGGCATGAGTCGACATGGGACCGCATACATCACTATGTATGAGTTTTAGTAACTCAGTGGCTCTCTCTCCAGTTCCACTAAATGGAGAGTTGGTCATCTTTCCCCGAAGGCAAGGTTCATATGTCGCATATGACTCAGTCAAATGGATCTTGATATCCATCTTTTAGCAACTTTTGAATCCTTCCCTCGTGGATGTGACCTAGCCTGCAATGCCAAAGATATGCATTGTTCACCTCTTCTCATTTCCTCTTTGACTCACTTACACTCATGATATGTGAAGCTGTATCTAGCATAAATAAACCATTATGTAATGTTCCTCTCGTGATGATCTGATCATCTAATATTATTGAACAACCATTGTTCTCAAAAACTAATTTATATCCAATAACTATCAAACATGAGATGGAAATAATGTTTTTGATAATAGAAGGAACATAATAGCATGTATCTAATGCAATAATAGCTCCGCCAGGCAGATGTAAGGTGACCTTGCCAACAGCCAGTACAACAACCTTTGCTCCATTGCCCATCTTAAGTTCTATCTCGTCTCTATTCAATCTCCTAGGTCCTGCCAGAACCTGCAACGAATTACAAATATAATAAGCACTCCCGGTATCTAATACCCATGTGTTATCAAAAGATTCTGACAAATGGAGACTGATCATGAATGTACCTGAAGCTTCTGCAAGCTTCTGTTTTGCCCTCTCTACAAGGTACTCTTTGTAGTTCCTCTTCTAGTGCCCATCTTTGCTGCAATGGAAGCACTGGCTTTTATCCTTTGTTGGGTCTTTCTTGGCAACCTTTTCCTTACCCATTTTGCCCTTGCCCTTACCCTTCTTAAGGGTCTTCTCAGCCTTCCTTTTCTTTCTGATCTCACCAGCATAGAGAATTGGCTTCTCTTTCTTGATGGTGCTTTTTGCTTCTCTCAACATATTAAGGAGCTCTAGAAGGGTCACCTTAAGTTTATTCATATTAATATTCATTATGAATTAAGAAAAGGAATCTGGTAGGGACTAAAGCACAAGATCCACATAAGTTATCCTCTAGGACCATTCCCAGACCTGTGAGTTTCTCGATCCACTCAATCATCTTAAGGACATGGTTCTGAACCGATGTCCCCTCAGTCATCCTAGCATGGAAAAGACTCTTTGATATCTCATATCGCTGAGTTCTTCCCTGTTCCTCAAACAGTTTACGGAGATGCAGGAGTATGGAATTAGCATCCATATTTTCATGCTGTCTCTGTAACTCAGTAGTCATAGAGGCCAACATATAACACTAAGCAAGAGTGGAATCATCTAAGTACTTCACATAACGAGCGATCTCATCCTCGCTTGCCCCTTCGTCGGGCGTAGGGATCACTGTATCAAGGGCATACGCGATTTTCTCCGTTGTGAGAATGATTCTCAGATTGCGAAGCCAATCCGTATAATTTGGACCAGTGAGACAGTTGGCATCAAGTATGCCACGTAAAGGATTTGAAAGCGATATTTTCTAAAATTAAAGATGTAGTAGAAATAAATAACATGCAGACTTTGTAAAAATTAAACAGTTAAGATAAGGACTTCTATCTTAATGTACTTCCACTAATTTTTCACGAGACACACAACACCCTCCGGTATGTGAATCGGAGACCCTCGGCGGATCTCTAGTAGGGATCGGGATCCAATCGGCATCTTAACGTAACCTCGAGAGACTCGACCAATCACGTTAAGCCCGTAAAGGTAGGTAACTCTTGCCAATCATAACTCCTTGTGATTCCCGTCCTATTTGGCCTCCGAACCACCATGGCCTCGAGAGACTCGACCAACCATGAAGTTCGGTTAAGTCATCACCATCGTTACAAGATGAGTCTAATTCGGTGATATACTCTCGAGGGACTCGACCAAGCATACCATGTCCTCAGGTCACCGGTGACATCTCTATGTCGTAGATAAGATAGCGAGACGCGATATAAGTGAGTCTCGAGGACTCGACCAACTCAACCTACACCGGGAATCAGTTCCTAGCTATAACGATGAAAGGCCACGTGGGTCAATCTAATTGTCTCACGTTTATCGACTTAATATTATTAATGGAGAGGATTTTTGATTTGGTCTCCTAACATAATGTGTCACACACATACGTATTATATCTACATCGCATGCAAATATATATATATATATATCTAGTAGGTGTATATCTAATCACACATCACATGAGCAATCACAGTAGATGATCATGGACCACATCCTAATGTGATCAGGCCCAAGCCAGTGAGCCCAATCACTCACATCAAGATCTATGTGTACTTCGGTGCATCTCTATGCCCTATGATCGTCTATCTCGCTTCGTCAGATCCGTCGGCATCTCAACGAATTTCCATGCATCGGATCGTCCGTCTCGACCTCGTGGGTCCTACTACCGCTACGCTTCCTCATGTAATTACAACATAATTATAAGCATGCAGGCCTGATAATAAACGAGAAAAATAAAGGCTCGCAAACCCTAATAATAATAATCACATGTACACACATCACATCATAGGTCTATGATCATCTATCCACATCATACATCACATGTATATGTTATTTTATAGGACTACTAGACAAAAATAATAGTTAATTAAACTATTTAATTAACATATTTAATTTTCTAAAATCAAGGACATAAAGGGAATTTTTGAATTCCCAGTGGTATTTCGATAATTCGACCAAAAGGGTATTTTGGTAATTCTATCAAAGGGGACAGAATCTGAAAAATTTGAAATTTCGAGGGGCATTTTGGTAATTCTATCAAAAGAGGATAGAATCTAGAATTTTTGAAATTTTGAGGGGCAAAATCATCTTTTATCCTAAAACCCTAACTCCTCACCCCTAGCTGCCTGCGTTGCGGCTGCGCCCGCCACCACCTTGCCGACAGTGACCCCTGCACGCGGGGAGGGCGCCGGGGTGGCGGCTCCTGTCATCCATGTGGGCGGCACTGTCGTTGCCCCACGGACGCAGCGCACGCAGGCGCTGCCTCGCTGTAGCGCCGACGGCCCGCGGCGTTGTCCCGCGGGTGCAGTGCTCACAGGCGCTGTCCCACGAGCATGTGTCGGCGTTGCCCTACAGGTGGCCCGCCGGTGCCCCTCGCGCCAGCCAGCATCCGCCGCTCTGTGCCCAAAGCTCTGCCGGTGGCATTTGCTGTCAGGCAGCAAAGAAGGCTGCAAGCAGCCTTGCGGCCACTGCACGAACACAACAAGGGCAGCAATAGTTGCCGCCCTTCCTAGCCCTTTTGCGCCAACAATTTTGGCGTTAAAAGCAGATCCAAAACACAACACACGCAGTTTAAGATCCGATCTTCGCACGAACAACCTGGCTTTGATACCACTATTATGAAATCCTTCAAGGGAGTGACATCACATGCACAGCGGAAGAACAGAAAACAAAACCCCAGATTTCTCATAGAAAGTTTTCGTCATCGTACGAAGATCGGTGCGTCAAAAACAAATCCGCAAAACTGTACGTGTAAAAGAAGATACCTAAGGAGATTGTATATCCTTGAATTCCTACAGATATGTGGAAGAGGATGAAGGAGGTCAAGCATCCTCCTCTCTAGCGGTATCCACATGACAGAGATTGTAACGATGCATCTCTCTCTCTGGGGAGAGGAGAACAAGAGATGGCTACCAAAAGAAACCCTTAGCATAGAGAGCTTTGGCTCTCTCCTATTTATAGAGGCCCCTTGAAAACCCTAATGGATCTTTTGCCCTATTGGGTATTGGATCTCCATCCAATTACCCAAGCCTCTTAGATTAGTGGGTGGACCGACTAATCTTTTATTAGCAATTATTGGATCTCATCTCAGGATCCAATAATTCAGGGGCTTAATGGATATCTAATAAGATAGGGGGTTTAGCGGATATCTCATATCCGAACCTCTACTTATCGCAACACCTACCATATGTGTGTGACCCTCTAGGCCCAATATCGAGCTGGCCGTGAGTCATACTTGTCAGAACTCCTTCTGACTTAGTGAATTATTATCTCTATAATAATTCATCCAACTCATCAATTGCGAACGTACCAGGCCACTACACCGCGGTCCCTAGACGATACAAGGGAATCCAATTCTTTGGACCTATCTATCCTCAGTTACCATGTATCTATAGTCCCTTATCCATCCAATATCCTAGAGACCCTATACCGGGCACGGTGCTGTCAGGCCCATACGGTCTCTCCTCGAGTCTTCCTCTTGTTGGATTCTCCCAGAGAACTCTTTCTCTCTCAATCCGAATAACCTTGGTCAAGGATTTGTTCGAGCAAGAACACATGAGATATTCCTCTTATGATATCGAGAGCGGATGATCCTCTATTGACACTCAATAGCCCTCGTAAGGTTGGCTACCACTCCCAATAACCGGCTGTACTAGATCTAAAACTTTCTAAACCTATAAGTCTGATATCAAAGAGTGGAGTACTCATACAGGACATCCTTGGTGTCTCAAGTCTAAGGACCAGATACACTACTAGGACTACGGAATCGCTGTCTGACGTGAGGTATCAATAACCATCCAGCATTCCGTAGGCGGATCAATCAGTGAACTCATTCCCCAATGAGCACCTGTACTGTACCCTTAGTGTGTTGAATCTCAGATTTTGATGATGAAACTAATTGATTGTGGTTTATTGTTTAATTGTATTTTGAGTTACGCAGGTCTACTATCGATCAGGATTAGAAAGTTGACGCTGGAGGAATTGACGTTGTGCCGGAGGTGATCATGTCAGGATATTAGATGTCAAGCTGGAGGTTCAATCGACAATCGGCAGAAGGCTTTGTACGTCGGGCATCGGGGCAAGAAGAGCGTGTTGTGCCAAGAATATCGGGGTTGCGGAGGTCAACCGCCGATTGGGCAATGGACTGCAAGAAAGGATGATGTGCTGAAGGATCGGACGAAGCACCGACCAATGACGTGCCGGACAACTGAATATCAATTCACATTGTAAAAACTATCTAGATTGAAGTAGAGTGTTTGTTATTTGTGTGCAGGATTAACTATGATGACGATGAAGAAAAAACAAAACAAAGTACCAGAAGACAAGTGTGATAGATCGTTGGGGGTTCGAGAGTTTGACGGAAGTTCAAAGATTCGTTGGGAGTGTTGCCGAAACCGGTCGAGAACGAGTAGGCAGCTTGCCGAAGGGTTTTCGGAAGTTCACCGAAAGGTTCATTGGAAGTTCATGGAGCTTGCCAAGAAAGATCGGAGCTTGCCAATGAAACTCGTTGGAACTCGCCAAGATCATCATGAAGTCCGAGAGCTTACCGGGAGTCCGCAGAATGGTTTCCGAGGGTTCAACGGAAGACCGTCGGAAGTTCGCCGAAAGCTCATCGAAAGAAGTCTTGTCTTATGGACTTTATAATAGCTTAAAAAATGTTTTTAAAATTTATAGTTAGCACATAATTTGGTTTAGGATTAAGTGTTAATTCTATAAACCAAATTTGGGCCAATTCAGACTTCATTTGGACCGATTTCGACCGAGTTTTCGGCCGAAACCACTGTGCTGAAATGACCTGGGCGGTGGTACCGCCCAAGCTGGGCGGTGGCACCACCCAGTGGCCGAGAGCCAGGCGGTGGCACCACCTGGCTGGGGCGGTGGCACCACCCAGCACCCGCGGGCACCAGCAGTGGCACCGTTGGATGGGCGGTGGCACCGCCCAATACTGCCAGCACCGGGAAATTAAAAATGGTTCAAATTTTGGCTCCAAGTTTGGGCTCCAAATTTGAATCACTTTGAGGCCTATAAATACCCCACTCATTCAGAGTTTAGATGGTGTCTAGAACTGAAAAAAAGAAGGGGGAAACACTCTTGGAAGTGTGTCAAATCTTCCCTCTAAGTCTTAAGAGTGTTCTAGTCCAAGAGAGGGGTAAGAGTGCTTGTAAGGGTTATCTCCTAAGCCCATCAAAAGGAGAGGTGCTGTGAGGAAATTTATCCTCGCCCGTTGGATGGAGGATAGCTAGTGGAAAGCCGGTGGCCTCAAGCAAGAGGAATCGGGAGTGGACGTAGGTCGGATGACCGAACCACTATAAAAATCTGGTTTGCATTTACGTTCTTGCTATTTACTTTGCTGCAAACCCTTTCCACTTAATTTGATGCTGTACTTCTCATCTCTACAAACATCTTTAAGTTAGAGCTTTTCTTATATGATTCCACCGATACGACTTTCATAATACGAAACGAAGTTTTCACCGTACGAAGTTTCTGAAACTTGTTCAAATCACTGAAAATTTATCATTCCTTACCGCTGCACTAATTCACCCCCCCCTCTTAGTGTCGCTCGATCCCTAACAATTGGTATCAGAGCCACGTTATTTCTCATTCGGATTTACACCCGTAAGAATTGGCTCTTTATGGCTTTCAAGAGGGCTTTTCGTTTTTTCGTCCACCGTTCTTTAACGGTTCGAACTACACATATTGGAAAACTCGAATTAGAGTTTTCTTGATTTCTCTCGATTTAAACTTATGGAATATCGTTGAAAATGGATTTCAACTTTCCTCTAAACCGACGAACGAATAGTCGGATTTGGAGAAAAAATCATTTTCTTTAAATACAAAGGCTATGAATGCCTTATTTTGTGCTTTAGACAAAAATGAGTTCAACCAGATTTCTACGTGTGAAACAGCTTTTGACATTTGGCGAACTCTTGAAATCATGCATGAAGGAACGAGTAGAGTCAAAGACTCGAAAGTTAATATTTTGATGCACGATTTTGAGGTTTTCCGAATGGCACCAAGTGAGACTATCGATAACATGTTCTTCCGTTTCACATATGTCATCAATAGTCTAAAAGCTCTTGGTAAATGTTTTTCGGATTTTGAACTCATAAGCAAGATTTTAAGATCCCTTTCAAAAAGGTGGGATCCTAAAGTAACCACAATACAAAAGACTATAGATTTAAATAATTTACTTATTGAAGAACTAATTGGCTCACTAATGACATATGAAATGAGCCTCCTAGAACATCTTAAACTTGATGAACACTTGAACCACCTTCCAAAGAATAGGAAGGATTTGGAACTCCGAACTATGAAATGCCACTTGAGTGATGACTCAAGTGATGAGGACAATGAGAACTTTGAACTTCGAACACTAAATCTTAATAAGTTCATTAAACAAAAATCTAAAATAGACAATGAACTTGAACGGAAGAAGAGGTCAAAGAAGACGAAGAAGGCTTGCAAAGAAGAATCAAGTAAAGAAACGATGAATTGAGCTTTGACGGGCTTCGACTACAAGGCAAGTAACTTAACTCCCTTGAATTATTTTGAAATTAGATGATGCTTTCCATGAATGCTTAACTTAGCTAGTAGGAATTTTTTTCATACTTTTTTTATGTTTTTAGAAATAAAAAAATATTTTAAAAAAATTATATTATGCTTTAACTTCTAGTATTTTTGAAAAATAAAAATATAAATGATGATTGTATGATTTATGATAATGTTTGTACACCTAATAGGATCAACCCATGCATGTGTCTCTTGATGGTTTACATTATCTCTAAACATGATGCTTAATGATTTTATATCATGCATGAGTTTTTGAAAACTTCTTTCTTGGATTAATGGGTCTTAACTTTTTTCTTTTTGATAAATTTTTTAGATGATACTTGTCTTCATGAAATCAAAAGACCTAACCCACAAATTTTCCAAATGAAAAAAAATGTGGTTTTAATATTGCCTTGTATTACATTTGGACTTGATGATTTTCATGACAAAAATTATTTTTTAGATTTATAAAATGATGCATGATTTTATCAAAAATTTGAGCATCGAGCATCTTGTTATAACTAATGTAAGAAAGAATTAAAATGATTTTGATGATGTTTTTGTTTTTTAATATGATGCATGACATTTTCATATGAAAAATTTGAACATTCTTATGAAAGATCAAATCACTTAAATTCAACTCATAAAGATGAGAAAATGCACTATCATGATGTGTGATGCATTTGATCTTAATGGGTTTAATGACAAACTTGTATTTTAAATTTATACAATGATGACTTCCATATAAATATTTGAACATATCTTATGAAATCATCTTTGATAATGATAAAATGAAAATGTTAAAAATTTATTATCATGCTTAATAAATTTTATGATATCATGAGGACTTGAAGTTGTTATATCTTGATGACAAACTCATGTTTTGGTTTTAAAATTTAATACTCATCTTTTGAAACATGAGTACACTTATATGAAATAAACAACTTAAAATGAAGCACATTATCATGATAAATTGAATCTCATGTTTTGAAATAATGTGTTATATTTTTGTCTTGATAATTTTTATAATGAAGGTTGCTTTTCGCTTTTAAATACTTATTTTGATTTGGCATAAAAAGACAAAGGCATGTTTATACAAAATAAATGAAAATCACTAAAAGAGAAATGCATGTTTCTTGAACATCTCTCTTTCTCTAACGTTTACAATTTTTCATGAAATACAAGTGATAAATTCATTAATGATATTTTGTGAATCACTTGAATTATGAACAAGATTTTGATTTCATGCTTTTCTCATCTTATCGAGATTAATGATTTCATAATATCTTAAGAATCTCATAAATTATAAAAGTGATTTCGATGAATTAATTATGAGTTGATAAATTGAACTAGATGAGTTTTGTTTATATCGAGATCTTGATAACTTGAGTTTTTCAAGACCTCTTATTTTATATTATGATTCTCCCATGTCATTAAAGAGAAATTCAAATGAATCATAAGTTATTTTCTCTTGACTTATTGATACTCAACTTGAGAAAATGTGTTTTGAATGTTGAAACATTACATGTGTAATTTGAAATTTTCTCTCATGTTTCAATACCAATTTGCATGCTTCATGACTTGATGATTGAAATATTGATGTAGACTTTTAATGTATCACTTATCAAGATTAATGCAAGTTGCTAGCATTTTGAATCTTGAAAATGATTTTGATTTGATTATGAATCTCGAGTTGACAAAATGAGTTTGAATGATTTTATAACTTTTTGAGATATATATAATACTTGAATCAAGTTCTAAAAGATTTCATTTTGGTATAAGGAAATTTTATTGAATTCGTGATCTTAATGATTTTAACATGGAGTTCTTTATATATCAAGATCATTTATCATGTTTCTTCCGGTTATCAAAAGAGAATTCTTCAAATGAAATGTATCTTGTCTTTTGATTTCTCGGAATTCAATGAATTCGTGATCTTGATATCTTGATTCTTATGAAATGTAATCTTGATAAAAATTCTTATGCATGAATCAAGGTGCTCTTTGTGCTATCCATTCTCAAATGAATCATGTTCTTGAGCCTTGATATCATATCTTAGAAATGACATGATTTCTTTACCTTATGTGATAATTGAAAATTGATATAAAAAAAATGAGCTTAATGATTGAATCATTGATTTATTCTTTTATCATGGCTTGAAAATGAATGAAAAAAAAATATGTTAGCACTTGTAATCATGATTTGATCCTTGATATTGATATGTTTTTATATATCATGATTCTTGGTTGTATGACATTTATCTTGAATTGAAAATTGATTCTAAAGAAAATTTGTAGATAATAATCTTGATTTCTTGGACTTATAAACTTGAAATCTTTCTTACATGAATCAAGATTTACTCTTCCTTGTCATGTTAACTTATATGTCAAATTTATGTTCATGACTTGAATTTTTTATGATTGAAAATTGATGAAATATTCTTTATGATGAATCATTGCTAAAATATTCTTTATGATGAATCATTGAATCTATGATATTGATATATTTTTATCATGATCCTTGATTATATAATTCTCTTACTCTATTAAAAGGGTTTGTCAAATGAATCATGTTCTTTTTAAATTTTTCTTGATATCATGACATGATTTCTTTATATGGCTTGTATAATGATTAAAAGTTTTAGCCATTGAGTCCTTCTTTCTTTTCGACATTGACTAAGGGGGAGCTAGCTTGTTAAATTCATATTAATGATTTGATGATTGAAATATTCATGTAGAATTTTTATATGTATCACTTGTCATGATTTGAATATTTAATTAAAAGAAATTGTATTCTTCTTGATGTCTTTTATGATGAATCATGAATCATGACGATCCTTTAGATTGATGTAAACTTTTTTATGCAAAATTATGTAAAATGTTTATATCATCATATTTGATCCTCCCTTTCTTTTTGACATTGATAAAGGGGGAGAAAGTTTATTGCTAGCTTGCACCTTAAATGAAAAATTTGCTAGCTCATTTAAGAGGAAGAAAATTGCTAGCTTGGCATATCACAAAGAAATCAAAGTGCAAACATGCTATCTTGCTAGCTTACAAAAGAGGAAAAGAACTTGAATATAAAAAATTACTACCTTGCAGTTTCAAGAAAAATAAATTATAAATTTGCACAAAAAGCAAGTGTTGAATTGCTATGCTTGGACATCTTTAAAAACCTTGCTATGATTGAATGTCTTAAAGTGATATATATTGTATGATGTGATTGATCGCTAGTATGATTGTAATATTTGCATATCCTTGAAAACTAGCTATGATACTACTTCTCCTTTTTATTGATGACATAGGGGGAGAATTGATGACATAGGGGGAGAAATAGATTGATGACTTTATGCATTGTATTGAATGTTTTATATATTTGAATGATGGTTTAATAATTCTCATATTCTGTAATGAATGTTGCTTGGATTTCGGATAATATAAGTGTTTCTATCAATGGCATATTGATAGGGGGAGTTTGTGTTAAACTCTGGGGAGTTATGGTTAACTTCGTTAGTCATCAATTAATTATCATCATAAAAAAGGGAGAGATTGTTGAATCTCGAATTTTGATGATGAAACTAATTGATTGTGGTTTATTGTTTAACTACATTTTGAGTTATGTAGGTCTACTATCGATCAGGATTAGACAATTGACACCGGAGGAATTGATGTTGTGCCAGAGGTGATCATGTCAGGATATTGGATGTTGAGCCAAAGGTTCGATCAACAATCGGCAGAATGCTTCGTACGTCGGGCATCGGGCTAAGAAGTGCATGTTGCACCAAGGATATCGGGGTTGCAGAGGTCAACCACCAATTGGGCAACAGACCGCAAGAGAGGATGATGTGTCGAAGGATTGGACGAAGCATCGACCAATGATGTGCCGGGCAACTAAATGTCAATTCGTGTTGTAATAACTATCTAAATCGAAGTAGAGTGTTTGTTGTTTATATACAGGATTAACTATGATGACAATGAAGACATAAAGCGAAACAAAGTACCAGAAGACAAGTGTGATAGATCGTTGGGGGTTCGAGAGTTCGACGGAAGTTCGAAGATTCGTTGGGAGTGTTGCCGAACCCGGTCGAGAACGAGTAGGCAGCTTGCCGAAGGATTTTCGGAAGTTCACGGAGCTTGCCAAGAAAGATCGGAGCTTGCCAATAAAGCTCGTTGGAACTCGCCAAGATCATCGTGAAGTCTGAGAGCTTGCCGGGAGTCCGCAGAATGGTTTCCGAGGGTTCGTCGGAAGACTGCCGGAAGTTCACCGAAAGCTTGCCAAAAGAAGTCTTATCTTATGGAATTTGTAATAGCTTAAAAAATATCTTTAAAATTTATAATTAGCACATAATTTGGTTTAGGATTAGGTGTTAATTCTATAAACTAAATTTGGGCCAATTCGGACTTCATTTGGACCGGTTTCGGTCGAGCTTTCGACCGAAACCACTGTGCTGAAATGACCTAGGCGGTGGTACCGCCCAAGCTGGGCGGTGGCACCACCCAGTGGCCGAGAGCCAGGTGGTGGCACCACCTGGCTGGGGCGGTGGCACTGCCCAGCACCTGCGGGCACCAGCGGTGGCACCACCCAGTACTGCCAGCACCGGGAAATTCAAAATGGTTCAAATTTTGGCTCCAAGTTTGGGCTCCAAATTTGAATCACTTTGAGGCCTATAAATACCCCACTCATTCAGAGTTTAGAGGGTGTCTAGAACTGAAAAAAAAGAAGGGGGAAACTCTCTTGAAAGTGTGTCAAATCTTCCCTCTAAGTCTTAAGAGTGTTCTAGTCCAAGAGGGGGGTAAGAGTGCTTGTAAGGGTTATCTTCTAACATCGTCAAAAGGAGAGGTGCTGTGAGGGAGTTCATCCTCACCCATTGGAAGGAGGATAGCTAGTGGAAAACCGGTGGCCTCAAGCAAGAGGAATCGGGAGTGGATGTAGCTCGGATGACCGAACCACTATAAAAATCTGGTTTGCATTTACGTTCTTACTATTTACTTTGCTGCAAACCCTTTCCACTTAATTTGATGCTCTACTTCTCATCTCTGCAAATATATTTAAGTTAGAGCTTTTCTTATATGATTCCACCGATATGACTTTCATAATACGAAACGAAGTTTTCACCGTACGAAGTTTCCGAAACTTGTTCAAATCGCTGAAAATTTATCATTCCTTACCGTTGCACTAATTCACTCCCCCCCCTCTTAGTGCTGCTCGATCCCTAACATAGTGTCCCCACACGAGTAGCTATGAGACCAGCTACCTCCATCATATGGACGGGTATACAGCACACCAGTCTATCCGGTTATCTTGATATCCTTCTCGAGAAACCTATGATCAAGATAATTCAGGGTCTGTGTTTAAAGGTAAATCGGTCTCATTATCGTGATCTCATCACGATTCGATTCCTATTGCACAGATCCAAGGACATCACAATATATGTAACCCACACGATAAAGTGATAAAACGCCTAGTAATAAGCAAAGAAAAAAGTGCATATCAAGTCACAAGTGTTGTCACTCATGTGATTGGCTTGTAGGGCACATATGACTAGCAATCATTCCAATGAAGGATACCAATTTATTATACATGATATGATAGTGAATTTTTCAAAAGTCTACATGTTAAGCATTTGCGATACATATTATACATTGCAATACGATATAAATTTTATTGCGATTGCTTTTAAAGATCTCAACCAATTTTTAATTATAAAGTATGGCAAAAGCAATTGAATTGCAATATAACACATATAAGATATTTGCTAATTTATTTATCAAATTCTTCTCAATATGATGCATGCAAGACTTTTTATCAAATCATTTGCACATGTCATCAATTTGTTTGCATATTCTTCTCCCCCTTTGTCATCAACAAAAAGGAGGTGAAGTATAAAAAAAAATATAAGAGTGGTGATTTATCAACACTATTAACAGAAATCTACTTAAGAGACTTAGATGCATATTTAGAAATGGTATATGGACTAGGCAACCTAGAAGGACTGATCCAGCTCCCCCACCAGTAGAACAACCCGAAACACCAGTTTTTAGAGGAAATGAATCTCCTCCTCCTAGTCCCTTTGGTGCAGCACCATCCGAACCAACTCCTGCTCCATCTTCTGAAATTCCAATCATGATAGAAATAAATCAAATCCAAATCAGCGAACCACCTAATGGGTTCTAGGCTTCCTAGTTTACCTAGATCAACATGTTTTCCCTTATGCACGGTTCTTGTATCGAAATTAGGGTACCTAAGGGCTACTTCATTAGATCTAAAGGGATGGGTCATATGAACCTTCTTCCAAACTTTTCCCTTTGTCCCTTGATGATCTCTTAGAAGCTATATCAAATCATGATGATAGATCAAGAAAGAACTTTAAGGAATAAGCCATGTATTGAAAAGAAAAAAAAATTTCAGATGTTACCTTATATGAGATTTCTTGGGAGGTCTTGATCCAAGATAGAACCCTCTCTTAGTCTTCTAAAGGGTTTGAATAAGGTTTAAAGAGGTTTAGAGGGGATGTGAAGAGAGCTAGGGAGTTCTCTCATGGGTTGGGGGCGGTTCCACCGCTGGCCCTAACCCCCCCCTTTATATAAGGGGGCTCTCGGGCGGTGCCACCGTTGGCATAATTAAAAATATAATTATTTTTTTATTTTTTTTCAGAAGTTTAATGTGATTGATTAAAATAAAATGGTATCTTGTATCACTCTTTAAGATGTCATAAGATAATTACGAAGTAAAAAAAAAATGAAATCAAATCTATGAAAACCGAAAAGATGATGAAAAATTTTGGAAAAGGCATACAATAAAACTCATTCATGAGGACAATTTAACATGCCTAATTCCCTTCTAATAAAGTTAAATTATTCTTCATTTAAGGGTTTTATGAAAATGTCCACTAATTGATACTTTGTATCAATAAATTCCAGAATGACATCATTATTATTGACGTGATCTCATATAAAGTGATGCATAATGTCAATATGCTTAGTTCTAGAGTGTTGAATAGGATTTTTGGTTAGACAAATAACACTTATGTTATCACATTTTATGAAAATATTTTTTAAATGAATTCCATAGTCTTCTAATGTATTTTTCATCCAAATAACTTGTGCACAACATGCACTTGCGGCTATATAGGCTTCGGCCATAGATAGTGCAACCGAGTTTTGTTTCTTGGAAGACCAAGAAACAAGTGTATATCCTAAAAATTGGCATGTTCCGGATGTGCTTTTTCTATCTATTCTACACCCACTAAAATCCGCATCTACATAGGCTTTTAAATTAAAATCATCGGATTTAGGATACTATAATCCTAGGTTAGAAGTTTCTTTAAGATATCTAAGTATTTTTTTAATGGCTTTAAGGTGAGATAACTTAGGATTAGCTTAGAATCTTGCATATAAACCTACACTAAACATGATATCCAGTCTAGTTGCAATGAGAAAAAGTAAGCTACCTATCATCCCCCTATATATTTTTTGATTAAAACTTTCTTCATTTTCGTCCATGTCTAACTTAGTGGAAGTACTCATAGGAGTGTTTATAACTTTTGAACCATTCATGTTAAATAATTTTAACAATTCTAATGTATATTTATATTGATTAAGAAATATATCATTATTAAGTTGTTTAATTTATAATCCTAAAAAGAAGTTAGTTCACCCATTAGACTCATTTCAAATTCATGACTGATACACTTGGAAAATGATTCATATAATGATTCATTAGTAGAACAAAAAATAATGTCATTAACATAAATTTGAATAACAAGAAAATTATTTTCAAAATGTTTAACAAACAATGTAGTATCAATCTTGCCTTTAGTAAAATTATTTGAAATTAGAAATAAGCTAAGTCTCTCATACCAAGCCCTTGGAGCTTATTTTAACCCATAGAGAGCCTTAGTTAGTTTAAACACATGATTGGGAAGAAGAGAGTTTTCAAATCCGGGTGGTTGTTCAACAAACACTTCTTCAGAAATAAAGCCATTTAAGAAAGCACTTGTGACATCCATTTGAAAAAGCTTAAAGTTATTACTACTAGCATAGATAAGGAGCATCCTAATGGCTTCTAATTTTACCACATGAGTGAAGGTTTCTTCATAATCGATACCTTCTTCTTGGTTGAAACCTTTGTCCACTAATCTAGCCTTGTTTCTAACCATAATGCCACATTCATCTTGCTTGTTTCTAAAGACTCATTTAGTACCAATAATTAAATGGTCACTAGGTCTAGAAACAAGCTTCTATACCTCATTTCTCTCAAATTGATTCAATTCTTCTTACATTATGATAACCCAAGAATCATCTTTCAAGGCATCGTCAATGCACTTAGGTTCCATTTGAGAAAGAAAAACAGCATGGGCACAAAAATTTTTAAAGGAAGAACGAGTTTGAACCCTTTTCAATGTGTCTCCTATTATTAGCTCCTTTGGATGGGCATCTACATACTTCCATTCCTTGGGTAAGAAAATTTAAGAAGAAGATGCATCCAAGTTGCTATTTTGAGGAGTGGGTTCATTTAAATTCAAACTATCAAAACCAAGATCATCATCAAAATCATTTTTCTTAAGTTCGGAAACTTTATTAAAAACTACATGAATAGACTCTTCTATAACTAATGTTCTTTTGTTAAAAATGTAAAAAGTTTTAGAAACAAAAGAGTAACAAAAAAAATACCTTCATCGGATTTAGCATCGAATTTTCCTAAGGCATCCTTTTCATTCAAGATAAAGCATTTGCAACCGAAAACTTTAAAATAAGAAACATTTAGTTTTTTATTATTCTATAATTCATAAGGGGCTTTAGACAGAGATGGTCTTACTAGAACCCTATTCATGACATAGCAAGCCGTATTAACGACTTCGGCCCAAAAATATTTGAGTAAACTATGTTCATTTAATATGGTTTATGCCATTTCTTGTAAACTTCTATTCTTTCTTTCTGCTACTCCATTTTGTTGAGGATTCCTTGGAGTAGAGAAGTTATGATTATACCCATTAGATTCTAAAAATTTTAGAAGTCATGGTTTTGGAATTCTCCACCATGATCAGTTGGAATCGATGAAATCATGAAACCCTTTTCGTTTTGAGTAAGTTTACAAAATTTAGAAAAACATTTAAAGCAATCACTTTTGTGAGCCAAAAAATAGGTCCAAGTGTATTTACTATAGTCATCTACAATGACAAATGCGTATTTGTTATCTCCTAGACTTGTTATGTCGATTGATCTAAATAAATCCATGTGGATCAATTGTAATGGTCTAGAGGTGCTTATTTGAATCTTTGATTTGAAGCTAGTTTTTATTTGTTTTCCTAATTGACATGCATCACATACTTTGTCCTTGACAAACTTGATATTAGGAATTCCTCATACTAGTTCTTTAGATGAAATTTTAGATATTAGTTTCATACTTGCATGGCTTAATCTCCTATGTCAAAGCAAAGCATCATAATTTAAAACGAAAAAGCACATTTCAATACTAAGTTCTTCAATGTTAATGGTGTAGACATTATTTTGTTTTAACGCAATCATGGATATGTTGTTATTTGATTTTTCAATGATGCAAGCATTAGATTCAAATCTAACAATGTAACCTTTATTGCATAATTAACTAATGCTCAAAAGATTATGTTTTAATCCATCAACTAGTAAAACATTATTTGATGATTAAATAGTAATACATTATCAATTGAAAAACTTGATTTGTTCCCTATGGTTCTCTTGCTAATGATTTTACCCTTGTTGTTATCTCCGAAGGTGACATGTCTTTTTTCCTTGCTAGTGAGCATAGAGAATTGAGATGGATCTCCGGTCATATGCCTTGAGCATCCACTATCAAGATACCATATCTTGCTCCTAGCTTGTGAATGTGTCTACAAAAGAGGATGGTTTTAGGTACCCATTTAATTTTGGGTGCTTCAAAAATTGATCTACTAATTTTGTCATTTAGCATTGAATTATTTATAGTTCCTTTAGGAACCCATATCAATTTGCATGGACTAATTTTCCTAAATGGACATTTATAAATAACATATCCAGATTGACAACAAAAATTACATTTCAAACGAGGTGATATATGTAGTGTGGGTCCTTTAATGAAGGTGGTAGGATTTTGGTGAGATCCACTCACAAATCTAATTCCACTTCTATATGCGACGTGACCCTTGTTTGTAAGGATTATGTCCAAGCTCTTGCTACCAACCTTAAACTTGTTTAGAGTCTCTTTAAGTAGCAAGTTCTCATTTTTTATTACTTCTAAGTATTCACACTTAGAGCATGGAGGTGAAGAGGAAGATTGAAGACTATCAAGTTTATCTAGTAATAAATCATGCTCCTTCTTTAATAAATTAAACTTCTTACTAATAGTTCTACACTCATCGAATAATTCATGAAAAGCTATTGAAAGTTTGTCGAAAGATAAATCTTCATTAATTAAATCACATACCTCTTCTCCTAAAGCCATTAGTGCAAAGTTGGCCTCCTCTTTGTTGCTTGTTTCTTCATTCTTGGGGTCACTTGAGTCGTCCCATATCGCTTTTAAAGTTTTCTTCTTCTTCGGTTACTTCTTCTTGGCTTGGGGGTATTCATTTTTGAAGTGCCCTAGCTTCTTATATTCATAACATATGAAGTGCCCTAGCTTCCTGCACACTTATCTCAATAACAGTCGTCCCACATCACCTTTAAAGCTTTTTTGTTCAAGTTTATTTTTAGTGTCATTTTTAAATTTATTTCTTCTTATAAATTTTTTAAATTTTTGAGTTAAGAGTGCAATGTCATCATCACTATCCTCATCACTTGATGTTCCTTTCAAGTGGTCTTCTTGTGTTCTTAATGCTATATCCTTTTTGTTCTTTGGAAGAGGGTTCTCGAGCTCTTCATGAGCATGACATGTCATTTCATAGGTCATTAGAGACCCAATAATTTTTTCAAGAGGAAAAGTTTTAAGGTTCTTGGCCTCTTGAATGGTTGTAACCTTTGGATCCCAACTCTTTGGAAGGGATCTTAAAATTTTAGTTACAAGTTCAAAATCGAAAAAACCTTTACCAAGTGCTTTGAGTCCATTGACGACATCCATGAAATGGGTGTACATGTCTCCAATAGACTCACTTGGTTTCATCCTAAAAAGTTTATAAGAATACACGAAAATATTGATTTTGGGCTCTTTCACTCGGTTAGTACCTTTATGAGTGATTTCTAGAGTACGCCAAATATCGAAAGCCAATTCACAAATCGAAACACGATTAAACTCATTTTTATCAAGTGCACAAAATAAGGCATTCATAGCCTTTGCATTTAAAGCAAAAACCTTCTTTTCCATTTCATTCCATTTGCTCATCGGAAGAGAGGATTTTTGAAATTTATTTTCAACGATATTCCAAAGCTCAAAGTCTATAGAAATTAGAAAGATTCTTATACGAGTCTTCCAATACATGTAATCCGACCCATTGAATATAGGTAGACGTGTAATTGAATGACCTTCTTGCATGCCAAAATAAGCTATCTCTCTTGGGTTTTAAACTAGATGAGAGTGACCAGACTTTGATACAAATTGTTAAGGATCGACGGCACTAAGTGGGGGGGGTGAATTAGTGCAGTGGTTAATAATGATAACTTTTCAGCGATTTAAAAACAACTTCGGAAACTTTATGTGATAAAATTATGTTTCGATGAAATTCGATTTCGATTGTGTATAAACATAAAATGATTCATAAGGAAGTCAGGAGGAAGCGGAGTAAGTAAATGAACAAGTTTGCAAAAATGTAAGTGACAATATTGAAATGCAAACCAGAGCTTTTATAGTGGTTCGGTCATACGACCTATGTTCACTCCCGATTCCTCTTCTCTTGAGGCCACTGGCTTTTCACTAGGTGTCTTCCTTCGAAGGGCGAAGACCAATTCCCTTTTATAACTCTTTCTCCTTTTGACAAGCTTAGGAGATAAACTCTTACAAGCACTCACTCCTTTCTTTTGAATTATACACAAGAGAAAAAACTAAAGGAGGGACTTCTAGAGAGATTTGAATAGAGTTTCTAGCTTTCAAGGTGTATATGCATGCATTCCTCAACCCAAGGATAGGAGGGGTTTTTATAGGCTCCAAGAGGATTCAAATTTAGAGCCCAAATTTGAATATTCTCGGTTTTCCAAGCTACTGGCGGTGCCACCGCCTGACAGAGTCCTCGGGCTATGTGGTCTGGCGGTACCACTGCTTGCCAGGCATTAAAGTCGGCAGTACCACTGCTCACTTGGGCGGTGCCACCACTTGGCATATCTGAGATTTTGGTCCCTGGGCGGTGCCACCGCTAGACTTTTCAGCAAGGCTGAATGGGCCCTGACTTCGGCCCAAATCAACCTAATTAAGGCCCAATTGACCCCTACAAGGGTTAAACAGGATTATTATCTAATCCTTACCCTAATTATTTGCTAACTATGGAATTGAAACATAATTATAAGAAAATTAACAACTGACAATGTCGAGTCTTCTTCCGATGAGCTTTTCGGTGAACTTCCGACTGACTTCCGATGTACCCTCGCATTTCTTCCGACGGACTCCCAACAGGCTACCGTACTTTGTGGCGAGTTCGATGGGTCTTTGGCAAGCTTCCGAACCTTCTTAGTGAGTTCCGTGAACCTCCGATGATCTTTCCGGTGAACTTCCGAGAACTTCGACAAGTTCCCGATTCTTTCTTGGTTAGTTCCGGCAGCACCTCTGATGATCCTTCGGACTTCCGATGAACTCTCAAACTCCCAACTACTTGACTCCGGTAATTTGCTTTAAGTTTCAAGCTATCGTAGTTAATCCTGCACACTTATCTCAATAATATGGATTAGATCAAATAACCCATCAATTGACTTCATCATCAAAATCCAAGATTCAATAGTTACAATTTTTCTCTTTTTTTTATAAGTTTATGAGAGAACCTCTACACTTACCTTTCAAGAGATATCTCACCTTTTATAACTTAGTATCATAACTAAAAGAGACTCAAACAATGCTTAAAGGAAAAACTATAACATTTTATAAACTTAATAATGGATGGTCTATCAACCAAGCCTAAGTAGACTATTTATAAGCCTTAAAAGGCTTTGATAATAGAGCCAAAAAATTTAAATCTCTAAATTTTTAGGGTATAAGAAGTACTATTGTCAAAACTGGGTGGTACCACTACCATAACTTTTAATGTCTTAATTCTAGACTTCGATGGTATTACCCATTATAAAATTTGAATTTTGAGCAATACTATTATCGCCCTAGATAGTACTACTGTCACCATAGATGGTACCATTACTGGAAAGGCTGATAAGTACAAACAATGCTTATTGGTTGACTTAGGAGGTATTACCACTTGAGTCTAATGGTACCATCACCTAGGATTGCTTTAAGACACCAATTTGACATTTTAATGGGCCAAATTCGGCACAACTTCAATCTTATTGATTTTCTTGATAAGTTGGTATTATTTTACTTAATACCAACTCAAATTGACCCATAATAACCTTGATCATAACTTTAATAAATTAACCACATATCTGACACATTTACAAAGTTTTTATTATATTATATGCTCTTTTGGTATGTTATCTGATCTTTTGGCACTTTGTTCAAGCCTTTAGCACATCACCCATTTCTTCAACATATTGTCCATTCTACTAGCATATTGATTTTCCTATGGCATCCAATAATCAATATCCTATCCTTATGAGAGTTTATAACATGAAGTTCAATCTCTAGCATGTAATCAATTCTTCATCTTAACAATCAATTTTTAACAAGAATTTTTTGGTGCAACATTTGACTCTCCTACTTGATAGTTGGCCTTTCGATGGTCCATGTCTGTAATTGAAGTATTTCATACATTACTTATCTCAAAAATATTTAATCAAATAAACTTATTAATGTTAGGATCAAAAAGACATTAAGGTCATCGTAACCTACATCCACTCCAGATTCCTCTTTCGTCGAGGCCATCAGCTTTCACTACCGATTTTCTTTCAATGGGTGAAGATCAGCTACCCTTACAACTCTTTCTTCTTTTCATAGCCTCAGGAGAGAATATTCACACCTCTCTTTTACAATTGACCTCATAACTCTTTCTCCTTTTCACAAGCTCAAGAGAGAACCTTCATACCTCTCCTTTACAATTAACCTCACTCCAAAACTTCTAACTCTTAGAGGAAGAGACTCATTAACTCAAGAGAGATTACAACCTTTTTTCTCAAGTATACTTTCCCCTTTCTACTCTTTTTCAGCCTTTTCTAAGCAGAAATAGTTTGAGTATTTATAGACCCTAAATGACTTCAAAAATAGAATAAAAATTCAAACAATATGAGATTTCAGAGTACTAGTGGTACTATCGCCTATGCTGAGTAATACCACCACCTGTAGTACTAACAATTGGTGGTACCATTGTCTAGTCTGGGTGGTACCATCGTCTACTAATTTGACACTGGGCGGTACCATCACCTACAGCTTGACAACATGGGAGATCTTATTGTCTAGCTCAAACGTGGTTCCACTACCAGTCTGGCAGTGCCATCGCCTAACCCAATCTATGAGTCATTGAATGAGCCTCCTAATGGGCCCAAATCAATCTCAACTTAGGCCCAATGGGCCTCTAATAGAGTTGGCCTAATTATATTTAAAATTAACTCAATTAGAACTCTAAACTACTTTGATCTAGACAAATGATTATAAGGAATGAATTGCATGTTGTCTGGCATATCATTGGTTCATTCAGTGCTTCATCCGAACCTTTGGCGCATCATTCTTTTCTTCGACGTATTGCCCAATCAGTATATTGACTTTTTGTAACATCTGATCTCCTTGGCATAATGTCTGATCCTTCTGGCTCGATGCTCAAACTCATGGCACGAAGTCCTTCTACTAGCACGTCGACCAATCTTCTAACATGTTTCACTCCAGCCCAATAATTGATTCTTCTAACTTTAATCAATTTATCTTTTCATGATCGAAGCTAGTCCTACGTCACTCAAATGATGATTAGATTATAACTTCATTAATTGCTTTTATCATCAAAATTCAAGATTCAACAATCTCTCCCTTTTTTATGATGATAACCAATTGATAATGAAGTTTAAACTAATCTCTCCATTATCAATATAACATATTGAAATAAAGTAATCTTGAATTCAAAAATAGTGATAACCTTTAAATTCAAGTTGAAATAGTTTTAACCATGAATTATAGCAACATGTTATATAAAAATAATCATATGCAACAAGTCATTATTTACATTGTGCATCATAATTTCAAAACATCAAATTATATCATACCATGCATGATTCAAATTTTAAATTATCATTATAACTTCTCCCTCTTTGTCATCAACAAAAAGGATATAAGAGCAACTAGCAATTTTTGAAACATGCAAGCTAGCAATAATTTTGAGTTGTGCAAATTAGCAATTTTTGCTATTCTCGAGATGTGCAAGCTAGCAAATTCTTTGTTTCCCTTTCAGTACGCAAGCTAGCAAGTTCTTGCTTCTCTTTTGAGATGTGCAAGATAGCAATTTTTACTTTTTTTGTAAGCCAGCAATTTTACTTTTTTTGAGATGTGCAAAATAGTAATTTTCTCTCCCCCTTTGTCATTGTCAAAAGGAAGGGAAGGATACATTGGTAAAATTCTTTTCCCTTTACATCAATGTTCAATCACATCATAAGGTATACAAATAATAAATATAAGGGAATTATACATAATAAAACACAACTCAAACATCAAGAAGTCATAAAACTTAAGTCATAAACATCAAGAAGTTAAGTGACATATCATGGTTAATTTAAATAAATATCTTCTTTAGTAAAAACCAAGAATTGTAGGAGGACAATTAATGAAAAATCTTGATTCATATAAAATAAATCTCAATTCCTAAATATCAAGTGAAAAAAATCAAGATTCGTTTGGATGAATCTTCTCTTTAGTGAAAAGAAAATTTTTCATTCATAGAAAACTTTCAATTTGTAATTTCAAGAAATCAAAAGAATAATCATGATTCATTTGGATAATTTTTCTCTTTAGTAAATGACAAAAATAAACATAATAGATCAATCTTGATTCATAAAAAAATCTTAAATATCAAACAAAAGATTTGGATAAATATTCTCTTATAAGAGAGAATCATTCAAAAATCCAAAATCATCTTCAAAATTACTTTTCTTACATTGGAAAAATTTATTGAAAACAATGTAGATTGATTCCTATGAGATTAAAAATAACTAAAGTTCTTTAGTTCCAAATTTTATGATTGATTTTATGCTTTTATCTTCTATACAAAAGCCATGCATCATTGTTTAAAACCGAAAGCAATATAGAAATCATTAAGATACACATTATTACTTCTTAAAACATACATAGAAGTAATCTTATTTGGTGTACAAGCATTAGCTATAAATTTAACATTTTATTCCTTTATTGTAAAGTTGACTAATACTTAATAAGTTATGTTTTCAAACCATCAACACATCTTTAACCAAATGATTTGATTTGCTACAAATAATTCTAATGTTTGTTGAAATAATAATTTTTTTTTTGTATGAATCTAACTCTTCACATTTA
Organism: Musa beccarii; assembly: GCA_024322285.1. Classification (NCBI taxonomy): domain Eukaryota; kingdom Viridiplantae; phylum Streptophyta; class Magnoliopsida; order Zingiberales; family Musaceae; genus Musa; species Musa beccarii. The sequence goes on from CM044396.1 coordinate 23,091,437, forward strand.
GTGCAAGGTGTTAACATACAATTGTTATGATCGATATTTTTTTAATTTTTTAAATTTACTAGAAAGAGAAACATGATCTTTTTTATTTTTTATAACTAATTTAAATTTTATCAAATCGTGAAACTAAATAATTTCATTATAAGGTGAAGGGGTTTTAGTTGAGTCACATACCTTGTCGTTGTGAGCCATCAAAGTGTAGTTCGCCACTTCATCTTCATTGGTTTGCTTCTCATCTTGAGATGCACTTAATTTATCCTAGGTGGCTTTGAATGCTTTCTTCTTCTTTGACAGTTTCTTCTTTAGTTGAGAACATTCACTTTTGAAGTGCCCTAGCCTTTTGCATTCATAGCAAGTTATTATATCCTTTTTAACTTCATTTTTTACTTTTAGATTCTTGTTTTATAAACTTTTTAAATTTTATTATGAGAAGTTCAAAGTCATCATCATCACTTGAGCTTTCACTCGAGTGGTCTTCCTTTGTTCTAAGTGTCAAATCCTTCTTATTCTTTGGAAGGTTATTCTCAATTCATCTTGCTAGGAAATCAGGAATCAACATCTCATGCATAGCAAAAAATAAAATTAGATTTCTCATAGTTAAGTACTTGATTGTTGTGCGATGATTAGTATGCAAAAAATCACAAATCCAAAAAAACCGCACATATCATGTTAGAAGTGTTACCTAGGGAGATCATATATCCCTGAAATTTCCAGATCTGATGAAGAGGATGAAGTAGCACTAACATACTTCTCTCTAGTAGTAATCCACATAGCAGACGTAGTGACGATGCTTCTCAGATCATCATGGGATCTCCCTCTTCATGTGCACCACAAGGCTATCGGAGCCAAGGAGGAGGAGAGGAGGCTAAGAAGAATAGGAGGAACAACCACCAATAGCTCTAGCCTATGAACCATGAAGTTTCTCTTATATATAGAGGTGTATGATGTTAGGACTAAGTTGACACTAAGAGGGGGGGGGAGGCATTAGGTTTGAATTAGTGCTGCGATAAAAACATTGGCAATATAAAAATTTTATTTTAATAAAATTATTTCGATGAAATCGTATTGGAAATGATATCGACTTAGAGTAAATGTAAAGTGAAGAGAGCAGTTACGGAATAAAAGTAAGTAGCAAAGAAAGAACACACTAGATTTATAGTGCTTCAGTCGTCCGACCTACATCCACTCCTGATTCCTCCTTTGTCGAGGCACCGGTATCCACTAACGGTCTTTCTTCAATGGGCGAAGACTAACTACCCTTTTATAATCCTTTTTTACAAGGTTTCCCTAATACTCTTCCTTAGAATACTCTTTATATTTTAGGAGGAGGGACTCCATACTGTACAAGGGTTACAACCTTAGAATCATAGAGTTTTTGCTCTCTTTTCTATCATAATTCTTGCTATCCCAAGCAAGAATAGTTAGGGTATTTATAGACCCCAAGTAGCTTTAAAAATGGAGCCAAAAATTTAAACTCTTAGAGATTTCGAGGTACTAGCGGTACCACCGCTAATGTTGGGCGATACCATCACCCAGTCTGTTCTAACACTAGGTAGTACCACTGCCCAATCTGGCAGTACTACCACTTAACACAATCTTGGAGACTATGTCTTAGAGACTGAGCCACCGGTAATTCCATCACCTATTCTAGCAGAGCCACTACTTGACCCACTTATTAGGTTACTGTTTGGGCATTTTACTTAGCCCAACACAACCCAAACCTGGGCCCAATTGACCCTTAATTGAGTTGACCTAATTTTAACCTAATTATAACTTCGATCTAGATAATTATTACAAAGCTTGAATCATTTATTGTCCGACATGTCATTGGTTCATTAGCGCTTCGTCCAATCCTTCGACGCATTATCTTCTCTTGCAACCTATTGTCCAATCGGCTAGTTGACCTCCGTAACTCCGATCTCCTTAACCCAATATTCGCTCTTCTTGGCCTTTGCCCAAATACATCATTTGAAGCTTTCTATCGATGCATCGACCGATCCTCCAGCTCGATGTACAATCTTTTGACATGTTCCACTCTAGCCCAACTTCCGATTCCTCCTGCTTTAATTGTCTCTTCTTGATCGAAGCTAGTCTTGCGTCACTTAAAACATAGATTAGATCATAAACACTATAAATTGGTTTCATCATCAAAATCTAAGATTCAATAATCTCCCCCGTTTAGATAATGATAACCAATTGATGACGGAATTAACCTTAACTCCCTCTATCAATATGTCATATTGATAGATTCTTTAAATTAAGAAATCATGCAATGTTTTAAGACCTAAAAGTACATCATATCATGCATGATTTAAATCATCATTACTTCTCCCTCTTTGTTATCAACAAAAGGAGAAGTGCATCTAACAAGTTTTTAAGATATGCAAGTTTTACAACATACAAGTTAGCAATTTATCACTTTACAACATGCAAGCATAGCAGGTTTTAAAGATATGCAATTTTGCTTCTTGAGATGTATAAATTTGCACTTTTGCTTTTTGAATTTACAACTCTTTGCGATGTTCAAGCTAGCAAGTCCTTTTTTTTTAGAAGTGTAAGCTTACCAAATTTTGTTTCCTTTGCAATGATTGAGCTAGCAATTTTTCTCCAATGAAATGTGCAAGCTAGCAATTTTGCTCTCTTTTGTGATGCATAAGCTAGCAAACTATCTCCCCCTTTGTCTTTGTTAAAAAGAAAGGAAGGATACAATGGCTCAAAATATTTCAATCATTATATGAGGCATATAAGCCATAAATACAAAGGAATCATATCAAGAAAGATATTAATATCGAATTTTGAGTATTAAAAAAATATGATTCATTTTGATAAATCTACTCTTAAGTAGAAAATGATCTTGATTCATTCAAAGAAAAGTTATAATTGCGAGAAACCAAGATCATAATTTCAATAATGCTTATCTTTAATACATAGCAAATAGAATCATACGAGAACAAATAAGAGATCTTGATTCATGCATAATATTTCTCAATTCATCATGAATTATAAGAAATTTAAGTTATGATTCCGAAAAATTCATGATTCATTTAGAAAATTCTCCTCTTTAGTAAATGACAAGAAGAAACATAGGTGAAATTGGTTCATGCATAAGAAATATCGAGTCATCAAGATCATAAAAAATTATGAGTATCAAGTGAAGGAATCATGATTCATGTGACAAAAAGGTCATCGATTCATACATTCAAACCATCATTACTTCAACTCATCATGCATAATTTCAAAATGTAAAATTATCAAATGTGAAACAAACATTTATTTTTAAAATATTCATTATTATTTTTAACTTATTCAATTTGACAAATCATCAAAATCACTTTCAAGAGATTTAAAATGACATAAATAGATATATTAATCTCTTATTAAAAAAGTTGATAAGATAGAGATAGAAAATGCATTCCCTTTTTAAGTGTTTCAATTTTTGTGATTTATTTTATATAAGCATGTCTTTGTCTTTTATGTCAAATAAAAGCATGTATCAATGTTTAAGATTGAAAAACAAATTTCATCATAAAAATCATCAAGGCCAAAAATATAACACATTATTTCAAAAGATAAGATTTCAAGTCATCATTACTTCAAATCCTCATGCATAATATAAAATCATCAAGCATGATACCATAACTTTTAACATTTTCATTGCATCATCAAGATTATCAAGCATGATTCCATAAAGCATCTTCAAAATTATTTTAATTCTAATGATCTTTTTTTTATTATTGTTAGTTGTAACAAGACATTTTCCTTCTTAAATGAAAATAGCTTAGTGCGAGAAGTTAATATGCAATTGTCATTCACATTTTTTTTATGTCAAAACCATGCATCATGTTTGAAACCGAAAAGTGATACAGAAATCATTAAATGAAACATACATGGAATTATATTTGGTGTACAATCATTATCATAAAACATGCAATTGTCATGATATATATATTTTTTAACTAATTTAAATTTATCATAAATGTATTAAGTAATTTCATAGTAAGGTAAAAACATTTTGGGTGAGTTACTTACCTCGTTGTCAAAGGCCATGAAAGCGTAGCTCGCAACTTCATCACTCGATTCATCATTGAGTGTTTTTTCTTCTTCTTCACGTTTGTATACTTGTCTTTGGAGTGCCCCGGCTTCTTATGTTCATAGTAAGTGGTTGTGTCTAGATTAAGTTTATTTTTATTCTTTAATTCTTATTTTATGAACTTTTTAAATTTTATTGTTAGGAGTTCAAAGTCATCATCACTTGAGCTTTCACTTGAGTGGTCTTCTTCCGTTCTAAGTGTAATTACCTTTCTGTTTTTAGAAGATTGTTCTCATGTTCATCATGTGCCAAATGAGTTATTTCATAGGTCATCAAGGACTCGATAAGTTCTTCAAGCAAAAAATTATTTAGGTCATTTGCTTCTTATATTATCGTTACTTTAGGATCCCAACCTTTTGGAAGGGATCTTAGAATCTTATTTACAAGATCAAAATTAAAAAAATATTTATAAAAAACTTTTTAAACTATTGACGATATTTGTAAAATGGGTGCACATGTCACCAATAGTTTCACTTAGTTCCATTTGAAACAATTCAAAATCATACATTAAAAGATTTATTTTCAAGTCTTTAACTCTACTAGTACTTTTGTGTGTGACTTCAAGATTGTGTCAAATGACATAAATAGATTTTTTTAATCTCTTATTGAAAAAGTCGGTAAGATAGAGATAGAAAATGCATTCCTTTTTTATGTGTTTCAATTTTTGTGATTTATTTTATATAAGCATGCCTTTGTCTTTTATGTCAAATAAAAGCATATATCAATATTTAAGATCAAAAAATAAATTTCGTCATAAAAATCAACAAGACCAAAAATATAACACATTATTTCAAAACATAAGATTTTAAGTCATCATTACTTCAAATCCTCATGTATAATATAAAATCATCAAGCATTATACCATAACTTTTAACATTTTCATTACATCATCAAGATTATCAAGCATGATTCCATAAAGCATCTTCAAAATTATTTTAATTCTAATGATATTTCTTTTATTATTGTTAGTCGTAATAAGACATTTTCATTCTTAAATGAATCTAGCTTAGTGCGAGAAGTTAACATGCAATTGTCATTCACATTTTTTTTATGTCAAAATCATGCATCATGTTTGAAACCGAAAAGTGATATAGAATTCATTAAACTAAACATACATAAAATTCTATTTGGTGTACAATCATTATCATAAAATATGCAATTGTCATGATATATATAAATTTAACTAATTTAAATTTATCATGAAAAGTACTAAGTAATTTCATGGTAAGGTAAAAACATTTCAAGTGATTTACTTACCTCGTTGTCAAAGGCCACGAAAGCGTGGTTCGTAACTTGATCACTCGATTCATCCTTGAGTGTTTTCTTCTTCTTCGCTTTTGTATACTTGTCTTTGGAGTGCCTCAGCTTCTTATGTTCATAGCAAGTGGTTGTGTCCAGATTGAGTTCATTTTTATTCTTTAATTCTTGTTTTATGAACTTTTTAAATTTAATTATTAGAAGTTCAAAGTCATCATCTCTTGAGCTTTCGCTCGAGTGGTCTTCTTCTATTCTGAGTACAATTACCTTTCTATTTTTGGAAGATTGTTCTTATGTTTATCATGTGTCAAATGAGTTATTTTATATGTCATCAAGGATCCGATAAGTTTTTCGAGTGAAAAATTATTTAGGTCCTTTGCTTCTTGTATTGTCATTACTTTAGGATCCCAATTCTTGTATTGTATTAATAATAATAATAATAATAATAATAATAATTTATTATTATTATTATTATTATTATTATTATTATTATTATTATTTGTGCTCCTTCTTCCTTCAAATATGACTTGAGAGCAAGTCCAAAGTCATTATTTGAAATTTCATCATGCCTATCGGATTTTTATTTCGAATGACAAAACTTTCATATATTAGTAGTTTCATCTTAAACCTAAAATGATGTATACAATGCAATAAGATTAGAAAAATAAGACTATCAAAATTGATGTATTACGAGTTATGATATCATGGCATTTGGCTTCATACAAATCCGAGATTTGTTTTGTTCAAATATGTGAGTGACACGCACACACATGCGTATCTCAAATTTAGCATAAAATATCATAGTTTTGTTCAAGGTAGTAACAAATAAAATGTGGTTTAGATTTTGACTTCAAAAGTGGATGAGCCAAAATATAGAGTAAAATTATAATCTTCATCATCAAATATTTAATGTACTATTATTTATAACATATTAGCACTTGAAATTTACAATATTATGCTTCTTTTCACAATATTATTCTCTTTTAAAGATTATATATATGTATATATATATATATGTATAGATACATATGTTTGGATAGAGAGGGGGTGAATTAGTGTAGCGGTAAAAAACAAGTTTGAGTGATTTCGATAAACCCCGTACGACAAAAATTGTTTCGATGAAAGCCATATCAGAAACGTGTTAAGCTTGAAATGTTCATAAGAAATAGGGTAGTGATGAGGAAGTAGAGCAAGTAAAGTAAAATGGTTTACAAAATGATAAAGAGCAAGAATAAAAATGCAAACCCAATTTTTATAGTGGTTCGGTCATCCGACCTATATCCACTCCTGATTCCTCTTCACTTGAGGCCACCGACTTTTACTAATAGTCTTCCTTCCAACGGGCGAAGATTAACTCCCTTTTATAGCCCTCTCTTACAAGATTTCCCTAACTCTCCCTTAGAGTTACACTTCTATGCTTAAGGAAGAGGGATACTTTAAATTTTACAAGGCTTTCTACAGAGTTTTGGCTCCTTTCTTTTTCTCAATTCTTGCTATCCCAAGCAAAAATGACTAAGGTATTTATAGACCCCAAGTAGATTCAAATTTGGAGCCCTAATTTAAATCATCTTAGATTTCCGGGGTACTAGCGGTACCATCGCCCAGGCTTTTTGCCTCTATCAGTGTACTGGATAGTACCACCACCTAGGTACACTGACACTAGGCGATACTACTGCCTAGTCCACCTAGGAGACTGAACCCTGGATAGTATCACCGCCCTAGTCTAGTGGTGCCATTGCCATACATGTTTTAGCAACCCTGTTTGGGCCTTGAGTCTGGCCCAAACCTATCCGAGTACAAGCCCAACTAGCCCCTAATTGGGTTAGCCCAATTATAACCAAATTAGACCTAATCTTCCTTCAATTTAGACAATTATTATTATAACGTGAATCAAAATATCGCCCGACATGCCATTGGCCCATCGGCACTTCGTCCGTTTCTTCGGCGCATGGTCCTCTCTTGCAGTCTGTTGCCCAATCGGTAGTTGACTTCTGCAACTCGAATCTCCTTCACATAACTCTACTCTTCTTGGCCTAATGTCCGATTTTTTTATCCAAAGCCTTCTGTCGATTGTCGACCGGACCTCCGGCTTGACGTCCAATCTCCTGACATGTTCTCCTCCGGTGCAACATTGATCTTCTTGCGTCAATTATCTAATCCTGATTGAGAGTAGACCCACGTGACTCAAAACACAATTAGATAACCAAAAAATAATCAATTAGTGTTATCATCAAAATCCAAGATTCAACAATCTCCCCCCTTTTGATGATGACAACTAATTGATGACAAACTTAACCTTAACTCCCGGAGTTTAAACAAACTCCCCCTATCAATATGCTATATTGATAAAACCCTTGGATTTCAAAAAATCCAAGCAACATGTCATCAAAAACAACATGCAATATTTCAAAATATTCAATACAGTGCATGATCATCAATCTACTTCTCCCCCTTTGTCATCAACAAAAAGAAGAAGTTCCATCTAGCTAGTTTTAAGGATATGCAAGTTTTTACAATATACTAGTAAGATTTACAACATTCAATCATAGCAAGTTTTTAAGGATGTCTAAGCATAGCAATTCATCACTTGCTTCTTTAGATGTGCAAGTTTGCACTCTGTTTCTCACGATAGGCAAGATAGCACTTTGTTTCTTCTCTCTTGAGAAGTGTACTTTAGTTTTATCTTGCAAGCTAGCAATTTTTGTAAAATTTACATCACTTTAAACATGCAAGTTAACAAGTTAAAGATATACAACTTTACAATTTCTTTCTTCTCTTTTGAGTAGTGCAAGCTTGCAAGTTTTGCTTCCTTTGCATGTTCATTTGAAATGTGCAAGCTAGCAAACCCTTCTCTCCCTTTGTCAATGTCAAAAAGAAAGGGAGGATTAATATTTCAATCAAATAATTTTGCACAAGATTCAACAATTGGTACAAAAATGCTAGCAATTTTGCTTTCATTACAATGACATAGTTTTCTTCCTTTTGACAATAAATTTTCACATCAAATAATTTTGCATCAATCAATATTTCAATCATCACATGATACATACAATCCATAAAGAAATCATATCATGAGTATCAAAAGTCCATAAATCATTTCTACAAATCTTCTTTTTTTTTTAGCAAATAGGGAAAAGAGTTCTTAGGAGACAAAGAATCTTGAGGAATCATGTTCATTAAGTATTGACATATAAAGATCATGATTCACTTTAATATATCTCTTCTTTGTAAATAGTACAAGAAACTCAAGAGATCAAATTGGAGATCTTAATTCATAAAAAAAAATCTCAAATAACAAATGTCAAGAAATCAAGATCATGAATTGGATTGTTCTCCTCTTTAGTAAATGAAAATGAAAAAATCATAGAGGAAAAAGATTTTGATTTCCATATCTCAAGTCAATAAAAAAAAGAAGGTTCATGATTCGCTTGAAATAAAAGATCTCATGCAAATCAATTCATCAACTCGAAACTCATAATCAAAATTACTTTCGAGATTCATAGAATGTCATAAATAGATTCATTAACACATCATCAAAATCTCTTTCATAAGCACGAGATTCATAAAGTGTCATAAATGAGATCATTAATCTCGATAAGCTATAAAATGTATTTTCTTTTAATTATTTCAATTTAAGTGATTTGCTTCTTATAATCATGTCTTTGCCTTTAATAAAAACAAGTATCAATGTTCAAGAGTGAAGGACAAACTTTGTCATAAAAACAATTAAGACCAAAAACATATAACACATTAGTCCAAGATATAAGTGTTGAATCTCAGATTTTGATGATGAAGTCAATTGGTGAATTATTTATTCTAATCCATATTATCGAGATAAGTATGTAGGATTAATTATGATGGGATGAAAATATAAAGTGATTTACCAAGGTCAAGTTCGCTGGGAGTTCAAGAGGTCACCGGAAGGATCGTCGAAAGTGCTGCCAGAACCAACCGAGATAGAATCAGGGACTTGCTGAAGGTTTCAGAAGTTCACCAAAAAAATTGTCAAAGGTTCGTGGAAATCACCGAGAAGGTTCGAGAGCTTGCTAAAGACTCGTTGAACTCACCACGGAATCTGGGAGCTTGCTGGGAGTCCACTAGAAGAAATCCGAAGGAGTGTCGGAAGTCCACCAGAATTTCGTCAAAAAGCTCACCGAAAGAAGACTTGAAGAATGTCGGTTTAAATCACTTGAAATTATGTTTCAATTTCGTAGTTAGCATGTAATTTGGGTTAGGATTAGGTGTTAATCCTATAACCCAAGTAGGGGCACATTGGGCCTTGTTTCGAACTAGTTTGGGCCGAGTTTAACGCCCAAACTAGTGTGCTGAAAAGAGTTGGGCGGTGACACTACCCAAGACTAGAGAGCTGGGCGGTGGCACCGCTGCCTTGGGCGGTGGAACCGCCCAGTACATTATCAGTCTAACAACTGACAGGCGATGGCATCGCCATTGACAAGCGATGGCACCGCTAGCACTGAAAAACCCAAAAGTAATTCAAATTTGGAGCCCAAATTTGAATCCTCTTGGGGTCTATAAATACCCCTCCTTTCTCAGCAGAAAGATGAACCTTTTGAGAGTTAGAAATTGAGCAAAAGCTTTGGCAAAGCCTTATTTTCGATAGCTAGTGTTCACCTCCCTCTTTCTCTTTGAAAAATCTATAAGAGTGTGAACCACTTGTAAAAGAGTTGTAAGAGGGGTATTTGGTCCTTTCCCTTCAAAGTGACTTACCAGTAGAAGTTGGGAGCCTCATCGAAGAAGGCTTCGGAAGTGGATGTAGGTCATTTGACCGAACCACTATACATCGTGGGTTCCTTGAATGTGTGAGTATTTAAATTTTTGAATCAATTCTCTACTTAGCTGCAAATCGTTCGATTTTCATCTCCTTTACTCAAGCTACTTTGACTAAGTCATCTCTCGTCAAATCAAAATCTTCATATGAACTAGCTCTTTACGAAATCGGTTTCAAACTTACAAGTTTTAATCCACTGCACTAATTCACCACCCCCCCCCCCGCCTCTTAGTGCCTCTCCGATCCTAACAATTGGTATCAGAGCAAGGTTTACTCTTATATTTGGTTTAAAACCCAAGAGAGATGACTTATTCTGGCATATAAGAGGGTCTCTCCATTACACGTCAGCCTATATTTAATGGGTCAGATTATACATATTGGAAGACTCGTATGAGGATCTTTCTTATTTCTATGGATTTTGAGCTTTGGAGCATCGTTGAAAATGGTTTTCAAAAATCTTCTCTTTCGACGAGTGAATGGAATGAATCAGACCAGAAGACTTTTGCTTTAAACGCAAAGGCTATGAATGCCTTGTTTTGCGCTCTTAACAAAAATGAATTTAATTGCGTTTCGATTTGTGAATCGACTTTTGATATTTGGCATACTCTTGAGATCACTCATGAAGGCACTAGCCGAGTGAAAGAGTCCAAAATTAATATTCTTGTGCATTCCTATGAACTTTTCCGAATGAAGCCAAGTGAGTCCATCGGAGTTATGTACACCCACTTCATGGATGTCAAATGGACTCAAAGCACTTGGTAAAGGTTTTTCTAATTTTGAACTTATAACTAAAATTTTTAAATCTCTTCCAAAGAGTTAGGATCCAAAAGTTATGGTCATTCAAGAGGCCAAGGATCTTAAAATTTTTCCTCTCGAAGAACTTATTGGGTCTCTAATGACCTATAAAATGACGTGTCATGCTCATAAAGAGCTCGAGAACCCCCTTCCAAAGAATAGGAAGGATATGACATTAAGAACACAAGAAGACCACTTGAAAGGACATCAAGTGATGAGGACTTTGATGAAGACATTGCACTCTTAACTAAAAAATTTAAAAAATTCATTAAAAAGAGTAAATTTAAAAATGAAACCAAAAATAAACTTGAACCAAAAAAGGACCAAGTCATATGTTATGAATGCAAGAAGCCAAGGCACTTCAAATATGAATGCCCCTAAGCCAAGAAGAAGCAACTCAAGAAGAAGAAGGCATTGAAGGTTACATGGGATGACTCAAGTAACTCCGATGATGAAGAGGCAAGCAACAGAGAGGAGGCCAACTTCATGCTAATGGCCTTAGGAGAAGAGGTTAGTGAGTTATTTAATGAAGAGTTATCTTTTGATGAACTTTCTATTGCTTTTCATGAATTATTTGATGAATGTAGAACTATTAGTAAGAAGTTAAATTTATTAAAGAAAGAGCATGCTTCATTACAAGATAAGTTTGATAGTCTCCAAACTCCTTCTTTACCCACATGCTCTAAGTGTGAACACTTAGAAGAAATCAAAAATGAGAACTTGCTACTTAAAGATGTTAGGAAATTCATAAGGGGAGCGACATCACATGCGTAGTGGAAGAATAGAAAACAAAACCCCAAATTTCCCATAGAAGGTTTCTGTTATCATGCGAAGATCGGTGCGTCAAAAACAAATCCGTAAAACTGCACGTGTAAAAAAAGATACCTAGGGAGATCGTATATCCTTGAATTCCTGCAGATCTGTGGGAGAGGATGAAGGAGGTCAAGCGTCCTCCTCTTTAGCGGTATCCACACAGTAGGGATTGCGACGATGCACCTCTCTCTCTCTAGAGAGAGGAGAATAGGAGGTGACTACTAAAAACCCTCAGCCTATAGAGCTTTGGTTCCCTCCTATTTATAGAGGCCCCCTGAAAACCCTAATGGATCTTTTACCCTATTGGGTATTGGATCTCCATCCAATTACTCAAGTCTTTTGGATTAGTGGGTCTCTACCCAATAATCTCTTATTAGTAATTATTGGATCTCATCTCAGGATCCAATAATTCTGGGGCTTAATGGATATCCAATAAGATAGGGGGTTCAGCGGATATCTCATATCCGAACCTCTACTCGTCGTAACACCTACCATATGTGTGTGACCCTCTAGGCCCAATATCGAGCTGGCCATGAGTTATACTTGTTAGAACTCCTTCTGACTTAGTGAATTATTATCTCTATAATAATTCATCCAACTCATCGACTGCGGACGTACCAGGCCACTACGCCGCGGCCCCCAGACGATACAAGGGAATCCAATCCTTTGGACTTATCTGTCCTCAGTTACCATGTATATATAATCTCTCATCCATCTAATATCCTAGAGACCCTATACCGGGCATGGTGCTGTCAGGCCCATACGGTCTCTCATTGAATCTTGCTCTTGTCGGATTCTCCCGGGGAACCCTTTCTCTCTCAATCCGAATAACCTTGGCCAAGGATTTGTTCGAGCAAGAACACATGGGATATTTCTCTCATGATACCGAGAGCAGATGATCCTCTATTGACACTCAATAGCCCTCGTAAAGTTGGCTACCTCTCCCAATGATCGATTGTACTAGATCTGAAACTTTCCAAACCTATAAGTCCAGTATCAAAGAGTGGAGTACTCATACAGGACATCCTTGGTGTCTCAAGTCTAAGGACCAGATACACTACTGGGACTACGGAATCGCTGTCTGACGTGAGGTATCAATAACCATCCAGCATTCCGTAGGCGGATCAATCGATGAACTCATTCTCCAATAAGCACCTGCATTGTACCCTTAGTGTCCCCACACGAGTAGCTATGAGACCAGCTACCTCCATCATATGAACGGGTATACAGCACACCAGTCTATCCGGCTATCTCGATGTCCTTCTCGAGTAACCTATGATCAGGATAATTTAGGGTTTGTATTTAAAGGTGAATCGGTCTCATTATCGTAATCTCATCACGATCCAATTCCTATTGCATAGATCCAAGGACATCATAATATATATCTAGATAATGTGAGATAATGCCAATAAACATAAGCAAAGAGATTAACACAGCGTGTTACAGGTGTAATCACTCATGTAATTGACTTGTAGGGCACCTATAACTAGCAAAAGAGACCCTAAACAAGTTTAAGGTCGGTAGCAAGGGCTTGGACATGATCCTTACAAACAAGGATCACGTTAGAAATAAAAGTGGAATTGGATTTGTGAATAGATCTTACTGAAATCCTACCACCTTCATTAAAGGACCCATATTATATGTATCACCTCATTTAAAATGTAATTTTTGTTGTAAATCCGGACATGTTATTTACAAATGTCTATTTAGGAAAATTATTCCACATAAATTGATATGGGTTCCTAAAGGAATCATAAATAATTCAATACTAAATGACAAAGCTAGTAGATCAATATTTGAGGCACCCAAAATCAAATGGGTACCTAAAAACCATTCTCTTTTGTAGAACCATTCACCATCACAAGCTAGGAGTAAGAGATGGTATCTTGATAGTAGATGCTCAAGTGACATGACTGGAGATCCATCTCAATTCTCTATGCTCACTAGCAAAGAAGAAGGGTATCTCACCTTCGGAGATAACAACAAGGGTAAAATCATTGGCAAGGGAACCATAGGTAACAAATCAAGTTTTTCAATTGATGGTGTATTACTAGTTGATGGATTAAAACATAATCTTTTGAGCATTAGTCAATTATGCGATAAAGGTTATATTATTAGATTTGAATCTAATGCTTGCATCATTGAAAAACCAAACAACAACATATCCATGATTGTGTTAAAACAAAATAATGTTTACACCATTAATATTGAAGAACTTAGTAATAAAATATGCTTCTCTGTTTTAAATGATGATGCTTGGCTTTGGCATAGGAGATTAGGCCATGCAAGCATAAAACTAATATATAAAATTTCTTCTAAAGAACTAGTACGAGGAATTCCAAACATCAAGTTTGTCAAGGACAAAGTATGTGATGCATGTCAACTAGGAAAACAAATAAAAACTAGCTTCAAATAAGTATCTCTAGAATCAAATAAGCATCTCTAGACCATTACAATTGATCCATATGGATTTATTTAGACCAATCGACACAACAAGTCTAGGAGGTAGCAAATATGTATTTGTCATTGTAGATGACTATAGTAGATATACTTGGACCTATTTTTTGGCTCACAAAAGTGATTACTTTAAATGTTTTTCTAAATTTTGTAAACTTACTCAAAACAAAAAGGGTTTCATGATTTCATCGATTCGAAGTGATCATGGTGGAGAATTCTAAAACCATGACTTTCAAAATTTTTGTGAATCTAACGGGTATAACCATAACTTCTCTACTCCAAGAAATACTCAACAAAATGGAGTAGTAGAAAGAAAGAATAAAAATTTACAAGAAATGGCAAGAACCATGTTAAATAAACATAGTTTACCTAAATACTTTTGGGCCGAAGCCGTTAATACGACTTGCTATATTATGAATAGGGTTTTAGTAAGACCATCTCTATCAAAGACTCCTTATGAATTATGGAATAATAAAAACCTATTGTTTCTTATTTTAAAGTTTTTAGTTGCAAATGCTTTATTTTAAATAGAAAGGACGCTTTAGGAAAATTTGATGCTAAATCCGATGAAGGTATCTTTCTTGGTTACTTGTCTGTTTCTAAAGTTTTTCGTGTTTTTAACAAAAGAACGTTAGTTATAGAAGAGTCTATTCATATAGTTTTTAATGAAATTTCTGAATTTAAGAAAAAAGATTTTGATGATGATTTTGGTTTTGATAGTTTGAATTTAAATGGACCCTCTCCTTAAAATAGCAACTTGGATGCATCTTCTTCCCAAATTTTCTTACCTAAGGAATAGAAGTATGTAGATACCCATCTCAAGGAGTTAATTATAGGAAACACATCAAAAGGGGGGTTCAAACTCGTTCTTCTTTTAAAAAATTTTGCGCGCATGCCACTTTTCTTTCTCAAATTAAACCTAAGTGCATTAGCGATGCCTTGAAAGATGATTCTTGGGTTATCGCAATGCAAGAAGAATTGAATCAATTTGAAAAGAATGAGGTATAGAAGCTTGTTCCTAGATCTAGTGACCATTTAGTTATTGGTACTAAATGGGTTTTTAAAAACAAGCAAGATGAATGCGGTATCATGGTTAGAAACAAGGCTAGACTAGTGGCCAAAGGTTTCAACCAAGAAGAAGGTATCAATTACGAAGAGACCTTCACTCCTATGGCAAGATTAGAAGCCATTAGGATGCTCCTTGCCTATGTTAATAATAATAACTTTAAGCTTATTTAAATGGATGTTAAAAGTACTTGCTTAAATGATTTTATTTCTGAAGAAGTGTATGTTGAACAACCACCCGGATTTGAAAATTCTCTTCTTCCCAACCATGTGTTTAAACTAACTAAGGCTCTCTATAGATTAAAATAAGCCCCTAGGGCTTAGTATGAGAGACTTAGTTCTTTCTTAATTTCAAATAATTTTACTAAAGGCAAAGTTGATACTACATTATTTATTAAATATTTTAAAAAGAATTTTCTTATTGTTCAAATTTATGTTGATGATATTATTTTTGGTTCTTCGAATGAATCACTATGTGAATCATTTACCAAGTGTATGAGTCATGAATTTGAAATGAGCCTAATAGGAGAATTAACCTTCTTTTTAGGATTACAAGTTAAATAACTTAGTGATAGTATATTTCTTAATCAAACAAAGTATACATTAGAATTGTTAAAATGATTTAACATGGATGGTTCAAAAGCCATCAACACTCCAATGAGTACTTTCACAAAGTTAGACTTGGATGAAAGTGGAGAAAATTTTGATCAAAAAACATATAGGGGAATGATAGGCAACTTACTTTACCTCACCGCAACTAGACCAGATATCATATTTAGTGTATGTCTCGGTGCAAGATTCCAAGCTAATCCTAAGTTATCTCACCTTAAAGCTATTAAAAAAATCCTTAAGTATCTAAAAGAAACTCCTAATCTAGGATTATGGTATCCAAAATCTGATAACTTTGATTTAAAAGCCTATGCGGATGAGAATTTTGGTGGATGTAGAATATATAGAAAGAGCACATTCAGAACATGCCAATTTTTAGGACATGCACTTATTTCTTGGACTTCCAAGAAACAAAATTTAGTTGCACTATCTACGGCAGAAGCCGAATATATAGCCGCAAGTGCATGTTGTGCATAAGTTGTTTGGATGAAAAATATCTTAGAAGACTATGAAATTTATTTAAAGAACATTTCTATAAAATGTGATAATACAAGTGCTATTTGTCTAACCAAAAATACAATTCAACACTCTAGAACTAAGCATATTAACATTAGGCATCACTTTATATGAGATTATATCAATAATAATAATGTCATTCTAGAATTTATCGATACAAAACACCAATTAGTGGACATCTTCACAAAACCCCTAAATGAAGAACAATTTGACTTCATTAGAAGAGAATTAGGCATGCTAAATTGTTCTAATACATGATGTTGTATGTTTCTTTTTGAAATTTTCCAACTTTGGTTTTGATTGTATTATCTTAATATTATCTCTTTATTTTTTAAATGACATCGTTACAATATCATCCTGGGCATTTTGATTAAATCTCTCACTTTTATCTTCCTATTTTGATTCTCCTCATCAATTGATGAATTTTTGAGTTATATCATGACTCTTGATGAAATGATTAAATTTTTAGTTTTGATAGTTTCACATTGATATTATATTTTTGCATTTTGATGGCATCTTTATATCATGGAGCTCTCATTTTATCTTTCGATCATAATCTTGATGAAAGCTATCATGATGTTTTTTTCCTCTTTCTTTAAATAGTGGATACTAATGATGCAGTAAAAACTAATTTTATACCCTCCTTTAAGTATGACTAAAGATATTTCATGACTTGAATTTTATATGAAGCTTAACATATGCATAAATTAACGTCATAATTTGTGCAAAATTAAGTTCTTAAATGTTCATTTTTAATTTTTATTCTTGTGCTAATCGGTATGATTCAAGGTTTTATGACTTCCTCCTCATGAATCACTACAAGGATACCACATCGAAGTTTTTTCTTCAAATTTTTTATATTGATATATTTCATTCATTGAAGTTTTATGTGGTTTGACATCTCATTCTCATGGAGTTTACCTTCAAAATATGAAATCCTTGAAGAATGACTTTAATGACCTATCCTTTCACAATTCTATGCTTGAATTCTCAATCAAAAAATTGAGTCTTATATTCTTCATGTATGAATTCTTCATGAGCATTTTGAAAATTGACATATTTTGCATTATGTTCAACTCATTTATCATATGCTTGAAAATTGACCACTCATTTTTTTTGTATGGTATGATACCTTGTGATGGCTACTTCATCTCCTTTTTGTTGATGACAAAGGGGGAGAAAAATGTGAAATTAATGACAAATGACTTATATGTAGTAATATGTTGGAATGAAAAATGACTTATATGTATCGTATCTCATCACAATAACTTACATGATTCATATTGCAAATTGCTTTTACTATGCTTTGAAATCAACAATTAATTGCTTGAGGCATTGCAATGTATCGCAATATATCTCAAATGCTTAAATTTTTTAAGCTATTATTTTATTTGATATCATGCCTTGATTTTGTGTACCTCATTGATATCATTTAATCCTTGTGTTATTTCAATTTGTGATTAGTTTCTCTTGTCGAAATGATGAATGTCTATCATTCGACTAGAAAATGCATATCATGCCATGACATTGTGAAAAATATAAAGTTTCATATTTATGGATGAAAAATCATGTTTATTAAGCTTGACGATAAATGAAACTTATCGGTTTCGGCTTGAATTCAAAAGATTGAATTCAACTGATTTTACCTTCTCATGATATGGCATATAGATAGGGGGAGTTAAGTTTAACTTCATCATCAATTGATTGTCATCATCAAAAAGGGAGAGATTGTTGAATCTCAAATTTTGATGATGAAGTCAATTGGTGAATTATTTGTTATAATCCATATTGTCGAGATAAGTGTGTAGGATTAATTACGATGGGATGAAAACATAAAGCAATTTACCAAGGTCAAGTTCACTGGGAGTTCAAGAGGTCACCGGAAGGATCATCGAAAGTGCTACCGGAACCAACCGAGATAGAATCAGGGACATACCGAAGGTTTTGGAAGTTCACCGGAAAAATTGTCAGAGGTTCGCGGAGATCACCGAGAAGGTTCGAGAGCTTGCCAAAGACTTGTTGAACTTGCCACAGAATCTGGGAGCTTGCTGGGAGTTTGCCAGAAGAAATCCAAAAGAGTGTCGGAAGTCCATCAGAATTTCGCCAGAAAGCTCGCCAGAAGAAGACTTGAAGAATGTCAGTTTAAATCACTTTGAATTATGTTTCAATTTTGTAGTTAGCATGTAATTTGGGTTAGAATTAGGTGTTACCTATAACCTAAGTAGGGGCCCACTGGGCCTTGTTTCGAATTGGTTTGGACCGAGTTTAAGGCCCAAACTAGTGTACTGAAAAAAGCTGGGCAATGGCATCGCCCAGTGGTCGAGAGCTGGGCGGTGGCACCGCCCAGCACCCTAGAGCATGGGCGGTGACACTGCTACCTTGGGCGGTGGAACCGCCCAGTACATTGTCAATCTGACAACTGACAGGCGGTGGCACCGCCACTAACAAGCGGTGGCACCACCAGCACCGGGAAACCCAAAAGTAATTCAAATTTAGAGCCCAAATTTGAATTCTCTTGGGGTCTATAAATACCCCTCCTTTCTCAGTAGAAAGATCAACCTTTTAAGAGTTAGAAATTGAGCAAAAGCTTTGGCAAAGCCTTGTTTTCGATAGCTAGTGTTCACCTCCCTCATTCTCTTTGAAAAATCTGTAAGAGTGTGAACCACTTATAAAAGGGTTGTAAGAGGGGTATTTAGTCCTTCCCCTTCAAAGTGACTTGCTAGTAGAAGTTGGGAGCCTCATCGAAGAAGGCTTCGGAAGTGAATGTAGGTCATTTGACCAAACCACTATACATCGTGGTGTTCCTTGAATGTGTGAGTGTTTAAATTTCTGAATCATTTCTCTACTTAGCTGCAAATCATTCGGTTTTCATCTCCTTTACTCAAGCTATTTTGACTAAGTCATCTTTCATCGAATCGAAATCTTCATACGAACTATCTATTTACGAAATCGGTTTCAAACTTACGAGTTTTAATCCACTGCACTAATTCACCCCCGCCCCCACCCCTCTTAGTGCCTCTCTGATCCTAACATTATGATTCGCTCATCATGCATTATTTTAAAATATAAATTCATCAAGCATGATACACGCTTTTGTTATTTTCATTTCATCATTATCAAGGACGGTTTCATAAGGTATATTCAAATTTTTATTTAAAAGCCATGTATCCTCATATAAATCTGAAATTATTATCAAAATTTATCATTTGGGAATTGATTAAGAGCAACGTAAATTGATTAAATTTAAGCACGCTAAAGTCTTTTTGTATAAAAGATGTGTGTCAAGTTTATCACCGAAACACAAGTTTCATTATCAAGACCAAAAATATGACACGTCATCAAGAAAAAAATTTGTCATAAAGATCATTGTGACTAAAAACATAAAGCATGTGGCATCTTCCAATAAAGATTCGATTCAAAAGATTCATAACATGCATAGATGTGTATCATGTTTAAAATCAAAAATCAATACGGAAAGCATACATGGAATTAGTCATGTTAGGTGTATATATACATTATCATAAAATATGTGATTATCATGATAATTATTTTTTTTGTCAAAACCATGCATCTTGTTTGAAACTGAAAACCAATATGAAAATCATAAATATACATGGAATTGTATCATTAGATTTAAATCTAACATTTTGTTTCTAAACATGTAATTATCATGATCAATTAATTTTTAGTTTTTCAAATAATACTAGAAAGAAAGTCATGATATATTTTTACAAAAATATTTTTTATTTCCTACAACCTAAGTTAAGTAACTCATGAAAAGATCATGTAATTTCATAATAAAGTGAAAATATTTAAGGTGAGTTACTTACCTTGTAATTGAAAGTTGTCAAAGCATAGTTTGTCACTTCATCACTTGATTCTTCTTTGCGAGCTTTCTTCTTATTTACTTTTGAGTATTCATCTTTCGAGCTCTCCGGCTTCTTGCATTCATAGCAAGAGTTGGTGTTGTTTTTAAGTTCATTTGAGTTTTTCAATTCTTGTTTAATGACCTTATTAAATTTAATAATGAAGAGTCTAAGGTCATCATTGTCATCATCACTTGAGTTATCACTCAAGTGGTACTCTTTTGTTTGAAGTTCCAAACCCTTCTTGTTCATTAGAAGGTGGTTCTCATGTTCATCAAGTTCAAAGAAGCTCATTTTATATGTTATCAATGAGCCAATGAGTTTTTCAAGAGAATAAAAGTTCAAGTCTTTAGATTGTTGTATAGCCATTATTTTCGGATCCCACCTTTTTGGAAGGAATCTTAAAATCTTGTTAATGAGTTTAAAATCTAAAAAAGATTTACCAAGGGCTCTTAAACTATTGATGACATCCGTGAAATGGGTGTATATGTCACCGATAGTCTTGCTTGGTTCCATTCGAAAAAGCTCAAAATCATGTATCAACAAATTCATTTTTGACTCTTTAACTCTACTAGTGCCTTCATATGTGATTTCAAGAGTGTGCCAAATATCGAAAGTCATATCGCAAGTAGAAAAATAATTAAATTCAGTTTTATCGAAAGCACAAAATAAGGCATTCATAACCTTTGCATTTAAAGAAAAAGATTTTTTCTCAAAATCCGTCCATTCATTTCTAGGTTTAGAAGGTGTTTAAAATCTATTTTCAACAATATTATATAAAATCTAAATCCAAGGAAAGTAAGAAATCTCTCATTCGAGTTTTCCAATAAGTGTAGTCCGACCCATTAAACAAGAGAGGATGAACGATCGAAAAATCCTCTTGAAATCCGAAAAGAGTCATTTCTCTTGGGTGTAAATCTAAATAAGAAATACCAGGATCTAATATTATTGTTAGGATCAGTTCGGCACTAAGGGGGGGGGGTGTGGTGAATTAGTACAGCGGTAAAAAATGACAAGTTCGAGTGACTTCGGAAAACACCGTATGACAAAAATCGTTTCGATGAAAGCCATATTGGAAACATGTTAAGCTTGAAAATGTTTATAAAAAAGAGAGCAATGATGAGGAAGTAGAGCAAGTAAAGTAAAATGGTTTGTAGAATGATAAAGAGTAAGAATAGAAATGTAAACCCAATTTTTATAGTGGTTCGTTCATCCGACCTACGTCCACTCCTGATTCATCTTCACTTGAGGCCACTGGCTTCCACTAGTAGTCTCTCTTTTAATAAGAGAAAACTAACTCACTTTTACAGCCCTCTCTTATAAGATTTCTCTCACTCTCCCTTAGAGTTACACTTCTATGCTTAAGGAGGAGGGACACTTTAAATTTTACAAGGCTTTCAACATAGTTTTGGCTCCTTTCTTTTTCTCAATTCTTGCTGTCCCAAGCAAGAATGACTGGGGTATTTATAGACCCCAAGTGGATTCAAATTTAGAGCCTAAATTTGAATCATCTTGGATTTCTAGGGTATTGGCAGTACCACCATTAGTGCTGGACGATACCATTGCCCAAGATTTCTACCACTATCAATGCACTAGGCGATACCACCGCCTAGCCAGTGGTACCATCGCCCAGGTACACTGACATTGGGTGGTACCACCGTCCAGACCACTTGGGAGATTGAACCCTAGGTGGTACCACCGCCCAGATCACTTGGGAGACTGAACCCTAGGTAGTACCACCGCCCCAATCTGGTTATGCCACCGCCATACAGGGTTCAGCAACCTTGTTTGGGCCTTGAGTTCGGCCCAAACCTATCCGGGTATGGGCCCAATTGGCCCTTAACTGGGTTAGCCATATTATAACCTAATTAGACCTAATCCTACTTCAATCTAGATAATTATTATTACAACATGAATCAAAATGTCGCCCGACACGTCATTGGCTCATCGGTGCTTCGTTTGTTTCTTCGATGTATTATGGACAGCCTATTACCCAATCGGTAGTTGACCTCCGTAACTTCGATCTCCTAGGCGCAACTCCACTCTTCTTGGCCAGATGCCCGATTTCTTTGTCCAAAACCTTCTACCGATTGTCGATCGGACCTCCGGCTCGACGTCCAATCTCCTAACGTGTTCTCTTCTAGCGCAATTCTGATTCTTCGTACGTTAATTGTCTAATCCTAATCGAGAGTAGACCTGCATGACTCAAAATGTAGTTAGATAACCAAAACACAATCAATTAGTTTAATCATCAAAATCCGAGATTCAACATATACATGTATATATATATACATATATATGTATATATATATATGTATATACATACATATATATACATCCATGTAATATATATATATATATATATATATATACATATATATATATATATATACATATATATACATATATATACATATATATACATATATATATACATATATATATATATACATATATATATATACATATATATATACATATATATATACATACATATATATCTCCATGAATTGGTTATTCCTAAATGAGTCATGAAGGATATAATGAACATACCTTGTCTCCACATTGGATCAAGGGTAGGGTTAGAGGGATCAAAAACCGCTAATTCGTATAAAGCCATCGAACTAGCCCAATCGGCAACTAGGGCTATGTGCATTATGTGGACAGAAAGGAATCGATCGGGATTATTCAATACGACAATATGAACATGATACCAAGGCAAACCCATGGAAATTCCCCTTTATCAAAGTAGACACTATGTCACTTTATTTTATCGCATTGGAAAATTCTATACTATATATCTAAACTTTTCAATAGATTCTGAATGAGAAAGGGTTAATTTTTCTTCCATTCCATTAAAAATAATGGAACAATTCTATTTGTAAGAACAAAGAGAAGCAGATCTATTCTATACCCGATAAGTACCAATACGCAATGGGAGGATTAGTTCAACTTTCAGAAAACAAATGCATAGATACTTGTTTATTACTCCAATGATTGATCCGTTAATTAAAAATTTTCTTTATTCATTATGTCTTACTCTATAAAATAAACCTTCCAATTTATTTATAAAAATCTATGTATAAAATACAATAAACAAAAAAAGGGATGAAGATGATAAAGCTATTGTTATGTTTCCATATTAAAGCGAAGCATAGTACTCAATTATTTCTTTAATTTAATGCCCATTGGTGTTCCAAAAGTACCATTTCGGAGTCCTAGAGAGGAAGATGCAGTTTGGGTTGACTTATAGTGTGACTTGACAAACATATTGGGTTATATGGAATTTACCCATTCTCTCCCTCAATCGAAATATTCTCTGTTTCGCCTAAGAAATATTGTGTTGAGTGAACCATCAATCATTCGGAGTGTGAAGTGCAATTAGATCAATTTATTTATTTTGAGGATCAATTAGGAGAATTTATGGTTGACTTGGAAAAATAAAAATAAAATAAAGTAATAAAGTATCCAAGCTCCATGTAGAAAATACCAAATTGGTAATCCATGTAATGTACGATTACCACTTGTATCATAAACAATTCTTATCCTTATTATAGGAGTGATTTCAAATGTCCAACCAACAACCAACGGAATAGTATGGTGTACATCGAATGATTGGGGAAAGACATGAAACAAATTGAAAGAAAAATTTGTAACAAAAAGAAGTGGCACTGAGATCATTTGCCCTATATGTGCAAATGGAATTCGGACATATCTTTTCCCAAAGTAGAACATGAACCTAAAAGAATTGAAAAGGCCCATTCAGAAACAAGAAAATTATATTATGATTTGAATGCCGATGAACTAATAGATCAATGAGGGAGATTTGTTCAATTTCAATAAGATCAGTAAATTTTTTTTTTATAGGCAAGGAAGCCAAAACTCATCTCATATCTTTTAAAAAATGGAAGCTTTATTAGAAAATCAAAAACCTATTACAGAAAAAAATAGAACTGGAATCGACAAATTGATTCTTTTTTTGTAATTTTTTTGAACCATATGTATCCAAAGGTGCACGTACAATTCCTAAAGGAACCAATTTTGTGTCCTAATCAATCGACTTCATTGAGAAAGATTACTTTTTTTAGTTCAAGAGGTTAATTGTGAGATCTCAAATCAAATTGTTGGTCTCATGGTATATCTCATTATAGAAGATAATACTAGGGATCTTTTTTTGTTTATAAACTCTCTCGATGGATGGGCAATATCAGGAATAGCTATTTATGATACTATGCAATTTGTGCCACCTGATGTGCATATAATATGCTTGGGGTTAGCCGCTTCTATGGGATCTTTCATTATGATCGGAGGAGAAATTACCAAAAATCTAGCATTCCCTCACGCTTGGCGTCAATGAGTTTTATTTTTTTTTAAAAAAAGAAAGACTATACCTTCACCAAATTGAATATGAATAATAAGTAATAATAGCATGGCACTTTGAATTCGATATAAACAAACCATTATTGTTTATTTATAACATGAGATTTTGTATTAAGATAGTAGTATGAAACAAAAGGTATTTCCGATTTGTTGATTTTATGTGTCGGGGGTACATTTCAGCATCACAAACTATTTTTCTTCCACAACAGAATTTTCTTTCTGATATTTATGTTATGAAAGAGTATGAAAATGAAAAAAAGAGATCAGTTTTCCTTATTTGATCATATTAGAATGGTACTTTGGGATTGCTAAATCATAGATGATATAAATATATAAAGCAATAGAACCATCATAGTATTTTTGGCTCCTACAAAAGGTAGTAAATGGATCATTCAATGATTTGAATCAGATGGATTCTCTTTCTTTCTTCAATAGAATAGAAGAGAAGAAAAAAGTCAATTCCATTGCAGAGCCATATGCAACGCGCAAAAGATGCCTATATGGTTGTTCAATTTCTTCTTGTTATATTTTTTTATAACATACATTAGCCCAATCATGTAAGATAGAAGAACCGTTCATGATGTTTTATCAATATCAAAATCATTAGGGTCATGATTCATCAACCTGCTAGTTTTTTTATGAATCACAAACAGGAGAATTTGTCCTGGAAGTGGAAGAACTACTAAAACTTTGTGAAACCCTCACAAAGGTTTATGTACAAAGAACAGACAAGCCTTTTATGGGTTGTATCCGAAGACATGGAAAGAGATATTCTTATGTCAGCAACAGAAGCCCAAGCTCATGGCATTGTTGATCTCGTAACGGTCAAAACTGAATATATATTTATACATATATATGTATAAATAAATATATATATATATATATATGTGTGTGTGTATACATATACATATACCCTTCTCTAATGGTCATCCATCGAAGAATTTATTGATCATAAAAGGCTTATTATGAACTTGAACAATCATGTCTAACATTATTTATCAAATTTACTTTCATGATGATATCATCAGGACTTCAATTGAGTATTTACGATATTGCTCCATTTAGATGTGACTATACAGATGTTATACCGTACAAGTCAGTGAAGCACAAGAATTTCCTTCTTTGTTTTTAATTGGTATGTTGAGTTAGACTTCATATTACCGAAATGGCCCATGATGTGTTCAAAAGTCACAATTGTTACCAAAGAGACACTTCATATTATTAGTAGGGGCACATGCGCAGACTTTATTTCACACAACTTAAACAAAACCCAACTTAAACAGATGCCAATAACAAATATTTGCATCCTTATTCATCATGGCACACATAGAGATAGATAGTAAACACCCTCTATAAGCGTTGGCTAACCTAGCATCAAGTAAACACCAAAAGTAGTGAAATATTCAATAGTTGCATGACCAAAGAAGCTCTTGATCTCATCATAATCTATAGTGAGAGTGAAAATCTTAATATTTAATTTTAATATTAAAGAGATACAAGTTAATAATCTTTTATATTTTTGAAAATTATTGTTACTTATATCACTAAAACAATTGATAAGGGTAAATTATAAAATAACATTGATGAACTTACGTATGATGTTGATGTCTTTGCAATTAATCTTATCGAACAACTATAATCAACAATTTTGAGAATATCTAAAAAAAAAAGAGACATTCTACTTTTTATTATTATATGGTATATTTATAAGAATCATATTATGATATAAGAATCAAAAGGAAACTTCATTATTTTTATAATTTATGAAAAATAGTGATTTAAAAAAAATGATTTGATGTAATAAAAAAGAATTGAAATCAATAGACCAAAATAGTGTTTGAGAGCCCATTGAATCACCTAATAACTACAAAAGAATATGTTATATAAACATGATTCAAAAAGTAATATCAAGTGAGATAAAAGTCAGACTTTGAGTTACATTAACATGATATTACCGGCTCATTATGATTTTGAGTTACATCATTTGAATGTAAAAATTAGTCTTTTGAATGTGGATCATGGCCATGCATAACATGCTTTACTTTGGAATATTTACTATCATAGGTTAAAATTCGCCCATCAGTAATCTTTACCTCGAATTTCTGTTCAATGTGATAGGTCAATCATGTAACAATCTTGCTATCCATAAAATTATTAGTGCTACTAATATCAATCAAAATGTTAATAGACTGATGTTTCAAAAGCCCTTCAACTTTTTATAGTTTAAGGATTAGAATAGCTAGTTAATGCATGAATAGTATGTGTGATAAGTTCAATAATCTCATCGTTATCAATACCTTCGTGGTTTGCTTGCATCAATGCTTCCTACTATAACATCCCTCATTTCTGGAATTTATGTAAGGAGTTATTTTGAATCATTCATAAAGACTTATTTGTAAAAGTCGATGATTTATTTGTCAAATTGGAAGACCTACTTATAAATATAGAAATTTCAGGGATTAAATTGTTAAGTTGAATAAATAAATAAATATCAGCCTCATCCCACAGCCCCCCATGCACCTTTATTTCTCACGTGGTGCATTGGGAAACAAAGGAGAGGTAGGTGTCATGCGTAGGAGAAGAAGAAGAGAAGAAAAGAAGAAGAAAATGAGAGGGAGAAGAAAAGAGAAGAAGAAGAGGAAAGAGGGCTGTAGTAGTGGCCGTGGCTACGATTGTTGCAACTGCAGTTGGGAAAGAAAAAGAAGAAGGGAAGAAGAGGAGAAGGAGAGGGAGAAGAGTGGGAAGAAGAAGAAAAGAGGAAAGAGGGTTGCGGCTATGGCTGCGACTGTGGCAGCTGCAGTTGGGAAAGAAAAAGAAAAAGGGAAGAAGAGGAGAGAAGAAGAAGAGGGAAAAGAGGAGGAAGGGAAGAGGAACGAGGGCTGCGGTTGTGGATGTGTAAGTGACTGCAACTATGGCTGCGAAAGAAGCAGAGGAAGGAAGGAAGGCTGTGGCTGCTGTGTGGCAGCTATGGCTGGAAAGAAGAAGAAGAGAAAGGAAGAAGAGGAGAAGAAGAAGAGAGGGGCTTGTGGTTGTGGCTGCGGCCATGGCTGCGACTGCGACAGCTATGGTTGGGAAAAAGAAAATGAAAGTAGGTGACTGCGACCTCCTATGTTCTGTACGAGCTGCAGCTACGAAGAAAGAAAGAAGATAGGGGAAGAAAATGACACATGGAGAGGAGATGGAGGAAAGGTAGAAGGATTTGGGCTTATAATTTTGTTGGATTGAAATCTTCAAAAGATAAGTGTTTCGCTCCTTTCTACTGCAATTCTAATCTTTGCTTTTGCCTTTGATATGAGAAATCTGAATTGTTCTAGCTTTGAAATCTGATATCTCTATTGTTTGGAATGTAAATATTTGAATCTAAAAAATTATCAAGATTCTAACTCTTCTTCTTTGTTTCAGCTATAAATCCCTGTACAGAATTCCAATTCAGGCAAAACTTATTTGATCTGAATATAGACTTGAAAACCTTTCTTTTGACAGCTTACTTGTATAATTTAGAGTAAATTTTCCTATCCAAACATCAAATTGAATCAGCTCTATGGAATCTGTAAAATAGAGATAATAAGTTCTGATCTTTTGATACTAAACTGCATATAACTCTCTATTGGAAACTTTGATTTATATAAAATTTACTTTGTTGGAAACTAGACTTGTCGATATTTCTTTTGATACTTAGATTGAAAGGTTTAGAGTCTAAATGACTGCCCAGACTTCTGTTGAATTTGACCTTATAGTTTCTACAAAATAGAGATTTTGTTCATTGACTCTTAGTTTCCGAATCATTTGTAACTCTTTGATTGAAACTCCTATTTGTATAAAACTTATTTTATCTGAAGTAGATTAATTTAGCTTTCTAATGATACCTTTCTTGAGTAATTTAGAGCATAATTCATTATCCAAATAATTTATGAAATATACCTTTCAAATTCTGTCAAAATCAAGTTCTTTTGTTGATATTGTCTATTCATGTTTCATCCTATTGGAAACTGATTCAGCTAAATTCTTCTTCAGTTGAGCTTTATATTAGTCCTTTGTAATTTTTGTATTATTCATCCTGAAATTATTTGTATATGTGAAATCTATTATGTAGTGTTCATGTTGGCACTACCTTGTTTCGTAAAGGCACACGCATATTTTCGTTGTTCCGCATGTGCTTCCGATATGTGCCAATGTTATTGTTCATACTGTTGGGCTGATAGCCCAAATTCAGCCCATATAGGCTTTATCAGTCCACAGCCCATCTCTTTCCTCTTAACCCTAACTTAACCTAAACTCTAATTATAAATAGGGGCTAATGGTGGCTGGGAAATTGAGGAGAAAACTACAGTAAAGGGCAGAAACTTCGTAGCAGCATTGGGGATTCAAAGAGAGGAGAAAAGGGTAGAAAAATAAGAGAAAAAGAAAGGAAAGAAGATAAAGAAAACACATAAATTGTTCTCATTCATCCAAATAGTTTCTCATCTCAGGTTAGATCAGATATTCAGTGAATTTTTCTGTGATTGCTTGAGAAGGTTTTGGATATTGTGCACAGTGACATGATCCTTGTATCCCAGTTATTCTCTTGTGATTGTTGCTTGGGTTTTGGGTAAAAGATTCGAGAATTATACATTCATTATTTCTATAGTGGATTTTCTCTGATTTGCCCCGTGATTTTTACTCTTCACGTTGAAGGGGTTTTCCACGTAAATTTTGGTGTTCTATTTGATTGTGATTTCTGTTTAATTCTATTGTGTGTTATGGCTTGCTAGTATTTGTTCATATACAAAAGTTCTTCTTTGTTTGTTATTTCTTTTTATTCCCATCAACTGGTATCAGAGCAAAGTTTTGGTGATTTAATTTTTATGTTTGAACATAGAAGCTGGTAGTATTTCTCGCATAATTAGTTTGAACGGAAACAATTGGATGATATGAAAACCAAGAATGGAAGATCTCTTGTATTGTAAAGATTTGTATGAACCTTTGCAAGGGGATAGTGAAAAACCCATAACTATGACAGATGATGAATGGAAGAGATTAGATCGAAAAACGATTGGGTTTATTCGATAGTGGCTCAATGATAGTGTCTTTCACCATGTTTCTACTGAAAGTTCTGTATATTCTCTTTGGAAAAAATTGGAAGGTCTCTATGAAAGAAAAATAGCTGGCAGCAAAGCATTTTTTATTAGAAAACTTGTGAACCTGAAATATAAAGAGGGTGCTTCTATTGCTGAGCATTTGAATGAAATGCAGAGTATTACTAACCAGTTATCTTCTATGAAAATGTCTCTTGATGATGAGTTGCAGGCATTGTTACTTCGTAACAAACAGTTTGTTAAATGAGGAGTTGAGAAGAAAAAACTCAGCAGCATCTCAGATTAATTCACAGGCACTTATCTCAGATAATAGAGGAAGGTCAAAATCTAAAGATAGAAGCAGTTCACGCATAGGTAGAAGCAAGTCAAGATCAAGGAAAGATATTATTTGCTATAACTGTGGTGAGAAAGGACATTATACGAATCAGTGTAAGTAACCTAAGAAGAGCAAGAAAAAGGGAAAAAAAATGGAGTCTATAGAGTCAAAAGAGAATATCACAACTGTAGTGCATGTTGGTGATTATTTGATTTTGTCCCCTTCTGATGATATTTTTTCTTGTGTGTGTCAGGATCTCGAGTGGATAATTGACACAGGAGCTTCTTATCATGCTACACCACGGAAGGAGTTCTTTGCTACCTATAGGTCTGAAAATTTTGGTGTTGTCAAGATGGGCAACCATGGCACAGCAGACATCATTGGCATAGGTGACATCCACATAAAGACCAACCTTGGATATAAGTTGGTGCTTAAGGATGTGAGGCATGTGGTTGACTTGAGGCTGAATCTAATCTCAGTTGGAAGATTAGATGATGAAGACTATGATAGCAGGTTTCACAAAGGGCAATGGAAACTCAGTAAGGGTTCTCTTATTATAGCTAATGGAAAGAAATGTCACACTTTGTACAGGTTGTAGGCTAAAGCTTGTGGTGAGCAGCTGAATGCTACAGAGAAAGACTTCAGTATGCAGTTATGGCATAGGCGATTGGGACACATAAGCGAGAAGGGACTACAAGCTCTTTCCAATGGAGAGGTATTGCCTGGCCTTAGAGGTATATGTTTGAACCCTTGTATTGATTATTTGGCTGGTAAACAACATAGAGTTTCTTTTGCTAGTCCTGCTTTGTCTAGAAAAAAGCATGCCTTAGACCGTGTTTATACAGATGTATGTGGTCCTTTAAGGACAAAAACTCCTAGTGGTTCTATTAATGTTCCTGACATCAGTGGTGCACTTTATTTTGTTACTTTTATAGATGACTTTTTTAGAAAAGTTTAGGCCTATGCTTTGAAGACCAAGGATCAGGTTATTGGTGTCTTCAAAGAGTTTCATGCCAGAGTTAAAAGGGAGACAGAAAGACAACTAAAATGCATAAGATCAAATAATGGTGGTGAGTATACAGGATTGTTTAATGATTATTGCAGGTCACATGACATTCAACATGAGATGATAGTTCCTGGTATACCTCAGCATAATGCAATTGTAGAGAGGATGAACCGCACCATCATGGAAAAGATCAAATGTATGCTTTCATAGGCAAATCTACCCAAAAGGTTTTGGGATGAGGCTTTGAGGACTGTAGTTGATGTGATCAACTTATCTCCCTGTACAACCCTAGATGTTGATGTTGCAGAGTATGTTTGGTCAGGGAAAGATATTTCCTATAAGCATTTGAGAGTGTTTGGTTATCGTGCATTTGCACATATTCCAGACAATGAAAGGTCCAAGCTGGATGGTAAGACAAAAGAATATATTTTTCTTGGCTACTCACATAATCAATTTGGTTACAGGCTTTGGGATCTAGAAAAGCAAAAGGTGTTTAGAAGCAGAGATGTGGTCTTCTTTGAGGATCAAACCCTTAAGGATTTGAAGGAGGCACTAGCCAAGACTTCTACAGAAGGATTAGCAGATTGTGACCCAGTTATTCCTCTGGTATATCAGGGTGATGGGGGAGATATGTAGGAAGATGGTATAGAGCCAAATATTAATCTACCTGTAGGACATGTTGAGCAAGAAGAAGTTGAGGAGCAGCTTCTCGTAGAACCTCAGTTGAGAAGATCTTCAAGATAACGTCAGCCTTCCAAAAGATACTCTGCAGATGAGTATGTGATGCTTACTGATGCAAGTGAACCAGAGAGTTACCAGGAAGCAGTTGAAAGTGAGAAAAAAAAATGTGGCTAGTTGCTATGCAGGAAGAGATGGATGCTCTACAGAAGAATCATACATATGATTTGGTGCAACTTCTACAGGGAATGAAGGTCTTGAAGAACAAGTGAGTTTTCAGGTTGAAGACTCAAGAATATTGTTCTCAACCAAAGTATAAAGCCAGATTGGTTGTGAAAGGCTTTGGTCAAAAGAAAGGTATTGACTTTGAAGAGATTTTTTCTTCTATTGTTAAAATGTCTTCTATTCGTGTTGCTCTAGGTATTGTTGCTAGCCAGGACTTGGAGGTGAAGTAGTTAGATATGAAGACAACTTTCCTTCACAGTGATTTGGAGGAAGAAATTTATATGGAGCAACGAGAAGGTTTCAAAGTCAAAGGTAAAGAAAATTTTGTCTGCAAGTTGAGAAAGAGTTTGTATGGATTGAAGCAAGCTCCAAGACCGTGGTATAAAAGTTTGATTCATTTATGATTGAAAATGGATACAAAAGAACGGCTTCAGATCATTGTGTGTACATCAAATGGTTTGGTGAGGATTTTATTATTCTCTTACTTTATGTTGATGATATGCTTATCCTTGGGAAAGATATGTATACAATTAATAGGTTGAAGAAGGAACTGAGTGAGTCTTTTGCAATGAAGGACATGGGGCCAGCAAAGCAAATACTAGGCATGCAGATTTCTCATGACAGGAAAAACAAGAAGATTTGGTTGTCACAGGAGAAATACATCGAGAAGGTATTAGAAAAGTTCAGTATGAGTCAGGTTACTTCAAGTTGTGCCCAGAACAGACTCCGTCAAGTGATGAGGAGAAGGAGAAAATGCAAAAGGTTCCTTATGCTTCAGCAGTTGGAAGTTTAATGTATGTAATAGTATGTACGAGGCCGGATATCGCATATGCAATGGGTGTTACTAGTAGATTTCTTGCAAATCCAGGCAAAGAGCACTGGGCAATAGTTAAGTGGATCTTGAGATATCTCAGAGGAAGCTCTAAGATTTGTTTAAGCTTGGGAGGTGGACCACCTGTGCTAACAGGTTACACAGATGCAGATATGGCTAAAGATATTAATACAAGAAAATCCACATCAGGTTTTGTACTTACTTTTGCAAGGGGAGCTATGTCATGGCAATCCAGATTGTAAAGGTGTATTGCTCTCTCCATCACAGAGGCAGAATATATTACTGCTATAGAAGTTTACAAAGAAATATTATGGATGAAAGAATTCTTACAAGAATTGGGGCTGAAACAGAAAAACTATGTGGTGCATTATGACAGCCAGAGCGCCATCCATTTATGTAAGAACCTAACTTTTCATTCTAAGTCAAAGCATATAGATGTCAGATATCACTGGATTCGAAATGTACTTGAAGAAAAGCAGTTGCAACTTCAGAAAATTCATACAGATGATAATGGAGCAGACATATTGACAAAGACCTTACCAAAAGTGAGGTAGGAGATGTGCCGACAGTTGGTCGGCATGGATTTACATTGAGGAGCAAAATGGACAGCCTCCCTTATGGGCTGAAGGGAGAGGCTGTTGGGCTGACAGCCCAAAT
Source organism: Musa beccarii (assembly GCA_024322285.1). NCBI lineage: Eukaryota > Viridiplantae > Streptophyta > Magnoliopsida > Zingiberales > Musaceae > Musa > Musa beccarii. The sequence goes on from CM044396.1 coordinate 23,124,860, forward strand.
TCAGCCCATATGGGCTTTATCAGCCCACAGCCCATCTCTTTCCTCTTAACCTTAACTTAACCTAAATCTTAATTATAAATAGGGGCTAATGGTGGCTGCGAAATTAAGGAAAAAACTACAACAAAGGGCAGAAACTTCACAGCAGCATTGGAGATTCAAAGAGAGGAGAAAAAGGCAGAAAAACAAGAGAAAAAGAAAGGGAAAAAGATAAAGAAAACATAGAAATTGTTCTCATTCATCCAAACAGTTTCTCATCTCAGGTTAGATCAGATCTTTAGTGAATTTTTCTGTGATTGCTTGAGGAGGTTTTGGATATTGTGCACAGTGACGTGATCCTTATATCCCAGTTATTCTCTTGTGATTGTTGCTTGGGTTTTGGGCAAGAGATTTGAGAATTGTACATTCATTATTTCTATAGTGGATTTTCTCTGATTTGCCCTGTGGTTTTTATCCTTCACGTTGAAGGGGTTTTCCACATAAATCTTGGTGTTCTATTTGATTGTGATTTCTATTTAATTCCGTTGTGTTACGGCCTGCTAGTATTTGTTCATATACAAAAGTTCTTCCTTATTTATTGTCTCTTTTTATTCCCATCACATACTACCCTTTTGTACTCTGGTGTCTTGTGGGATGATTTGGACCTTTGCCAGAAATGGTAAAGGGATTATTTGGACCTTTGCCAGAAATGGTAAAGGGTATATGCTTAAAGCTCGCGATGCTCTAATTTCTGTCTGGGTCCATGCTTTGAATGGACTATATTTTAATTGAGATCCCACTGCACCCTCTGTGTTTTTGATATGATATCCAAAGCCTTGTTTATGTGTTTATATGTGCACTTTGGATGAGAATGAAATGAATGAACGTCAGATATGACATTTGAGCTTCTATTTCTGATTTGTTCTTCTGATATTCTCTGAGATATCTCATATGCCATTGTTATCCTTCGAAATATGTTCTGAAATCATTTTATATGCTATTTGATATATTCAAAAATATTTCATCTGTTATTGATTTGCTTCGATACATTTCATACATCTTTGTTATGTTTTGAAATGTTTCATTTGTATTTGATATGCTCTGAAGCATTCCCTATGACATCGATATGCTCTGAGATGTACTAAGTACCATTGATATGCTCCGTAATGTCCTATGTGTCATTTGATATACTCCGAAATGCTTCTTCTGCCATTGATATGTTCTGAAATGCTTCTTATGCCCTTGATATGTTCCGAAATGGTTCATGTGTCATTTGATATGCTCCGAAATACTATTTACATCATTTGATAAGTTCTAATTCCTCTTTATTGCCTTTGTTATGAACCAAATATGTTTTGAATGAAATGACATTTGTAATTCTGTATCTAATAAGCTTATATCTATGAATTCTTATATCTCTGTCTTGCATTTGGATACCAAGTCTGTTTGAAGCTATTCTCCTCTTGTTTTGGATTTGCTTGCTACTTGCTGAGCTTTGTAGCTCACTCTGTTGTTATATAACTCTTTTTCAGATTAGTTTGTCACTCGCTAAAATGTTAGAATTGGGCTGCGACATTGAACAGCTATTCAGATTATGGCAAATTATTGTGGTTTGTTATGTTATTGTCTTATAAATATATTTTGTGTAAAATGAGATGTTGTCGACAGATTTGGATTGATGTATCATATAAAAGCTTTAAAGACCTCGCACGATTGAGATTTTGGAATGTTGAGTTTAGTTTACAATGATATGAAATTACGGTAAATGGTTGGAATTCTGATTTGTATAATTCTTACGCTTGTGGAATTATAAGTAAGGTTAATATTTTGTTAAGTTGGTTTGGGTTCTTATAAAGGTTCGTGTGATGTGATTTATGATTATAATTGCATAGGTTTTATGAATATGATTGATATTTAAATGATTCTCTATATCCTCAAATGTTAGTTTGGATCCTGGGATTGGATCGTTGAAAAATTTAATGTTATGGACTTAAAGACAAGGTCACACCTCCTGAATGAGATTTAAAATTTGGGGGGCGTGACACCTACTCCACTTTTCATCACAATGCCAATACAAAACATTTGTTGTTCATTCTTTGAGTTCCTCTTAGGTCAATCTTCTAGTATTATAATTTTGATTAGGAATCGTTAGAGTAGTTGACTTGCTAGTCACCAATTTTTAACACTCTTAGTTCGACGATATTTAATGTTAATTTTTTCTTCATGCAGTCGTGCAAAAAAATTACAGCTATCAAAGCATGAGTTTGATGAGCCTTAACTTCACAAGGAATGTCTAAATTAAGATATTCAATGAATGTTCCCATCAATTATCTTTTAGAACAATCTTTAGCCTGATTTAATAGTTGTTCAAATCAAACTTTGATACTCTAACATAATAGAAGTCTAGCAATATTCTCATATTCAGATGATCCAAAATGAATAAAAAGTCCTTTTTTGAATTGCTCCCATAAGGGAACTCGATGATAAATTACAAACAAATCATACCATTGAATAACATCCCTATCTAGTTAGATTAAAGCTATTTCTACTTTAGAATATTTTGGAGTTCTTTAAAAGTGAAAACATTTCTCTACTCTAGCAATTCAACTGGTTGGATCTCCATCTTCCTACCTAAGAAATTCTACTTTCATATGAGGGTAGTTGCTATCATACTCTTGATAACCTCTTCCTATGATATTAGATTGGTCAAGTTGTTTACGTATAGAAGTCGAACTTCCATCTTGTTGGATTTGCTAAAACTCTCAAGCAAACTCTTTTTGAAATCATTGAGAGTGTTTTATAGCCCGCTCTCAATTTTTTGCTTTCAAGGCTTCAAATTAGGCTTTCATAGAATTATTAGTAGTCATTGCATATAATTATAGATTTATAATTCCTAAGTTTTATTTTTTAATTTTGGGTCAAGGGAATAACCACTACTTACTTAGCATTGAAGGTCAAGTCGCTGTTGGCAGCATGGGCATCGATGCTTGTGGTAGCGTTGGAGAGGGGATTGGGGAACTGCTAAGGACACACCATCAAGGAAACACCAAAGACAAACCATTGAGGGAATGCTAAAGACATACCACCGAGGAAATGCTAAGGACACACCATCAAGGAAACATCGAGGATGCACCATAATAACTTTAACACTAAGGAAATATTGAGGAATGTCACTCCGATATTAGATGATAAAACCCTAGATTTTTATCTAAGAAAAGAGATAGGGATTTGATCGCTTCGAGAGGATCAACCTCCAAATTAGTCAAAAGTTTTGAGTTGTATATGATTGTTTGGGAAGAATAGCCAAAGATATTACATATTTATAGGGTTAGTTAATCCCTAATCAACTAAGACGAGGAGTCTTAAAAAAATAAAAATAGCAATTCCTTTAAATATGACTTGAGAACATGTCCCAAAGTTGTTATTTGAAATTTCATCATGACCATCGGATTTTTATTTCGAATGTCAATACTTTCACATATTAGTAGTTTCATCTTAAACCTAAAATGCTATATACAGTGCAATAAAATGAGAAAATTAAGATCATCAATCTATTACTAGTTATGACATCATGACATTTAGCTTGATACAAATCTGAGGTTTTCTTAAGTGACTGGCCGACCCACATGTATCTAAAAAAATTTAGCATAAAATATGATAATTTTGTTCAAGGCATCACTCCGTAACAAATAAAATGTGGTTTAGATTTTGACTTCAAAAGTGGACAAGCTAAAATATAGAGTATAAATTATAATCTTCATAATCATATATTTAACATACTATTATCCATATTATATTAGAACTTGAAATTTATAGTGCTATGCTTTTTTACAAAATATCGATTCCTTGGTAGATGGGGAGGGACTTTTTTTATTATAAACTTAAATAATATTGTCGAACTAGATTTACCAAATTGAATTTTATGATGATGTCATCAGGACTTCAATTGTGTGATTATGAAATTGCTCTATTAAGGTACGATCATGTAGAAGTTATATCATATAACTTAGTGAAACCCAAGAATATCCTTCGAGTTTATAATAGGGTGACTAAGATGTGGGTACGGTAAGTTAAACTTATTATTACGTTAAGATATGGGTACGGTAAGTTAAGAGGTGGTGGCATTGATGCCTATGATTTAGTCAACAGGTTCCATAGACATTGAGACTTGAAGTAGGTTCAAAATTTTTTGACTTCCCCATTCCAACTAGCACCAGAAATTTAATGAAAAAGTATGTGATCCTTTCGACTACCCCTTCAATCTCTTCCTAGTGGCACCCATCAATTCAATAGTCCAACTTTAATTACTTATAAGACAAATAAAAATATCGAATGATCCTTTCGTCATTCGACAACTATGTCGATGCCGATGCAGCTGTAGAGCAGCCCTCATCTCTCATCGTTGCTCTTCCCATTACAATAGCCACCCAAGACTCCTAGCAGTACCATCATCTGTCACCACCAATTGGAACATTGAAATTATTTATTATCTATTATTTTCATATTTTCATCGACAAATAGACCTAGATATTATAGGGATTTCAATATAAATTTAATAGATTGAAGAATCAAGATGCTAAGAAAGTACAACTAAAGAAGATAATTTATAATTACTTAAAAAAATGATAGTCAATATTTAATTTAAACTATGTGGATATTTGATGGACAAAGTCATGTGTGGATGACATATTAATCTAAAAAATATTCAAACTTTCATAAGACCATTTATATGTTTGGAAGAAGTCAATACTAATCGTTCTGGGCGGTAGTTAAAATTAATACGGCATCAAAGTCAATATTTAAAACTTCATAGTCATTCTTCATGCATGCACGCTGTAAACGTTGCATGCACACCAACTCAATTATCCTCTCTTTACAACCAACATGTGACATATTGTATGCATTAAGATTTGAATCCATATATATGCGTCTCATATCAAATTACATATCAGAAATCATGTTATGTCGAGGTATGCGCGACTATTGGCTTCATTCAGTCCTATTTTAATTAAAACACCCACAAAAACTATGACTTTGATCTTCCAAGCCAAACTAGCAATATTTTGACTTTGTAGATCATCCATTCCAATGTCATTAAGATGTCTAGCTTGTATCTGAAATTAAACTACACATTCTCATCGGTCCACTTTGTTATTCTCCGTGGTTTTGGAAGTTAGAATTAATGAAATCCCTGCTCATCCCTTATTGTTATATGGATGTGAATTAATACCAAAGAAACAAAAGAAAAATTATATTTAGCTAGATAGAAGCAACGGAACAAAAAAATATCAAGCGGGGTAATAATAATAATAATAATAATAATAATAATAATAATATTATTATTATTATTATTATTATTATTATTATTATTATTATTATTATTATTATTATTTGTGCTCCTTCTTCCTTCAAATATAACTTGAGAGCTAGTCCAAAGTCATTATTTGAAATATCATCGTGGCTATCGGATTTTTATTTCGAATGACAAAACTTTCATATATTAGTAGTTTTGTCTTAAACATAAAATGATGTATACAATGCAATAAAATCAGAAAAATAAGGTATCAAATCGATGTATTACGAGTTATGATATCATGACATTTGGCTTCATACAAATCCGAGATTTGTTTTGTTCAAATATATGAGTGTCATGCGCACACACGTATCTCAAATTTAGCATAAAATATGATAGTTTTGTTCAAGGCAGCAGTACGTAACAAAAAAAATGGGGTGTAGATTTTGACTTCAAAAGTGGATGAGCTAAAATATAGAGTAAAATTATAATCTTCATCATCATATATTTAATGTACTATTATTTATAACATATTAGCACTTGAAATTTATGATATTATGCTTCTTTTCACAATATTGATCTCTTTTAAAGATTATATATATATATATGTATGTATGTATATATATATATATATGTACATATATATATATATATTCATATATACGTGTATATACATACATACATACATACATATATATATATATATATGTATATGTATCTCCACGAATTGGTTATTCCTAAATGAGTCAAGAAGGGTATAACGAACATACCTTGTCTCCACATTGGATCAAGAGCAGGGTCAGAGGGATCAAAAACTGCTAATTCATATAAAGCTATCGAATAGGCCCAATCGACAACAAGGGTTGTATGCATTATATAGATAGAAAGCAATCGATCGAGATCATTCAAGATGATAGTATGAACATGATATCAAGGCAAACCCATGGAAATACCCCTTTATCAAAGAAAAATAAACACTATGTCATTTTATTTTATTACATTGGTAAAGACTATACTATGTATCTAACTTTTTCAGTATATTCTGTATGAGAAAGGGTTAATTTTTATTCCATTCCATTGAAAATAATGAAACGATTTTGTTCGTAAGAACAAAGAGAAGTAGATCTATTCTATAACCAATAAGTACCAATACACAATGGGAGGATTAGTTCTACTTTCGGGAAAAGAATACATAGATACTTGTTTATTACTCCAACGATTGATCCGTTTGTTAAAATTTTTCTCTATTCATTCTGCCTTACGCTATAAAACAAACCTTCCAATTTATGTATAAAAATCTATGTATAAAATATAGTAAACAGAAAAAGGGATGAAGACAATAAAGCCAGTGTTAAGTTTCCATATTCAAGTAAAGTATAGTACTCAATTTTTTCTTTAATTTAGCTCGTTGGTGTTCCAAAAGTACTTTTCGGAGTCCTAGAGGGGAGGATGCAGTTTGGGTTGACTTATAGTGCGACTTGTTAGACATATTAGGTTATATGAAATTTACCCATTCTCTCCCTCAATTGAAATATCCTCTGTTTCACTTAAGAAATATTGTATTGAGTGAACCATCAATCATTCGGAGCGTGAAGTGCAATTAGATCAATTTATTTAATTTAAGGATCAATTAGGAGAATTTATGGTTGACTTGGAAAAATAAAAATAAAAATAAAATAAAGTAATAAAGTATCTAGGCTCCATGTAGAAAATACCAAATTGGTAATCCATGTAATGTATGTTAGGAAATCCATGGGCGACATCTCATGCGCAGTAGAAGAACATAAAACAAAACATCCTAGATTTTCATGATAATGTTCTGTCATCGTGTGAAGATTGGTGTGTAAAACAAATCTGCAAATTCAAAAAACTACGTATGTAAATGAAAGTACCAAGAGAGATCGTATATCCCTGAGATTTCTATAGATCCAAAGGGTGGATGAAGGAAGTCAAGCGTCCTCCTCTCTAGCGATGATCCAAACGGTAGGGCTACGAAGATGCTTCTTTCTAGAGAGAGAAGAATAGGAGATAGCCAAAAACCCTAACCTATGGACATTTGGTTCTGATAGGACCCTAGCAGGGTAAGGTCCTACTCAACCATGTAGTAGCTAATAAAAACCCTGTGAGAATGTAATAAACCCCACCTAGCCACCTCTATCCTATAAAGAAGAGAGGCTAGGGTTTATATTTGGGTCTTTGGGCTTCTTAGCCGTCGCCCCCTTGTTACTGGGCCGGCCCGCTAAGGTTGAGGGCAAATTGGGTAGTTCACTTAGGAAGCAGCCCCTAGGGCTAGGGTTTGGAGCTCTATATAAGCTTGTAGCCTCCGCCTCTTTGGAATAAGAAAGATCAATCTACAATTGCAGCCACCAGGCTACTTAGAGGGTGGAACCCCTATAGCGTTCCAAGGGTTGATCCTCCTCAAAGATCAATCTCCATAGAATTCCTCTGGGGTTCTATCATCTAGTATCAGAGCAGCGATCTTGCTGCTTTTGCTGCCATCCCTGCCGCCCACCATTAGCCAAGCAATTTCCACAATTGCTCTTGACGTCGTCGTCTCCACCGTCATCTCTTGACGTAGATCAAATCAATCTACAGTCGCCACCTCTAATTGCATCAAAGATCTGGTATTTTTCTACCACCAATACCTTTTGCTGCTGTAATTTTTTATCTAAAATATCAAAAAGAAGTTTTTCTATCGATCCCTTGCTGCAAATTCCTTGCGTCGCAAAAGTTACCATCTTTGAGAACGAAGGATTGCTGCAAAAAATTTCAGCCGTGTGTTGCTGCCTTTAACCGATCTAATTGTTATCCTTTTTGAACGAAATTTTTTGTGCACCTCATAGATCATCTTGGCTCCCATCCGTGATTGATCTATTGTGGAATTCATCACAAAAACAAATTCGTGTGTTGCTACAATCTCTCGTCACAAATTGCTGAAATTTTTTGACGAGAATTCTGCTATCGCAACTTGCACCGATTTCTTTACTGCTTTGGTGCCGAAATTTCTTGATCCAATTTGTTATCCTTGTTGTTATCTAAACTAAGATTCTACCATCAAACCCCCTCCTCAAACCCCTGAGTTTTCGCTAGAAATTTTGTCGAGAAATCGCTATTTCTTCGACGACAATTCTGCTCATACGAGACAGCGCATGTAGGCAGCAATTTCTACTGATTTTTGTCAAATCTTTGCTGCGAGCTACCATAGATCTAAAACCCTCTTCCCTAACCTTCATCCACTACCATCTCAGCCCAAAACTCCATCAAATCGCAGCCCCAAACAACACCCAAAATAGCCACAAAATAAGCCTAACCGCAGCCTACATTCACTAATCTACCAACCCTTTCAACCACCACTTCTCTCAACCAATACATGCCTTTAACTCGATAGCAAAAAAGAGATCTTAATATTACAGATTTGGAGACATATGCTATGGCGTCTGAGGAGGCAATTGATGCTAAATTCGAAGCCTTCGAGACATGAATGGAGGAGAAGATTCGGACTCTCTTTGCCGAACTTAGTTTGGGTCGACCACCGAGCCCAAAGAAATCACATCAAGGGGAGAGCTCTAATCGAAGAGATGACCTCCAGGAGAGGGGAGGCTCTATGACCGATCCCCACTATCCACGCATGAGGGTGGACTTCCCTAGATGGGAAGAAGGAGACCCGATTGGTTGGATCTCGCGCGCGGAGCGATATTTTCGGTACCACAAAACCATAGATGCATCTATGGTAGAAATTGCAGCTATACATCTTGAAGGAGATGCCATACAATGGTTTGATTGGTTTGAACATTCTCATGGAGTCCTCTCATTGCAACAATTCAAAGAAGGACTGCTGATCCATTTCGGACCAACCGATTACGAGAACATCGACGGACAACTAGCAAAGATCCGACAAACCTCCACCATCCAGGAGTATCAAACCAGGCTTGAAAGGTTATCTAATCAAACTCGTGATTGGTCTGAAAAATAGTTATTGGGGACATTTATTGAGGGCTTGAAGCCGGAGATCCGGGGAGAAGTTAAAGCGCGACAACCGTACACGCTTATGGCAGCCATCTCTTTCGCACGACTTCAGGAGGAGCGATTGAACCATGAAGCTCGAAGGACTAGGATCACTCCCCGACCAGTAATATTGAAGCCTTCAGCCCCCCCCTACTATCAGCCGAGCTCCTGCACTAAAAAGGTTGACAAGAGTAGAGCTTCGAGACCGATCTGCCAAGGGGTTATGTTGGCATTGTGACGAGCCGTGGAGCCGCGAGCATCACTGTAAAAAAGGGAGACTTCTTGTGATTGAACCAATGGAAGAAGAGATCAATGAATAGCCAGAAGAGAGTCTTGAACATGAGGATGAAGATGTGGAAGAAGAGCCACAATCAACCGACTTTATGGTACATGCGCTAGCCGGCTACTCAAATCCGCAAATGATGAAAGTTGGAGGCCTGCTCAAACAACAACCAATCACCGTTCTCGTCGATACAGGCAGTACTAATAATTTTCTAAATAGTAAGGTTGCTGCTCGGATGGCGCTCTATATCGAAGGTTGCAGCAAGTTCGACGTAAAGGTTGCCGACGACCGAATCCTAAAATGCGACCAAAGATGCTCACAGGTGAAACTATTACTGTAGGGACAAGAAATTGTTGCCAACTTCTTCCTCCTACCAATTGATGATTATGAGGCTGTGTTAGGCATAGAATGGCTGACAACACTAGGTGATGTCTCTTGGAACTTTTCCAAATTGATTATGAAATTCTATTGTAAAGGTAAACAGGTCACCCTACGCGGGAAGCGCGGAAGCAACGTAACCACTATTTCAACCCAACGAATGGAGAAAGTTTTACATAAGATAAATGGTGGCTTTCTTATGCATCTCCAGCAGCAACCAGAGGGGGAGGAATGGAAGAAGGATCCAGAAACCAGCAACATCATCAAAACATTGGAGGAGGATCCAAGCGCAATAGCTCACTATACTTGGGATTCGAGGGATCTACGCTATAAAGGTCGTATTGTGCTTATACCAAACTCCCCTTGCATCAAAGTCATTCTGCACGAAATGCACTCCACACCTTTAGCAGGGCACTCCGGATTTCTAAGAACCTACAAAAGAGTGAAGCAAAACTTTTATTGGAAAGGGATGAAAAAAATTATTTCTAAATACGTAGCACAATGTGATGTATGTCAACAGCAAAAAGGTGAAACAATGGCGAGTCCAGGGAAACTACAACCACTACCCATTCCAGACTCGGTATGGTGACATCTCCATGGACTTCATCGAAGGGCTGCCACCTTCCAAAGGTAAAAGCACAATCCTTGTGGTGGTTGATCGACTTACGAAATATACTCATTTTTGTGCTGTGTGAAATCCCTACACTGCTGTTAGTATTGCTCAGATTTTCATAGAAAATATTGTCAAACTATATGGGATGCCAAGGTCCATCGTAAGTGATCGTGATAGGATCTTTACTAGTAAATTTTGGACCGAGTTATTTCAGTTACAAGGCACCAAACTCAAGATGAGCACTACATATCATCCACAAACTGACAGCCAAACAGAAGTGGTGAATAGATGTTTAGAGACATACCTTCGGTGTTTCGCTAGTGATCGACCAAAGGAGTGGACGAAATGGCTCCCCTGGGCCGAATGGTGGTACAATACTACATATCATTCATCTATAAAATGTACCCCATATGAAGCATTATATGGTCGGCCGGCCCCTGTGATTCCAAAGTATGTAATTGGCTCGGCTAAGGTAGATCAGGTCGACCAAGATTTAATTGATAGGGACAAACTCCTACATCTGCTAAAGGATAATCTCTCTACCGCTCAAGCTAAAATGAAGCAGCAAGCTGACACACGAAGAAGTGAAAGAGAATTTTTAGTAGGAGACTGAGTTTATCTTCTCCTACAACCATACAAGCAACTATCCATCAACACACGAGCCTCCATGAAGCTATCTCCACATTTTTATGAGCCCTATCAGATCATAGAGCGTATTAGAGTGTGGGCGCATGACTTAAATTACCTGAAGATGCCAAAATTCACCCTGTCTTCCACGTGTCATGCTTGAAGCCCAAGTTGGGAGAACACGAGACACCCCAGATCCAACTGCCCAACACCACTGATGATGGAAATATTCAAGCCCGACCACAAGCCATCCTCGACCACAGAGTTATGATGCGTCGTCGACGTCTCTCTACTGAAGTACTAGTACATTGGACTAATTTACCACTCGAAGATGCCACATGGGAATAATATGAGGAGCTGAAGTCCCGGTTCCCTGAGTTCATGGAACCCCAACCTTGAGGACAAGGCTGATTTGAAGAGGGCGGGCTTGATAGGACCCTAGTAGGGTAAGGTCCTACTCAACCATGTAGTAGCTAATAAAAACCCTATGAGAATGTAATAAACCCCACCTAGCCACCTCTATCCTATAAAGAAGATAGGCTAGGGTTTATATTTGGGTCTTTGGGCTTCTTAGCCGTCACCCCCTTGTTACTGGGCCGGCCCGCTAAGGTTGAGGGCAAATTGGGTAGTTCACTTAGGAAGTAGCCCCTAGGGCTAGGGTTTGGAGTTCTATATAAGCTTGTAGCCTCCACCTCTTTGGAATAAGAAAGATCAATCTACAATTGCAGCCACCAAGCTACTTGGAGGGTGGAACCCCTATAGCGTTCCAAGGGTTGATCCCCCTCAAAGATCAATCTCCATAGAATTCCTCTGGGGTTCTATCAGGTTCCCTCCTATTTATAGAGGCCCCTTGTAAACCCTAATAGATCCTGCCCTATTGGATATTGGATCTTCATCCAATTATCCAAGCCTCTTAGATTAATGGGTCTCTAACCAAATAATCTAGCTCTTATTGGATCTCATCAATACGATCCAATAATTCAGGGGCTTATTGGATATCTAATAAGATAAGGACTCCGACGGATATCTCATATCTGAACATCTACTCATCACAATACCTACTATATGTGTGTGACCCTCTAGGCCCAATATTGAGCTAGCTGTGAGTCATACTTGTCAGAACTCCTTCTGACTCAGTGAATTATTATCTCTGTAATAATTCACTTGACTAATCGACTATAGACATACTAAGCCACTACGTCGTAGTCCCGAGATGATACAGGGGAATCCAATCCTTTGGACCTATTTGTCCTTAGTTACCATGTACCTATAGTTCCTTATCCATCTAATATCCCAAGATCATACAACGAGAATGGTACTGTCAGGCCCATACGGTTTCCACTCGAGTCTCGCTCTAATTGGATTCTCTTGGAGAACTCTTTCTCTCTTAATCCGAATAACCCTGGCCAAGGATTTGTCTGAGCAAGAATACATAAGATATTTCTCTCATGATACCGAGAGTGGATGATCCTGTATTGACACTCAATAGTCTTTGTAAGATTGGCTACCACTCCCAATAACCGGTTGTACTAGATTTGAAACTTCCAAACCCATAAGTCTGGTATCAAAGAATGGAGTACTCATATAGGACAACCTTGGTATCTCAAGTCTAAGGACTAGATACACTATTGAGACTACAGAATCGTTGTTTGACGTGAGGTATCAATAACCATCTAACATTCCATAAGCGGATCAGTTAGTGAACTCATTCTCCAATAAGCACTTATACTGTATCCTTAGTGTCCCCACATGAGTAGCTATGAGACCAGCCACCTCCATCATATGGACGGATATATAGCACACCAGTCTATCCGGTTATTTCGATGCCCCTCTCAAGTAACCTATGACCAGGATTATTAAGGGTCTATGTTTAAAGGTGAATCGATCTCATTATCATGATCTCATTACGATCCGATTTCCATTGCATAGATCCAAGAATATCACAATATACATCCAAATAATATAAGAAAATATCAATAATCATAAGCAAAAAGATTGATGAAGCGTATTATAGGTGCCATCACTCACGTGATTAACTTGTAGGGCACCTATAACTAGCAATCTTCCACTTGACTTAAAGACAATCATCTATGTGTTTGATCCCCATCAAACCTCTGTGACACTCAAAGACAATCTAAGACAATGGCTTTATTAGTAGATCTGCAATGTTATCTTTGGATGGAACTCTTTCCACTGCTACATCTCTTCGGGCCACGATCAGCTTCCTTATTTGAGTAATCGCCTTGTAGTTATCGCAATATAAGGGAATTAGCTCCTCAGTACTTGGCACAACTCCAAATTTATGATGAACTGCTTCATTCAGGCTCCCTCTTTTACTGCCTCTACTGCAGCAATGTACTCTGTCTCTATGGTCGATTCAGTAGTAGTGTCTTTCTTGAAACTCTTCCAACATACTACTCCTCTATTCAAGGTGAACACATACCCTGAATTAGACTTGCTATCATTGACATCGGACTGGAAGCTCGAGTCTGTGTAGCCCTCAACTCTGAAGCTACTTTCTTCATATATTAGTAAAAGATCTTTAGTCCTTCTCAAGTACTTAAGGATACACTTTACAGCTTTCTAGTGCTCCAAGCCTAGATCCGCTTGATACCTGCACATGGCACTCAGAGCATGTACTATATCAGGCCTGGTACATAGCATAACATACATGATAGACCTTATCGCTAAGGCATAGGGTATCCTATTCATGTGTGCCCTTTCTTCAAGAGTCTTTGGGGATATACTCTTAGAAAGTGATAGCCTATGTCTCATCAGTATGAGACTTCTCTTGAAATTTTTCATGTCAAATCTTTTGACAATGGTGTCTATCTACCTGGACTGGGATAAGCCAAGCATTCACTTAGATATATCTCTGTAGATCTGAATCTCCAATATGTATAATGTTTTCCCTAAGTCATTCATGGAGAATTGTGTAGATAGCTAAGCTTTTACTGTGAAGAGTATTCCTACATCATTCCTAAAGATTAGGATGTTATCCACATATAACACCAAGAAGGTGATTATGCTCCACTTACCTTCTTGTACACAAAAGGCTCATCTTCATTCTTAATGAAGTCATAAGATCTGATTACCACATCAAATCTTATATTCTAACTTTAGGAAGCTTGCTTTAGTCCATAGATGGATCTAAGCAACCTGCACATCTTATCTGGACTATCTTTGGATACGAATCCCTCAGGCTATATCATATACACCTCCTCCTCGAGGTTGTCATTGAGGAATACGATTTTCACGTGCATCTGCCAGATCTCATAATCATAGTCTGCTGTAATAGCTAATAGAATTCGGATGGATTTTAGCACGGTTATGAGTATGAAGGTTTTATCATAGTTAACATATTGGCTTTGACGATACCCATTACCCATTAGCCTTGCTTTACAGGTCTCTACCTTTCCATCTACTCCGATCTTCTTCTTGAAGTTCCACTTTCAACTAATGGGTATGATACCCTCATGTGCATCAACTAGGTTCCAAACCTTGTTGGAGTATATGAAATCCATTTTTGAATTCATAGCTTCTTGCCAGTTCCCAGAGTCTATACTTGTAATAGCCTCCTCGTAGGTCTGAGGATCAATATCCTCAACATCCTCTCCTTTGATATATCCTATATATCACTTAGGAGGATAGGATGCTCTATTGGACCTACATAAAGTCAGAACTTATGTGCTAGGCACCTGAACAGACTCTGGCTATGGAATGGTGCTTGAGTTAGGTTCTCTAACCTCTCTCAACTCTATTATGCTCCCACTATCTTCACCAAGAATGTATTCCTTCTCAAGAAACACTACTCTCTTAGCTACAAAGACCTTTTGGTCCTCGGGGTGATAAAAATAATACACATAAGTTTCCTTGGGGTATCCCACGAACTTGCACCGTTCCATCCTAAATTCCAACTTATCGAGCTTGTGTCTTTTAACGTGGGCAAGGCAACCCAAAATCTTAACAAACTTAAGATCGGGCTTCCCTTTTCATATCTCATATAGTGTAGACACTACCGACTTAGTTGAAACTCTATTTAGAAGGTAAGCTATGGACTCTAGGGTATATCCCTAGAATGAGATAGGTAGGTTGGCGAAACTCATCATGGACTCCACCATATCTAATAGTGTGTGATTTCTCCTTTCGGATACACCATTGAGCTAGGGTGTATAAGGAGATGTCCATTGGGATAGAATCACATGGTCCTTGAGGAATTGGATAAACTTTGTACTCAAGTACTCACCTCCTCGATCCGATCGAAGAGTCTTGATACTCTTTCCAATCTGAACCTCTATTTCATTCTTATACTCCTTGAATTTCTTAAAGGCTTCAGACTTATACTTCATCAAGTACATGTGTCCGTACCTAGAGAAATCATTAGTGAAAATAATGAAGTAGGAATAACCACCAACGGCCTGAGTTGACATGAGACCACATACATCACTATGTACAAGTTCCAACAACTCATTAGCTCTCTCTCCAGTTCCACTAAATGAAGAGTTGGTCATCTTTCCACGAAGGCAAGGTTCGCAAGTCGCATATAACTCATAATCAAATAGATCTAGGTATCTATCTATCAGCAACTTTTTGAATTATTCCCTCACAAATATGACCTAGCCTCTAATGTCGTAGATTTGCACTGTTCACCTCATCTCATTTCCTTTTAGACTTACTTATATTCATGATATGTAGAGTAGTATCTAGCATAATTAAACCATTATGCAATGTTCCTCTCATGATGATCTCATCATCCTTAATAATTGAACAACTATTATTCTAAAAAACTACTTTATAACTATTCAATGTCAAACATGAAATGAAAATAACGTTTTTGATAATATAGGGAACAAAATAATATGCATCTAATACAATAGTAGCTCCACCAAGCAAATGTAGTGTGACCTCGCCAATAACAACTACAGTAACTTTTGCTCCATTGCCCATCTTGAAGTCTATCTCATCTCTCTTCAATCTCCTAGATCTTGTTAGAACCTGTAATAAATTACAAATATAATAAACACGATTGGTATCTAATACCCATGTGTTATCATATGATTCTGATAGATAGAGACTAATCATGAATGCACATCTGAAGCTTCTCTAAGCTTTTGTTTCGCCATCTCTACAATGTACTCTTTGTAGTTCCTCTTCTAGGGCACGTCTTTATCGTAATGGAAGGACTGACTTTTATCCTTTTCTGAGTCTTCTTAGCAACCTTTACTTTATTCAGTTTGTCTTTGCCCTTCCCTTCTTAGGGGACTTCTCTGTCTTCTTTTTTTTTTGTCTTACTAGTATAGAGAATTGTGAAAAGGAATCTAGTAGGGATTGAAGTACAAGATCCATACATAGGTTATCCTCTAGGACCATTCCTAGACCTGTGAGTTTCTCTATCCACTCAATGATCTTATGGATATTATTCTGAACCAGTGTCCCCTCAATCATCCTTATGTGGAAAAGACTCTTCGATATCTCATATCGTTGAGTTCTTCCTTATTCCTTAAATAATTTACGGAGATATAGGAGTATGGATATGTCATCCATCTTTTCATGTTATTTCTATAACTCGGGAGTCATGAAGCCCAACATGTAACATTGAGCAAGAGTGGAGTCATCTACGTACTTCATATAGCAAGCGATCTCATCCTCGCTTGCCCCTTTCTTGGGCGTAGGCATCACTATATTAAGGACATACATGATTTTCTCCACTGCGAGAACTATTCTCAAGTTACGGAGCCAATTCGTATAATTTAGATTTCACAGAAATATAAATAATTAAGATATGAACTTTTATCTTGACATGCTCCCACTATTTTTCTAGCGAGTCATACAATACCCTCATCACATGAAACGAAAGTCTCCAATAGAATTCTAGTGGGGATCGAGATCCAATCAGCATCTTAGTGTAACCTCGAGGGACTCGACCAATCACACTAAGCCCAAAAGGTAGGCAACTCTTACCGATCATAACTCCTTGTGATTCCCTTCCTATTCGACCTCTGAACCACTATGGCCTTGAGGGACTCGACCAACCATGATATTCAGTTAAGTCATCACCACCATTACAAGAGTCTGATTCGATGATATACCCTCGAGGGACTCAACCAAGCATACCATGTCCTCAGGTCACCGATGATATCTCAGTTAAGTCATCACCACCATTACAAGAGTCTGATTTGATGATATACCCTCGAGGGACTCAACCAAGCATACCATGTCCTCAGGCCTTGAGGGACTCGACCAACCATGATATTCAGTTAAGTCATCACCACCATTACAAGAGTCTAATTCGATGATATACCCTCGAGGGACTCAACCAAGCATACCATATCCTCAGGTCACTGATGTCATAGATAAGATAGCGAATCGCGATATAAATGAGTCTCGAGGGACTTGACCAACTCAACCTATACCGGAAATTGGTTCTTACCTATAACGATGGAAGGCCACGTGAGTCAATCTAATTGCATCACGTTTAACGACTTAATATTATCGAGAAAGGAGATTTTGATTCAATCTCCTAATATAGCATATCACACACATAAATATTTAATATATATCTATATCGCATGCATATATATATATATATATATTTATTTATTTAGTAGGTATATAAACAATCACACATCACATGAGTAATCACACTAGATAATCATGGATCACATCCTAATATGATCAATCCTGAGCTAGTGGGTGCAATCACTCACATCAAGATCTATGTATGCATCGACACATCTTGATGCCCTATGATCTTCCATCTTGCTTTGTCGATTCCATCAGCATCTCAATGCATCTTAATGCGTCGGATCATCCGTCTCAACCTCGTGGGTCCCGCTATCGCTTCCACACTCTTGTTGCACCTCCTCATGTAATTATAATATAATTACAGGTATGCAGACCTAATAATAAATGAGAAAATTAGAGGCTCGTAAGCTCCAATAATAATAATGATTACATCATACACATACATCACAACACACGGTCTATGATTATTTGTCCACATTATACATCACATGTATATGTTATTATATTAGACTACTAGATAAATAATAATAGTTAATTAAATATTTAATTAATTAATACTTTTATGAAATCAAGGATATGTATGAAATTTTCTAAATTCTGAAGGGCATTTTGGTCATTCGACCATAAGGGATAAAATTAAAATTTCATAAATTCACAAGGGCAAAACTATCTTTTTCTTGAAAATGCCCTAGTCCTCTTTCTACTGCATTTGCGGCCGCGGCCGCTTAATGAGTCTCAACCCAATAATCTAGCTCTCATTGGATCTCATTGCTAGTTACAAGTGACCTACAAGCCAATCACATAAATGATTGTACCTGTAACACGCTACGTCAATCTCTTTACTTATGATTATTGGCATTATCTCACATTATCTGGATGTATATTGAGATGTCCTTAGATCTGTGCAATGGGAATCGGATCGTGATAAGATCACGATAATGAGATCGATTCACCTTTAAACACAAACCCTAAATTATCTTGGTCATAGGTTACTCGAGAGGGACATCGAGATAACTGGATAGACTGGTGTACTGTATACCCATCCATATGATGGAGGTGGCTGGTTTCATAGCTACTCGTGTGGGGACACTAAGGGTACAGTACAGGTGCTCATTGGGGAATGAGTTCACTAATTGATCCGCCTACAAAATGCTGGATGGCTATTGATACCTCATGTTAAACAGCAATTCCGTAGTCCCAGTAGTGTATCTAGTCCTTAGACTTGAGACATCAAGGATGTCCTGTATGAGTACTCCACTCTTTGATACCAGACTTATAGGTTTGGAAAGTTCCAGATCTAGTACAATCGGTTATTGAGAGTGGTAGCCAACCTTACGAAGGCTATTGAGTATCAATAGATGATCATCCGCTCTCAGTATCATGAGAGGAATATCCCATGTATTCTTGCTCGAACAAATCCTTGGCCAAGGTTAGTCGGATTGAGAGAGAAAGAGTTCTCCGGGAGAATCCGACAAGAGCAAGACTCGAGGAGAGACCGTATGGGCCTGATAGTATCATGCCCGGTATAGGGTCTCTGGGATATTAGATGGATGAGAGACTATAGATACATGGTAACTAAGGACAGATATGTCCAAAGGATTAGATTCCCCTATATCGTCTAGGGGCTACGGCGTAATGGCCTAGTACATTCGCAGTCGATGAGTTGAGTGAATTATTATAGAGATAATAATTCACTAAGTCTGAAAGAGTTCTGACAAGTATGACTCACGGCCAGCTCGATATTGGACCTAGAGGGTCACACACATATGGTAGGTGTTGCGATGAGTAGAGGTTTGGATATGAGATATCCGCTGAACCCCATATCTTATTAGATATCCAATAAGCCTTTGAATTATTGGATCCTAAGATGAGATCCAATAATTGCTAATAAGAGATTTGGGTAATTGGATGGAGATCTAATACCCAACAGGGCAAGATCCATTAGGGTTTACAGGGGGCCTCTATAAATAGGAGGAAACCAAAGCTCTATAGGCTGAGGGTTTCTTTTGGTAGCCACCTTCTATTCTCCTCTCCCTATAGAGGTGCATCGTCGCAGTCCCTACCATGTGGATACCACTAGAGAGGAGGATGCTTAACCTCCTTCATCCTCTCCTACAGATCTGTAGGGATTCAGGGATATACGATCTCTCTAGGTATTTTCTTTTACACATGCAGTTTTTTACGGATTTGTTTTAACGCACCAATCTTCGTACGACGAAAATTTTCTATGAAAAATCTGGAGGATTTGTTTTTATTCTTTCGCTACACATGAGATGTCACTCCCTAGAAGGATTTCCCAACACTCATCAATGGGATCCAATAATTCAAAGGCTTATTGGATATCCAATAAGATAGGGGCTCCAGCGGATATCTCATATCCAAACTTCTACTCATCGCAATACCTACCATATGTGTGTGACTCTCTAGGCTCAATATCGAGCTGGCCGTCAGTCATAGCTGTCAGAACTCCTTTTGACTTAGTGAATTATTATCTCTATAATAATTCACTCGACTCATCGACTACGGATGTACTAGGCCACTATACCACAGTCCCCAGACGATACAGGGGAATCCAATCCTTTGGACCTATCTGTCCTTAGTTACCATATACCTATAGTCCCTCATCCATCTAATATTTCAGAGATCGTATATCGAGAATGATAGTGTTAGGCCTATACAGTTTTTCCCTGAGAACTCTCTCTCTCTAATCAGATTTTCCCTGAGAACTCTCTCTCTCTCAATCCGAATGACCTTGACCATGAATTTGCCTTAGCAAGAACACATGGGATATTCCCCTCGTGATACCGAGAGTGGATGATCCTCTATTGATACTCAATAGCCCTCATAAGATTGGTTACCACTCCCAATAACCGGTTGTACTAGATGTAGAACTTCTAAACCCATAAGTCTGGTATCAAAGAATTGAGTCCTCATACAGGATATCCTTGGTGTTTCAAGTCTAAGGACTAGATACACTACTAGGACTATAGAATCGCTGTCTGGCATGAGGTATCAATAACCATCCAGCATTCCGTAAGCAGATTAATCAATGAACTCATTCTCCAATGAGCACCTATACTGTATCCATAGTGTCCTCATACAAGTAGCTATGAGACCAATCACCTCTATCATATGGATGGATATACAGCACACCAGTTTATCCGGTTATCTCGATGTCCCTCTCCAGTAACCTATGACCAGAATTATTAAAGGTCTATGTTTAAAAGTGAATCGGTCTCATTATCATGATCTCATCATGATTTGATTCCCATTGAACAGATCCAAGGGCATCACAATATGCATCCAGATAATGTGAAAAAATATCAATAATCATAAGTAAAAAGATTGATGCAGGGTATTACAGGAGTCATCACTCATGTGATTAGCTTGTAGGGCACCTATAACTAGCAATATATGATTACCACTTGTATTATAAATGATTCTTATCCTTATTATAGGAGTGATTTCAAACATCCAACCAATAGCCAATGGAATAGTATGATGAGTACATCGAATGACTAGGGAAAGACATGAAACAAATTGAAAGAAAAAGTTGTAACAAAAATAAGTAGTACCGAGATCATTTGCCCTATATGCACAAATGGAATTCAGACATATCTTTTCCAACACAAACCTAAAAGAATTGAAACGACCCATTTAGAAACAAGAAAATTACATCATGATTTGAATGTCGAAGAAACAATACATCAATGAGAGAGATTTGTTCAATTTCAATAAGTTCAATAAATTCTTTTTTTATAGGTAAGGAAGCCAAAACTCATCTCATGTCTTTTAAAAAATGGAAGCTTTATTAGAAAAGCAAAAACCTATTACAAAAAAAAAAGAACTGGAATTGACACATTGATTCTTTTTTCACAAATTTTTTGAACCGTATGCATCCAAAGGTTCATGTACAGTTCCTAGAGGAACCAATTTTGTGTCCTAATCATCCATCATCACCAAGAAAGATTACTTTTTTTTAGGTCAAGAGGTTAATTGCGAGATCTCAAATCAAATTATTAGTCTCATGGTATATCTCAGTATAGAAGATAATACTAGGGATCTTGTTTTATTTATAAACTATCCCGATGGATCGATAGTATCAGGAATAGCTATTTTGATACTATACAATTTGTGCCATCCGATGTGCGTACAATATGCATGGGGTTAGTTGCTTCTATGGGATCTTTCATTCTGATTGGAGGAGAAATTACCAAAGATCTAGCTTTCCCTCACACTTGGCGCTAATGAGTTTTTATTTTTAAAAATCAGAAAGACAGTGCCTTCACCATATTGAATATGAATAATAAGTAATAATAGCATGGCACTTCGAGTTCAATATGAACAAACCATTATTGTTTTTTCACAACATGAGATTTTGTATTGAGATAGTAGTATGAAACAAAGGTTATTTCAAATTTGTTGATTTTATGTGTTGAGGGTATATTTCAGTGTCACAAACCATTTTTCTTCCACACAAGAAGTTTCTTTCTGATATTTATGTTATGAAAGAGTATGAAAATGAAAAAAAAAGATTAGTTTTCCTTATTTGATCGTATCAGAAAGACATTTTGGGATTGCTAAATCACAGATGAGATTAATATATAAAGCAACAGAACTATCATAGTATTTTTGACTCGTATGAAAGGAAGGTTGGTAAATGGATCATTCAACGATCTAAATTAGATAGATTCTCTTTCTTTTTTCGATAGAATAGTAGAGAAGAAAAAAGTCAATTCCATTTCAAAGCCGTATGAAATGCATAGAGGATGCATGTACGATTGTTTAATTTCTTCTTGTTATTTTTTTTATCCCTTACATTAGCCCAATCATGTGAGATAGAAGAGCCGTTCATGATGTTATATCAATATCAATATCACTAGGGTCATGATTCATCAACCTGCTAGTTCATTTTATGAATTATGAATAGAGGAATTTGTCCTAGAATTGGAAGAACTATTGAAACTTCACGAAACCCTCACAAAGTTTTATGTACAAAGAACGAGCAAGCCTTTATCCGAAGACATGGAAAGGGATGTTTTTATGTCAGCAAAAGAAGCCCAAGTTCATGGCATTGTTGATCTCGTGGCACTCAAAAATGAAAAAAGATACATTCTATTTTTTTATTATTATTTAGTAGATTTTTAAGAATCATATTATGACATCAGAATCAAAAGGAAATTTCATCATTTTTATAATTTATGAAAAATAGTGATTTAAAAAAAATGATATGATGTAATAAAAAAGAGTTAAAATCAATAGGCCAAAATGGTGTTTGAGAGCCTATTGAATTACCCAACAACTACAAAAGAATATGTTATATAAACATGATTCAAAGAGTAATATCGAGTGAGATAAAAGTCAGACTTTGAGTTACATTAACATGATATTACTGGCTCATTCAGATTTTGAGTTACATCATTTGAATGTAAAAATAAGTCTTTTGAATGAGGATCATGGCCCTGCATAACATGCTTTACCTTGGAACATTTACTATCATAAGTTAAAATTTGCCCATCAGCAATCCTTACCTCGAATTTATCACAATATTCAATGCGATAGGTCAATCATGTAGCAAACTTGCTATCCATAAAATTGTTAGTGCTATCAATATCAATCAAAATGATAACAGACTGACGTTTCAAAAACTCTTCAACTTTCATAGTTTGAGGAATATAATAGCTAGTTAATGCATGAATAGTATGCGTGACAGGCTCAATAGTATGTTTCTTTTCAAAATATTGATTCCTTAGTATATGATATTACTGGGCAGAACTCTTCTGATTATAAACTTGAATAATCTTGTCGAACTTGATTTACTAAATTGAATTTTATGATGATGTCATCAGGACTTCAATTGTGTGACTATGAAATTGCTCTATTAAGGTACGATCATGAAGAAGTTATATCATATAACTTAGTGAAACCCAACAATATTCTTCAAGTATAATAGGGTGACTTAGATGTGGGTACGGTAAGTTAAACGTATTATTACCGAAAGAGCCAACGATGTGTTCAAAAGTTGCAAATGTCACCAATGAGACACATCATATAATTAGTGCATGAAGATAGACTTTATTTCACACTAGTGAAACAGACACACAACTCAAACATAGATGCCAATAACAGACAGTGGCATCCTTATTCATCATGGCGCACACACAGATAGATAGTAAACACCCTCCACAAGAGATGGCTAAGCCAGCATCACGTAGACTCCAAATGCAGTGAGATTCTCGATAGTTGCATGTCCGAAGAAGCCCTTAATCTCGTCATATTCTACATTGACTTCGAAAAAGGTTCCACCCCCACCTCCATATGGACCGTATGTCTTTCCAAGAACAGTCGTAAACGTGAGTTGAGATACACAAGGGCAGTCGTGCTTGCTTCACAAGGAAATTCACAAGGAAATTCAGAACAGTCGTGCTTCACATACCCAAGGAAATTCAGAACAGTCGTGCTTCACATACCCAGAAACGTGAGTTGAGATACACGTTTCTGGGTTGAGATACACAAGTGAGTAAACGTGAGTTGAGATACACAAGGAAATTCAGAACAGTCGTGCTTCACATACCCAGAAACGGAGGTGAGGTATTCATCCGGCATGAGAGTAAACTGCGAGGCAATTAGAGCAATGATACATTTAGCGATTTATATATTGTGTAACAGCTTGCTATAGTGCGTTCGATAGCAGGTATGAGGACGAGGGGAAGGCAAAAGAATATAGATGGATGGATGGATGGATGGATGGAGGTTGGGGAGGCATGCCTGGAATAGTTCACCGCCGGGGCCTCCATATCTGGGAGTTACGCGACTGCTTCCCTCTATGTCGAAGGTTATCTTAATGGAGTTTACGCATGAAGAAGCGCC
Source organism: Musa beccarii (assembly GCA_024322285.1). NCBI lineage: Eukaryota > Viridiplantae > Streptophyta > Magnoliopsida > Zingiberales > Musaceae > Musa > Musa beccarii. Next base: position 23,149,430 of record CM044396.1, read on the forward strand.
AACGCTGATGCCTGTGATTTTGTCAGCTGGTTCCATGCTCCAACGAGACTCGCTGTCGCATGGACATTTGCGGGCGCCCCCTCGAGCATGCGCCGCCGTCTTGATCTGGTTTGAAGCCTGCACCACCAAGCATCGATCACAAACCACGTAGAGTAGAATAGAAACTGCAGTACTACATAGAAAGGCCTCCCTCCAAGGGAGGCAAAGATATATATTCTTTCTGTGGAGGCAGAATCTCTATACAGCGTCTCTCTCACCATTGGCGAGCTTATGAAGCAATTCCTCTCACAGCAAGCACACTCGATGGGGAGAGAGTGGATGGATGGGGGGGTATTTATAGAACCAAAAGGTGCATGAAGTTGTCCAATATTTATGGAACCGTGCTGTATGAATGGGACATGTAACAATACAGAAAGAACCAGCACCGGTACCGCTTCCAAGTCAATGTTTTACTTGAACCAAGTGGCTTGAGTTCTTTGCTGTTTTCTTCTTTTTAGTCAGGTTTATGTGTGGATAACGTCATCAATAACCTAAAAATTTAAGCATTGGATTCTTAATGACCATTTATAGGTTTGGAAAATGTGAATACTAGTTAGGTCTGTTGGATTACTTAAAAAGTATGACGTCCAAATCCAGCTCAATCCAAAGTCAATTGAAATTTTCCATGGTTTTGAAGCAACTCCTCTTATCCCACAAACTGGAAAGAGGGAGAAGGGGATGAGAGGCATTAATATATAAGAACCAATGTGGATTTGATTATGAATTCAAGCTGATCAGAAGACTCCCGGGAGTCTTATACTATTTTATTTTTATTAAATAACTAGTAACAAATAAATACTCTTCTAGTCTTTCATTATGCGTTTATGTTTGTCTCCCAAACCATTGGGCTTGGGTCATATTTAATTAAATGACCAGCAAAGCAATAATACTATGTGCTTAATCTTGCATGCCCAACTAGCGAAATTTGATATTGTAGATGATCTATTCCCCTCCACCACATTAGTATATCTATCTTGTATTTGAAAATAATGGATCCTTCAAATGATCATACTATTATTCATAATTCTTCGACGGGCTTGACCGTTGGAAAGTTGAGTGGCAATTGAAGTTGAATTTAAATCAATTGTTAGTTTTCTGTATTTAAATCAAGATTTGAGTTTATATTTTTTGTATTTTCTTAAATATCACAATGACGATATGAAAAACAAGGAAAACAAAAATAAATAAATAATATATATATATATATATATTATTTTCTCTCTTTCTCCCTTGCAAGAAGACCTGAGAAGTTATTAGTACACTACAAAAATGAAGTTACAGTGGCAATGCCCGGAAGAATTCGTGATCGAAGCCTCCAAATATAGGGTTACATGAGTCATCCCATCCAAGTAGTTTACGTGGATAGCATTAACACATGAAGTGGTGGTGGCATTGATGCCTATGATTTAGTCGACATGTTCCATAGACATCGAGACTCGAAGTAAGTTCAAAATTTTTCGACTGCCCCATTCCAACTGCCACCAAAAAAGTTCATGAAAAGTTTGCGATCCTTTCGACTACTCTTTCTATCTATTCCTTGTGGCACCCATCAATTGGATAGTCCAACTACGACTACTTTGAAAATAAATTCTCAAACCATCATTCTTTATTGTTCTTAAAATTTTCTTTGTTATTTTGTTTTTGCCATTTTATTTAAACCTTGCTCTTTCCGTAAGGCTTTCCCTAATCCTTCTTCCCAAAAGGATCGGATCCGGATGAAGAACATGAAGCATTCACCAAAGGAAAATCTATAGTGGGTTGTAAATGAGCTTATAAGATCAAGACCTGGTCTTATTGCAAAGGGATTTCCTCAGGAATTTGGCACGTACTATAAGAAATCCAATATATGCTCTAACTAACCGGTTGACTATGGTTAGAACTTTCATTGCTCTTTCAGCTACGTGGCACTTGAAACTTTATCCGATGAATATTAAAAATTCTTTTCGCATTTCAGATATGCAACCACCGAGATGAATTTGTTGATCACATGAGGCTTTATTAGACTTTAACAAGCTCATCGAACTTGGATTATAAAATTAACTTTTGTGCTGATATCTTCAATTGAGTGCTTAAGATATTCCTCTATTTTCTTCATGAAATAGATCTGGAAGATATATCATATTAGTTAGTGAAACTCAACAGTTTCCTAGTTTATAGCCGGGTGACTTAGAAGTGGGAATGCTGAGTTAGACTTTTTATTACGAAATGGGCCCATGATGTGTTTAAAAGTCACAAATGATACCAATGAGACACATCATTTTACTAGTAGAGACACATGCATGAAGGTAGACATTTTATTTGACATTACTCCAACACAAACCCAACTTAAACATCAGATAGGACGTAGATGCCAGTAATAGAGGATGGCATCCTTATTCGTCATGGCATACATAAAGATAGATAGTAAACACCCTCCACGAGGGTTGGCAAAGCCAGCATCACGCAGCCTCCAAATGCAGTGAGATACTCAGTAGTTGCATGTCCAAAGCAGCCTTTGATCTCCTCGTATTCTACATTGACTTCGAAAAAGGTTCCACCCTCACCTCCATATGGACCATATGTGTTTGGAAGAAGTCAATACTAATCCTGCTGCGGGATCATTAAAATTAATATGCCAACAAAGTCATTATTTAAAACTTCATAGTCATTCTTCATGCATGCACGCCAACTCGATTATCCTCTCTATACAACCAACATGGGACATATTGAATGCACCAAGATTTGAATCTATAATACGCGGATTGACATATATGTGTCCCATATCGCATTACATATCAGAAATCATGTCCAAGCCTTTCATTTACGTCAAAGTATGCGCACCTCCACGACTATTGTCTTCATTCGGTCCTATTTTAATTAAAACACCCGCAAAAACTATGACTTTGGTCTTCCAAGCCAAACTGAACTCCACATTCTGATCGGTCCACCTTATTATTATTCTTAGTTTTGGAACTTAGAATTAATGAAAACCCTGCTCATCTCTTCTCGTCCATTATTGTTATATGAATGTGAATTAATAATAAAGATACAAGTAAAAAAAAATTATTTTAGCTGGATAACACTAATGGAATGAATAAAAAGTTCAAACGGGTTATCGAAAATGATTATTATTATTAATGCTCCTTTATCCTTTAAATATGACTAGACAACACGTCCCAAAGTCACTATTTGAAATTTCATCTTGACCATCGGATTTTTATTTCAAATGGCAATACATTCGTATGCCAGTCGTTTCATCTTAAACCTAAAATGCTGTATGCAATGCAATAAAATGAGAAAAATAAGGTTATCGAATCGATCTATTACGAGTTTGTCATTTAACATGATACAAATCCCAAGTTTTCTCGAGTCAGTGTGACCCACCTACATGTATCTCAAAAATGTTAGCATAAAATATGATAATTTTGTTCAAGGTACCACACCGTAACAAATAAAATTTGATTTAGATTTTGACTTCAAAAGTGGATGAACTAAAATATAGAGTATAAATTATAATCTTCGTCATTGTATATTTAACATACTATTATTTATATCATATTAGAACTTGAAATTTACAGTGCTATGCTTCTTTTCAAAATATCGATTCCTTAGTAGATAATCTTATCCGTCTGATTATAAACTTAAATAATTTTATCAAACTTGATTTAGCAATCTTTTGTGAGGATGTTATTGGGACTTCAATTGAGTGTTTATAATATTGCTCTATTAAGGTACCTCTATAAAGATGGTATATCTGTATAGGGTGACTTAGAAGTGGGCACAGTAAGTTAGACTTATTATTACCAGATGGGCGAAAGATGTGTTCAAAAGTTGCATATGTCACCAACGAGACACATCCTATTATTAGTGGATGAAGATAGATAGTAAACAGACAGCCAACTCAAACATAGATGCCAGTAACAGACAGTGGCATCCTTATTCATCATGGCACACAGAGATAGATAGCAAACACCCTCCACAAGAGATGGCTATGCCAGCATCACGTAGACTCCAAATGCAGTGAGATACTCGGTAGTTGCATGTCCGAAGAAGCCCTTAATCTCGTCATATTCTACATTAACTTCGAAAAAGGTTCCACCCCCACCTCCATATGGACCGTATGTCTTTCCAAGACTGGTGGTAAACGTGAGTTGAGATACACAAGGAAATTCAGAACAGTCGTGCTTCACATACCCAGAAACGGAGGTGAGGTATTCATCTGGCATGAGAGTAAACTGCGAGGCAATTGGAGCAATGATACCATTAGCGATTTATATATTTTGGAACAGCTTGCTTTAGTGCGTGCGATGGCAGGTATGAGGGCGAGGGGAAGGCAAAAGAATATAGATGGATGGATGGAGGTTGGGGAGGCATGCCTGGAATAGTTCACCGCCGGGGCCTCCATATCTGGGAGTTACGCGACTGCTTCCCTCTATGTCGAAGGTTATCTTAATGGAGTTTACGCATGATGAAGCGCCAACGCTGATGCCTGTGATTTTGTCAGCAGGTTCCATGCTCCAACGAGACTCGCTGTCGCATGGACATTTGCGGACGCCCCCTCGAGCATGCGCCGCCGTCTTGATCTGGTTTGAAGTCTGCACCACCATACATCCATCACAAACCACGTAGAGTAGAATAGAAACTGCAGTACTACATAGAAAGGCCTCCCTCCAAGGGAGGCAAAGCCATATATTCTTTCGGTGGAGGCAGAATCTCTATACAGCGTCTCTCTCACCATTGGCGAGCTTATGAAGCAATTCCTCTCACAGCAAGCACACTCGATGGGGAGAGAGTGGATGGATGGGGCGGTATTTATAGAACCAAAAGGTGCATGAAGTTGTCCAATATTTATGGAACCGTGCTGTATGAATGGGACTTATAACAATACAGAAAGGACCAGCACCGGTACCGCTTCCAAGTCAATGTTTTATTTCAACCAAGTGGTTTGAGTTCTTTTCTGTTTTCTTCTTTTTTGTCGGGTTTATGTGTGGATAACATCATCCATAACCTAAAAATTTAAGCGTTGGATTCATAATGACCGTTTATATGTTTGGGAAATGTGAATGCTAGTTGAGTCTGTTGGATTACTTAAAATATGACTTCCAAGTCCAGCTCAATCCAGTCAGCAGAAATTTAACACTCCATGCTGATCTTCGTTTGTAATACGAATGGCTTGCATTAGTTATTTATGCAGATGATCCTTTCTTCTACGTGTATTGCATCAAACAGTCTCTCTTTTTCTTTTTCTTTTTTCTTCCTTCCTTTTCAGTGTAGAAATCTTGTCGGTTCAAACATGATCTTGCGATATATTAACACCGTCTTCTTACCGTTGAATTTAAACCGGACAAAACAAATAGGGCTGCTCATTTTCCACTGCATGCGTAAATTAAGAATGTGTTGGTATGGAACAATGTTTTTGAAGTGTCACTAACTATATAGGTTACATTAATTCTTTAGACCTTCCATCGAGCAGCTTTTGGCATATGTATGTGGCCATCAGAATCAAGTCTCGTTGTTTGTGTGTTTTTGTGGTCGACCGCTGAGAAGCGGTAATGCTGAGTTAGGAGTCAGACTTCAGATCTGATCGAAAGTCCAAATATTAGCAATGACACATTATTTTTTAACAGTGATACAAATGCTATTACGACAAAATCAAAGCTATTCGCTTTTTGAACTCCAGGAATACAAATCTCTCTCTCTCTCTCTCTCTCTCTCTCTCTCTCTCTCGCTCTCGCCACGGAGGCTTTCCATGATTTTGAAGCATCACCTCCTATACCGCACATAGGAAAGAGAGAGAGGAGGGTATGAGAAGCACTAGTGTGCAAGAACCAATGGGGATTTCATTATGAATTCAAGATGATCAGAAGACTCCCGGGAGTCTTTTACTATTTTATTTTTATTAAAGAGCTAGTAAGAATAATACTCTTGTAAGTCTTTCATTATTTATTTATGTTTGTCTCCTACACCATCGTGCTTCCGTCATATTTAATTAAAAGACCAGAAAAGCAATACTATGGGCACAATCTTCCAAGCCAAACTAGTGAAATTTGACATGATAGATGATTCATTCCCATCCACCACATTAGTATATCTATCTTGCATCTGAAAATAATGAATCCTTCAAATGATCATATCATTATTCTTAATTTTTGGATAGACTTGACCATCCAAAAATTCTAGGTTCTAGTAGGAGTCGAAGTTGAATTTAAACCAATTGTTACCAATTCTATACATGTACATGGAGATACATGATTATGCCAATAGTTTTCCTATATCTACATCGAGATTTTAGTTTATATATATATATATTTATCTTCTATAGTATGAGAATAACAAAGAAAGAGAATATATATTTTTTTATTTTTATTTTCTCTCTTTCTCCCTTGTAAGAAGACTCAGAGAAGTTATTAATATATGACAAAAATGAAGTTTCCATAGCAATACCCGAAAGAATTCATTATCAGAGCCTCTAAATATAGGAGTTACATGAGTCAACCCATCCAACATGTGGTTTATATTGATGGAAGTAACACATGAAGCGATGGTGCAATTGATGCCTATGATTTAGTCGATAGGTTCCAAAGAAATTGAGACTTGAAGTCCGTTCAAAATTTTTCGACTTCCCCGTTCCAACCAGCACTAGAAATTTAATGAAAAAGTATGTGATCCTTTCGACTACCCCTTCAATCTCTTCCTGGTGACACCCATCAATTCAATAGTCCAACTATAGTTACTTTTAAGACAAATACAAATGTCGAGTGACCCTTTCACCATTCTTTCACGGACAAATTATAAATGTCTTGTTTGATATAATACTTATTAATGCTCATGTCTTTCGAGTTTGTTTTTGTGTTGTCAAGTATGTAAAAGGCTGGCCAAAAGCTTAATAATCCCATTTGAGTGCGTTTGGTGGTTATTTTAGGCTTGTACATAAAGGTTGTGTCATGTGGTCACTTGTAATAGATTTTGATTTGTAGTGGACTAATTTTGTACCTTTATTGTGAATTGTTCTAAGCTTATGAAGTCCATAGTCGCAATTTGCATTGGCAAGGAAGTGTTTGCTAAAATGGTTGCTTGTGGATCCCATGTAAATCGCTTTCTCTACCCCTTATTCTCTTTTGTAGGTCCTAAGAGATCGTAGGAGGTTTCGGGGAGACTAACTTTTGTAGACGAACATGTTAGGGTGCCGCACGACTTAGGTAAAACCAGCTAAGTTCGCAACATTTGGTATTAGAGCAGGACAAGTACATATAGAAACACTTTATATGTAAACACGGGAGACTTAGCAGATCAGCATTGAGGGTAGCGAACATGGAGTTGTACGAAAATGAGTGACCATTTGGGGGAAACGAACATGGAGTTGTACGAAAATAAGTCACTCAAAGGAGCGAGCATCCGAGGATGGCATTTAGAGGAATGACCAACCCTTTACGCAAGAGGCACCACGAGGACAAATAAGCTAAGAAGAATGCATAGCGTACAAAGATTGGAATGGCTGAGTTCGAGCAGTGGCTCGATGTTGGCAACCAAGCTTGACGATGCTCGAGGCAAGCGAGGTGCTTGGTAAATGATGAGACCGTGCAAGGTGGAGTGGGTTGTTCAACGATCGAAAGAGTTGTGCAAAGCTCACAGAGGTGAGGGGAATTGCAAACTCAAGGAATTCGATACTCATGCAAAGGCTTGTATGCAAACGACGGACTATCTGTGTCCATCCCAATGCGGCCAAAGGTTAGCATCATAGAGCATTGAAACTTTCTCTTTAGCATAAGAAAGATACGTCTGTAGGAGGCTAAAGTGTGTAGCAGGTTCAGCATGTTGCTAGACTCAAAGGGGTGTAATGGGAGCTGTATTGGCGAAGAGTCACAATCTAATAGGTGCGTTTGCGAAGGTAGGATAATGAACAGTTTGTTCAGTAAGGCGGAGTAGTCTAAGGGGATGGTGGTCTCTGAAACTTCCAAAAGGAAGGATGCGAAGAGAGATATTGTGCAAAAAGTTGTGCAAAGCTCACAGAGGTGAGAGGAATTGTAAACTCAAGGAATTCGATACTCATGTAAAGGCTTGTATGCAAACGACGAACTATCTGTGTCCATCCCAATGCAACCAAAGGTTAGCATCATGGAACATTAAAATTTTCTCTTCGGCATAAGAAGGATACATCTGTAGGAGGCTAAAGTGTGAGGGGTGCAGTGGGAGCTGTATTGGTGAAGAGTCACAATCTAGTAGGTGCATTTGCAAAGGTAGGATGATGAATAGTTTATTCAGCAAGGCGGAGTAGTCTAAGGGATGGTGGTCTCCGAAACTTCCAAAGGAAAGGATGTGAAGAGAGAAATTACTCCAACGAGACAGATATCTAGGAGGGATAAGTCCCGGTTCTCTAGAAAGAGAATCATGTGCAACGGACCACACATGTTAAAGAGGAGTACCTCAAGATAATAGCTCCACAAAACTCAATAGACCAAGCGAGCAACGAGAAGTCATCGCATGATCTCGCAAGAGATAATACATTAGTGGACGTATAGCGAGATCAAGTGGGGGAGCAACCCAAGGCAACACAAAGTGACGATACACTTAGAGCCAATAGGGAGATCAAACTTAACGGAGGGTTGACCCGTGAAATGGTGGGCGTGAGGCCACCATAAACTCAATGCAGATCGAGAGGCGAAGCAACTTAGGGGTAACTTAGTGATGTACCCAAGCCGCATGAAGGGAGTTAGCATAGTAGATAGAACATGGAGCGGAGGCATGAAGATTTTCCTTAGATAGTGGTCAAGGATATAAACTCTTGTAGAGGCAAGAGTAGGATCATGTTGTTCCATGGGTCCCTCATTCTAATGAAGCAAACTCATCTTGTATGGTGCCAAAGATGAAGGGAGCTTCGAGGCACATGCACCTTATCTCGGTGAACCATTTGACGAAGGAACTAAGGTGACATAGCTTACAGAGGCGAAGTTGGTGTCAGAAGACCTTGGCATAGGATAAGATGATGCAGAGGTGGGTACCCTTGAAGAATATGTCATAGTGCTGTTGTTCGAGTTGCCATGAGGAAAGTGATGCGCAGTAGAGATTGTGCTAGTAGGGGCAGAGGCCTAGGATCCAAATAATAGTGTACCAATTTCAGCGAAGTTATGGGACTTTAGGAGCTACTAGGCGACGAACTGTCTTAGAGCTATGTTTCATCCGGGTGTGACTTGAGAGTGGGTGCACGAAGGATGATTGCCAAAGGAGCAAACATAATTAAAGGTGGCAAAGGCCCTATGATGTGTTGGCAGAGGCCACATGTAGAGATATCGTAGTTTGAGTTCATACCATAATGATCAAAATGTAAGGAAATGTCACTAGGAGGCGACATGGTGCAGCGGATCATAGTGGAATAGTTCAAGGCAATATGACACACACAAGACTATCTCATAAGGAACGGGGTTATACGGAGGTCTGATTAGGAGAGTTATTTGGAGCTCCACTTTAATGAATAACATGACGACAAGAAAGACTATGGATTCAAGGAGGCAATTTCATGGTACCACAGAGGTAGGTCTTCCGTGTGTGCATCGAATGTTACATTGAATGAAAGCTTTGGGCATCAGCATATAAGGGATGTGTACTACCAAGGGAGAAGTTTATATGCAAGTACTAATTAGTCCCATAGGGGAACTAGATCATACAGAGGTATGATCGGAGCGGTTGGAGAGTAGGATTGCTTCAGAGCTCACATTTGTTTAAGGGAGTCCAGTGAATCAGAGGACAAGGCCAAGTAAGCGAACATTACTACCAATGAAGCTAAGGAGAACAGAATAAGTGCAAGCCCTACAATATGATGGTGGAGGCCATGCATGGGAGTTGTAATTTATCTTTCTATCGACCAAGGAGAATTGCTCCGAGAACATAGAGGTGTTGAAATAGGTGGTCGAAAAAGGGCGAGGAAGCGATGACGAGTCCAGAGGGACTCAGCTACCTAAAACCAAGCATTAGTTAGGAGGAAGGTGGGCTTAAAGGAGTGCCATAATACCGCAGAGGTGGATCTATCGATTACAAAGAAGGGACGCAGATACGAAGCAATGGATAGTAGTGCCATGGGCATGACAACGCCATGGTATCGCAAAGGTGGGACTTCAATGAAGACATCGATCTCTTGCTCTCATAGAGGGAGAGCGCTTGGTCGTGAGATGGGCCGAGGAGGAGGAGAATACAGAGCAAAACTCTAAGTACTAAGATAAGGCTAAAGGGCAGAGGCTAGGGAACTTCGTAAGACTGATGTCAATGGGCTTCTCATCAAGATAGCCAAAAGTAAAGGACTTCGGGTCGATGCAAGAGTGCATGACCAAGGAACGAAGTAGGCAGTATGCGGTGTCATAGCTTTGCTACTCAAAGAAGTAAGCAACAAAAATGATGGAGAAGATGGTACAATCCCATAGGCAGCCAAAACTATTAGAGACTTACTCCTGGTTGGAGTGAAATCTTCCTGCATTCTAAAAGTTCGATGGCATTGAGAATGTGAACTATAGTAGCTGACTCAACGCAAGGAGTATTAACACTTCGAGTGCTTCGGAAGTGTGAGCTAAGAGTAGGCAAAGACTAGTAACGTACGAAGTACAAACCTCAAGAAGGCGGGTGAAGCTAAGTAACCTTTACCTTCTCGACTCTCAAGAGAAAGGGCAAAACCTAGTACCCCAGTTCTCTTAGTTATCCAATAGAAGAGCTCTGCACAAACTCAAAGACCCTTCGAAGGAACCTAATAGAAGATAATAATTATCAAGTCCTCACCAATAGTGATAAGTGCTACTGAGAGTAGATTGTCCACTTCATTTCCCAACTAAATACTAATCGAAAGTAGAAGTGATGCGAACCTACTTGGACAAGACAACTAAGTGGAAGAAGATTCGATGGGTAAATTTTATGGAGGAAGGACCTGAAAACATCAAAGTTGGAGAGGCGATACTTGTTAAAGCTCCAACAAGCATCCATCCAGTTCAAGCGACATGAGGCATTTGAAGACTGACGTATATCAAGGATGGTCTTTTTCTTTACCTGAAGAATCCATAGGAACTAGCACGGATCAACACAATTTAGTCGATCCCACAATAGAGTTAGAGTCATAGGCAAGTTGAAGCAGCATAGTGGATCAAAGTTCGATAACTCTACAACAGCAAATGGAGAGCAGCTAAGAACCAAGAGAGTGTATTGCAACAGGAGCAGAAGATTGAAAATTCAGCAAAGGCGAGAAGTTACAACATCAACAAAGACTTCAACGAGGACGTTGAAGGAATAAGTGTGGGAGAATGTCATGAACAAATAATAAATAGCTTGTTCGATATAATGCTTATGAATGTCCGTGTCTTTTGGGTTTGTTCTTGTGTTGCCAAGTATATAAAGGGTTGGCCGCCGAAGACTTAATAGCCCCATTTGAGTGAGTTTGGTGGCTATTTTAGGCTTATACATAAAAGTTATGTCATGTGACCACTTGTAATAGATTTTAGTCTATAGTGGACTAATTTTGTACCATTGTTATGTTACCGTTCTGAGCCTGTGAAGTCCATGGTCGTAATTTACATTGGCAAGAAAGTGTTTGCTAAAATGGTTGCTTATGGATCTCGCGTAAAGTATTTTCTCTATCTCGTCTTCTCTTTTGTAGGTCCTAAGGGATCGTATGAGGTTTTGGAGAGGTTAACCTTTGCGGATGGACACATAAGAGTATCGCATGACTTAAGCAAAATCATCTAAGTTCGTGACAGTTTGACAACTGTGTCGATGCTGATGTAGATGCAAAGCAACCCTCATCTCTCATCGTTGCTCTTCTCATCACAATAGTCACCCAAGACTCCTAGTGGCACCGTCATACACTACCATCAACTGGAACATTGAAATTATTTTTTACTTATTGTTTTCATATTTCCGTCGGTAAAACTAATTGCATTAGGACAAATAGACCTAGATATTTACCCTTATAGCATAAATTTGTGAGATCACAACTGTAATTAGGAATAAAAGTTGGATTTTCTTTTAGCATTTTTAATAACATCTTGAATTTTAGGATCATTCAACTATTCGCTCTTAATAAGTTCCAATGTTTTGCAAATAGAAATAAAAACAACCACTAGTTTAGCTTGTTCTAGAAGGTGAGAAAATGCATTTGCAACTAAATTCTCACTCCCCTTCTTATAAATGATCTCATAGTTAAAACCCAATAGCTTAGTGACACATTTTTACTGTTCTAATGAAGAAACTTTTTACTCAAGAAAATATTTCAGACTTTAGCGGTCGATGCATATTTGAAACCGTCAACCAATTAAGTAAAGTCTCTATTTAGTGACTGTATGAATAATGGTTAAAATCTTCTTATCATAAATAGATAAACTCAAATGAGATAGGGAAAGTGCCTTACTAGTATAAGCAATTAGATGGCCTTCTTGCATTAGTACAACTCCAATACCTACTCGAGAAGCATCAGATTCAATCATGAATAACTTGTTGAAATCTGGTAAAGCGAGAACTAATGACATAGTCATTACATACTTTAGAGAAATAAAAGCTCGAGCAGCTTCTTCTATTCACTTAAAGACATCTTTCTTCAAAAATGATATCAAAGTAGCATTGATTTTGCCATAGTTATTCACAAACATTCGATAATAACTAATGAGTTTCAAGAATCCTCTTAGAGCCTTAATCGATTTTAGAATTAGCCAACCTTTCATTGCTTGAATTTTGAAAGGGTCAACTACAACACACTCTTGGAAAATAACATGGCCAAGATATTCTACCTTAGACTATACAAAACTACATTTCAATTTTTGAACAAAAAGATAATCTGCTCACAAAGAAGGGTAAAGACAATCCGTAAATGTAATAAATAACTTTCTAAAAATAGACTATATATCACAATATCATCAAAGAAAATTAGAAGAAACCTATGAAGATGAATTCGAAAGATATCATTCATTAAACTCTAAATAGCAGATGGCGCATTAGTTAATCCAAAAGACATTACTAGAAATTCATAGTGGCCATCATGTATTTTAAAAGTGGTTTTCTAAATATAATCTTCATGCACATGAATTTGGTGATTGCTAGACCATAATTCCAATTTAGTAAAAATTTGTACACCTCCTAATTTGTCAAGTGACTCATCCACTATTGGAATAGGATACTTATCTTTCACTATAATATTATTTAGTGCTTGATAATCTACACACATGCACCAAGAGCTATCTTTCTTTCTTACTAGTAAGATTAAGAGGAATATGGACTAACACTAGCCCTTTTGACTCCTGTTTCAAGAATTTCCATAATGATTTATTCTCTCTATCTTTTGAAAATGTGGATATCGATAAAGGCGAACAATAGTTGGTGTACTCTCAAGCAATAAAGGAATTCGATGATCATGTGATCGAAGAGGTGGAAGTCCTTGTGGTTCTACAAATATATCCATAAATTCTTCAAGTAATGATTGGACACTTTCATCTTGTTTAGGTACTATAGCTTCCTCTTTAATGTTCCATAATTGTACCAAAAATCCAAGATGTACCTTCTGAAGAACTATCTCCATTTTATGGCTAGTAATAGTTGTGACCTTACAATCATGCTTTCCCTTTAGGATCACTTGATTTTTCATTGATAAAGGATATCATAATTAATTTAGAAAAATTTCAAGAGATATTACCTATAATTAATAACCACTCAATTCCAAGCAAAACCACATAGTCCTCTAGTAGGAAAAAAATCCATAAGTAATTTTTGGCCCTACATAATATTCTTTACTTTGGAATATTTACTATCATAAGTTAAAATTCACCCATCAGCAGTCTTTACCTTGAATTTATCACAATGTTCAATATGATAGGTTAATCATATAGTAATATTACTATTCATAAAATTGTTGATGCTACCAATATCAATTAAAACAGTAATAGGCTTACATTTCAAAAGCCTTTCAACTTTCATAGTTTAAGAAATATAATAGCTAATTAATAATGCATGAATAGTATGTATGATAGGTTCAATAGTATGCTTCGTTTCAAAATATCGATTCCTTAGTAGATGATCTTACTGGGAGGAACTCTTTTGATTATAAACTTAAATAATCTTGTCCAACTTGATTTACTAAATTGACTTTTATAATGATGTCATGGGACTTCAATTGTGTGATTATGAAATTGCTCTATTAAGGTACAACCATGCAAATGTTATATCATATAAGTTAGTAAAGCCCAAGAATATCCTTTAAGTTTATAATAGGGTGACTTAGATGTGGGTACGGTAAGTTAACTTATTATTAACGGATGGGCCAACGATGTGTTCAAAAGTTGCAAATGTCACCTAATGAAACAGACACCCAACTCAAACATAGATGCCAATAACAAATAGTGGCATCCTTATTCATCATGGTGCACACAGAGATAGATAGTAAACACCCTCCACAAGAGATGGCTAAGACAGCATCACGTAGACTTCAAATGCAGTGAGATACTTGATATTTGCATGTTCGAAGAAGCCCTTAATCTCGTCATATTCTACACTGACTTCGAAAAAGTAATAAAGGATCCAGGCTCCATGTAGAAAATACCAAATTGGTAATCCATGTAATGTATGATTAACGCTTGTATCATAAAATATTCTTATCCTTAGTATAGGAGTGATTACAAATGTCCAACCAATAACCAACAGAATAGTATGATGAGTACATCGAATGATTAGGGAAAGGCATGAAATGAAATGAAAGTAAAAGTCGTAACAAAAATAAGTGGTACTGAGATCATTTGCCCTAACAAAAATAAGTGGTACTGAGATCATTTGCCCTATATGTGCAATTGGAATTCAGACATATCTTTTCCCAGAGTAGAACACAAACCTAAAAGAATTGAAATGATCCATTCAGAAATAAGAAAATTACATTGTGATTTGAATGTCCAAGAACCAATACATCAATGAGAGAGATTTGTTCAATTTCAATAAGTTCAGTGAATTCTTTTTTTATAGGTAAGGAAGCCAAAACTCATATCATGTCTTTTAAAAAATGGAAGCTTTATTAGAAAAGCAAAAACCTATTAAAAAAAAAGAACTGGAATCGACACATTGATTCTTTTTTTACAATTTTTTTGAACTGTATGCATCTAAAGGTTCACGTACAGTTCCTAGAGGAACCAATTTTGTGTCCTAATCAACGATGTCATGAAGAAAGATTATTTTCTTTAGGTCAAGAGGTTAATTGCAAGATCTCAAATCAAACTGTTGGTCTCATGGTATATCAGATAATACTAAGGATTTTTTTTGTTTATAAACTATCCCGGCAGATGGGTAGTATCCGGAATAGCTATTTATGATACTATGCAATTTGTGCCACCCGATGTGCATACAATATGCATGGGGTTAGCTCTATGGGATCTTTCATTCTGATCAGAGGAGAAATTACCAAACGTCTAACTTTCCATCACGCTTAGCACCAATGAGTTTTTATTTAAAAATAAAGAAAGACTGCCTTCACTATATTGAATATGAATAATAAATAATAATAACATGGCACTTCGAGTTCTATATGAACAAACCATTATTGTTTTTTCATAACATGAGATTTTGTATTGAGATAGTAGTGTCAAACAAAGGTTATTTCCAATTTCTTGATTTTATGTGTCGAGGGCACATTTCAGTGTCATAAACCATTTTTCTTCCACACCAGAAGTTTCTTTCTGATATTTATGTTATGAAAGAGTATGAAAATGAAAAAAAAAGATCAGTTTTCCTTATTTGTGTTGGGAAATCCATCAGAGGAGCGACATCACATGCGCAGCGGAAGAATAAAAAATAAAACCCTAGATTTTTCGTAGAAAGTTTCCATCATTGTGCGAAGATCGATGCATAAAAATTAAATCCGCAAAACTGCACGTGTAAAAGAAGATACCTAGGGAGATCGTATATCCTTAAATTCCTGTAGATCTGTAGAAGAGGATGAAGGAGGTCAAGTGTCCTCCTCTCTAGTAGTATCCACATGGCAGGGATTGCAACGATGCACCTCTCTCTCTAGAGAGAGGAGTACAGGAGGTGGCTACCAAAAGAAACCCTCAACCTATAGAGCTTTGGTTCCCTCCTATTTATAGAGGCCCCCTGAAAATCCTAATGGATCTTTTGCCCTATTGGATATTAGATCTCCATCCAATTACCCAAGCCTCTTGGATTAGTGGGTCTCTACCCAATAATCTCTTATTAGCAATTATTGGATCTCATCTCAGGATCCAATAATTCAGGGGCTTAATGGATATCCAATAAGACAAGGGGTTCAACGGATATCTCATATCCGAACCTCTACTCATCATAACACCTACCATATGTGTGTGACCCTCTAGGCCCAATATCGAGCTGGCCGTGAGTCATACTTGTCAGAACTCCTTCTGACTTAGTGAATTATTATCTCTATAATAATTCACCCAACTCATCGACTGCGGACGTACCAGGCCACTATGCCGCGGCCCCCAAACGATACAAGGGAATCCAATCCTTTGGACCTATCTGTCCTCAGTTACCATGTATCTATAGTCCCTCATCCATCCAATATCCTAGAGACCCTATACCGGGCATGGCGCTGTCAGGCCCATACGGTCTCTCCTCGAGTCTTGCTCTTGTCGGATTCTCCCGGAGAACCCTTTCTCTCTCAATCCGAATAACCTTGGCCAAGGATTTGTTCGAGCAAGAACACATGGGATATTCCTCTCATGATACCGAGAGTGGATGGTCCTCTATTGATACTCAATAGCCATCGTAAGGTTGGCTGTCACTCCCAATGACTGGTTGTACTAGATTTGGAACTTTCTAAACTTATAAGTTTGGTATCAAAGAGTGGAGTACTCATACAGGACATCCTTGGTATCTCATATCTAAGGACCAGATATACTACTAGGACTACGGAATCGCTGTCTAAGATGAGGTATCAATAACCATCCAACATTCCATAGGCAGATAAATCAGTGAACTCATTCCTCAATGAGTACCTACACTGTACCCTTAGTGTCCCCACACGAGTAGCTATGAGACCAGCTACCTCCATCATATGGATGGGTATACAGCACACTAGTCTATCCGGTTATCTCGATGTCCTTCTCGAGTAACCTATGACCAGGATAATTTAGGGTGTGTATTTAAAGGTGAATCAGTCTCATTATCATGATCTCATCACGATCCGATTCCCGTTTCACAGATCCAAGGACATCACAATATATACAACACGCAAGAGAAAGTGATAAAATGCCTATTAATAAGCAAAGAGAAAAAATACATATCAAGTCACAAGTGCCATCACTTATGTGATTAGCTTGCAGGGCATATATGACTAGCAATCTTCCACTCGACCTAAAGCCAATCACCAACATGTCTGATCCCCATCAGACCTCTGTGACGCTCAAAGATAATCTAAGTCAATGGCTTTATCTGTAGATCTACAATGTTATCTTCGGATGGAACTCTTTCCATTACTACATCTCTTCGGGCCACGATCTCTCTAATAAGTTGGAACCTCCTCAGAACACTTCTGATGAGACCTGGGTTCCCTTATTTGAGTAATCATCCCATATTTGTCACAATATAAAGGAATCAACTCCTCGCTGCTCGGGATAACTCCTAGATCTGTGGTGAACTTTTTTATTCAGACTCCCTCCTTTGTTGCCTCTACCGCAGCAATGTATTTCGCCTCTGTGGTCGAGTTAACAGTAGTGTCTTGCTTGGAACTCTTCCAGCATACTTCTCCTCTATTCAGGGTGAACACATACCCTGAATTAGACTTGCTATCATCGACAACAGACTGAAAGCTTGAGTCCGTGTAGCCCTCAACCTTAAGGCTACTATCTCCATATACTAATAAAAGATCCTTAGTCCTTCTCAAGTACTTAAGGATATTTTTACTGCTTTCTAATACTCCAAGCCTGGATCTGCCCGATATCTGCTCGTGACACTCAAAACATATGCTATATCAGGCCTGGTACATAGCATAGCATACATGATAAATCCTATCGCTGATGCATATGGTATCATATCCATGTGTGCCCTTTCTTCAGGAGTCTTTTGGGACATTCTCCTAGAAAGTGATATTCCATCTCTCATTGGTATGAAACATCTCTTGGAATTTTTCGTGCCAAACCTTTTGATAATGGTGTCTATGTACTTAGACTAGGACAAGCCAAGCATCCTCTTAGATCTATCTCTATAGATCTGTATTTCCAATATGCAGGATGCTTCCCCTAAGTCCTTCATGGAGAAGTGCCTAGATAACCAAGTCTTTACTGTGGAGAGCATTCCTACATCATTCCTAATGATCAGGATGTCATCCACATATAATACCAAAAAGGTGATAGTGCTCCCACTTAATTTCCTGTACACACAAGTTTCATCTTCGTTCTTAACGAAGTCATAAGATTTGATCGCCTCATCAAATCTTATGTTCTAACTTCGGAAAGCTTACTTCAATCCATAAATAGACCTAAGCAATGTGCACACCTTATCTGGGTTATCTCTGGACATGAATCCCTCATGCTGTATCATATACACCTCCTCCTCGAGGTTACCATTAAGAAATGTAGTTTTGACGTCCATCTGTCAGATCTCATAATCATAGTATGCTGCAATAGCCAATAGAATTCGAATGGATTTTAGCATGGTTATAGGTAAGAAAGTTTCATCATAGTCAACACATTGCCTTTGACGATACCCCTTAGCCACTATCCTTGCTTTATAGGTCTCTACCTTTCCATCTACTCCAATCTTCTTTTTGAAGATCCACTTGCAACCAATGGGTACAATACCCTCAGGTGCATCAACTAGGTTCTAAACCTTATTGCAGTACATGGAATCCATTTTTGATTTCATGGCTTCTTACCATTTCCCAGAGTCTATGCTCATAATAGCCTCCTCATAGGTCTAAGGATCAATATCCTCAACATCCTCTCTTCTGATATATCCTACATATCTCTCAGGAGGATGGGATACTCTATTGGACCTGCGTAAAGTTGGAACTTGTGTGTTAGGTATCTGAACAGATTCTGGAATGGTGCTTGAGCTAGGTTCTCCAACCTCGCTTAACTCTATCATGCTCCCACTGTCTCCACCAAGAATGTGTTCCTTCTCAAGGAACACTGTTCTCTTAGCTACAAAGACCTTTTGGTCCTCAGGGTGATAGAAATAATACCCATAAGTTTCCTTGGGGTATCCCACAAACTTGCACCGTTCCATTCTGTATTCCAACTTGTTAGGGTTGTGTCTCTTAACGTGGGTAGGGTAGCCCCAAATCTTAACAATCTTAAGATCAGACATCTTCTCATTCCATATCTCATATGGAGTAGACATCACTGACTTAGTTGGAATTCTATTCAGAAGGTAAGCTGCGGTTTCTAGGGTATATCCCCAGAATGAGATGGGTAGGTCAGCGAAACACATCATGGAATGCACCATGTCTAACAGTGTGCGATTTCTCCTTTCTGATACACCATTAAGCTGTAGTGTATAAGGAGGTGTCCATTAGGATAAGATCTCATAGTCTTTGAGGGATTGGGTGAACTCTGTACTCAAGTACTCACCTCCTCGATCTGATCGAAGGGTTTTAATACTCTTTCCTGTTTGGTTCTCTACTTCATTTTTATATTCTCTGAATTTCTCAAAAGCTTCAGACTTATACTTCATCAAGTACACATGTCCGTATCTTGAGAAATCATCAGTGAAAGTAATGAAGTAGGAGTAACCACCTATGGCATGAGTCAACATGGGACTGCATACATCACTATGTATGAGTTCTAGTAACTCAGTGGCTCTTTCTCCAGTTCCACTAAATGGAGAGTTGGTCATCTTTCCCCGAAGGCAAGGTTCACATGTCGCATATGACTCATAGTCAAATGAATCTAGATATCCATCTTTTAGTCACTTTTGAATCATTCCCTCATGGATGTGACCTAGCCTACAATGCCAAAGATATGCATTATTCACCTCTTCTCGTTTTCTCTTAGACTCACTTACACTCATGATATGTGGAGCTGTATCTAGTATAAATAAACCGTTATGCAATGTTCCTCTCATGATGACCTGATCATCTAATATTATTAAACAACCATTGTTCTCAAAAACTAATTTATATCCAATAACTGTCAAACATGAAATTGAAATAATGTTTTTGATAATAGAAGGAACATAATAACATGCATCTAATGCAATAATAGCTCCACCAGGCAGATGTAAGGTAACCTTGCCAACAACCACTATAGCAACTTTTGCTCCATTGCCCATCTTAAGGTCCATCTCGCCTTTGTTCAATCTCCTAAGTCCTGCCAGAACCTGCAACGAATTACAAATATGATAAGCACTCCAGGTATCCAATACCCATATGTTATCATAAGATTCTAACAAATGGGACTGATCATGATTACACCTGAAGCTTCTATAAGCTTCTATTTCACCCTCTCTGCAAGGTACTCTTTGCAGTTCCTCTTCCAGTGCTCATCTTTGCCGTAGTGGATTTATTGGGTCTTTCTTAGCAACCTTTGCCTTATCCATTTTGCCCTTGCCCTTGCCCTTCTTAAGGTCTTCTCAGCCTTCCCCTTTTTTCTGATCTCACCAGTGTAGAGAACTGGCTTCTCTTTCTTGATGGTGCTCTCTGCTTCTCTCAACATATTGAGGAGCTCTAGGAGGGTCACCTCAAGTTTGTTCATAGTAAAATTCATTATGAAGCGAAAAGGAATGCAGTAGGGATGAAGCACAAGATCCACACACAGGTTATCCTCTAGGACCATTCCTAGACCTGTGAGTTTCTCGATCCACTCAATCATCTTAAGGACATGGTTCTAAACTAGTGTCCCCTCAGTCATCCTAGCACAGAAAAGACTCTTTGATATCTTATATTGCTGAGTTCATCCCTGTTCCTCAAACAGTTTATGAAGATGCAGGAGTATAGAATTAGCATCCATATTTTCATGCTGTCTCTGTAACTTAGTAGTCATAGAGGCCAACATATAACAGTGAGCAAGAGTGGAATCATCTAAGTACTTCACATAATGAGCGATCTCATCCTCGCTTGCCCCTTCGTCAAGCGTAGGGATCACTATATCAAGGACATACATAATTTTCTCTGCCGTGAGAACGATTCTCAGATTGCGAAGCCAATCCGTATAATTTGGACCAATCAGGCGGTTGGCATCAAGTATGCCACGTAAAGGATTTAAAAGCGATATTTTTCTGAAATAAAAGATGTAGCAGAAATAAATAACATGCAAACTTTTCAGAAATTTAAACAATTAAGATAAGGATTTCTATCTTAATGTATTCCCACTAATTTTTCATGAGACACACAACACCCTTCGGTATGTGAATTAGAGACCCCCGGTGGATCTCTAGTGGAGATCGGGATCCAATCGGCGTCTTAACGTAATCTCGAGGGACTCAACCAATCACGTTAAGCCCGTAAAGGTAGGCAACTCTTGCCAATCACAACTCCTTGTGATTCCCATCCTGTTCAGCCTCCGAACCACCATGGCCTCGAGGGATTCGACCAACCATGATGTTCGGTTAAGTCATCACCATCGTTACCAGATAAGTCTGATTCGGTGATATACTCTCAAGAGACTCGACCAAGCATACCATGTCCTCAGGTCACTAATGACATCTCTATGTTGTAGATAAGATAGCGAGATGCGATATAGGTGAGTTTCGAGGGACTCGACCAACTCAACCTACACCGGGAATCAGTTCCTAGCTATAACGATGGAAGGCCACGTGGGTCAATCTTATTGCCTCACATTTACCGACTTAATATTATTAATGGAGAGGATTTTTTATTTGGTCTCGTAACATAATGTGTCACACACATACGTATTTAATATATATATCAACATCGTATGTAAATATATATATATATATATATATATATATATATGTATATATATATATATATATATATATATATCTAGTAGGTGTATAACTAATCACACATCACATGAGCAATCACACCAGATGATCATGGACCACATCCTAATATGATCAGGCCCGAGCCAATGGACCCAATCACTCACATCAAGATCTATGTGTGCTTCGGCGCATCTCCATGGCCTGTGATCGTCCATCTCACTTCGTCGGATCCGTTGGCATCTCAACGCATCTCCATGTGTCGGATCGTCCGTCTCGACCTCGTGGGTCCCGCTACCGCTGCACCTCCTCATGTAATTACAACATAATTACAAGCATGCAAACCCGATAATAAACGAGAAAAATAGAGGCTCGCAGGCCCCAATAATAATAATCACATGTACACACATCACATCACAGGTCCATGATCATCTGTCCACATCATACATCACATATATATGTTATTTTATAGGACTACTAGATTAAAAATAATAGTTAATTAAACTATTTAATTAACATATATATTTTTCTGAAATCAGGGACATAGAGGGAATTATCTAAATTCCCAAGGGCATTCTGGTCATTCAACCATAAGGGATAAAATTATAATTTTAAAAATTCCTAGGGGTATTTTAGTCATTTTTTCAAAAGGGACAGAAATTGGAATTTCTGAAATTTCGAGGGGCAAAACTATCTTTTGCCCCAAACCCTAATACCTTTCCCTTTTGCAAAGTTACGGCCATTGCCACCCTGTCGGCGACGGCCACTACGACCGGGCGCGTCGCCCTTGCTTGCGGGCGTAGCGCCCGTAGGCGATCTGTCCACGGGCAGCGCTGCACCTTGCGGGTGTGCCCACATCTGCGGGCAGATCGCCCGCAGGCGGCGTTGCCCCTTGTGGGCAAGCCGTGGGCGGCGCTGCCCCTTACGGGCTAGCCGCGGGCGGGCGGCGTTGCCCCTTGTGGGTGTAGTGCCTGCCGATGCCCTTGCCCATGCGGGCACTTCTGCCCGTGGTTGCAGCACCTGCAGGCGGCGCCGACTCCTGCGGGCAGCAAGTGCTGCCTGCTGGCGGCCCGTAGCCCGTCGGCCGATTGCCGCCTACACGTAGGCCGCCGGCCACTGACTGCTACCTATGTAGGTAGCAAGGCTGCAAGCAGCCTTGCGGTTGCTACACGAGTGGGTAGCAACAGTTGCTGCCCTTTCTTGCCCTTCGCGCCAACGATTTTTGCGTCAAAAGCAGATTTAAAACATAACATACGTAGTTTAAGATCCGATCTTCGCACGAACAATCTGGCTCTGATACCACTGTTGGGAAATCCTTCAATGGAGCGACATCACATGTGCAGCAGAAGAATAAAAAACAAAACTCTAGGTTTCCGTCGTCGTGCGAAGATCGATGCATCAAAAACAAATCCGTAAAACTGCACGTGTAAAAGAAGATACCTAGGGAGATCGTATATCCTTAAATTCCTGTAGATCTGTAGGAGAGGATGAAGGAGGTCAAGTGTCCTCCTCTCTAGTAGTATCCACATGGCAGGGATTGCAACGATGCACCTCTCTCTCTAGAGAGAGGAGTACAGGAGGTGGCTACCAAAAGAAACCCTCAACCTATAGAGCTTTGGTTCCCTCCTATTTATAGAGGCCCCCTGAAAATCCTAATGGATCTTTTGCCCTATTGGATATTAGATCTCCATCCAATTACCCAAGCCTCTTGGATTAGTGGGTCTCTACCCAATAATCTCTTATTAGAAATTATTGGATCTCATCTCAGGATCTAATAATTCAAGGGCTTAATGGATATCCAATAAGATAGGGGGTTCAGCGGATATCTCATATCCGAACCTCTACTCGTCGCAACACCTACCATATGTGCATGACCCTCTAGGCCCAATATCAAGCTGACCGTGAGTCATACTTGTCAGAACTCCTTCTAACTTAGTGAATTATTATCTCTATAATAATTCACCCAACTCATCGACTGCGGATGTACCAAGCTACTACGTCGTGGCCCTCAGACGATATAGGGGAATCTAATCCTTTGGACCTATCTGTCCTCAATTACCATGTATCTATAGTCCCTTATCCATCCAATATCCCAGAGACCCTATACCAAGCATGGTGCTGTCAGGCCTATACGGTCTCTCCTCGAGACTTGCTCTTGTCGGATTCTCCCGGAGAACCCTTTCTCTCTTAATCCGAATAACCTTGGCCAAGGATTTGTTCGAGCAAGAACACATGAGATATTCCTCTCATGATACCAAGAGTGGAAGGTCCTCTATTGATACTCAATAGCCCTCGTAAGGTTAGCTACCACTCCCAATGACTGGCTGTACTAGATCTGGAACTTTCCAAACCTATAAGTTTGGTATCAAAGAGTGGAGTACTCATACAAGACATCCTTGGTGTCTCAAGTCTAAGGACCAGATACACTACTGGGACTACGAAATCGCTGTCTGAGATGAGGTATCAATAACCATCCAGCATTCCGTAGGCGGATCAATTAGTGAACTCATTCCCCAATGAGTACATACACTGTACCCTTAGTGTCCCCACACGAGTAGCTATGAGACCAGCTACCTCCATCATATGGACGGGTATACAGCACACCAGTTTATCCGGTTATCTCGATGTCCTTCTCGAGTAACCTATGACCAGGATAATTTAGGGTGTATATTTAAAGGTGAATCGGTTTCATTATCATGATCTCATCACGATCCGATTCCCGTTGCACAGATCCAAGGACATCATAATATATGTAACACGCAAGATAAAGTGATAAAATGCCTATTAATAAGCAAAGAGAAAAAAATGCATATCAAGTCACAAGTGTCATCACTTATGTGATTAGCTTACAGGACACATATGACTAGCAATTTGATCGTATCAAAAAGACACTTGGGATTGCTAAATCACAAACGAGATAAATATATAAAGCACTATCATAGTATTTTTGACTCCTATGAAAGGAAGGTTGGTAAATGAATCATTCAACGATCTAAATCAGATAGATTTTCTTTCTTTCTTCGATATAATGGAAGAGAAGAAAAAAAAGTCAATTCCATTTCAGAGCCATATGCAACTCGCAGAAGATGTCTGTACGATTGTTCAATTTCATCTTGTTATTGTGCAATGGGAATCGGATTCATCAACCTGCTAGTTCTTTTTATGAATCATGAACATGGGAATTTGTCCTAGAAGTGGAACAACTATTGAAAATTCGTGAAACCCTTACAAAGGTTTATGTACAAAGAACGATCAAGCCTTTATGGGTTGTATCCGAAGACATGGAAAAGGATATTTTTATGTCAGCAAAAGAAGCCCAAGCTCATGACATTATTGATCTCGTAACGGTCAAAAATGAAAATACAGGGGATTTCGTGCAAAACAATTTCAAACCATAATTCAAATTTTTTGTGATTTGGTATTATGTATATATATGTATAAATATATATATATACACATATATGTATATATATGTGTATATATATATACCCCTCTCTAATGGTCATCCATAGAAGAATTTATTAATCATAAAATGCTTATTATGAACTTGAACAATCATGTCTAACATTATTTATCAAATTTACTTTCATGATGATGTCATCAAGACTTCAATTGAGTATTTACGATATTGCTCCATTTCGATGTGACTATACAGATGTTATACCATATAAGTCAGTGAAGCACAAAAATTTCCTTCTTGTTTTTAATTGGTACGTTGAGTTAGACTTCATATTATCGGAATGGCCCATGATGTGTTCAAAAGTCACAATTGTTACCAAAGAGACACTTCATATTATTAGTAGGGACACATGCACAGACTTTATTTCACACAACTCAAACAAACACACAACTTAAACATATGCCAATAACAAATATTTGCATCCTTATGCATCATGGCACACATAGAGATAGATAGTAAACACCGTCTACAAGCGTTGGCTAAGCTAGCATCAAGTAAACACCAAAAGCAATGAAATATTCAATAGTTGCATGACCAAAGAAGCTCTTGGTCTCATCATAATCTATAGTGAGAGTGAAAATCTTAATATTTAATTTTAATATTAAAGAGATGCAGGTTAATAATCTTTTATCATTTTTGAAAATTATTATTGCTTATATCACTAAAACAATTGAGAAGGGTAAACTATTAAATAACATTGATGAACTCGTTGATGTCTTTGCTAATAATCTTATAGGATAACTATAATTGATAATTTTGAGAATATCTCAAAAGAAAAAAGAGACATTCTATTTTTTATTATTATTTGGTAGATTTTTAAGAATCATATTATGACATAAGAATCAAAAGAAAATTTCATTATTTTTATAATTTATGAAAAATAGTGATTTTAAAAAAATGATATGATGTAATAAAAAGAGTTAAAATCAATAGGCAAGAATGGTGTTTGAGATCCTATTGAATTACCCAACAACTACAAAAGAATATATTGTATAAACATGATTCAAAAAGTAATATCGAATGAGATAAAAGTCAGACTTTGAGTTATATTAACATAATATTACTAGCTCATTATGATTTTGAGTTACATCATTTGAATATAAAAATAAGTCTTTTGAATGAGGATCATGGTCCTGCATAACATGCTTTACTTTAACATTTACTATCACAAGTTAAATTCTCCCATCAATAATCTTTACCTCGAATTTATCACAATGTTCAATGCGATAGGTCAATTATGCAGCAACCTTGTTATTCATAAAATTATTGGTGCTATCAATATCAATCAAAACGATAACAGACTGATGTTTCTAAAGTCCTTCTCCTTTTATAGTTTAAGGATTAGAATAGCTAGTTAATGCATGAATAGTATGCATGACAAGTTCAATAGTATGTTTCTTTTAAAAATATTGATTCCTTAATAGATGATATTACTGGGCGGGACTCTTCTGATTATAAACTTAAATAATCTTGTCGAACTTGATTTACTAAATTGAATTTTATGATGATGTCATCAGGACTTCAATTGTGTGAATATGAAATTGTTCTATTAAGGTACGATCATGCAGTAGTTATATCATATAAGTTAGTAAAACCCAAGAATATCCTTCAAGTTTATAATAGGGTGACTTAGATGTGGGTACAATAAGTTAAACTTATTATTACCGAATTGTCACGAACGGTCGTCGCACACTCGCAGCAACTTCGCTCAACGTTCCGTTCGTCGCTTGCCCATGCTTGTACATATCTTTGGCAGCCTGTTTTGCCATGTTTTGGTGTGTTTTTCCTTGTAAAACAGCGAAAAAAAGAGCTGCGGCAGCAGCGAACGATCGCTCATTGCATCGCCGAAATCCAAAAAACTCTGTTTTTAGCTGTGCCGCTGGCTGATTTCTCGCAGCGCGCCATGAAATTTTTTTGTCACCATCTCAAGACTGGAACCACCCGGGTGGCACATGGTGGATGGGGCTTCAGTATAGTGTCGGGCGTTGAACACTTTCACAAGTTTGCACGTCAACTTGACGGAAACTTGCCTCGCGCCCGGCACTTGGGGAGTAGTTGTTTGCGGACTTGCAGCTGCTCATTCACCCCTCTAAAGTCCTTGTTTTCCTCCTCTCTTTCTCTGCTTTCTTGCACTCCAAGTGCTCACTCAATTGCTTGTAAAGCTTCCCTCTTCGCGAGACGTCGGGACTTGTCCGTCGCTCGTTCCAACAACTAATCAACTTCTCTTTTTACAGTCCTACGGGACACTGACGAGGTTGCAGCTCGGTGACCTTTTCATGGACGCGTATGTCGCAAGGGTGCCTCACCACTTAGGCAATTCTTGCTAAGTGCGTGATATTGTGGTATCAGAGCAGGCAAGCAATTTGAGCAAGCAGCGAAGAAACTTCGCAATCTCACCATGGCGAAACAACGTGGTGAATCAAGCAAGATGGGGCAAGCCGGAATGTTGCCCCAAGCAGCGCATGAGAGGGCTGCATGTGCAAACTCGCTCGCTCGCTGCAGGAGCCGTTCGTGAGGAACGGGGCAGTGAGCATGAGGAGCGAGAAGTGGGCTACTCTCCACGAGCGGAGGAGGCGCAATCTGGAGCGCCAACCGGAAGAAAGACCCATAGAGAGAGGGTCACAGCGGTGGAAACCCGCTTGGATGTTCTTGAAGCGAGCTTGGATGAACTCTACCAAGGCCAAAGTAGGCTTCTTGGCGTAGAGAGCTCGCAAGAAGAAGCTGAATCCCGGATCGACAAGGTTGAAGCCTTAGTCGACCGACTGACGGATGACACAAAGGACTCCGTGCAACATTTGCAAGAAATGGTGACGGAACTCACTTCCAAAGTGGCAATGCTCACAAGGGCGTTGAATGCGGGGGGAAGCAACACCCGCATTGCGCCAACACAAAGCTTCAGGCGCCGACCCACATTGTTATGGGGGTGCTAGAGATGCAAAGGAGCTCGAGAACTTTCTGTTTAATATGGAACAGTACTTTCGAGCTACAAGGCGGACTCGAGGACACCAAAGTTTCGATAGCGACTATGTATCCGAGCGGTGATGCAAAACTTTGGTGGAGAACCCGTTGGGAAGAGATTCGGCAAGGTCGGTGCCGAGTGGACACATGGGACGACTTGAAGCGTGAGTTGAGAACTCAATTCCTACCCGAGAACACTGAGTTCATCGCAAGGAGGAAGTTGAGACAACTCCACCAAACGACTTCCATTCGGGACTATGTGAAGCAATTTTCTGCACTAATGTTGGACATTCAAGATATGTCTGAAAAAGATAAGCTATTCAGCTTTCTTGATGGCCTGAAGCCATGGGCTCAACAGGAACTTCATCGACGGAATGTCACTGATTTGGTCGGAGCAATTGCAGCCGCAGAAAGGCTTACCGACTTTGCTTCTTCAGAGGACCCGAGGAAGAAGAAGCAGTCCACAGGAAATCAACAACCAAGGCACCCTCCTGGGAAGGAATCTAGGGGTGACCAAAGGAAGAAGAGTTTCCATAAGGGGCCAAACTCAAACGGCAGGACCTCAAAACCTAGGACATGTTTCTTGTGCGGAGGACCACACAGTGTATGGGATTGCCCGCAAAAACAGGCACTCAATGCCTTGTCGGCTTCCATCAAACCCCCTAAGCCAGACAAGGGTAAGGCAGTTGCCCTCAGTTCGAGTAGCTCCGAGTCGGGCAGCGACAATGAGAAGTCGCAAGGACCCCGAATGGGGCGTCGCTTGTTGAATGCATTGCGGGGTCAAGTGGGGGAGAACCAAGCCGAAGCAACAAAAAGCAGGAAGCAGTGAGCTGATGTACGTAAACATCAGACTCAATGGCCAAACCACCCGAGCAATGGTGGACACGGGTGCTACTCACAACTTCATCGCCGACCGAGAAGCAAAGCGGCTTGGGTTAATCTTAGAGAAGAACCCAAGTCGGATGAAGGCGGTTAACTCGGAGGCTAAAGCGAATCTCTGGGCTAGCTAAGGGAGTCTCCATCAAGATCGGATCGTGGAGCGGGCGCACAAACATGATGGCGGTGCCCTTGGATGACTTTCAAGTGATTCTTGGAATGGAGTTCATGCATGCCGCAAAGTTGGTGCCGATGCCGTTCCTAGACTCCATATGTCTAATGGGAGGTGACAACCCCTGTATGGTTTCTGTCACTCGAAGAGGAACCCAGGATCCCCAACAGCTATCAGCGTTGCAACTGAAGAAGGGTGTACGCAAAGGAGAGTTAACCTTTGTGGCTGCGATGAAGCTAGAAGCACTCGATGGGGAGGCCCGTAAAGAACTCTTTGCTGCGGTGGCAAATGTCCGAAGGAGTTCGAAGATGTTATGCCACCTGAGTTGCGAAAATTGCCACCACGTGAGGCGTGGATCATCTTATTGAGTGGAGCCAGGAGTGAAGCCTCGGCGAGACCACCATACCGCATGCCCCTCCCGAGTTGGCGAGCTCGAAAGCGATTAGATGAAGCGCTAAGCGGTGGTCTCATCCGCAGTTCCAAAGCACCATTCGAGCTTGAGTTCTCTTCGAGAAGAAACAAGATGGGAGTCTCCGACTATGCGTCGATTATCGAGCCCTTAACAAGGTGATTTGTGAAGAACAAGTATCCCATCCTCTCATTGTGGACTTGTTCGACCAATTGGGCAAAGCAAAGTATTTTCAAAACTTGACCTTCGGTCGGGGTATTGGCAGGTGCGTATTGCTGAAGGTGATGAAGCGAAGACTACCTGTGTGACCAGGTATGGAGCGTTTGAGTTCCTGGTGATGCCTTTCGGTTTAACCAACGCTCCAGCCACATTCTGCACTCTTATGAACCAGCTATTCAAGGAGTATCTGGATAAGTTTGTGGTTGTCTACTTGGACGATATCGTCGTCTATAGCCGAACACTTGAGGAGCATATTGAACACCTCCGAACAATCTTCAAAGTTCTCAGGGAGAATTCATTGTTCGTAAAAAGAGAGAAGTGCTACTTTGCTCAGAAAGAGATCTTATTCTTGGGGCATCGGATCGGCGACGGTTCCATTCAGATGGATAAAGCAAAGGTGCAAGCAGTTGTGGACTGGCAAACTCCAAAGAAGGTGCCCGAACTGAGATCCTTCCTTGGGTTTGTGAACTACTATCGACGCTTCATACTGGGGTATTCGAAGCGCGCAACTCCACTAACAGAGTTGCTGAAGAAAGAGCAGCCTTGGAGATGGTCCAACAAATGTGAAGCGGCATTCCAAGACCTAAAGGCTGCCGTTCTGGAAGAACCAGTGCTCAAATTGCCAGACTATAGGAAGCCCTTCGAAGTCCACACAGATGCTTCAGACTTCGCTATCGGGGGAGTACTTATGCAGGAGGGCCATCCGGTGGCCTATGAAAGCCGTAAGCTCAATGAGACCGAAAGCGGCGGTATCTGTGCACGAAGGAGATGACAGCGGTGATCCACGCGCTACGAGTGTGGTGACACTACCTTCTCGGATCGCGATTTGTACTGAGGACGGACAACATCGCTTTGAGTTACTTTCAGACTCAAAAGAAACTCTCCCCAAAGCAGGCACGATGGCAGGACTTCCTGGCGGAATTTGACATGGCAATGGAGTACAAGCCCGGAAGAGCAAATGTCGTAGCTGATGCCTTGAGTCGAAAAGTGGAGGCCGTGAATGCTATGCAACTAGAGGGCAGAGGCCAAACAAGTCAGTTGCAATCCAACTTCCTTTCCGAATCAAGGATGGACTGTGCAGTGATCCCCAAGCAGTAACCTTGATGCAATTGATCCAAGAAGGCAAGGCACGACGATTTTGGGTCCAGGAGGGACTCGTCTACACCAAAGGGAATAGAGTTTATGTCCCTCGGGTGGATAATCTGAGGCGTGAACTTTTGAAGGAGTGTCATGATTCCCTTTGGGCAGGACATCCGGGTATTCATTGAACATTGGCTCTCATGGAGAGGGCCTTCTATTGGCCAAAAATGGGGATGGATGTGGAGGAATATGTTCGGACGTGCCTGACTTGTCAACAAGACAAAGTGGAGCAACGGAAGCCGGTGGGACTTTTAGAGCCGTTGCCTGTACCAGAAAGGCCATGGGAGAGCATTTCTCTAGACTTCATATCTAGCTTGCCGACAATAGGGGGACTCGGATCGATACTTGTGGTAGTCGACCGATTTTCGAAGTATGCAACCTTCATTGCCGCACCCCTACACTGTTCAGCAGAGGAAGCGGCGAAGCTAATGATGAAGAATGTGGTGAAGTATTGGGGAGTCCCACACAATATTATAAGTGATCGAGATGCTCGGTTTCTGGGACGATTCTGGACCGAGTTGTTCAAATTGTTGGGATCGAAGCTATACTTCTCCACAAGCCTCCACCCCCAGACGGATGGCCAAACTGAAAGAATAAACTCGCTCCTAGAGCAATATCTTCGGCACTACGTGAGTGCCAATCAACGAGATTGGGTGAAGTTGTTGGACATAGCCCAATTCTCCTACAACTGCGGCAATGAGCTCTGCATCCAACAAGAGCCCCTTTGAGATCATCACTGGACAATAGCCATCGACTCCTCACACTTTGGCTATTGGATATACAGGGAGTAGTCCGTCCGCGTATCACTTGGCGAAAGAATGGCATCGAAATGCAGATATTGCGCGGGCCTACTTGGAGAAGGCAGCCAGAAAGATGAAGAAGTGGGCAGACTTGGGAAGGCGACCCCAGGAATACAAAGTCGGCGATTTGGTGTTGGTGAAGCTCCAACCAGCATCACTCCAATTCTTTAGAAACAAAGTGCATAAAGGATTGGTGTGCAAGTATGATGGCCCCTTCCCAATTGTCAGTAGGGTGGGCAATGTTTCCTACAAGTTGCAACTGCCGGCGTGGCTCAAGATGCATAATGTTTTCCATGCCAGCAACTTGAAAGCCTACCACTCCGATCCGCAAGATGCTTCTCGAGGCATTTCAACTCGTCAACCTCCCACCAGAGCTTCCTACGAGAAGCGAGTTGAAACCATTTTAGCAGATCGTAGGACAACGCTACCCAATGGAGCTGAACAGATTGAATACTTGGTGAAGTGGCAGAAACTTCCCAAAACCGAAGCCAGTTGGGAGCCAGAAGACACCCTCCGACATGAAGAAGCAACTATCAAAGCCTACCAAAGAGCGTCAACGAGGGCGTCGACAGCTTAAGTGGGGGAGAATGTCACGAACGGTCATCGCACACTCGCAGCAACTTCGCTCAACGTTCCGTTCGTCGCTTGCCCATGCTTGTACATATCTTTGGCAGCCTGTTTTGCCATGTTTTGGTGTGTTTTTCCTTGTAAAACAGCAGAAAACAAAGAAATTGCAAAAAGCAGCAGCGAAACGATCGCTCGCATTGCATCGCCGAAATCCAAAAACAAACTCCGTTTTTGCGGTGTGCGCGGGCTGATTTCGCAGCAGCGCGCCATGAAATTTTTGTCAGCCATCTCAGCACCCTGGAACCACCCGGGTGGCACATGGCTGGATGGGGCTTCAGTATAGTGTCGGGCGTTGAACACTTTCACAAGTTTGCACGTCAACTTGACGGAAACTTGCCTCGCGCCCGGCACTTGGGGAGTAGTTGTTTGCGGACTTGCAGCTGCTCATTCACCCCCTAAAGTCCTTGTTTTCCTCCTCTCTTTCTCTGCTTTCTTGCACTCCAAGTGCTCGCTCAATTGCTTGTAAAGCTTCCCTCTTCACGAGACGTCGGGACTTGTCCGTCGCTCGTTCCAACAACTAATCAACTTCTCTTTTTACAGGTCCTACGGGACTGACGAGGTGCAGCTCGGTGACCCTTTCATGACGCTGCGTATGTCGCAAGGGTGCCTCACCACTTAGGCAATTCTTGCTAAGTGCATAACAGAATGGGCCAACGATGTATTCAAAAGTTGCAAATGTCACCAATGAGACACATCACATTATTAGTGCATGAAGATAGACTTTATTTGACACTACTGAAATAGACACCCAACTCAAACATAGATGCCAATAACAGATAGTGGCATCCTTATTCATCATGGCACACATAGAGATGGATAGTAAACACCCTCCACAAGAGATGGCTAAGCTAGCATCATGTAAACTCCAAATGCAGTGAGATACTCGGTCGTTGCATGTCCAAAGAGGCCCTTAATCTTATCATATCCTACATTGACTTCGAAAAAGGTTCCACGCCCACCTCCGTATAGACCGTATGTCTTTCCAAGGCTGGTGGTAAACGTGAGTTGGGATACAGGTGAAAATTCAGAACAGTCGTGCTTCATATTAACGTAAAATCTATAATTATGATATATGTTATAAGAAATAATTTTAATGTCAAAATCTAAAATAAAATAGTAATGAATCTAAACAATATTACGATATGTACCATTCATTGTTATTCAAAAAAATAAACTTTATTTGATCCACAAGCATATCATCTTCAGATATAAAATATCAATCTGCAAGGAGAACTAGACTCATCTTCTCCTCTCTTCCTATCCTTTCACAGGACCACTTAGATGGATAGTTAGAGAGATTGAAAGAGAAACTATAATAGAGAGATTGAGAGAGAAACTATAATCTCTCAACTGCACTCTTTTATTTCTTCTCTTCATATTCTTATGTTCTCGTATTCTACATCCCTAGAGGTCCTATCTATTTATAGACAAGAACAGATAGTCTAGGATAAGATATTAGGAGATTTCCTCCCATCATGAAATCATACTTTAATTGGACTTCCTTTCTATTAGTCAATAACCATAATCAGAATCCAATCATATCCTTAATATATCTTACCTAATTAAATAGGGTCACATAATCTAACATTCTCCCACTTGGCCCATTAATTGGTAAGATACAAAAGATATTTAAAATCAAAATAAATAAATAAAATTTATTTGAAAATAATTTTGCATAATTAGATTCTAAAATTTTAAAAAACTATTTACATGTGCTCAAATTTTAAAAATAGGCTAATAGGTCTAATAAATATAATAATACTACATTAAGTCTGACTAGTAATATGAGTCATAGCGGTTATATGTCATTAATATCACACTTCTTTCTATGTACCATAACACTATTAGTCTTTCCTAATGCAGTCCAAAATGACCCATGTAATTTATCTTGTTAAGACAATCCTGTTATCATATTCAACTATAATATGTACATACATAACTGTGAACATGATAGTAGAAACAAATAACTTTAAGTACATAAGTAAAAATGTCAATTATAGTGTCTACTCAAATATACATCACCATATCCTTTATGGGTTGCTCATAAACCCAATCATAAGAACATGTTCTTTCAAAACACTTTAGGTTGTAATTCGTAAGTGGATTAACAATCAATATAGTAGAACTCAAGTAATTAATTAACATTAGATGTTTCTGGACTCGTCTTCTCTAACCATCAAGTACTTTCTACCATAATGCATAGAGATGCAATAGTACTTGTCATTCTTAGAGAAGAAAACTATTACGATATTATAAAATATCTTTAGTGACTTGGCAATTGAGTCTGACCACACCAAGTCCTGAGATAAAAATTTTACAGTTATGAAGTTTAATCAATTGGCTCAAAGCATACCATAAAATCAACTTTCATTATTAATAATAATATAATACTAAATTACCCCTCTAATTGATATAGATATTAATCGTAAGGTGGACTTCCTGTTATTGAGACAATTTGTAGAATCAGCATCTGAAAAACACCATTATTTCAAGCTGATATAATTTCATACATGTGAGCATATAATCCTTCGTCCCTTCCAGATATCTTATTATTTTTCTTTATAATCCTTTAATGTTTTTACTTCTAGGTAACTCCAATATCTGCCTAACATTTTAACTGCAAAAATTGATATCTATTTTGATATAAGCTTGAGTATAGACTTTCAACTGCGCATATATAAAGAATATTCTCTTTATTTGATTCTTTTCAAGTCATTTTAAAGCACTCACTTTTGACTAAAATTCTACTTTTATGATTTGTTGAATAATATTGTATATTAAATCATCTTAAGGCTCGGTTAATATATCCTTTTTGAGATAGTCTTAATAATCATTGAGATATATTCCTAAGTATCTTAATACTAATAATATAAGATGTCTTATTCATATCAACTATCTTAAAATACTTAGTGATAATTTCTTGGTTTAGTATAATAAACCAATATCACTATTGGCAATACAAAATATTATCCACGTATACGATCAATATAATAAACTTGCTCCTACTGATCTTTAGATATGAATACTGATGAACAGTATTTTTCTTAAATCTAAATAAATCAATGATATCAATAAACCATTGTCTAGAAGCTTGTTTAAGATCATAAATAGATTCCTAAATTTGCATAATAAATTTTATATTTCTTTTATTTTCTCTACAAGTTATTTAGAGTAACATATATAAAGCTAGATCCTTAATCAGAAATTTATTTTCATATCATTATGATGTAACTCTTAATGAGTCACTAATGTCATGATAATTCTTAACGAGTTCATTTAAAAACTCTTAATCATTATCACATCTACAATTCGTTGCAGGTTCTGGCAAGACCTAGGAGATTGGCAAAAGGCAAGATGGACCTCAAGATGGGCAATGAAGCAAGAGTTGCTATTGTTGCTATCGGCGAATCCACTCTACATCTGCTTGATGGAGCTACTATTGCATTAGATGCATGTTATTTTATTTCTTCTATTATAAAAAATGTTATATCCATTTAATGTTTGACATTAAATGGTTATAAAGTGCTTTTTTGGAATAATTATTGTTCAATCAGTAAGGATGATAAGATCATCACTAGAGAAACATTGCATAATAGTTTGATTATGCTAAATACTGCTCTATATATCATGAATATAAGCATGTCCAAGAGGAAGCGGACTAGAAAGAGTATTAAAACTCTTTGATCAGATCAAGGAGGAGAATATTTGAGTATGAAGTTCATCCAATACCTCAAGGACCATGGGATTCTGTGCCAATGGACACTTCCTTATACACCATAGCTCAATAGCATATCAAAAAGGAGGAATCATACACTATTAGATATGGTGTGGTCCATGATGAGTTTTGCTGACCTACCCATCTCATTTTGGGGAGATGCCCTAAAGACCACAACTTATCTTCTGAACAGAATTTTATTTAGATCGGTAGTGTCTACCCCATATAAGATATGAAGAGAGAAGAAGCTCAATCTTAAGGTTGTTAAGATTTGGGGTTGCCTTGCCCACGTTAAAAGATATGACCTCGATAAGTTGGAATCTAGGACGGAATAGTGCAAGTTCGTGGGATACCCCAAGGAAACTTATGGTTATTATTTCTATCACCCCGAGGACCAAAAGGTCTTTGTTGCCAAGAGAGTAGTGTTTCTTGAGAAGGAGCATATTCTTGGTGGAGACAATGGGAGCATGATAGAGTTGAGTGAGGTTAGAGAACCTAACTCAGCCACCATTCTAAAGACCGAGTCTGTTCAGGTACCTAACACATAAGTTCCAACTTTACGTAGGACTAGTAGAGTGTCGCACCCTCCTGAGAGATATGTGAGACATATCAGTAGAGATAACACTTAGGATATTGATCCTCAAACCTACAAGGAGGCTATTATGAGCATAGACTTTGGGAAGTGCAAGATGCTATGAATTCTGAGATGGAATCTATGTACTCCAACAAGGTTTGGAACCTTATTGATGCACCTGAGGGTATCGTACCCATCAGCTGCAAATGGATCTTCAAGAAGAAGATCAGAGTAGATGAAAGGTGGAGACCTATAAGACAAGGTTAGTGGCTAAGAGGTATCGTCAAAGGCAAGGTGTTGACTATGACGAAACCTTCGCACCTATAGCTATGTTGAAATCCATCCGAATTCTATTGGCTATTGCAGCATAATATGACTATGAGATCTGGCAGATGGATATAAAAATTTCATTCCTTAATGGCAACCTCGAAGAGGAAGTGTATATGATATAGCTTGAGGGGTTCATATCCAAGCAAAGTCTAGATAAGGTATGCAGATTGCTTAAGTCTATTTATGGACTAAAGCAAGCTTTTCGAAGTTGGAACATAAGGTTTAATCAGGCGATCAGATCTTATGACTTCGTTAAGAATGAAGATGAGCCTTGTGTATACAGGAAGGTAAGTGAGAGCGCTATCACCTTCTTGGTGTTATATGTGGATGACATCTTAATCATTGGGAATGATGTAAGAATGCTCTCCATAGTAAAAGCTTGGCTATCTAGATACTTCTCTATGAAGGACTTAGGGGAAGCATCATATATTTTGGGGATTCAAAACTATAGAGATAGATTCAAAAGGATGCTTGGCTTGTCCCAATCCAGATATATAGAATTTCTCAAAGTATGCCCCCAAAAACTCCTGAAGAAATGACAAACGTGGATGCGATACCTTATGCGATATAATTTATCATATATGCTATACTATGTACAAGGCTTGATATAGCGTATATTTTAAGTGTTACAAGTAGGTATCAGGCAGATCCAGGCTTAGAGTACTAGAAAGTAGTAAAGTGTATCCTTAAGTACTTGAGAAGGACTAAGGATCTTTTACTGATATATGGAGGAGGTAGTATCCAGATTGAGGGCCACATGGACTTGAGTTTCCAATCCAATGTCAATGATAACAAGTCAAATTCAAGGTATGTGTTCACCCTGAATGGAGTAGCAGTAAGTTGGAAGAGTTCCAAGTAAGATATTACTATTGACTCGACCACAGAGACGAAATACATTACTGTGGTAAAAGTAGCAAATGAAGGTATTTGGATGAAGAAATTCATCATAGATTTGAGAATCATATCAAGCAGCATGAATTTGATTTTCATATATTGCGACATAACGGGGCAATCAATCAAGCTAGGGAACCTGGGTCTCGTCATAAGTGTTCTGAGGAGGTTCCACCTGATCAAAGAGATCGTGGCCCATGGAGATGTAGTAGTGGAAAGAGTTCCATCCGAAGATAATATTACAGATCCACTAATAAAGCCGTTGACTCAGATTATATTTGAGCGTCGTAGAGGTATGATGGGGATCAGACACGTAGGTGATTAGCTTTAGGTCAAGTGAGAGATTATTAGTTATAGGTGTCCTACAAGCCAATCACATGAGTGATGACACCTATGACATGCTGCATCGATCTCTTCACATATTATTACTAGTATTTTCTTGCATTATCTGGATGAATATTGTGATATCCATGGATCTGTGTAATGGAAATCGGATCGTGATAAGATCATGATATGAGATTGATATACCTTTAAACACAGATCCTAAATCACCCCGGTCATAGATTACTCGATGAGGACATCAAGATAACTGGATATATTGGTGTGCTGTATACTCATCTATATGATGGAGGCGACTGGTCTTATAGTCGCTTGTGTGGGGACACTAGAGGTACAGTGCAGGTGCTCATTAGAGAATAAGTTCACTGATTGATCCGCTTACAAAATGTTGTATGGTTAATGATACCTAATGTCAGACAGCGATTCTGTAGTCCCAATAGTGTATTTGGTCCTTAGACTTGAGACACCAAAGATGCCTTGTTTGAGTACTCTATTTTTTGACGCCAGACTTACAGGTTTGCAAAGCTCCAGATCTGGTATAATCGGTTCTCGGGAATGGTAGCTAACCTTACGAAGGCAATTGTGTGTCAATACAGGATCATCCACTCTTGGTATCATGAGAGGAGTATCCCACATATGATCGCTCAGGGTAAAATCCCTGGATAGGGTCATTCAGATTGAGAGAGGAGTTCTCTAGGAGAATCCGATTAGAGCGAAACTCGGACAGGATTCCGTATGGGCCTAACTTTACTATGCCCAATATACAATCTCTAGGATATAAATGGAAGAGGGATTATAAATACATGGTAACTAAGGACACAGAGGTCCGATGGATTAGATCCCCCTGTACCATTTGGAGACTATGGTGTAGTGGCCTAGTACGTCCATAGTCGATGAGTCGAGTGAATTATTATGGAGATAATAATTCACTATATCAGAAGGAGTTCTAACGGGAGCGACTCATGGTCAGCTCAGTATTGGGTCTAGAAGGTCACACACATTAGATGGATATTGTGACGAGTAGAGATGTAGATATGAGATATCTACAGAGCTCCTATTTTGGATCCTGTGGATAAGATCCAATTGGATAATTGGATAGAGATCCAATGTGAATTGGATAGAGATCCAGTGTGAATAGGATCCATTAAGGATAAGCTTCCAATATATCTATAAATAGGAGGAACTCCCTAATTCATAGGCTAGAGGTCTTGGAAGTCGCCTCTCATATTCTCCTCAGCTTCCTCTCCTCCTCCTTGGCTCCGACAGCCTTGTGGTGCATTGGAGAGGGAGATCCCATGGTGATCTGAGGAGTGTTGTCGCTGCATCCGCAGTGTGAATTACTGCTAGAGAGGAGTACGTTAGTGCTCCTTCATCCTCTTCATCGGATTTAGAATTTTTGAGGATATACGATCTCCCCAAGTAATGCTTCTGACATGATATATGGGATTTTTCAGATTTATAATTTTTCGCATACTAATCATCGCACAATAGCCAAGTACATACCTATGGGAAATTTGGTCTTGTTTTGTTTTTCGCTGTGCATGAGATGCTGATTCGTACGATTTCCCAATATATAAATGCTTTACATGCAATTATATTGGAATGTATTATCTACATCACAAATGGTTCATACATGCTTTACATGTTAATATTGTAAAATCGTTATCATATCATGTTTAAATTTAGTATCTTTCATTGATATGATAAGTTTTTATCTCATTTGATAATGTATCGTAAAATGATATCATGCCTTGCATTTGTGTAATTTTATTTTGATATCATTTGATCCTTGTTTCATTTTAAAATTAAAATTGATATCATTTGTCGAAGTGAAAAATGTCTATCGTCATTCGGCATTGAACTTGAAAATGGGTGTCATGTCTTGACCTCATTTTCAAAATATGAAAAATATAAAGTCTCGTATTTATGGATAAAAAGATCATACTTGTTAAGCATGACGATAAGTTCAACAAATGCAACTGATCAGTTTTGGCTTGAATTCAAGGAGATTGAATTTAAGTATTTCCCTTCTCATAACATGATATATAGATAGAGGGAGTTAAGGTTAACTCCGTTATCAATTGATTGTCATCATAAAAAAGGTGAAGATTGTTGAATCTCGAATTTTGATGATGAAGTCAATTGATTGGTTATTTGATCTAATCCATATTATTGAGATAAGTGTGCAAGTTTAACTACGATAGCAATGAAGACATAAAGCAAATTGCCAGAGTCAAGTACGTTAGGAGTTTGAGAGTCCGCTGGAAGTCTGAAGTATCATCGGAAGTGCTGTCGGAACTAGCCAAAAATGAATCGGGAACTTGCTGAAGGTTTCGAAAGTTCGTCGGAAAGATCGTTGGAGGTTCGCAGAGCTCACTGAGAAGGTTCAGAAGCTTGCCAAAAGATTCATCGAACTCGCCATAGAGTCCGGATGCCTGCTGGAAGATGTCGGAAGGTGTGTTGGAAGTCCGTCGGAAGTTTACCGAAAGCTCACCGGAAGAAAACTCTGTTAGGGATCGAGCGGCACTAAGAGGGGGGGTGAATTAGTGCAGCGGATAAAACGATGGATTTTTTAGCGATTTAATACAAGCTTCGAAAACTTCGTACGATGAAAGCAACGTTTCATTTGAAACCGATTTTTGCGTTCTAACTTTAAAGCATGCGTACAAAGATAAAAAAGAAGTGGAGCAAGTAAAGTAAAGGCTTGCAGCAAAGTAAAATAGAAATTTAAACACTCACACAATCAAGACGCAGTGATGTATAGTGGTTCGGTCAAAGTAACCTACATCCACTTCCGAAGCCTTCTCCGATGAGGCTCCCTTCTTCCACTATCAAATCCTTTGAAGGGGAAGGATCAAATACCCCTCTTACAACCCTTTACAAGTGGTTCACACTCTTACAAGATTTCACAAGAAGAATGAGGTGAACATTTAAGCAAATGAAGAACAAGACTTTCCTAAGACTTATTTTCAAAATGTAACTCTCTAAGGGTTGAGTTTTTCAGCTGAAAAGGAAGGGTATTTATAAGCCTCAAAGTGATTCAAATTTGGAGCCTAAACATGGAGCCAAAATTTGAATCTTTTGAGTTTTTTACCGGTCTTTGTCGTCTTGGCAGATCGACACACCAGTGGTTCTATCGCCCTTGACCAAAGCGGTGCTACCGCCTGGCTTTCCACGCACCAAAGCGGTACTACCGCCTCACCAAAGCGGTGCTACCGCTGCTCATAAGAATCAAACTCTGAAGACCGGGCTCTGATGCCGGACTACTGATAGCATGCACATAGCATGCATGCACGTGGTGGTTCGGTTTGGGCCAAAATTTTGGCCCAAACTCATCTAATCAAGGGCCAATGGGCCCCCACTTTGGGTTATCTAATCCTAACCCAAAATACGTGCTAACTACGAATTTTAAAGACGTTTCCTAAGCTATTACAAAGTCCACATGACAACTTCTTCCGGCGAGCTTCCGGTCAACTTCCGATGGTCTTCCGACAAACCTTCGGAAACCATTCCGCGGACTCACGGCAAGCTTTCGGACTTCACGATGATCTTGGCGAGTTCCCCCGAGCTTCTTTGGAAAGCTCCGATCTTTCTTAGCAAGCTCGCGAACTTCCGAGCGAACCTCCCGGCGAACTTAGAAAACCCTTCGGCAAGCTCCCTACTCATTCTCTACGGTTTCGCAGCGCTCCCAACGAATCTTCGACTTCCGTTGAACACTCGAACTCCCAACGATTCATCACATTTGTCTTCGGCCCTTTGTTTCGCTTACGTCTTCATTCCTATCGTAGTCACTCCTGCACAAACAAACACCAAAAACTCTACTTCGATCTAGACGTTATTACAACGCGAATTGACATTCGGTTGCCGGCACATCATTGGTGGCGGCCGTCCGATCCTTCGGCACATCGCCCTCTCTAGCGGCTTGTTGCCCAATCGACGGCTGACCTCCGCAACCTCGATATCCATGGCGCAACTCCGCACCTCTTGGCCCGATGCCCGACGTACGAAGCCTCCTGCCGATAGTCGACCGAACCTCCGGCTCGACATCCAATATCCTGACGTGATCACCTCCGACGCAACGTCAATTCCTCCAGCGTCAACTGTCTAATCCTGATCGATAGTAGACCTGCATAACTCAAAACGCAGTTAAACAAAACACAATCAATTAGTTTCATCATCAAAATCCGAGATTCAACAAACTCAACATTGCCGAATTAGAATTTACTTAGAAATATGTTTTAATTTCATAATTAGCACATAATTAGGGTTAAGATTAAGTGATAATCCTGATTAACCCTAGTAAGGGGCAACTAGGCCATAATTAGATTGAATTGGGCCGGATTCAGGGCCTATTCAACAGTGTTGGACCATGTCTAGTGGTGGCACCGCTAGACTGGGCAGTGGCATCGCCCTAGGAACAAGTTCCTAGGTGGTCTGGGTGGTGGTACTGCCCCAGGTCAATAGTAATACTGTTGATAGTTATTACCTATCAACGGTGGTACCGCTTGATAAACGGTGGTACCGCCCCTCCACAAAGCCCAAGGACCCTATTAGGCGATAGTATCACATGACTGGGTGGTGGTACTACTTGGTACACTGACAAAGCAGGCTCAACTAATGGTGATACCGCCAGTACTTGAAAATTTGAGATGTGACTCTTTTTTGCTCCAATTTTGAAGCCAATTGAGTCTATAAATACCTCTCACTTCTCAACTGGCTAAGCACATTGAGAAGTGATAAAAATTGAGTCAAAGCTATATTGAATCTCAGATTTTGATGATGAAACTAATTGATTATATTTTATTATCTAATTACGTTTTGAGTTATGCAGGTCTACTATCGATCAGGATTAGATAGTTGACGCTAGAGGAATTGACGTTGCGCTGGAAGTGATCATGTAAGGATATTGGATGTCGAGCTAGAGGTTCAGTCGACAATCGGCAGAAGTCTTCGTATATTAGGCATCGGGCCAAGAAGAGCATGTTGTTCCAAGGATATCGGGGTTACGAAGGTCAACCATCAATTGGGCAACAAAATGCAAGAGAGGACGATACATCGAAGAATCGGACAAAGCACCGACCACTGACGTGCCGGGCAATAGAATGTCAATTCACATTGTAATAATTATCTAGATCAAAGTTGAGTTTTTGTTTATACGTGTGCAGGATTAACTACAATAATGATGAAGACATTAAGCGAAATAAAGTGTTGGAAGACAAGTGTGATGGATCGTTGGGAGTTTGAGAGTTCGATGGAAGTCCAAAAATTCATTGGGAGTGCTACCGAAACTGGCGGAGAATGAGTAGGGAGCTTGCCGAAGGGTTTTCGAAAGTTTGCTAGAAAGTTCGTTGGAAGTTCACGGAGCTTGCCAAGAAAGATCGAAGCTTGCCAAAGAAGCTCATTAGAACTCGCCAAGATTATCGTGAAGTCTAGGAGCTTGTTGGGATCCGCAGAATGGTTTCCGAGGGTTCGTCGGAAGACCATCAGAAGTTCACCGGAAGCTCGCCGGAAGAAGTCTTGACTTGTCAGACTTTGTAATAGCTTAGGAAATGTCTTTAATTTTATAGTTAGCATGCTAATTTGGGTTAGGATTAGGTGTTAATCCTATAACCCAAGTAGGGGCCAATTGGGCTCGATAACGGATTGGTTTGGGCCGAATTTAAGGCCCAACTAGTGAGTTGAAAAGTCGGGCAGTGGCATCGCCCAGGACCTGAGAGCCCAGGTTGTGGCACCGCTTTGCTGGGGTGGTGGCACCACCCAGCACTTGAGAGCCCAAGCGGTGGCAC
This sequence comes from Musa beccarii, assembly GCA_024322285.1. Lineage (NCBI taxonomy): Eukaryota > Viridiplantae > Streptophyta > Magnoliopsida > Zingiberales > Musaceae > Musa > Musa beccarii. Next base: position 23,193,602 of record CM044396.1, read on the forward strand.
TGCCTAGTACACTATCAGTGACATACTGACAAGCGGTGGCACCGCCACTTACAGGCGATGGCACCGCCACTTACAGGCGGTGGCACCACCAGCACCGGGAAAACCAAAAGTGATTTAAATTTGGGCTCTAAATTTGAATCCTCTTGAAGCCTATAAATACCCCTCTCATCCATGGATCAAACACACACAAACACTGAGAAAGAAGAAGGGAAAACTTTGTTGAAATTGTGTCAAAACCTTTCCTCTTATTCTAAAGTGTGATCTAGCCTTAGAGAGGGTTGAGAGGCCTTGTAAGGGTTACCTCCTAAGCCCATCAAAAGGAGAGGTGTTGTAAGGGAGTTCATCCTCATCCGTTGGAAGGAAGATAACTAGTGGAAAGCCGGTGGCCTCAAGCAAAGAGGAATCGGGAGTGGACGTAGGTCGGATGACCGAACCACTATAAAAATGATTTGTATTTATGTTCATGCATTTATCTTTCTGCAAACCTTTACTTTGCTAAGATTCACTGCCCTCATCTTCTTACGTATGCTTTCAACGCAATCGAAATGGTTTTAATTGGAACGTTATTCTTTTCCTATGAAGTTTTCAAAACTTATTTAAAATTATCGAAGTTTATCATATTTATCTGCTGCACTAATTCATCACCACACCCCCCCCCTCTCTTAGTGTCACTCGATCCCTAACAAGCTATAGCAAAATTGTATTTGATAGCTTGAGTGTTCACCTCCCAAGTTTTACTTTGTCAAAGTTCTGTAAGAGTGTGAACCACTTATAAAAATTTGTAAGAGGGGTGCTTGGTCCTTCCTCTTCAAGAAGAATTGATAGTGAAAGTTGAAAACCTCGTCGGAGGAGGTTTCGGAAGTGGACATAGGTCATTTGACCAAACCACTATACATCACTACGTATTTCTCTTGATGTGTGAGTTTTAACTGACTACATTTTAAACTTTACTTAGCTGCTTAGATCCTAAGACATGCCTTATGTTTAATGTGTTATAATTTTTTATCTTAATGATTTTTATGATGAAATTTATTTTTTGGTCTTAAACGTTGATATATGGTTTTATTTGGTATAAAAAGACAAAGATGTACTTATATGAAATAAATTACTTAAATTGAAACACATAATAAAAAGGGAATGTATTTTCTCAATCTCTATCTTATCGAGTTTTCATCGTAAGAGATCCTTAATAATGAATCTATGATTGTTATTTTTGAATCTCTTGAAGGTGATTTTGATGATTTGATGATGAGTTTTATCCAAATCCATTTATGTCATTTTGAATCTCTAGAAAGTTATTTTGATGATTTGATTTAGATTTAAATGAGCTTTATCCAAATCTTACACTTGACACTTGAAATTTTTTATGAATCATGATGAATTGAGATATGTTATGCATGAATTTTGCTAAAGAGAATATTTACGATTAATGATCTTGATTTCTCATAATTATGACTTGAAATTTTTTATAAAACAAGATCGTTCACAATGATTCTTCCACTTCATTCACTGAGAATATTTATTCAAATCTTTCTCTTGATTTCTCGATATTCATGACTTAAGGTTTCTTTTGAAGATTACCTACTATTTGATCTCCTAAGATTTCTTTTTGGTATTTATAAATGAAGTGATTTATCAATCATGATCTTTTGGTATTCACAACTTAATCTTTCATGATTTTTGATATTATATCCTTCATATCATGACTCTCATATGACTCCCTTGTATTGATGGTTGTATATGTGATGTTTGGAACATTGATTTTTTCTTTTATGAATTGTATACCTCATCACCAAATTAGTTTTTTTCTTGATATCTTTTATGATATGATTGAATCATTGATGTAAAAAGGAAAAATTACATTATTGTATTCTTTACTTTTTTTTAATGATAAAAGAGGGAGAGAAATAATGATAGCTTGAATGCTAAATTGGTATTCATGACTTGATTTTGATGATTGAAATATTGATGTAAACTTTTCATGATTTAAAAATTTACATAAAGAAAAAACATTTATAACTTTGTATTATTCCCTTCCTTTTAACAATAACAAAGGGGGAGAAAGTAATGCTAGCTTGAATGCTAAATTGGTATTCATGACTTGATTTTGATGATTGAAATATTGATGTAAACTTTTCATGATTTGAAAATTAACATAAAGAAAAAATATTTATAACTTTGTATTATTCCCTTCCTTTTGACAATAACAAAGGGGGAGAAAGTAATGCTAGCTTGAATGCTAAATTGGTATTCATAACTTGATTTTGATGATTGAAATATTGATGTAAACATTTCATGATTTGAAAATTAACATAAAGGAAAAACATGTATAACTTTGTAATATTCCCTTCCTTTTGATAATAACAAAGGGAGAGAAAGTAATGCTAGCTTGCTTATTACAAAGGAAACTAAAAATTGCTGGCTTGTATAGAAAGGTAAAACTTGCTTACACTTCTCAAAAGAGAATAAATTACTAGCTTGGAATATTACAAAGAGAAGCAAAGAGTTGCTATCTCAAGAGAAGCAAAAGTGCAAACTAGCACATCTCAAGAAACAAAATTGCACATCTTAAAAACTTGTTATGCTTGTATTTTGTAAAGTGATAAATTGCTAGTTTGTATATTGTAAAACTTGTGTATCTTAAAAACTTGTTAGATGCATTTCTCCTTTTTGTTGATGACAAAGGGGGAGAAGTATGATGATGATGCGAAAATTTCATGCATGATGTACTTTGATAATTTGAAATCATGATTATGTATGAAATTCTCATAATGTTCTGAATTTAAATTTCTATCAATATAGCTTATTGATAGAGGGAGTTAAGGTTAACTCTGTCATTAATTGATTGTCATCATAAAAAAGGAGAGATTATTGAATCTTAAATTTTGATGATAAAACCAATTAATAGTGTTTATGATTTGATTTATGTTTTGAGTGATGCAGGACTAGTTTCAATCAAAAATAGATAATTAAAGTAGAAGGAATCAGAAGTTGGGCTGGAGTGAAACATGTCAAATGATTGGATGTTAAGCCGAAGGATTGGTCGACGTATTGGTATAAGGCTTCGGACGATGAGTTCAGGCATCATGCCAAGAAAAGCAAAATTGTGTCAAGGAGATCGGAGTTACAGAAGTCAACTTGCCGATTGGGCAATAGGTGATAAGAGAGGACAATACACCGAAGGATCGGACGAAGCACCGATGAACCAATGACTGGACAATTGATTCAAGCTTTGTAATAATTGTCTAGATTAAAGTAGTGTTTAGGTGTAATTGGGTTGGAATTGGGCCAACTCAATTAGGGGCCCAATAGACCCAAGTCTGGGCTATGTTGGGCCAAGTGAAAGGCCCAAACAATGACCTAATAGGTGGGTCAGGCAGTGGCACCGTCAGAATAAGCGGTGGAATCGCCGATGGCTTGGTCTCCAAGATAATCTCTGAGATTATGTCAAGTGGTGGTACCGCCAGACTGAGCGACGGTACCACCCAATGTCAGGTAGTGGTACCGTCAGACTGGGCGATGGTGCCACCCAGTGTCAAACAGCTTGGGCGGTGGTACCACCTAGCATAGGCGGTGGTATCGCCAGTACCCCGAAATCTCGGGGTGTTTGAATTTTAGCTCCAATTCTTGAAGCCATTTGGGGTTTATAAATACTCCAGTTATTCTTGCTCGGCATAGTGAGAATTAAGCAGAAAAGAAAGCCAAAACTCTGTGATTCTAAATGTAGAAGTCCCTCCTCCTAGAATTCAAAGTTAGCACTTAGAGAGGTGTGTGAGGGAACACTTGTAAAAAGGAAATATTGTAAAAGGGTGATTAGTCTTCACCCATTGAAGAAGACCGTTAGTGGATGTTAGTAGTCTCGATGAAGGAGGAATCGGGAGTGGACATAGGTCGAACGATCAAACCATTATAAAATCGGTTTACTGACTTTCCTTACTGTTTACTCTTATTGCAAACTGCTTTACTTGCTCACTATCCTCATTACATTCTTTACAAACATTTTTGAAGTTAAACATCATTTTTGAAACATGTTTTGATTGAATGAATCTTTGAATCGAACGAAGTTTTCTGAATCGATATAATTTTTATAGCTACACTAATTCACCAAACCCCCCCTAGTGCTAACTACGATTCTAATAACTCTATCTCTAAATTTTTAGTCATAACAACCTAAAATACTTCAAAAAATTAAATTCATTCGAATTTTAGAATATACATCATATCTTCTAAAGTATGCACTACTCTATCGACCACTATAATCTTCATGTTAGGATCAGTGTAGTATTAAGAAGGGGAGTGAATTAATATTATTGCAAACTTTAAAAAAAATTAAAATTTTGATCAAAAACTAAAATAAGTATGAAAAGTTAATTCAACCAAGAAATAAGCATAAATAAGGGAGTATGTAAAAATAGAGAGACAAACTAAATTTTTAGTAGTTCAATCTTTTCAACCTACATCTATTCTCAATTCATCTTCCCTTGAGGTAAACTAATTTCGACCTTCTTAGAAGGCACTCAAGCAAGGCTCTAAAAGAGAATTTCAATTCTTTGATTCTCTAGCCCCTAAAGAGCCCCAAAAATATAGAGGAAATCATGGGTAGTACCTAAAGTGAAATATACTAGTGGTACTATCGCCTTCTAAGTGGTATGACCAGCAACACCTCCAAAATGACACTACCCATACCATCCACTATCTTGGGTAGTACCTCCACCTTAGCTAACTAGTATCACTGCCTAAACTATAGAATAACCCAATAGAGACCCAATTCTAGTTTGTATTCAACTCGAATCAGTCCACTTCAATTTTAACCTGACAGAGGATAAATTTAGCTCAATTGAAGCCCATATGCAACCCAAATTATCTTTAAATATGGATTCAAAACAACAACCACTTCTTATGATACTTTGTCAAAGCTTTCAACATTTTGTCCAATTTCTAGCATGTCATTAGATCTTTCAACACTTCGTCCAAACCTTTAGTAGATTACCCTATCCTCTAACACATTGCTCAATCATTCGATATACTTCACCATAATATCTAATCTTTTGGTGTGATATTCAATCCTCCAACATGATGCCTAAACCTTTAGCACAAACTCTAATCTCTAACACAATAATCTTCCATTGCAATGCTCGACTCTTTGGCTCGATATTTGGCCCTTCAATAGCCTGAGTCCATGGTTGAAGTATTTTCTATAATACTTAGTAAAGTATTAGTTCCTCAATATCATCAATTAATTTTATTATCAAAATTTTGAGACTCAACACTTCGAACCATGACCTATATTATCAAATCATTTTCTAAATGTAACTTACAATCTATCAGTTATTCACCCTACATAAGGTACAGTTTGGAAATTCTATCATGAATTCATCACTTTATTTAGTTTATCATCGTAAATAAGAACTAAAATTATGGAAACCCTTGATAAGCTTGAACCAAATTATTGTCACAAATAAAGAAATCTTTTGTGTTATATAAAGAAATTCCAATGACATTCATTAACATGACAATAGAGCATATTATGGCAATATGCATAGGCCTCAATATTTATGTTTTTGTTGCTACAAACATGTAACTGTCAAAAAAACATAAAAATATTAGAATTTTAATGACACTAATATAGGGAATGAATTAGTGATTATATAAATTTTAATAAATTTTAGAATTTTAATCAATCAAGGAAGCAACTATATAAAAACTAATTCAAGAAAGCAATTAAGCACAAAAGAGAAGCATAAAGATGAGAGGGAGACAAGTTGATTTATAATAGAGTCAGCCTTCCTTAGTCTTCCTGATATACATTGATTACCAATTCCTATATCCTTAAGGTCATTAGTTTTTATTATTAATTTTTCTTTCAATGGGTAAAGAATAATCATTTTCAACTATCTCATTTTCAAAACTTACAAAAAAAGTTTTACACTTGAGCACTCAATATTTTAGAATTGACCCACACCTTGTACAACTTATAAAAACAACTCAAACTGAAAAATGTAGAAGGAACTTTAGCAAGGATTCTAGGATTTCAATAACAAGGTTAATAGATGCTTCACTAGCCAAGCCTCAAGGGTATTTATAGCCCTAAAAATTTCAAAAATATAGAAAAATTTAAAGGCACTTGAAAATGAGGATATTGATGGTACCAACATCATTATGATTGATGTCAAAAATGACATTTAACCATATTGTCCATTCACTTAGATGGTATTACTGCCTAACTTGGATAGTACCATTGAGTAGCATGGGTGGTACTATTGCTATGCCCAATATAGGCATTGTAAGGGTTCAATCCTAGTCCCTTTTTTTAGCTCACTTGGGACCCAACTTGGTCTTCATTTGGGATAGCTTAATTTTAGCACATTTGAAGCATGAATGTCACTTAATTTTGTTGAATCTCGGATTTTGATGATAAAACTAATTGATTGTATTTTATTGTCTAACTGCATTTTGAGTAACACAGGTCTACTCTCGATCAGGATTAGATAATTGACATAGAATGAATCAAAGTTACGCTAGAGGAAATCACGTCAGGAGATTGGACGTTATGCCGGAGGTCCGATCGACGATCGGCAGAAGGCTCTGGATAAAGAAATCGGGCATTGGGCTAGGAAGAGTGGAATTGCGCCAAGGAGATTGGGGCTATGGAGGTCAATTGCTGATTGGGCAACAAGTCACAAGAGAGGACGATGCGCAGAAGTGTTGAATGAAGTACTGATGGAATCAATGACGTACCAGGCAACTAATTATGATTTGCATTGTAATAATTGTTTAGATCGAAGTAGAGTTAAGATTTATATAGTGTGCAGGTTTAACTATGATAACGATGAAGACGTATAACTAAACAAAGTGTCAGAGTCAAGTATGATCGAGTCGTTAGGAGTTCGAGAGTTCGACTGAAGTCCGAAGATTCATTGAGAGTGCTGCCAAAACTGGCCAAGAATGAGTAGAGAGCTTGCCAAAGGGTTCTCGAAAGTTCACCGGAAAGATTGGAGCTTGTCGAAGAAGCTTGTCAAAACTCTTCAAGATCATTATAAAGTCTAGGAGCATGCCGGGTGTCCATAGAATGGTGTCCGAGGATTCGTCGGAAGATCACCGGAAGTTCACCGAAAGCTCGCTAGAGGAAGACTTGATGTGTCAGACATTATATTAACTTAGGAAATATCTTTAATTTCATAGTTAGTATATAATTAAAGTTATGATTAGGTGTTAATCATATAACCCTGGTAAGGGCCAAATGGGCCCAGTAATAGAATGGTTTGGGCCAGGTTTAAGGCCCAACTAAAAGTGATGGACCCTGTTTGGTGGTGGCACTGCCCTAGGTCCAGCTCCCTAGGATGTACTGGGCGGTGGTACCGCCGAGTGTTAGAGCACCTGGGCGGTGGTGCCACCCAGTGTTAGGGTCAAACTGGTAGTGGTACCACTAGTGACTGTTGGGAAATCCAAGGGGCAACATCTCATGCGCAGCGGAAGAACAGAAAATAAAAATCCTAAATTTTCACAAAAGGTTCCGTCATCGTGTGAAGATAGATACGTCAAAAACAAATTCACGAATTTAAAAATTGTGTAAAAGAAATGATAGTACTTAGGGAGATCGTATATCCCTGAGTTCCTGTAGATCCATGGGGGAGGATGAAGGAGGTCAAGCGTCCTCCTCTCTAGCGGTATCTACATGGCAGGGACTGCAATGATACTCCTCTCTTAGGGAGAGGAGAGTAGAAGGTGGCTATTAAGAAAACTCCTAGCCTATGGGCCTTTGGTTCCCTCCTATTTATAGATGCCCCCTATCAACCTTAATGGATCTAGCCCTATTGGGTATTGGATCTCTATCTAATTATCCAAGCCTCTTAGATCAATGAGTCTTTACCTAATAATCTAGCTCTTATTGGATCTTATTCATGAAATCCAATAATATAGGGGCTTATTGGATATCCAATAAGATAGGGGCTCCGGTGGATATCTCATATCCGAACCTCTACGCATCACAACACCTACTATATGTGTGTGACCCTCTAGGCCCAATATCATGCTGGCCTTGAGTTATACCTATCAGAACTCCTTTTGACTCAGTAAATTATTATCTCTATAATAATTCACTCGACTCATCGACTATGGACGTACTAGGCCACTATGTTGCAATCCCCAAACGATACAAGGAAATTCATTCCTTTGGACCTATCTATCCTCAGTTATCATATACCTATAGTCCCTCATCCATCTAATATCCCAGAGACCGTATATCGGGCATGGTATTGTCAGGCCCATACGATTTCCAATCGAGTCTCGCTCTAATCAGATTCTCCCGGAGAACTCTTTCTCTCTTAATCCAAATGACCCTAGCCAAGGATTTACTTAAGCAAGAACATATGAGATATTCCTCTCATGATACCGAGAGTGGATGATCCTTTATTGACACTCAATTACCCTCGTAAGATTGGCTACCACTCTCGATAACCGACTGTACTAAATCTGAAACTTCCAAACCTATAAGTCTTGTATCAAAGAGTGAAGTACTCATACAGGACATCCTTGGTGCCTCAAGTCTAAGGACCATATACACTACTGGGACTATGGAATCGCTGTCTGACGTGAGATATCAATAACCATCCAGCATTTCATAAGCGGATCAATCAGTGAACTCATTCTCTAATAAGCACATGTATTGTATCCTTAGTGTCCTCACATGAGTAGTTATGAGACCAGCCACCTCCATCATATGGACGGGTATATAGTATACTAGTCTATCTGGGTATCTTGATGTCTTTCTTGAGTAACCTATGACCGGGATTATTTAGGGTCTATGTTTAAAGGTGAATTGGTCTCACTATCGTGATCTCATCATGATCCGATTTCCATTGCATAGATCCAAGGACATCATAATATACATCGAGATAATGTGAGAAAATGTCAATAATCATAAGCAAAGAGATTGACGTAGCGTGTTATAGGTGCCATCACTCACGTGATTGGTTTGTAGGGCACCCATAACTAGCAGTGCCAAGCGGTAGTACTGCCAATACCCGGTAAACCCAGGATAGAAATGTTTTTAGCTCTAAGTTTGAATCAGATTAGAACCTATAAATACTCCTCCCATCCCTGGGTTGAATACACAAGCACAGAGATTTTGAAAGAAACAAAACGCTGTGAAAATCCTTCTAAACATCCCTCCTCTAGTTCTCATTTGTATACCATCAAAAGAGAGGAGTGAAATACTTATAAGGGTTACCTCCTAAGCCTATCAAAAGGAGAGAACATTGTAAGGGAATTGTTCTTCGCCTGTTAGAAGGAAAACAGATAGTAGAAAGTCGATGGCCTCGAGAGAAGAGAAATCAAGAGTGGAGTTAGGTCATATGATTGAACCACTATAAAATCAGGTTTGCATTTACTTATTATCATTTACATTACTGCAAGCCTTTACTTTACTTGCTCCACTTCCTCTTCATCTTCTTACATATGTTTTCAAGTTAAATGCAATCAAAATGCTTTTAATCGAAATGATGCTTTCAATCGTATGAAGTTTCTGAAGTTTCTTAAATCGCTAAAATTTATTGTACTTAATCGTTGCACTAATTCACCCCCCCATCTTAGTGCCACTCTAGATCCCAACAATTAGTATTAGAGCCACGTTGTTTCCCTTTCGAATTCACACCCGCAAAAAATAGCTCTTCATAGCTTTTAAGAGGGTTTTTTGATTGTTCATCCCCCGTTGTTTAACGGATCGAACTACACATATTGGAAAACTCAAATGAGAGTTTTCTTGATATCTCTAGATTTAAATTTATGCAATATTATTGAAAATGGCTTTAAACTTCCCTCTAAACTGATGAACGAATGGTTGGATTTAGAGAGAAAATCTTTTTCTTTAAATGCAAAGGTTATGAATGCCTTATTTTGCTCTTTGGACAAAAATGAGTTCAATCGGATTTCTACATGCGAAACAGCTTTTGATATTTGGCGGACACTTAAAATCACACAAGAGGGAACTAGTAGAGTTGAAGACTCGAAAGTAAATCTCTTATTACATGATTTTAAGCTCTTTCGAATGACACCAAGTGAGTATATCGGTGACATGTATATCCATTTCACAGATGTCGTCAATAGCTTGAAAAGTCTTGATAAATGCTTTTTAAATTTTGAACTCACTAACAAGATCTTAAGATCCCTTTCAAAAAGGTGGGATTCTAAAGTAACTACGATATAAGAGACTAAAAATTTAAATAATTTTTCATTGAAAGAACTAATCAGGACATTAATGACCTATGAAACAACACTCTTGGAACATTTTGAACTCGATAAACACATGAACCACCTTCTAAAGAATAGGAAGGATTTGGAACTCCGGACTATAAAATGCCCTTTGAGTGATGACTTAAGTGATGAAGACAATATTGAGAACCTTGAACTTTTAATGAATTTTAATAAGTTCATTAAATAAAAATTTAAAATCAAAAATAAACTTGAATGGAGGAAGAGGCCAAAGAAGAGGAAGGCACCCAAGGATGAATTAAGAACTTCCAAAGGCGAAATGGCATACTGCGCTTTAACGAGTTTTGACTACAAGGTAAGCAACTTAACCAAAACTTCCTTGAACTATTTTGAAATTTCATGATATTTTTTCATGAGTGCTTAATTTAGATAGTAGGAAATAAAAAATTATTTTTCAAAAATTATTTTTTAAAAATTATATTATTCTTCTCTTTTTAGCATCTTTGAAAAATTAAAAAAAAGGATTTGATCATGAAAATTATATTGTTTCATGCATGTTATGATTCAAAATTTTGAATGATGTATACAACGTTATGGATGATAATTACATAATGTGTGATAATGCAATTCCATGCATATAATTTCCATATCAGTTTTCGGTTTCAATCTTGATGTATGGTTTTGATATAATAAATCAATTAGCATGATTATGTTTATACACCTAATAGGATTAATCCATGATTGTGTATTTCGGTTTTCATGCTTAATGATATTATGCATGAGGATTTGAAGTAATGATATCCTATGTTTTGGAATGATGTCTTGATGGTTTTGACGATACTTGTATTTCGAATTTATACGATGATGACTTTTATATGAAATATTTAAACATACTCATATAAGATCAATCACATGAAATTAAACACATAAAAATGGGAAAATGTGCTATCATGATGTTTTTATGTTTTATATGTTTGGTCTTGATGGCTTTGATGACAAAATCATCTTTTCAGTCTTAAACTTGATACACAACTTTTTTAGAAAGAAGATTTGAGCATGCTTACATGTAATCAATCTACATTGTTCTAAATAAAATTTCCGTATGAAAGATTTGAACATTTCTATGTGAGATCAAATTGCATGAATTGAAGCACATAAAAAGAGGAATGTTTTTGTGAAAATCCTCTATCTTTAAAGTTTTGGCAAATTTGTCAAATTGAATAAGATAAAAATGATGAATATCTCGATATTAAAAGGATGTTATCATGCTTGAAAGTAGTGGAATCATGCTTGATGATTTGTTTTACGAAATTTACCTTTTTGCTCTTGAATGTTAATACTTATTTTTATTAAAGGCAAAGGTTTGATTATAAAATGAAATACATTATCATAAATTGAATCTTATGTTTTGAAATAATATGTTATATTTTTGTCTTGATGATTTTTATGATGAAGTTTGTCTTTCAGTTTTGAATATTGTTACTTCTATTTGATTTGACATATAAAGACAAATGCATACTTAGATGAAATGAATTACTTAAAAATAAAAAGCTTTTCCTATCTTATCAAGATTAAAGAATTTATTTTTTGTATTTTTTTAATCTCATGAATGATTTTGATGAATCATTTTGTAATATTGAATGAGCTAAAAATGACGAATATCTTAACAATGAAAGCTTGTATAATGCTTGATGAATTCACATTTTAAAGCTATGCATGATGAATCATATGTCTTGGACTAATATATTATATATGTTTTTGGTCTAAATCATTTTGCTTTTACATCTTGAACTTTCACGCTTATCTCTATTTGACATTAAAAGATAAAGACATACTTATATGAAATTAATAAAAATAAGGGGAAAATGCATGATTCATGAAATTTTACTATCTCTAAAAGTTTTTCAATCTTTTCATAAAAGACAAGTGATAAATTCATTTATAATATTTTATAAATCACTTAAATTATGAATGAGATTTTGATGATGTGGTAATCACCTTATTCATGTTATGAATTTCAAAAATGATAATTTGATTATGAGTTTTGAGTTGACGAATTGACTTGAATGAGATTTTGTTTCAACTGAATCATGAACTTTCTTTTGACTGTTTGACTTGAGAAATTTCAACGTGATTATTACTTGATATTTGATATTTGAAATTTCTTATGAAATGTGATCTTATTGAGATTTCTTATGCATGAAACAAATTATTCTCTTTGCTATTTGATACCAAATGAATCATAATTGATATCATTGCTATTATACCTCCTATGCTTCATGAGAAAGAATTTATAAATCATGATGCATTGAGATTTCTTATGAAATAATCAAGTGCTCACGTGATTCTTTGCTAAAAAAAATAGTTATGATTCATGATCTTAATAATTATAACTTGAATTCCTTTTTAATCAAGATCTTTTTTAAGAGAATTTTTATCTATATCTTGATCTTGATGTCTTATGCTTGAATAGAAAACCTTCTAAATGAATCATGATCTTTACACTTAATACCCATGATTCTTTAAGAATTCTTCATGTTACTTATTGAAAAGGAGAGTTATTGAAATGATTCATGGACTTCTTGGATTTATAACTTTTGGTATTCATGATTTGATCCTTGTCGATTTCTCATTGATATCCTTCATGACATGATTTCTTTGTATTTTTGCCTTGAATGCATCATGTGTTGATTGAAAGATTTATTGTAAACTCTTATTGATGCAAATGTATAATTGATATAAAAGTCTATATCATTAGATCCTCCACTTCATTTTGACAACAACTAAGGGGGAGCTAGCTTGGTAGCTTATGCATCATAAGAAAAAGAATTTTGCTAGAGCAAGCAAAAATTACCTGTTAACATTTCACAAAATTACTAAAGAGTACCTTAAGAGATAGCTTGAATGTTAAATTTGTTTTCATAACTTGGTTTTCACAAAATGACTTTGAATCATAATTTTTTATACCCCATTGGTTTCTCTTGATCAACATTTATCTTTATTTATTGTCATAATTTCAAAATTCATATAAAGAGAAAAGAATTGTACTCTTCCCTTTTTTTGACAAAGATAAAGGGAGAGAAAAATTGCTATCTTAAACATCACAAAGAGAAGCAAGTTGCTATCTCAAAAGAAGAAAAATTTTGCTAAACTTCACAAAAATGGCTAGCTTATGTATCGTAAAGTATGCCAGCTTGCTTATCATCAATTTCCCTCATATCATGATTTATTTATGACTCCCTTGAATTAATGACTTGATATGTTGAAAATTCATGATGCAAATTTATTATTTTGTCATGATCAAGGCATTGATGTAAAAGACTATTTATACTCCTATCATTTCTTTTTGACATTGACAAAGGGGGAGAAGGGTTTACTAGCTTACGTATTGCAAATAAAAACAAAGTTGCTAGCTTATGTATCGTAAAGGAAGCAAAAAGTACAAAATTGCACAAACTATTACTTGCATGCTTAGAGTGGTAAAAAGTTTATAAAAATTGCTAGCCTAATCATTGCATAAGAAACAAGTAAAATTTGTCATTCTTGAACTTAAAATCTTGCTATGATTGAATGTTTTAAAGAGATATATGTTGAACATCTAGATTGATAACTAGTATAATTACAAAACTTGCATATCTTTTAAACTAGCTATGATGCAACTTCTTCTTTTTGTTGATGACATAGGGGGAGAAGTATATTGATGACTTTATGCAATGTATGATTGAATATTTTATATATTTTCATGATGTTATTGTTGACATGATTTTGATACATGTTGCTTGGATTTGGCATAATCCAAGTGTTCTATCAATATGACATATTGATAGGAGGAGTTTGGTTAAACTCTAGAAGTTAAGATTAACTTTGTCATCAATTAGTTATCATCATAAAAAAGGGAGAGATTGTTGAATCTCGGATTTTGATTATGAATCTAATTGATTGTATTTTATTATCTAATTATGTTTTGAGTAACGCAGGTCTACTCTTGATCAAGATTAGATAATTGATGTAGGATGAATCAGCGTTGCTCTGGAGGAAATCACGTCAGGAGATTGGACGTCAAGCCGGAGGTCCGGTCGGTGATCGATAGAAGGCTTCGGATAAAGAAATCGAGCGTTGGGCCAAGAAGAGCAGTGTTACGCCAAGGAGATCGGGGTTGCGAAGGTCAGCTATTGATTGGGCAATAAGTCGCAAGAGAGGACGATGCACTGAAGTGTTAGACGAAGTGCCGATGGAACCAATGACGTGCCGGGTAACTAATTATGATTTGTATTATAATAATTGTCTAGATTGAAGTAGAGTTAAGGTTTACATAGTGTGCAGGATTAACTACGACAACGATGAAGAGTAAAGCGAAACAAAGTATCAAAGTCAAGTACGATCGAGTCGTTGGGAGTTCGAGAGTTCAACGGAACTCCGAAGATTCATCGGGAGTACTGTTGGAATTGGCCAAGAATAAGTAGGGAGCTTACCGAAGGGTTTTCGAAAGTTCACTAGAAAGATTCGTCGAAAGTTCGCAGAGCTTGCCAAGAAAGATCGGAGCTTACCGAAGAAGCTCATCAAAACTCTTCAAGATCATTGTAAAGTCCAAGAGCTTGTCGGGTATCCGCAGAATGGTGTCCGAGGATTCGTCGGAAGACCATCGGAAGTTCGTCGAAAGCTCACCGGAGGAAGACTTGATATGCCAGACTTTGTATTAGCTTAGGAAATGTCTTTAATTTCGTAGTTAGCATGTAATTAAGGTTATGATTAGGTGTTAATCATATCACCCTGGTAGGGGACAAATGGGCCTGGTAATATACTAATTTGGGCCAGGTTTAAGGCCCAACCAGAAGTGCTGGACCCTGTTTGGCGGTGGCACCGCCAGACTAGGGCGGTGGCATTGTCCCAAGTCCAACTCCCCAAGATATATTGGGCGATGATACCGCCTAGACTGGGCGATGGTACCGCCCAGTACACTAACCATGGTAGTGTGTCAAGCGATAGTACCGCCAGACCTAACGGTGGTACCGCATAGTGTTAGGGTCAAACTGGCGGTGGTACCGCCAGTGACAGGCGATGGTACCACTAATACCCAGTAAACCCAAGATGGGAAGATTTTTAGCTCCAAGTTTGAATCAGATTGGAGCCTATAAATATCCCTTCCATCCCTGGGTTAAATACACAAGCACAGAGATTTTGAAAGGAACAAAATGCTGTAAAAATCCTTCTAAATATCCCTCCTCTAGTTCTCATTTGTATACCACCGAAAGAGATGAGTAAATTGCTTGTAAGGGTTACCTCCTAAGCCCATCAAAAGGAGAGAACACTGTAAGGGAATTGGTCTTTGCCCGTTAGAAGGAAGACAACTAGTGGAAAGCTGGTGGCCTCAAGAGAAGAGGAATCGGGAGTAGACGTAGGTCATATGACCGAACCACTATAAAATTAAGTTTGCATTTACTTATTGTCATTTATATTGCTGCAAGCCTTTACTTTACTGCTCCACTTCCTCTTCATCTTCTTATGTACATCTTCAAGTTAAACGTAATCGAAATTCTTTTAATTGAAATGTTGCTTTCAATCGTACGAAGTTTTTCGAAGTTTCTTAAATTGTTGAAATTTATCATACTTAACCGCTGCATTAATTCACCCTCCCCCCCCCATCCCTCACTCTTAGTGCTGCTCTAGATCCCAACAATTTTGACTTTACAAAGTCTCCAATTCATTGACTAATCATCTGGCACATTAACCATTATCTAACACACCATTTGATCCTTTGACTTATCCATCATTTCTTTATTATATCAGTCTAACCTCTAGCTTAGCCTTTCGGCATGATATCTAATCCTATAACATGTTTGTTTATCTTTTAGTATGATGTTTAATCCTTTACCATAATATTCGATCATCTCTAATATAATATTTGATTCTTTATCACGACATCTAATCCTTTGGCAAGACATCTAAATCTTTAATAATCCACACCCTTAGTCAAAGTATGTCCTATATCACTTAGCTTAACATAGGATTAATTCCCATATTTCATCAATTGATTTTATTACTAAAATTTAATATTTAATAATCTTTTCATTTTAATGATAACAACTAATTAATGAAGGATTTTAAAAACTCATCTTGTCTAAGATGAATATTTTAGAAGATCACTATTGACAGCCCCTTACTTCATACAATCATCTAAAAAATTAATAAAATATAATTTTCCTAAATACAACCTCTCAATTACCTATCATATCTTTATTTTTTACAATCTCTCAATTGGCGCAGAATATGACATCTTCTAGTTTGATGCAAATTGATCTAGAAGATGATATTCTTTTATATCGTTACAGAAATGCTCAAAATATTATCTTTCAGGCTAGTAACCTAATGTATTAAACCCTAAAAATATTAAAATCGATCTAGCAAACGTAAAATGTTATTTCACAGCTCCTCTTCGATCTTCAAATAATCTTATTTGATTATTTATATTTTTTATTATTTTGCATCATCGATGGTGAAAGATGCTCTGGCAATTAGAAGATGAAAGATGGGGAAGAAAAAATATTGTATGATAGGAGTTAGAAGAGTTTGTTGGCTTTAAATAATCAGTTGAGAGCATCTGTATCCATTCGTAGAGGAGTATGTTAGGAATATTGAAAATTCTTAAAACAATATTGTAGGTAGCAAAAAAATATTACAAATAAAAATCTTTATATTTTATCTTTAAAATAATATGACATTTTAGTCCATTGATGTCATTAGTATTTTATCAAATTACATCAAGTAAAGATGATTGCGGGTGCAAGGGGTTGACGCTGCGGGAGGCCTACGCACTAGGGGTGGGCGCACCTGCGTGGTAGTGCCACCCATGAGGGCAACGCTCACCTGCGGCGCCCACAAGGCTTACGCGTGGGGCACTGCACCCGCTGTAAGGGCGGCCTACCTGCGCATGGGCATTGTGCCCGCGGGCAAGCGGTAGAGGCGCCCATAGCGGCGCTCGCCCGCATAGGGGTGTTGGGCCATTGCGGGCATTGCCCCATAGGGCCAGTGCTAGCGGGTGGGCGCTTCTACCCACAAGTGGTGTCCCACTGTAACGGCGTCGCTTGCAAGCCCGTGAGTAGGGGCGACACTCCCCCGTAGTGCCGTTGCCTGCAGGGTGGTAGCGGCGATGGCCAAAGCGCGTGCAATAAGGGAGGAATTAGGGTTTTTTGGGCAAAAGATAGTTTTGCCCCTTGGAATTTCAAAAATTTTAATTTTGTCCCTTCTAGCCGAATGACCAGAATGCCCTCCAGAATTCTAAAAATTTCCTATATATCCTTATTTTTAGAAAATTATTAGTTAATTAAAATATTTAATTAACTATTATTATTTATCTAGTAGTCCTATATAATAATATATACATGTTATGTATGATGTGGACAGATGATCATGGACCATGTGATGTGATGTATGTACATATGATTATTATTATTGGGGCCTACGAGCCTCTATTTTTCTCATTTATTATCGGGCCTGCGTGTCCGTAATTATATTGTAATTACATGAGGAGGCACAACGGGAGTAGGACCCACGAAGCGAGATGGACAATCACAGGGCATGGAGATGCACCGATGCATATATAGATCTTGATGTGAGTGATTAGGCCCATTGGCTCGGGCCTGATCACATTAGGATGTGGTCCATGATCATCTAGTGTGATTGCTCATGTGATATGTGATTGATTATATACCTACTAGATATGTATATATATTTACATACGATGTAGATATATATATTAAATATGTATGTGTGTGACACATTATATTAGGAGACTAAATCAAAAATCCCCTCTATTAATAATATAAGTCTGTAAATGTGAGGCAATTAGATTGACCCACGTGGCCTTCCATTATTATACGTAGGAATTGATTCCTAGTATAGGTTGAGTTGGTCGAGTCTCTCGAGACTCACCTATATCGTATTTTGCTATCTTATCTACGACATAGAGATGTCACCGGTGACCTGAGAACATGGTATACTTGGTCGA
This sequence comes from Musa beccarii, assembly GCA_024322285.1. NCBI lineage: Eukaryota > Viridiplantae > Streptophyta > Magnoliopsida > Zingiberales > Musaceae > Musa > Musa beccarii. The sequence continues at coordinate 23,211,816 of CM044396.1, forward strand.
GTCCCTCGAGAGTATATCATCGAATCAGACTCATCTTGTAACGATGGTGATGACTTAACTGAACATCATGGTTGGTCGAGTCCCTCGAGGCCATGGTGGTTTGGAGGCTGAACAGGACGGGAATCACAAGGAGTTGTGATTGGCAAGAGTTGCCTACCTTTACGGGCTTAACGTGATTGATCGAGTCCCTCGAGATTACGTTAAGATGTCGATTGGATCTTGATCCTCACTAGAGATCTGCCAAGGGTCTCCGATTCACATACCGGAGGGTGTTGTGTGTTTCATAAAAAATTAGTGGGAGTATATTAAGATAGAATTCCTTATCTTAACTATTTAATTTTTTCAAAGTCTGCATGTTATTTATTTATGCTACATCTTTAATTTTAGAAAAATATTGCTTTCAAATCCTTTATGTGGCATACTTGATGCCAATCGCCTCACTGGTCCAAATTATATGGATTGGCTTCACAATCTAAGAATCATTCTTACGGTGGAGAAAATCGCGTACATCCTTGATATAGTGATCCCTATGCCCGACGAAAGGGCAAGCACGGATGAGATCGCTCGTTATGTAAAGTACATAGATAATTCTACTCTTGCTTAGAGCTATATGTTGGCCTCTATGACTACTGAGTTACAGAGATAACATGAAAATATGGATGCTAATTCTATAATCTTGTATCTCCACAAACTGTTTGAGGAACAGGAAAGAACTCAGTGATATGAGATATCAAAGAGTCTTTTCCATGCCAAGATGATTGAGGAGACACCGGTTCAGAACCATGTCCTTAAGATGATTGAGTCGATCGAGAAACTCACAGGTCTAGGAATGATCATAGAGGATAACCTGTGGATCTTGTGCTTCAGTCCCTACTAGTTTCCTTTTCTTAATTTATAATGAATTTTAATATGAACAAGCTTGAGGTGACCCTCCCAGAGCTCCTCAATATGTTAAGAGAAGCAAAGAGCACCATCAAGAAAGAGAAGCTAGTTCTCTATGCTGGTGAGACCAGAAAGAAAAGGAAGGCTGAGAAGTTCCTTAAGAAGGGCAAGGGCAAAGACAAAATAGGTAAGGCAAAGGTTGTCAAGAAAGACCCAACAAAGGGCAAAAGCTAGTGCTTCCACTACGACAAAGATGGGCATTGGAAGAGGAACTGCAAAGAGTACCTTATAGAGAGGGCGAAATAAAAGCATGGAGAAGTTTCAGGTTCATTCATGATCAGTCTCCATTTGTCAGAATCTTATGATAACACATGGGTATTGGATACCGGGAGTGCTTATCATATTTGCAATTCATTGTAGGTTTTGGCAGGACCTAGGAGATTGCAGAGAGGTGAGATGAACCTTAAAATGGGCAATAGAGCAAAGGTTGCTACAGTGGCTGTTGGCAAGGTCACCTTACATCTGCCTAGTGGAGCTATTATTGCACTAGATGCATGCTATTATATTCCTTCTATTATTAAAAATATTATTTCCATTTCATGTTTGATAGTTAGTGGATATAAATTAGTTTTTGAGAATAATGGTTATTCAATACCATTAGATGATGAGATCATCACAAGAGGAACATTGCATAATGGTTTATTTATGCTTAATACAGCTCCACACATCATGAGTGTAAGTGAGTTTAAGAGGAAACGAGAAGAGGTGGACAATACATATCAGTGGCATTGTAGGCTAGGTCACATCCATGAGGGAAGAATTCAAAAGTTGTTGAAGAATGGATATCTAGATCCATTCGACAATGAGTCATATGCGACTTATAAACCTTGCCTTCGGGGAAAGATAACCAATTCTTCATTTAGTAGACCTGGAGAGAGAGAGCCATTGAGTTGCTAGAACTCATACATAGTGATGCATATGGTCCCATGTCGACTCATACCATAGGTGGTTACTCCTACTTCATTACTTTCACTGATGATTTCTCAAGATACGGACTTGTGTACTTAATGAAGTACAAGTCTGAGGCTTTTGAGAAATTTAGAAAATATAAGAATGAAGTAGAGAACTAGACTAGAAAGAGTATTAAAATCCTTCGATCAGATCGAGGAGGTGAGTACTTGAGTATAGAGTTCATCCAGTTCCTCAAAGATTATGTGATATTATCCTAGTGGACACCTCATTATACACTGCAGCTTAATGGTGTATCAGAAAGGAGGAATCACACATTATTAGATATAGTACATTCCATGATGAGTTTCGCCAACCTACCCATCTTATTCTGGGGATATGCTCTAGAGACCACAGCTTACCTTCTGAACAGAATTCTAACTAAGTTAGTAATGTCTACTCCATATGAGATATAGAATGGGAAGAAGTCCGATCTTAAAGTTATTAAGATTTGGGGCTGCCTTACCAACGTTATGAGACACAACCCCGACAAGTTGTTATCCAGGATGGAATGGTGCAAGTTTGTGGGATACCCCAAGAAAACTTATAGGTATTATTTCTATTACCCTGAGGAACAAAAGGTCTTTGTAGCCAAGAGAGTAGTGTTCCGTAAGAAGGAACACATTCTTGGTGGAGATAGTGGGAGCATGATAGAGTTGAGCGAGGTTGGAGAACCTAGCTCAAGCACCATTCCATAGCTAGAATCTGTTCAGGTACCTAGCACACAAGTTTCAACTTTATGTAGGTCCGATAGAGTATCCCATCCTCCTGAAAGATATGTGGGAAATATTAGAAGAGAGGATGTTGAGGATATTGATCCTCAGACCTACAAGGAGGCCATTATGAGCATAGACTCCGGGAAATGACAAGAGCCATGAATTCAAAAATGGATTCTATGTACTCCAACAAGGTTTGGAACCTGGTTGTTGTACCCAAGGGTATTGTACCCATTGGCTGTAAGTGGATCTTCAAAAAAAAGATTAGAGTAGATGGAAAGGTAGAGACCTATAAAGCAAGGCTAGTGGCTAAAGGGTATCGTCAAAGGCAAGGTATTGATTATGATGAAACTTTCTCACCCATAGCCATGATAAAATCTATTCAAATTCTATTAGTTATTGCAGCACACTATGATTATGAGATCTGGCAGATGGACGTCAAAAATGCATTCCTCAATGGCATCCTCGAGGAGGAGGGGTATATGATACAACCTGAGGGATTCGTGTCCAGGGATAACCTAGATAAGGTGTGCAGGTTGCTTAGGTCCATCTATGGATTGAAGCAAGCTTCCCAAAGTTGGAACATAAGATTTGATGAGGTGATCAGATCTTATGACTTCGTTAAAAACGAAGATGAGCCTTGTGTGTACAAGAAGGTAAGTGGGAGCACTATCACCTTTTTGGGACTATATGTGGATGACATCCTGATCATTGGGAATGATATAGGAATGCTCTCCACAGTAAAGGATTGGCTATCTAGGCACTTCTCCATGGACTTAGGAGAAGCATCATACATATTGGGGATATGGATCTATAGAGATAGATCCAAGAGGATGCTTGGCTTGTCCTAGTCTAGGTAAATAGACACCATTGTCAAATGGTTTTCATGAAAAATTATAAGAGATGTTTCATACCAATGAGATATAGAATATTACTTTCTAGGAGTATGTTCCCAAAGACTTATGAAGAAAGGGCACACATGGATAGGATACCATATGCCTCAATGATAGGATCTATCATATATACTATGCTATGTATCAGGCCTGATATAGCACATACTCTGAGTGTCACGAGCAGGTATCAGGCAGATCCAAGCTTGGAGCATTGGAAAATAGTAAAATGTATCCTTAAGTACTTGAGAAGGACTAAGGATCTTTTACTGGTATATGGAGGCAGTAGCCTCAAGATTAAGGGCTACACGGATTCGAGCTTCCAGTCCGATGTCGATGATAGTAAGTCTAATTCAGGGTATGTGTTCACCCTGAATGGAGGAGCAGTATGCTGAAAGAGTTCCAAGTAAGACACTACTGTTGACTCGACCACAGAGGTGGAATACATTACTATGGCAGAGGCAGCAAAGGAGGGAGTCTAGATGAAGAAGTTCATCACAGATTTAGGAGTCGTGTCAAGCAGTGAGGAGCTGATTCCCTTATATTGTGACAACTACGGGGCGATTACTCAAATAAGGGAACCCGGGTCTCATCAGAAGTATTCTGAGGAGGTTCCAGCTTATTAGAGAGATCGTGGCCTGAAAAGATGTAGTAGTGGAAAGAGTTCCATCAGAAGATAACATTGCAGATCCACTTACCAAGCCATTATCTTAAGATATCTTTGAGTGTCACAAAGGCCTGACACGTAGGTGATTGGCTTTAGGTCAAGTGGGAGATTGCTAGTCATATGTGCCCTGTAAGCCAATCACATGAATGATGATACTTGTGACTTGATATGCACTCTTTCTTTTGCTTAATATTATTAGGTATTTTATCACTTTATCTTACTTGTTGCATATGTTGTGATGTCCTTGGATTTGTGCAATGGGAATCAGATCATGATGAGATCACGATAATGAGACCAATTCACCTTTAAACACAGACCCTAAATAATCCTGGTCATAGGTTCTCAAAAGGGACATCGAGATAACTGGATAGACTGGTGTACTGTATACTTGTCCATATGATGGAGATGGCTGGTCTCATAGCTACTCATGTGAAGACACTAAGGATATAGTACAGGTTCTCATTAGAGAATGAGTTCACTGATTGATCCGCTTATAGAATGCTGGATGGTTATTGATACCTCACATCAGACAGCGATTCCATAGTCCCAATAGTATATCTGGTCCTTATACTTAAGATACCAAGGATGTCCTATATAAGTACTCTACTCTTTGACACCGAACTTATAGGTTTGGAAATTTCAGATCTAGGATAGCTGGTTATTGGGAGTGGTAGTCAAACTTATAAGGGCTATTGAGTATCAATAGAGGATCATCCACTCTTGTATCAGGAGAGGAATATCTCATGTATTCTTGCTCGAATAAATCCTTGACCATAGTTATTAAGATTGAGAGAGAGACTTCTTCGAGAGAATCCGATAAAAGTGAGACTCAATGAGAGACCGTATGGGCCTAACAGCACCATGCTTGGTATAGTGTCTCTAGGATATTAGATGGATGAGGGACTATAGATATATGATAACTGAGGACAAATAGGTCCAAAGGATTGGATTCCCCTATATCGTCTGGGGACTGCGGTGTAGTGGCCTAGTACGTCCGTAGTCGATGAGTCAGGTGAATTATTATGGAGATAATAATTCACTAAGTCAGAAAGAGTTCTACAAGTATGACTCACAGCCAGCTCGATATTGGGCCTAGAGAGTCACACACATATGGGAAGTGTTACGACGAGTAGAGGTTCGGATATGAGATATCCACCGAAGCCCCTATCTTATTAGATATCCAATAAGCCCCTGAATTATTGGATCCTAAGATGAGATCCAATAAGAGCTAATAAGAGATTATTGGGTAAAGACCCATTAATCTAAGAGGCTTGGGTAATTGGATAGAGATCCAATATCCAATAGGGCAGGATCTATTAGGGTTTACATGGGGCCTCTATAAATAGGAAAGAATTGAAGGCCGATAGGCTAGGGTTCTCTTAGTAGCCACTTTCTATTCTCCTTTGCCCAAGAGAGGAGCATCATCATAGTCCCTGTCGTGTGGATACCGCTAGAGAGGAGGACACTTGACTTTCTTCATCCTCTCCTACAGATCTACAGGGATTCAGGAATATATGATCTCCCTAGTTATCTTTCTTTTACACATATAGTTTTTGTGAATTTATTTTCGAACGCATCGATCTTCGCACGATGACAGAACCTTTTATGGAAATATAAGATTTTTGTTTTTTGTTTTTCTACTGTGCATGAGATGTCGCCCCCTTGGATTTCCCAATAGTGGCATCGCTAGGACTCGGTGGTGGAACCATTAAGGGCTTAGTCTCCCAAGAGGTTTGGGAGGTGATACCGCCCAAACTGAGCGGTGGTACCATCGACAATTAATGCTACCACTAGGGTCTAGTAGCCGAGACTTTATTTTGTAGTAGTACCACCAAACTTGGTGATGGTACTACCCAGTGTTTGAGAGTATTGGCGGTGGTACCACCCAGCACAAGTAGTGGCACCACTAGTACTCCGAAATTCTGGGATGAGACCTTTTTTGGCTTCATTTTTGAAGCCAATTGAGGCTTACAAATAACCCACACTTTTCTACTTGTAGAGTATGAAAAGTGAACAAAAATTTTGAGATCTAAGAGAAAACGCTGTTGTAATCCTTTGAGAGTTCACCTCCTCTTGTTCTAGTTTAGAAATCTATTTTAGGAGGAGTGAGCAAAGAGTAAAAGGTTGCCTCCTGAACCTGTTAAAAAGAAAAAAGATACGTAAAGGGGTAGCTGATCTTCGCCCATTAAAGGAAGATCAATAGTGGAAGCCTGTGACCTTGATGGAGGAGGAATCAGAAGTAGACGTAGGTCACAACGACCGAACTACTATAAATTTGGTGTGTACTCTCTTCCTTTTCTTCTTTGCTATTTGGTTATACTGCATATTGCCTTACCTACTTTATGAATATTTTCAAAGTTAAATGCTTTTCCAAAATGATTTTATTAACTCAATTGGATTTCGAATCATAAACATCTTTTTACGTATGCACTAATTCACCCCCCACCCCCCTCTTATTCCTGACTCGATCCTGACAAATGGTATTACAGCAAGGTTACTCTCCATTTAGTTTAAAATCGAAGAGAGATGGATTTTACTGATAATCAAGAGGGTCATTCTATCACACATCCTCCTATGTTCAATGGGACGGACTACACATATTAAAAAACTAGAATGAGAATTTTCTTGCTTTCTATGGATTTCAAGTTATGGAATATTATAGAAAACTGATTTCAAAAGTCTTATAATCCAATGAACAAATGGAATGATTTGGAGAAGAAGACTTTCTCTTTGAATGCCAAAGCGATGAATACTTTATTTTATGCTTTAGATAAAAATAAATTTAATCGGGTTTCTATTTATGAAATGACAAATGAGATTTGACACACACTTGAAATCACACACGAAGACACAAGTAGGGTTAAGGAGTAAAAAATTAATCTTTTGGTTTATAATTATGAATTGTTTCGTATGAAACCACGTGAGACCATTGGAGACATATACACTCGATTTACGAATGTCGTCAATGGTCTAAAAATACTTAGTAAAAGTTTTTCTAATTTTAAACTTGTTAATAAGATATTAAGATCCCTTCTAAAAAGTTAGGATCCTGAACAACTTTTCGCTCGAACAACTTGGTAATATAAGAAGCCAAGGACTTGAACAACTTTTCGCTCGAAAAACTTATCAGGTCTTTGATGACCTATGAAATAACATGCATTGCATATGATGAACTTGAGAATAACTTTCCAAAAAACATGATGGATTTGATACTTAGAACTCAAGAAGACTACTTAAGGGAAAACTTAAGTGACGATGATGATGATAATGATGATGATGACTTGGCACTTTTTATAAGGAAATTTAAAAAATTCATAAAAACAAGACTAAACATGACACTAAAAATAAAAGTAATCTAAAAATAATAATAATTTGCTACGAATGTAAAAAGATGGAGGGCACTTCAAAAGTGAATGTCCTCACATAAAGAAGAAGTAACCGAAGAAAAAGAAAGCACTCAAAGCTACTTGGGATGATTCAAGCGCATCCGAAGACGAGCAGCCAACCAATAAAGAAGTTACAAACTATGCTTTATTAGCATTTGGTGATGAGGTAAGTTACTCAATCGAAGCTCATTTATATTTTGATGAGTTATTATGTGCTTTTCATGATTTGTATGATGAATATAAATTAGTTGGTAAAAAAATATAAATTATTGAAAAAGCATTATGCTTCTCTCTCTAATGAACTCGAAAAATTAAAAAAAGAGCATGATAAGTGTATATTAACTCCTTATACTTGATGTGAAGAATTAGAGTCACTTAAAAAAGAAATTTTGTTACTACATGAAACTTTAGAAAAATTTAAAATCAAAAGCAAATCCTTAAACATGATCCTTGCTAATAAGGGTCACGTTCATAGAAAGGATGAAATTGGCTTTGTAAATAACACTTATCAAAAACCAACCATCTTCGTTAAAGGTCCAACTTTACATGTTTCACCCCGAAACAAAACCAACTTTTGTTATAAATTTGGATATTATGCTTGTAAATGTCCATTTAAAAGATATAGTCTACATAAATTAACTTGGGTTCCAGAACCATAAATAACTCAATACAATTTGATAAGATAGGTAGATCGATTACTGAGGCACCCAAAGTTAAATGGGTACCTAAAAGAAAATCACTTTTCTTGTAGATGTGTTTACAATCATATGCTCGGAGCAAGAGATGGTACCTTGACAATGGATACTCAAGGCATATGACCAGAGATCTAACTCAATTCTCTAAGCTCACTAGCCAAGACGAAGGGTATGTCACCTTCGGAGACAACAACAAAGGTAAAATTATTGGCAAAGGAACCATAGCTAATAAGTCAAACCTTTTGATTGAAAATGTGTTATTAGTAGATGCTTTAAAGTATAATTTACTAAGCATTAGTTAATTGTGTGATAAAAAAATATATCATAAGATTTAAATCTAATGCTTGCATAATCAAAATACTACACAAAAATACATCTATGATTGCCTTAAAACATAACAATGTGTATACTATCGACTTTAACAATCTTTGTGATGAAACATAGCTTTTAGTTTTAAACGATGATGCTTGGCTTTAGCATAGGAGATTAGGTCATGCTAGTATGAAACCAATCTCCCAAATTTTAACTTGAGAACTTGTAAGAGGAATACCTAGCATCAAGTTTATCAAAGGTAAAATTTGTGATGCATATCAATTAGGAAAACAAATGAAAAGTAGTTTCAAATCAAAGAATCAAATAAGTACCTCTAAACCATTGCAATTGATCCATATGGATTTATTTGAACCAATTGACACAATAAGCTTAGGAGATAGTAAATACACTTTTGTAATTGTAGATGATTATAGTGTTGAATCTCAGATTTTGATGATGAAATCAACTGATAGAGTTTATGATCTATGTTAGGATCATTTTGGCACTAAGAGGGGGGGGGGGTGAATTGGTACAATGGTAAAGTATGACAAATTCGACGATTTCAGAAAACTTCATACGATAAAAATAACATTTCGATTAAGACCGTTTTCGATTGAACATATATCGGAAGTACTTAAATTGAGAGCATTTAGAAATGAAGAAAGGCAGTGAGCAAGTAGAGCAGCGAAGTGAAGATGGTTTGCAGTAATATAAATTTGTAAAAAGTAAACGCAAACCATTTTTATAGTGGTTCGGTCATCCGACATACGTCCACTCCCGATTCCTCTTCACTAGAGGCCATCAGCTTTCTACTAGTCATCTTCCTTCCAACGGGCAAAGATAAACTCCCTTACAGCACTCTTTCCTTTTGACGGGCTTAAGAAGTAACCCTTAGAAGTACTCACTCCTCACTTGAAGCTGAAAACAATCTAAGTCTAGAGGAGGGTTTTCTTAAGTAATTTTTATAGAGTTTTCTCACTTTTAAAGTATGTGTGCTTGTGCATTCAACCTAGGGATAAGAGGGGTATTTATAGACTCCAAATGGATTCAAACATAGAGCCAAAAACCTTTCCATCTCGTGTTTGTTGAATCTCGGATTTTGATGATGAAACTAATTGATTGTGGTTTGTTGTCTAACTGCATTTTTAGTTACGCAGGTCTACTATCGATTAGGATTAGACAGTTGATGCTGGAAGAATTGACATTGCACTAGGTGATCACATCAGGATATTGGTTGTCGAGCCGGAGTTTCGATCGATAATTGACAGAAGGCTTCGTACGTTGGGCATCGGGCCAAGAAGAGCGTGTTGCGCCAAGGATATCAGGGTTACGAAGGTCAATCGTCGATTGGGCAATGGATCACAAGAGAGGACGATGTGCCGAAGAATCAGACGAAGCGCCGACCGATGATGTGTCGGGCAATTGAATGTCAATTCGCATTGTAATAACTGTCTATATCGAAGTAGAGTTTTTGTTTGTGTGTGTGCAGGATTAACTACGATGACGATGAAGACATAAAGCGAAATAAAGTACCAGAAGACAAGTGTGATGGATTGTTGGGAGTTCGAGAGTTCGAAAGAAGTTTGAAGATTTGTTGGGAGTATTGCCGGAACCGACTGAGAATGAGTAGGGAGCTTGCCGAAGGGATTTCGAAAGTTCGCCAAAAGGTTTGTCGGAAGTTCACGGAGCTTGCTAAGAAAGATTGGAGCTTGCCAATGAAGCTCGTTGGAACTCGCCAAGATCATCGTGAAGTCCAGGAGCTTGCCAGGAGTCCGTAGAATGGTTTCCGAGGGTTCATCGGTAGACCGTCGGAAGTTTATCGAAAGTTCGCCGGAAGAAGTCTTGACATGTCAGACCTTGTAATAGCTTAGAAAATATCTTTAAATTTGTAGTTAGCAGGTAATTTGGTTTAGGATTAGGTGTTAATCCTATAAACAAAGTTTTGGCCAATTTGGCCTTGATTTGGACTGGTTTGAGCCGAGTTTTAGGCCCAAACCAGAGTGTTGAAAAGTGTTGGGCGATGGCACCGCCTAGTACCGCCAGAATGCTGAAGTTCAAGGCATTTCAAATTTGGGCTCCAAATTTGAATCCTCTTGGGGTCTATAAATACCCCAGAAGTTCTTACTTGGAGAGCAAGAAGTGTGCAAGAAAATTAAAGGAAAACTCTGTCATTTGAAGTAGAAGTCCCTCCTCCAAAGTTTAAAAGTATTCTTAAGAGAGGTGTTGAGGGAAGCTTTGTAAACAGAGTTTATAAAAGGGAGTTTGTCTTTGCCCGTTGGAAGGAAGGCAGCTAGTGGAAAGCTGTTGGACTCAAGTGAAGAGGAATTGGGAGTGGATGTAGGTCGGATGACCGAACCACTATGAAAACTGTTTGCGTTTATGTTCTTGTATTTACCTTTCTGTAAACCGTATTTTCTTCGCTGCTTAACTTACTTATCATTGCCTTCTTCCTCTCTAAATACTCCCTACTTTAAGCACTTTCCATTATGCTTTAATCGGAATCAATTTTAGTCAAAAACATGATTTTTATCGTACGAAGTTTCTGAACTTGTTTAAATCGCTAAAAATCTATCGTTCTTTACCGCTGCACTAATTCATCCCCCCTCTTAGTGCTGCTCGATCCTTATCAGTGTTTTCCAAGTACTAGCGGTACCATCGCTAGTGCTGGGTGGTACCATCGCCTAGCACACTGCCACTATCAGTGTATTGGGTGGTACCATCACCCAGGTGCACTAACATTGGGCGGTACCACCGCCCAGACCTAGTTTAGAAGACTAAGCCTTATGGTGGTACCACCGCCAACCCTAGCGGTGCCACCACTTGACGTGGCACTTGGGCATTATTTGGGCCTTTCATTCAGTCCAACATAGCCCTAATGTAGGCCTAGTTGGCCCCTAACTGGGTTGGCCCAATTATAACTCAATTAAGCTAATCCTACTCTGATCTAAATAATTATTATAATATGAATCATAATTAGTTGCTTGATACGTTATTGGTCCATCGGTACTTCATCCGACACTTCGACGCATTGTCCTCTCTTGTGGCCTGTTGCCTAATCAGTAGCTGACCTTCGTAGCCCCGATCTCCTTTGCATAACTCCACTCTTCTTGGCCTGATGCTTGATTTCTTTATTCGAAGCCTTCTACCAATCATCGATTAGACCTCCGGCTCGATGTCCAATCTCCCGATGTGTTCTCCTCTAACACAATGCTGATTCATCCTACATCAATTATCTAATCTGGATCGAGAGTAAACCTATGTGACTCAAAACACAATTAGATTATGAAAACATAATCAATTAGTTTCATCATCAAAATCTGAGATTCAACAATCTGATCTGCATTTTGAGTGATGTAGGACTAGCTTCGATCAGGAAGAGACAATTAAAGTAGGAGGAATTGGAAATTGGGCCAGAGTGGAATATGTCAGAAGATTAGACGTCGAACCGAAGGATTGGTCGACATATCGACAAATGGCTTCGGATGATGAATTCGAGCATCGGGCCAAGAAGAGTGGACATGGCACTAAGGAGATTAGAGTTATGGAGGTCAACTGGCCGATTGGGCAATAGACTACAAGAAAGGATAGAATGCCGAAGGATCGAACGAAGTGCCAATGAACCAATGACATGCCAAATAATAATTGATTCAAGCTTTATAATAATTGTCTAGATCAAAGTAATGTTAAGTTGTAATTGAGTTGGAATTAGACTAACTCAATTAGGGGCCAATTAGGCATAAGTTTGGGCTATGTTAGGTCAAGTGAAAGGCCCAAACAGTGACCCAATAAGTGGGTCAAGCAATGGCATCGCCAGAATAGGAGATGGAACCACTAGTGGCTTAATCTCCAAGATAGTCTCTAAGACTGTGTCAAACGATGATACCGCCAGACTAGACAGTGGTACAGCCCAGTGTCAAGCGATGGTACTACTAGACTGGATGGTGGTACTACCCAATGTTAAACAGATTAGGTAGTGGTACTACAATACCCTGAAATCTCAGGGTGTTTGAAATTTTGGCTCCAAGTTTGAATCCATTTGGAACCTATAAATACACCTCTCATCCCTGGTTATAACATACACCAACTGAAAATAAAAAGAGGAAAAATGTTGTTATAATTGTGTGAAAATTTCTCCCCTTTAGCTTTAAATTTCAAGAGAGGGGTGAGTGAGGTTGTAAAGGTTGTCTCCTAAACTTATAAAAAGGAGAAAGGACTGTAAAGGGTAGTGTTGAATCTCAGATTTTGATGATGAAACTAATTGATTGTGTTTTGTTGTTTAACTGTGTGTTGAGTTATGTAGGTCTACTATCGATCAAGATTAGACAGTTAACGCTGGAGAAATTGACGTTGCGCCGGAGGTGATCACGTCAGGATATTGGATGCCAAGCCAGAGGTTCGGTCGACTATCGGTAGGAGGCTTCGGACGTCGGGCATCGGACCAAGAAGTGCGGAGTTGCACCATGGATATCGGGGTTGCGCCATGGTCAACCGCCGATTGGGCAACAAGCTTTAAGAGAGGGCGATGTGCTAAAGGATCGGAGGAAGCACCGACCAATGATATGCCGGGCAACTGGATGTCAATTCGCATTGTAATAATTATCTAGATCGAAGTAGGGTGTTTGTTTATGCAAGAGTAACCATGATAAGGATGAAGACATAAAGTGAAACAAAGGACCAAAGTAAAGTGTGATGGATCGTTGGGAGTTTGAGTGTTCGATGGAAGTCCGAAGATTCGTTGTGAGTGTTGTCGGAACCGGTCGAGAACGAGTAGGGAGCTTGCCGAAGGGTTTTTGGAAGTTTGCTAGAAGGTTCATTGGAAGTTCGTGAAGCTTGCCAAGAAAGATCGGAGCTTGCCAAAGAAGCTCGGGGGAATTCGCCAAAATCATCGTGAAGTCTGAGAGCTTACCGAGTGTCCGCAGGATGGTTTCCGAGGGATCGTCAGAAGACCGCCGGAAGTTCGTCGGAAGCTCGTCGGAAGAAGACTTGACTTGCGGACTTTGTAATAGCTTAGCAATGTCTTTAAATTCATAGTTAGCATATTAATTTGGGTTAGGGGTAGGTGTTAATCCTTTAACCCAAGTATGGGCCCATTGGGCCTTGTTTGGGATCGGTTTGGGCCGAGTTTTTAGCTCAAACCAGAAGTTGATTTATGCTGGGAGGTGGCACCGCTTGAGCATGTGTCTTGGGTGGTGGCACCGTCGGCCTTGTGTCAAGCGGGCGGTAGCTCACCCAGCTGACCAAAAGCAGGCGGTGGAACGCTAGTAGCCGAGCCTGGCGGTAGTACCGCCGGACTACGATAACGATGGCGATAGTATCGCTTACTCAGCGGTAGTACCGCGCTCATGCACTATCGATCTGACGATCGACAAAGTGTAGCACCGCCTCGACAAAGTGTAGCACCGCCAAGACCGGAACTCCAATTTGATTTCAAATTTGGAGCCCAAATTTGAATCCATTTTGGATCTATAAATACCCCCCCTTTCTCAGCTGAAAGGGAACCCTTTAGAGTTAGATTTTGAGCAAATAAGTCTTGGGAAAGTCTTGTTCTTCATTTGTTTAAGTGTTCACCTCATTTCCTTCTCTTTGTGAAAACTTGTAAGAGCGTGAACCTCTTATAAAAGGGTTATAAGAGGAGTATTTGATCCTTCCCCTTTAAAAGGATTTGCTAGTGGAAGAGGGGAGCCTCATCGGAGAAGGCTTCGGAAGTGGATGTAGGTCACTTTGACCGAACCACTATACATCACTGCGTCTTGATTGTGTGAGTGTTTAAATTTTTGTTTTATCTCTTTACTTTGCTGCAAGCCTTTACTTTACTTTCTCTACTTCTTTTTCATCTTCTTACATATGCTTTAAAGTTAGAACGCAATCAAATCGGTTTCAAATGAAACGTTGCTTTCATCATACGAAGTTTCCTAAGCTTGTTTTAAATCGCTAAAAAGTTATCGTTTTATCCGCTGCACTAATTCACCCTCCCTCTTAGTGCCGCTCGATCCCTAACAATTGGTATCAGAGCCACGTTCTTTCTCTTTCGGATTTACACCCGTGAGAAATGACTCTAAATGGTTTTCAAGAGGGCTTTTCAGTTTTTCGTCCACAGTTTTTTAACGGTTTGGACTACATATATTGGAAAACTCGAATGAGAGTTTTTATACTTTCAATGGATTTGGATTTGTGGAACATCATCGAAAATGGCTTTCAACCTTCCTCTAAACCGACGAACGAATGGTCGGATTTGGAGAAAAGATCGTTTTCTTTAAACACAAAGGCTATGAATGCCTTATTTTACGCTTTAGATAAGAACGAGTTCAATCGGATTTCAATGTGCGAAACGGCTTTTGATATTTGGCGAACACTTGAAATCACGCACGAGGGAACTAGTAGAGTTAAAGACTCGAAAGTAAACCTCTTATTGCATGATTTTGAGCTCTTCCGAATGACACTAAGCGAAACTATCGACAATATGTACACCCGCTTCACGGATGTCGTCAATAGCTTGAAAAGTCTTGGTAAATGTTTTTCAAACTTTGAACTCACTAACAATATTTTAAGATCCCTCCTAAAGAGTTGGGATTCAAAAATAACCGCAATACAAGAGACTAAAAATTTAAATGATTTTTCATTGGAAGAACTAATCGGTTCACTAATGACATATGAAATGAGTTTCTTCGAACATTTGGAACATGATGAACATATGAACCACCTTCTAAAGAACAAGAAGGATTTGGAACATCGGACAAATGAATGCCACTTGAGTGATGACTCAAGTGATGAGGACAATGAGGACATTGAACACATAACAATGAATGTTAACAAGTTCATTAAACAAAAATTAAAAAGCACAAATGAACTTGAACAGAGAAAGAGGCCAAAGAAGAAAAAGATGGGTTGCAAAGAAGAATCAAGTAAAGAAGAGGTGAAATGGGCTTTGATGGTTTTTGACAATGAGGTAAGAAGCTCACCCAAGTTGTTCTTACCTTACTTTAAAATTACATAATCCTTTCATGAGTTGCTTGAAATAGTTGGTAGGATTTTTTTTTTATGCTTTTTCCTTACTAGTATTTTTGAAAAGTAAAAATTATGAATGATATTTGAATGATTTGTGATATTGCTTAGAATTAATCCATGCATGTGTATCTTGACGTTTTATTTTTCATTTCTAAATATGATGCTTCATGATTTTGTAACATGCATTAGTTTTTGAAGTAATGTTGATTTGACTCTATGTTGTGGATTAACGTATTCTTGGTCTAATTGTTTTCATGACAAATTAAGATGACATTTTAAGATGATGAAATTTCATGTATACTTTCCATATCGGTTTTCAATCTTAAACATAATACATATCTATGTATGAATTTCTTGAAAATCTTTTGATGATAGATGTATGTATCTTGATTATAATTTGAAAACTTCCATCTTGGCTTAATGGGTTTTAACCCTTTTTATGATGAAATTTTTATTGATACATGTCTTCATGAAATCAATTATAAAGACCCAACCCACAAATTTTCAAAATGAAAGAAATGTGGCTTTGATGTTGCCTTGTGTTATATTTGGACTTAATGGGTTTCATGACGAAAATTATTTTTCAGATTTATAAAATAATGCATGATTTTACCAAAAATTTGAGCATCGATCATCTTGTTATAACTAATATAAGAAAGAATTAAAATGATCTTGATGATATTTTTATTTTTGAATATGATGCATGACATTTTCATATGAAAAATTTGAATATTCTTATGAAAAATCAAATCACTTAAATTGAAACTCATAAAGTTGAGAAAATGCACTATCATGATATTTGATGCATTTGATCTTGATAGGTTTAATGACAAACTTGTATTTTGAATTTATACAATGATGGGTTCCATATAAATATTTGAACATACATTATGAAATCATCATTGAAATGAAAATATTAAAAGTTTATTATTATGCTATCATATTTTGATGATAAACTCATGTTTTGGTCTTAAATTTGATACTCATCGTTTGAAACATGAGCACACTTGTTTGAAACAAAGTGAAACACATTATCATGAAAAATTGAATGTCACATTTTGAAATAATGTGTTATATTTTTGTCTTGACGATTTTTATAATGAAGTTTGCCTTTCATTTTTTCTGAATACTTATTTTGATTTGGCATATAAAGACATACTTAGATAATAAAAATCATAAAAAGGAAATACATGACTTTTGAAATTTGTCTCTCTAAAGTTATCGAATTTTTGATAAAAGACAAATGATGAATCCATGTATATTATGTTCTTGAATCTCGAGAATGATTTTGATAAATTTGATTACGAGTTTTGAGTTAACAAAATGAGTTTGAATGATTTTATGACTCCTCTCTTAATCTCTTGAAATCATGACTTTAAATTCTTGACTTGAGATATTTTATGTGAATTGAAATACTTTCTTCCTTAATTGCTTCTTTTTATCATTGCTATTATACCTCCCATGATTTATATTATAGAGAAAGAATTTATAAATCATGATTCAATGAGATCTCTTATACAATAATGAAATGCTTATGTGATTCTTTGCTAAAGAAAATATCTTGATTCTTATGAAATGTGATCTTGATGAAAATTCTTATACATGAATCAAGTTGCTCTTTGTGCTATATCTTTTCAAATGAATCATGAGCCTTGATGTCATATATTTCAAGATCCTAGAAGCGACATGACTTCTTTATCTTGTGTGGTAAATTAAATATTTAATAAATAAAATTTATTTTATGATAAAGAATCATTGAATCATGACTTGATCTACGAGAATGCAATGTTCTTATATATCATGATTCTAGGTTGTATATCCTTTATCATGAATTGGAACTTGATGCTAAAGAAAATATTTATGAATCATGATTTTGATTTCTCGGAACTATATGCTTAAAATTTGTTTTACAATCATGATCTAGATCTTGCTAAAATAAAAAGTTATGAATCATGGATGATATCTTTTGGTTTTGATTCTTGTTGAATTTACATATTGATATCCTTCATGACATGATTTCTCATGTTTCAATACCATCTTATATACATCATGTGATGATTGATATATTGATTGATGTAAATTTTTCATTGGTTCCTCCCTTCTTTTCGATAATGATAAAGGGGGAGTTAAATTGCTAACTTGTGTATCAAAAGAGAAAAATTTGCTAGCTTAAACATTGAGAAGTAAAATGTTGCTATCTCAAGAAAGGCAAAAATCTTGCTCAACTTCACTTTTTTCAACAAATTGCTTGCATCTTTGTTATAAATTATTGTTGAATCTCATGCAAGATTATTTGTAGTATTAATCCTCCCTTTCTTTTTGACATTGATAAAGGAGGAGAAGGCTTTTGCTAGATTACATATTATAAATGAATGCAAAAGTCCTAGCATGCAAAGAAAGCAAAACTTGCAAGCTTGCTCTTCTCAAAAGAGAAGAAAGAAATTACAAAATTGTATGCATATCACAAAAGAAGTCAAGAAAATGCACATCTTTGAATACAATTTGCTTGTACTTCTCAAAGGAACATAGAAAAACTTGCTATCATCACGACAAGTGCCTATCATGATAAACTAGCGATGCCTAAATGTTGTATGATGTGATTAATAACTAGTATGTTTGTAATATTTGCATATCCTTGAAAACTAGCTATGATGTTACTTCTCCTTTTTGTTGATGACATAGAGGGAGAAGTAGATTGATGATTTCATGCATTGATTGAATATTTTATATTTACATGATGGTTTGATGATTCTCTTGTGATGAATGTTGCTTGGATTTGGGATAATCCAAGGTTTCTATCAATGGCATATTGATAGGGAGAATTTGTGTTAAACTCCGGGGAGTTAAGGTTAACTCTATTAGTCATCAATTAGTTGTCATCATAAAAAAGGGGGAGATTGTTGAATCTCAGATTTTGATGATGAAACTAATTGATTGTGTTTTGTTGTTTAACTGTGTGTTGAGTTACGCAAGTCTACTATCGATCAGGATTAGATAGTTGATGCTGGAGGAATTGACGTTGTGCCGGAGGTGATCACGTTAGGATATTGGATGTCGAGTCGGAGGTTCGGTCAACTATCGGCAAGAGGCTTCAGACGTCGGGCATCGGACCAAGAAGTGCGAAGTTGCACCATGGATATCGGGGTTGCGTCATGGTCAACCGCCGATTGGGCAACAAGTTGCAAGAGAGGGCGATGTGCCAAAGGATCGGAGGAAGCGCCGACCAATGATGTGCCAGGCAACTGGATGTCAATTCACATTGTAATAATTGTCTTGATCGAAGTAGGGTGTTTGTTTGTGCAGGAGTAACTACGATAAGGATGAAGATGTAAAGCAAAACAAAGGGCCAAAGTCAAGTGCGATGGATCGTTGGCAGTTTAAGTGCTCGATGGAAGTCCGAAGATTCGTTGGGAGTGTTGCTGGAACAGACCAAAAATGAGTAGAGAGCTTGCTGAAGGGTTTTCAGAAGTTCGCCGGAAGTTCACGAAGCTTGCCAAGAAAGATCGAAGCTTGCCAAAGAAGCTCGAGGGAACTCGCCAAAATCATTGTAAAGTCCAAGAGCTTACCGGGAGTCCGCAGGATGGTTTCCAAGGGATGGTCGGAAGACCGTCGGAAGTTCACCGGAAGCTCGCCGGAAGAAGACTTGATTTGCGGACTTTGTAATAGCATAGAAATGTCTTTAAATTCGTAGTTAGCACATTAATTTGGGTTAGGATTAGGTGTTAATCCTTTAACCCAAGTATGGGCCCATTGGGCTATGTTTGGGACCGGTTTGGGCCGAGTTTTCGGCCCAAACCAGAAGTTGATTTGTGCTGGGCGGTGGCATCGCCCAGCAGCCTGTGTGCCAGGTGGTGGCACCGCTAACACTGGTGCTTTGGGCGGTAGCTCGCCAGCCAAGAGCTAAAAAGCCAGCGGTGGAACCGCTGGCACCGAGCTCGGCGGTGCTACGCCACTGTGGTAGTATCGCCGACTACGATAAGAATAATGGCGTAGTATCGCTGCTCCAAGCGGTAGTATCGCAGCAATCGTCACCTGACGATTGACAAAGTGTAGCACTACCTCTGATAGGCGGTAGCACCGCCAGCACCGAGAACTCCAATTTGATTTCAAATTTGGAGCCCAAATTTGAATCCATTTTGGATCTATAAATACCTCCCCTTTCTCAGCTGAAAGGGAACCCTTTAGAGTTAGATTTTGAGCAAATAAGTCTTGGGAAAGTCTTGTTCTTCATTTGCTTAAGTGTTCACCTCATTTCCTTCTCTTTGTGAAAACTTGTAAGAGTGTGAACCTCTTGTAAAAGGGTTGTAAGAGGGGTATTTGGTCCTTCCCCTTTAAAAGGATTTGCTAGTTGAAGAGGGGAGCCTCATCGGAGAAGGCTTCAGAAGTGGATGTATGTCACTTTGACCGAACCACTATACATCGCTGCGTCTTGATTGTGTGAGTGTTTAAATTTCTATTTTATCTCTTTACTTTGCTGCAATCCTTTACTTTACTTGCTCTACTTCCTTTTCATCTTCTTACGTATGCTTTAAAGTTAGAACGCAATCAAATCGGTTTCAAACGAAACGTTGCTTTCATCGTACGAAGTTTCCGAAGCTTGTTTTAAATCGCTAAAAAGTTATCGTTTTATCCGTTGCACTAATTCACCCCCCCCCCCTTAGTTCTGCTCAATCTCTAACAGGTAGTTGATCTTCACCCATTGAAAGAAGATCAGTTAGCAAAAGCTGGTGGTCTCGAGTGAAGAGGAATCGGGAGTGGACATAGGTCGGGACGACCGAACTATTATAAAATCAATTTGCACATCTTTCTCTACTTGTTTACTTACTTTGCAACTACTTTACTTCCATATCACTTTCTTATAAATTCTCTCAAGTTAAACATCTTTTTCGATATGATTTATATTAAGCCAAAAGTATTTTGAATCGTCGACATTTTTAATGTAAGCACTAATTCACCCTCCCCCCCCTCTCTTTTAGCTCTTAGTGCCGACTCGATCCTAATAGTTGGTATCAGAGCCATATTTTTTCTCGTTTGGTTTAACACCCAAGAGAAATGGCACTTTTCGGCTTTCAAGAGGGTCACTCTATCATTCGTCCTCCTATGTTGAATGGGATGGACTACACATATTGGAAAACTTGAATGAGAGTTTTCTTACTTTCTTTGGATTTGAATTTATGGAACATTATCGAAATTGATTTTGAAAAGTCTTCTAAACTAATAAATGATTGGAATGATTTGGAAAAGACTTTTTCGTTAAATGCAAAAGTTATGAAGGCTTTGTTTTGTGCTTTGAACAAAAAAGAATTTAATCATGTTTCTATTTGCAAAATTACATAAGAGATTTAGCACACTCTTGAAGTCACACATGAAGGCATTAGAAGAGTTAAAGACTAAAAAATAAATCTTTTGATGCATGATTTTGAATTGTTTTGAATAAAACCAAACGAAACTATTGGTGACATATACACCTGTTTCACGGATATCATCAATAGTTTAAAAAGTCTTGGTAAAGGTTTTTCTAATCTTGAACTTATTAACAAGATTCTAAGATCCCTTCTAAAAAGTTGAGATCCGAAAGTAACGGCTATACAGGAGTCAAAAGACTTGAACTATTATTCTCTTGAAGAACTTATCAGGTCTTTAATGAGCTATGAAATGACTTATGTTAAATATGATGAACATGAGAACAACCTTCCAAAGTACAAAAAGGTAATTGCACTTAGAACAGAAGAAGACCACTCGAGTGAAAGTTCAAGTGATGATGATATAGAATTCTTACAATAAAATTTAAAAAATTCATAAAAAAGGAAACTAAGAAGAAAAATGAACTTAAAAAGAAGAAGCTACCAAAGAGGAAAAAAACACTTAAAGACGAATCGAGTGCATCCAAAGACGAAGTGGCGAACTACACTTTGATAGCCTTCGACAACAAGGTAAGCAACTCAACCAAAACTCCTTTACTTTATTATGAAATTACTTGATGTTTTTCATGAGTTATTTTTAGTTAGTAAAAATAAAAATATAAAAAATATTATGCTTTTCTTTTTAGTGATATAAAAATTATTATTATAATAATTACATATTTTATGATAATACTTGCACACCAAATAAGATTAATTCTATACATATTTTAAGAAGCAATTATATGTATCTTGATGGTTTTGCATTTCTTTTAGTTTTAAACATGATGCATGTTTTTTATACAAAAAAACTTGAGCATACTTATATGAGATCAATCACAAAAAAGGAAACACATAAAAAGGAAGATGTATTTCATGATAAATTGAATCTTTTGTTTGAAGATGGCTTATATTTAATGTGTTATATTTTTTGGTCTTAATAATTTTTATGATGAAATTTGTTTTTCAATCTTAAACATTAATACATGTTTTTATTTGACATAAAAGACAAAGGCATGCTTATATAAAATAAATCATAAAATTGAAACACATAAAAAGAGAATGTATTTTTAATCTCTATCTTATCGAAATCCTTAATGATAAATCTTTATTTGTTATTTATGAGTTTCTTGAATGTGAAATTGCTAATGATTTGAGATTTGACAAACACTTGATTTTTTCGTGTTTACGACTTGAGATGTATTTTAATACGAATCATTTACGATGCTTCTATCTTTCTCAATTCATTTTGTTCTCCTATGTTTCTTCTTGTTATTCACTAAAGAGGAAACTTATCTTTAAAATGGTGAAGATATTTCATTCATGACATGTCATTTGACATCTTGTTTATGACTTGAAATTTTTTATAAATCAAGATCGTACATCATGATTCTTCCATTTTATTAAAGAGAATGTTTATCCAATTGAATCATGATTGTTCTTTTGATTTCTCGAATTTACAACTCGAAACAAGATAATTTTCTATTAGATCTCCGAAGATCTCTTTTGTTATTTAAGAGGAGATTTATCAAAATGATTCATGAACTTTTGGATTCTTGACTTGACCCTTCATTTGTTCACATGATAGTTAAAATATTTGCACCCTTAAATTCTTCCCTTCTCCTTTCCTTCTTTTTGATGACGAAAGGGGGAGAGAAAAAGTGCCCACTTGAATGTTAAACTTAGGCATGAGAAAAAGTGCTAGCTTGAATGATAAATTGGTATCCATGACTTAATTTTAATGATTGAAATATTGATGTAAATTTTTGATACCTCATTTGTCATGATTTGAAAATTGATGTAAAAATTTTGCAACATTGTATTCTTCCCTTCCTTTTGAAAATGACAAAGGGGGAGTAAGAATTGCTAGCTTGCACACTTCAATGAGAGAAAAATTACTAGTTTGATCACTACAAAGGAAGCAAAATTTGCTAAGCTTACACTTCTCAAAAGAGAAGAAAGAACTTGTCATCTTGAATATCACCAAGAATTGCTAGCTTGCAAACTCAAGAAGCAAAAGTGCAAACTTGCACATCTCAAGAAGCAAAATTACACATCTTTAAAACTTACTATGCTTGCATGTTGTAAAATGATAAATTACTAGCTTGTATGTTGTAAAACTTGCTAGATGCACTTGTCCTATTTGTTGATGATAAAGGGGGAGAAGTAATGATGATTTGAATCATCATGATATGGTGTACTTTTATATCTTGAAACATTGCATGATTTCTTGATTTAAAGGATCTATTAATATGGCATATTGATAGGGGGAGTTAAGGTTAACTCCATCATTATTGGTTGTCAAAAAAGGGGGAGATTATTGAATCTTGGATTCTGAGTAGGAGGAATCAAAAGTTGGGTCAGAGTGAAATGTGTCAAAAGATTGGATGTTGAGCCGAAGGATCGGTTGATGTATCAGCAGAAGGCTTCAGATGATGAGTTCGAGCATCGAGCCAAGAAGAGCGGACATTGCACCAAGGAGATCGAAGTTACAGAGGTCAATTGACTAATTGGGCAATAAGCTGCAAAAGAGGATGATGCGCTGAAGGATCAGATGAAGTGCCGATAAACCAATGATATGTTGGACAACAATTGATTCAAGCTTTGTAATAATTATCTAGATTGAAGTAGCGTTAAGCTGTAATTGGGTTAAAATTAGGCTAACTCAATTATGGGCCAATTAGGCCCAATTGGGCCAAGTGAAAGACCCAAATAGTGACCCAATAGGTGGGTTAGGTGGTGGCACCGCTAGAACAAGCAATGGAACCGTCGGTGGCTTAGTATCCAGGATAGACATTCCAGTAATCTGAAATCTTCGGGTGTTTAAAATTTTAGCTCTAAGTTTAAATCCATTTGGAGCTTATAAATACCCCTCTCATCTCTGGTTAGAACACACACTAACTGAAAACAAAAAGAGGAAAAATGTTATTATAATTGTGTGAAAATTCCTCCCCTCTAGCTTTAAGTTTCGGTTAAATCTAAGAGAAGGGTGAGTGAGATTGTAAAGGTTGTCTCCTAAACCTGTAAAAAGAAGAAAGGGCTATAAAGGGTAATTGATCTTCACCCATTGAAAGAAAGTTAGTTAGTGAAAGTCTATAGCCTCGAGTGAAAAGAAATCGAGAGTGGACGTAGGTTGGGATGATCGAACCACTATAAAATTAGTTTGTACATCTTTTTCTACTTGTTTACATAATTTGCAACTACTTTACTTCTACATCACTCTCTTACAAAAGCTCTTAAGTTAAATGTCTTTTCCGATATGATTTTTATCAAGCTAAAAGTATTCCGAATCATCAATGGTTTTGACGTAAGTACTAATTCACGCCCCCCCTCTTTGTACTGACTCGGTCCTAACATATAGTAAATATACTTGGACATACTTCTTGATATACAAAAGTGATTGTTTCAAGTGTTTTTAAAAATTTTGTAAACTTGTTCAAAATAAAAAAGGGTTTATGATTTCATCTATTCATAGTGATCACGATGGTGAATTTCAAAACTGTGATTTTCAAATTTTTTGAGTCAAATGGGTACAACCATAATTTCTCTAGTCCGAGAAACCCATAACAAAATGGAGTAGTTGAATAAAAAATAGAAGATTATAAGAAATGACAAGAACCATGTTAAACGAACATAGACTGCCTAAATAATTTTGGGCCGAAGTCATTAATATGACATGCTATGTCATGAATAGAGTTCTAGTAAGACTATTACTTTCTAAAACTCCTTATAAATTATGGAATAATAAAAGACCCAATGTTTTGTATTTCAAAGGTTTCTGTTGTAAATGTTTTGTTTTAAACGAAAAAGATACCTTAGAAAATTTTGATGTAAAATTCGATGAAGGCATTTTTCTTGGTTATTCTTCAATCTTTAAAGCATTTTGTGTCTTTAATAAGAGAACTTTGATTATAGAAGAATCTATTCATGTTGTTTTTATTGAGATTTTTAAATTTAAGAAAAATGATTTTGATTTTGACACTTTAAATTTGAATGAAACCTCTTCTCCCACTAGCAACTTGGATGCATCTTCTTCCAAAATATCCTTACCTAAGGAATGAAAGTATGTAGATGCTTATCCTAAGGAGCTAATCATAGAAGACATATCAAAATGCATTCAAACTCACTCTTCCTTTAAAAAATTTTGTGCTAATACTACCTTTTTATTTTAACTTAAACTAAAATGTATTGATAAAGCCCTAAAAGATGATTCATGAGTTATCGCAATGCAAGTAGAGTTAAATCAATTTGAGAGAAATAAGGTATAGAAGCTTGTTCCTAGACCAAGTGACCATTTAGTAATTAATACTAAATGGGTCTTTAGAAGCAAACAAGATGAACTTGGTATCATGGTTAGAAACAATGCTAGATTAGTGGCTAAATGTTTCAATCAAGAAGAATGTATCGATTATGAAGAAACCTTTGCTCTTATGGTAAGATTAGAAGCCATAAGGATGCTCCTTGCATATGCTTGTTATAATGATTTTAAATTATTTCCAATGGATGTTAAAAGTATTTTTTTAAATCGCTTTATTTCTGAAGAAGTTTATGTTGAACAACCACTGAGGATGCTCTTTTTCCTAATCATGTGTTTAAGTTATCTAAGGCTCTCTATGGATTGAAACAAGTCCCAAGAGCTTGGTATGAGAGGCTTAATTTTTTCCTTATTCAAAATGATTTTACAAAAGGCAAGGTCGATACTACATTGTTTATTAAAAATTTTGAAAATAATTTTCTTGTTGTTCAAATTTATATTGATGATATTGTTTTGATTTTACGAATGAGTTTTTATGTGAATATTATGCCAAAAGTATGAGCCAAGAGTTTGAAATGAGCTTAATGGGTGAATTAACCTTTTTCTTAGGTTTACAAATTAAGCAACTAAGTGATAAAATTATTTTTAGTCAAACTAAATATGCATTAGATTTGCTAAAATGATTCAAGATGGATAGTTCAAAGGCTATCAATACACCAATGAGCATTTCCACAATGTTAGATATGGATGATAATGGAGAAAACTTTGATCAAAAAACTTATAGAGGTATGATAGGTAGTTTACTATACCTCACCGTAACTAGACTAGACATTATGTTTAGTGTTGGACTTTGTGCTAAATTTCAATCTAATCCCAAACTATCTCATTTTAAAGTTGTTAAAAGGATCTTTAGATACTTAAAAGGAACTCTAAATCTAGGCTTATGGTATCTAAAATCTAAAAACTTTGAATTAACTACTTATAATGGTTCGGTCATCGCGACCTATTTCCACTCCCGATTCCTCATCCCTTGAGGCCATCGGCTTTCATTAATAATATTCTTTTCAACAAGTGAAGATTAATTACTTTTATTACATCTCTTTTTCCTTTTCACAGATTTAGGAGATAACCTTCACAACTCTCTTTTACAAGAAAATCCTCACACACCTCCTTTAGAACAACCTCTAAGCTTAAGGAGAAAGGAACTCAATTTTTTAACAAAGTTTACATGCTTCAAAATCATAAGTTTTCATTCTTTTCATTTTTGCACCTAGCAAGAATGGATAGGATATTTATAGGCCCTAAATGGCTTCAAAAATAGAGTCAAATATTTAAATCCTTAGGTTTTTAGGGTACTGGCGGTACTACCACCAGTATTAAGCCCGAGAGATTGAGCTATGGTGGTACCATGACCTGCCTAGGTGGTACCACCTCTTGACATGGTTTGGGAAACTATGTTATGGTGGTACCACCGTTAGTCTCGACGGTACCACCACTTGACACAACCTCAGAGACAATGCTTTGGCGGTACTACTATCGGGCTTTCTGGAAACATACACTCCATAATTTCTAACTCACAAGTGGTACCACCGTTTGACCTTTTAGTGCCATTGTCTAACCTAACCTCAGGTCACTGAATTGGCTTTCCAATAGGCCTAGTTTAACCCTAATTCAAGTTCAATGAGCTCCTAATTAAGTTGGATTGGTTATGCTCCCAAACCAACTGAATTAATCTCTAAACTACTTTGACTAAGACTTAACAATTTACAATCATGAAGCCTATGTTGTCTTGTATATCATTGTTCATCTAGTACTTCTTTCAAACATCTAGCGCATCGTCTTTTCCTTCGGCGTATTGCTTGATCCATCAGCACGTTGACCTCCATAATATCTGATCTTCTTAGCGCACTATGCGATCCTTCTAGTCCGATGCCCGAACTCATGGCACAAAGTCCATCTTCTGGCATGTCGACCAATCCTTCAGCCCAACGTCTGATTCTCCTGCTTCATGATTCGAATTCATGATCGAAGTTTCTCCTACGTCACTTATCTCAAATGCTCATTAGTTCATAAACTCATCAATTGATTTCATCATCAAAATCTGGGATTCAACAAATCTATCTATAATGACCCAAATTCTGTCCCTTATTGGTCTTAGATAAACGCATGACAAATCCCATGCTAATCTCTTCCTATTTTTATTGGGGTATTTGTAATAGTCTCAAAGTTTTTGCTCGTTTCTGATGTTAACCTCTTCCCTTTTTTGATTTATTGACATATAAGATATTTTTTAACAAATTGGAATAGATCTCTCTTCATTCCTAATCACCAATAGTGATTTTTTAGATCCTTATACACTTTAGTTGTTTTAGGGTGCACTAAGTATAAAGATGAGGGTGCCTCTATTAAAATTTCTTATTTGATGTTAGGCTTTTCTAGTATACATAATTTATCTCAAAATTTGACTACCCCTTTATTAATGTGAATTTTTTTTTCTTGCCTTAATATCATATTTCAATCGATTTAAATAAGAGTCATTAACTTGTAACTCTTTAATTTTTCCTAAAAGGGATAGTTGCAGTGACAACTATCCCTACAAGCCAATCACATAAGTGATGGCACCTATAACACGCTACATCAATCTCTTTGCTTATGCTAATTGGTATTTTCTCATATTATTTGGATGTATACTGTGATGTCTTTGCATCTATACAATGGTAATTGAATCGTGATAAGATCACGATAATGAGACCGATTCACCTTTAAACATAGACCCTAAATAATCTCAATCATAGGTTACTCGAGAGAGACATCGAGATAACTGGATAGACTGGTGTGCTGTATATATGTCCATATGATAGAGATGACTAGTCTCATAGCTACTTGTGTGGAGACACTAAGGATATAGTACAAGTGCTTATTGGAGAATGAGTTCACTGATTGATTTGCTTACGGAATACTAAATGATTATTGATACCTCATATCAGACAACGATTCCATAGTCCCAGTAGTGTATCTAGTCCTTAGACTTGAGACACCAAGAATGTCCTGTATGAGTACTTCACTCTTTGATGCCAGACTTATAGGTTTTGAAGTTCCAAATCTAGTACAACTGGTTATTGAGAGTGGCAACCAACCTTACGAGGGCAATTGAGTGTCAATAAAGGATCATCCACTCTCGGTATTATGAGAGGAATATCTCATGTGTTCTTGCTCAAGTAAATCTCTAGCTATGGTCATTCGGATTGAGAGAAAAAAAGTTCTACAGAATCCGATTAGAGCAAGACTCGATTGGAAATCGTATGGGCCTGATAGCACCATGCTCGATATACGGTCTTTAGGATATTAGATAGATGAGAGACTATAGGTACATGGTAACTAAGGATAGATAGGTCTAAAGGATCAGATTCCCTTGTACCGTTTGGGGACTGTGGCGTAGAGACTTAGTACATTTGCAATCGATGAGTCGAGTGAATTATTCTAGAGATAATAATTCACTGAGTCAGAAGGAGTTCTAATAGGTATAACTCACGGCCAGCTCGATATTGGGCCTAGAGGGTCAAACACATATGGTAGGTGTTATGACGAGTAGAGGTTCAGATATTAAATATCCGTTGTAGCCCCTATCTTATTAGATATCCAATAAGCCCATGTATTATTGGATCCCATAGATGAGATCCAATAAGAGCTAGATTATTGGGTAGAGACCCATTAATCTAAGAGGCTTGGATAATTGGATGGAGATCTAATATCCAATAGGGTATGATCCATTAGGGTTTACAAGGGGCCTTTATAAATAAGAGGGAACCAAAGGCCCATAGGTTGGGGTTTTTCTTGGTGGCCACCTCCTGTTCTCTTCTCTCTAGAGAGGAGCATCGTTGCAATCCCTACTGTGTGGATACCGCTAGAGAGGAGGACGCTTGACCTCCTTCATCCTCTCCTATGGATCTGCAAGAACTCAGAGATATATGATCTCCCTAGGTACTATCGTTTCTTTTACACTTGTAGTTTTCGGATTTGCGAATTTGTTTTTGACGCACTGATCTTCACACGATGATGAAACTTTTCGTGAAAATCCAGAAGTTTTGTTTTCTGTTCTTCTGCTGCGCATGAGATGTCACCCCCTGGATTTCCCAACAGTGTTATCAAAGCCAGGTTCTTCGCATGAAGATCATATTTTAACTGCGTGTGTTGTGAATTAGAGAGGCATTTGATGTCAAAATCATTGACGCAAAAGCGGAAAAAGGGCAGCAACTATTGTTGCCCTCGCCGCCTTCATAGATGGAAGTTTTAGCTGCATATAGACAGTCATAGTGCCGGTGGCCTACGGGCTGCAAGCAGGCGTCGACGGTCTGCTGGCTGCTAGCAGGCGCCTGCTTGCAGTCAGCCTGCCTATAAGGGTCGGCGCTACTTGTGGGCATTGTGCCCACAGGGGTAGTGCCGCTTGCGGGCACTACCCCATAAGGGCGACGCCCGTAAGGGGCCTGCGGGGTAGCTAGACCGCAAGGGTGGGCGGCACCGGGCACGATGACCTACGGGCACTAGGCACGCAGCAACGCCCACTCGCAAGTGCTAGTCGCCCACACAAGAGTGGCACCGCTTGTAGGCCGCCCGCGACAGGGGTAATGCTTGCCGGCGCTGTGCCCTCTTGCTGTGGTGGTGCTGCCTACAAGTGAGCCGGCCATGGGCAAGGGCGATGCCCCACTGTGCTCCCTGCGCAGAGGCCGTCGCCAGCAAGGTGGCGGCGACTGCACTACAACGCAGGCAGTGAGGGAATTAGGGTTTTCTAGGCCCAAGGGCGATGACTGCACTACAATGCAGGAAGTGAGGGAATTAGGGCTTTCTAAACAAAAAATAATTTTGCCCTAAAGAATTACATAAATTTTAATTTTGTCCCTTTTGGTCGAATGACCAAAATGCCCTTTAAAATTTAAAAAATTTCTTGTATGTCCCTATTTTCAGAAAAAATATTAGTTAATTAAAATATTTAATTAACTATTATTATTTATCTGATAATCCTATATAATAACATGTACATGTGATGTATGATGTGGATAGATGATCATGGACCGTGTGATATGATGTATGTGTATGATATGATCATTATTATTATTCGGGCTTGCGAGCCTATATTTTTCTCATTTATTGTTGGGTCTGTATGCTTGTAATTATGTTGTAATTATACGAGGAGGCGTAGCGGAAGTGTAGAAGCGATAGCAGGACCCACAAGGTCGAGACGGACGATCTGACGCATGGAGATGCGTTGAGATATCGACGGAACCGACGAAGTGAGATGGATGAACACAGGGCATGGAGATGCACCGACGCACACATAGATCTTGACATGAGTGATTGAGCCTATCGGCTCGGGCTTGATCACATTAGGATATGGTTCATGATCATCTGGTGTGATTACTCATGTGATGTGTAATCACACCTACTAGATATATATATTTGCATGCGATGTAGATATATATTAAATATGTATATATGTAACATGTCATATTAGGAGACCAAATTAAAAATCCCTTCTCTCAATAATATTAAGTCACTAAACATGAGGCAATTAGATTGACCCACGTGGCCTTCCATCGTTATAGGTAGGAACCGATTCCTAGTATAGGTTGAGTTGGTCGAGTCCCTCGAGACTCACCTATATCACGATTCGCTATCTTATCTATGACATAGAGATGTCACCGGTGACTTGAGGATATAGTATGCTTGGTCGAGTCCCTCAAGGGTATATCATCGAATTAGACTCATCGTGTAACGATGATGATGACTTAACCGAACATCATGGTTGGTCGAGTCCCTCTAGCCCATGGTGGTTTGGAGGTCGAACAGGATAGGAATCATAAGGAGTTGTGATCGGTAAGAGTTGCCTATCTTTTGGGCTTAGTGTGATTGGTCGAGTCCCTCGAGGTTACACTGAGATACTGATTGGATCTCGATCTCCACTAGAAGTCTACTAGAGATTTTCGTTTCACGTGCTGAGGGTGTCGCATGACCCGCTATAAAAATAGTGGGAGTACATCAAGATAGAAGTCCATATCTTAATTATTTATATTTTTATAAAATCTACATGTTATTTATTTGTTGCTACATCTTTATTTTTTTAAAATATCGCTATTAGACTCTCTATGTGGCATACTTGATGCCAACCGCCTCATTGGTCCAAATTATATGGATTGGCTCCGCAAGTTGAGAATCATTCTTATGACGGAAAAAATTTGCATATGTCCTTGATATAGTGATGCTTATGCCCAAGAAAGGAGAAAGCGAGGATGAGATCACACACTACGTGAAGTACATAGATGACTCCACTCTTGCTTAGTATTACATGTTAGGCTCCATGACTCCCAAGTTATAGAGACAACATAAAAGGATGGATGGTAGATTCATACTCCTGCATCTCCACAAATTGTTTGAGGAATAGAGAAGAACTCAACGATATGAGATATCGAAGAGTCTCTTCCATGCTAGGATGATTAAGAGGACACCGATTTAGAACCATGTCTTTAAAATGATTGAGTGGATAGAGAAACTCACAGGTCTAGGAATGGTCCTAGAGGATAACTTGTGTGTGGATCTTGTGCTTCAGTCCCTACTCGATTCCTTTTCACATTTCTCTATGCTGTTAAGACCAGAAAGAAAAGGAAAATAGAGAAGTCTCTTGAGAAAGGCAAAGGGCAAGGGCAGATTGGGTAAAGCAAAGGTTGCTAAGAAGACCCGGAAGAGGACAAAAGCTAGTGCTTCCACTATGGCAAAGATGGGCACTATAAGAGGAACTACGAATAGTATATTGTAGAGAAGGCGAAATAGAAGCTTAGAGAAGCTTCAGATATATATTTATGATTAGTCTCTATCCATCAAGCTCATATGATAACACATAGGTATTGGATACCAATAGTGTTTATCATATCTACAATTCGTTGTAGGTTCTAGTAGGACCTAGGAGATTGATGAGAGGCAAGATGGACCTCAAGATGGGTAATAAAGCAAGAGTTACTACTATTGCTATTAGCGAGGTGACCCTACATTTACTTGGTGGAGCTACTATTGCATTAGATGTATGCTATTTTATTCCCTTTATTATCAAAAAACTTATTTTCATTTCATGTTTGACATTGAATGGTTATAAAGTAGTTTTTGAGAACAATAGTTGTTCAACTATTGAGGATGATAAGATCATCACGAGAGGAACATTACATAATGGTTTGATTATGCTAGACACTACTCCACGTATCATGAATGAAAGTATGCCCAAGAGGAAATGAGATGAGGTGAATAGTGCATACCTATGCCATTGTAGGCTAGGTCATATCCATGAGGAAAGGATTCAAAAGTTATTGATAGATGGATACCAAGATCCATTTGACTACGAGTTATATACGACTTGCGAACCTTTCTTTCATGGAAAGATGGCCAACTCTCCATTTAGCAAAATTGGAGAGAGAGCCACTAAGTTGTTGGTACTAATACATAGTGATGTATATGGTCTCATGTCAACTCAGGCAATCAATGGTTATTCCTACTTCATTATTTTTACTGACGATTTCTCTAGGTACAGATATGTGTACTTGATGAAGTACAAGTCCAAAGCCTTCGAGAAATTCTGGGAGTATAAGAATGAAGTAGAGATTTAGACTAGAAAGAGTATCATGACTCTTCGATTATATCAAGGAGGTGAGTACTTGAGTACAAAGTTCACCTAGTTCCTCAAGGACCATGGGATTCTGTCCCAATGGACACCTCCTTATACACCCTAGCTTAATGGTGTATTCAAAGGAGGAATCACACATTATTAGACATGGTGCAATCCATGATGAGTTTTGCTGACCTACCCGTCTCATTTTGGGGATATGCCCTAGAGTCTACAGCTTATCTTCTGAACAGAGTTTTAACTAAGTCGATAGTGTCTACACCATATAAGATATAGAATAGGAAGCCCGATCTTAAGGTTGTTAAGATTTGGGGGCTGCCCTATCTATGTTAAGAGACACATACCCGATAAGTTGGAATCTAGGACGGAATGGTGCAAGTTCATGGGATACCCCAAGAAAACTTGTGCGTATTATTTCTATCACCCTA
Source organism: Musa beccarii (assembly GCA_024322285.1). NCBI lineage: Eukaryota > Viridiplantae > Streptophyta > Magnoliopsida > Zingiberales > Musaceae > Musa > Musa beccarii. The sequence goes on from CM044396.1 coordinate 23,245,122, forward strand.
AGGATTAAAAGGTCTTTGTAGTTAAGAGAGTAGTATTCCTTGAGAAGGAACACATTCTTGATGGAGACAGTAGGAGCATAATAGAGTTGAGCGAGGTTAGAGAACCTAGCTTAAGCACCATTCCAGAGCCAAAATCTGTTCAGGTACCTAGCACACAAGTTCCAACTTTATGTAGGTGCGGTAGAGTATCCCATCCTCCTAAGAGTGTATGGGACATATCAGAGCAGTGGATATTGAGGATATTGATCCTCAGACCTACGTGAAGGCTATTACAAGTATATACACCGGGAAGTGGCAAGAAGCTATGAATTCAAAGATGGATTCCATATACTCCAATAAGGTTTGAAACCTAGTTGATGCACCCGAGGGTATTATACCCATTGGCTGTAAGTGGATCTTCAAGAAGAAGATCAAAGTAGATGTAAAGGTAGAGACCTATAAAACAAGGCTAATGGCTAAGGGGTATCATCAAAGCCAAGGTGTTGACTATGACGAAACCTTCTTACCCATAGCCATGTTAAAATTCATTTGAATTCTATTGGCTATTGCAGCACACTATGATTATGAGATCTGACAGATGGACATGATAACCACATTCCTCAATAGTAACCTCAAGGAGGAGGTGTATATTATATAACCTGAGGGATTCGTGTTTAAGAATAATCCAGATAAGGTGTATAGTTTGCTTAGATCCATCTATGGACTAAAGCAAACTTCCTAAAGTTGGAACATAAGATTTGATAAGGGATCAGATCTTATGACTTTATTAATAATGAAGATGAGCCTTGTGTGTACAGGAAGGTAAGTGAGAGCGCTCACTTTTTTGACATTATATATAGATGGCATTCTAATAATTGAGAATGATATAGGAATGCTCTACATGGTAAAGGTTTAGCCATCTAGACACTTCTCCATGAAGGACTTAGGGGAAGCATTCTATATATTGGGGATTCGGATCTATAGAAATAGATCAAAGAGGATGCTTGGCTTGTCCCAGTCCAAATACATAGACACCATTGTCAAAGGTTTGGCATGAAAATTTTTAAGAGAAATCTCATGCCGATAAGATATAGGTTATCACTTTCTAGGAGTATATCCCCAAAGGCTCCCAAAAAGGGCGCACATGGATAAGATACCCTATGTCTTAGTGATAGGGTCTACATGTATGCTATGCTATGTACTAGGCCTGATATAGTATATGCTCTGAGTGTCACGAGCAGGTATCAAGCAGATCTAGGCTTGGAGCACTGAAAATCAATAAAGAGTATCCTTACGTACTTGAGGAGGACTAAGGATCTTTTACTAGTATATGAAAAAAGTTGCCTCAAGGTTGAGGGCTGTATGGACTCATCCTTCTAGTTCGGTGTTGATACTGGCAAGCCAATTCAGGGCATACGCTTACCCTGAATGAAAGAGCAATATGCTGGAAGAGTTCTAAGCAAGATACTACTATTGACTCGACCATAGAGGCAGAGTACATTGCTACAATAGAGGCAGTAAAGGAGGGAGTCTAGATAAAGTAGTTCATCATAGATTTGGGAGTCGTGCTGAGCAGCAAGGAGTTGATTCCCTTATATTATGATAACTACAGGATGATTACTCAAATAAGGGAACCTTGGTCTCATCAGAAAGTGTTCTGAGGAGGTTCCAGCTTATTAGAGAGATTGTGGCCTGCAGAGATGTAGCAGTGGAAAGAGTTCCATCAGAAGATAACATTGAAAATCCATTGACAAAGCTATTGACTCATATTGTCTTTGAGCATCATAGAAGTCTGATAGGGATCAGACACAGGTGATTGGTTTTAGGTCAAGTGGGAGATTGCTAGTTATAGGTGCCCTACAAGCCAATCACATGAGTGATGGCACTAGTAACACGCTACGTCAATCTCTTTGCTTATGCTTATTATTTTTCACATTATCTATATGTATATTATGATGTCCTTGGATCTGTGCAATGAGAATTGGATCGTGATGAGATCACGATAATGAGACTGATTCACCTTTAAACATAAACCCTAAATAATCCCGATCATAGGTTCCTCAAGAGGGACATCGAGATAACCGGATAGACTAGTGTGCTGTATACTCGTCCATATGATAGAGATAGCTGTTCTCATAGCTACTTGTGTAGGGACATAAGGATATAGTACAAGTGTTCATTAGAGAACGAGTTCACTAATTGATCCGCTTACGGAATGATGAATGATTATTGATACCTCACGTCATACAGTGATTCCGTAGTCCCAGTAGTGTATCTGGTCCTTAAACTTGAGACACCAAAGATGTCTTGTATGAGTACTCCACTCTTTGATACCAGCCTTATAGGTTTTGAAGTTCTAGATCTAGTACAGCCAGTTATTGGGAGTGGCAACCAACCTTACGAGGGCAATTGAGTGTCAATAAAGGATTATCCACTCTCGGTATCATGAGAGGAATATCCCATGTATTCTTGCTCAAGCAAATCCCTGGCTAGGGTCATTCAGATTTAGAGAGAAAGAGTTCTTCGGGAGAATTCGATTAGAGCAAGACTCAATTGAAAATCGTATGGGCCTGACAGCACCATGCCAGATATACGGTCTCTGGGATATTAGATGGATAAGAGACTATAGGTAAATGATAACTGAGGATAGATAGGTCCAAAGGATTAGATTCCCCTGTATCATCTAGGGACTGTGGCATAGTGGCTTAGTACATCTGCAGTCGATGAGTCAAGTGAATTATTATGGAGATTATAATTTACTAATTTAGAAGGAGTTCTAATAGGTGTAACTCATGGCCAGCTTGATATTGGGCCTAGAGGCTCACACACATATGGTATGTGTTGCGACGAGTAGAGGTTCAGATATGAGATATCCGTCGGAGCCCCTATCTTATTGGATATCTAATAAGCCCCTGTATTATTGGATCCCATGGATGAGATCCAATAAGAGCTAGATTATTGGGTAGAGACCCATTAACCTAAGAGGCTTGGGTAATTGGATGGAGATCCAATACCTAATAGAGTAGGATCCGTTAGGGTTTATAGGGGGTCTCTATAAATAGGAGGGAACCAAAGGCCTATAGGTTGGGGTTCTTCTTGGTGGCCACCTCCTGTTCTCTTCGCTCCAGAGAGGAGCATCGTCGTAGTCCCTACTATGTGGATACCGCTAAAGAGGAGGACACTTGACCTCCTTCATCCTCCCCTATGGATCTGTAGGAACTCAAGGATATACGATCTCCCTAGGTACTATCGTTTCTTTTTCACACGTAGTTTTCGGATTAGTGTATTTGTTTTTGACACATCGATCTTCACATGATGACGGAACCTTTCATGGAAATCCAGAAGTTTTGTTTTCTATTCTTCCACTGTGTATGAGATGTCGCCCCCTGGATTTCCCAACAGTTGAAGCATCCTCCTCTATAACAATGATCTACATGGCAGGGCTGTGAAGATGCTCCTCTTTATGGAGAGGAGAATAGGAGGTGGCCACCAAAAATATTAACCTATGGACCTTTAGTTCCCTCCTGCGAAGATGCTCCTCTTAATGGCCACCAAAAATATTAAAGGCTCCCTATAAACCCTAATGGATCCTACCCTATTGGGTATTAGATCTTCATCCAATTACCCAGACCTCTTAGATTAATGGGTCTCGTAGGTTTAAGAATCAATATCCTCAACATTCTCTCCTCTAATATGTCTCACATATGTCTCACATGTCTCACATATCTCTCTAAGAATGGAATACTCTTCTAGTGCCCATCTTTGTCGTAATGAAAGCACTAGCCTTTATCCTTTTTTGGATCTTCTTAGCAACATTTGCTTTACCCAATCTACCCTTTCTCTTGCCCTTCTCAAGAGACTTCTCTATCTTCTTTTTCTTTTTGGTCTTACTAGGATAAAGGACTATGAAAAGAAATCTAGTAGGGACTGAAGTATAAGATCCACACACAAGTTATCCTCTAGGACTATTCCTAGACTTGTGAGTTTCTCTATCCACTCAATCATCTTAAGGAGATGGTTCTAAACTGGTGTCCTCTTAGTCATCATAGCATGGAAGAGACTCTTCGATATCTTATATCATTGAGTTCTTCCTAGTTGCTCGAACAATATATAGAGATGCAGGAGTATAGATCTATCATCCATCTTTTTGTGTTGTCTTTGTAACTCAGGAGTCATGGAGCCCAACATGTAATACTGAGCTATTAGAGATCGAGTGGCACTAAGAGGGGGGGGAATGAATTAGTGCAGCGGATAAATACGATAAACTTCGATGAATTTAAACAAGTTTCAAAAACTTCATACAAAAAGAATAACGTTTCAATTAAAATCATTTCGATTGCATTGAAAGCGTATGTAAGAAGATGAGGGCGGTGAACTTAGCAAAGTAAAGGTTTGTAAAAAGATAAATGCATGAACATACACGCAAACCATTTTTATAGTGGTTCAGTCATCCGAACTACATCCACTCCCGATTCCTCTTCGCTTGAGGCCATCGGCTTTCCACTAGCTATCCTCCTTCCAATGGGAGAGGATGAACTCCCTTACAGCTTTCTCCTTTTGACGGGCTTAGGAGGTAACCCTTATAAGGCCTCTCACCCCTCTCTTGGACTAGAACATACTTAAAAATTAGAAGAAAGATTTTGACACACTTTCAATAGAGTTTTCCCTCTTTTTGTCTCAGTTCTAGACATCCTTTCATCCATGAATAAGAGGGGTATTTATAGGCCTCAAGAGGATTCAAATTTGGAGCCCAAATTTGAATCACTTTCGTTTTTCCCGGTGCTGGCGGTGCTACCACCTGTCAGTGGCGGTGCCATCGCCTTTCAGTGTCAGACTAACACTGCACTAGGCAGTTCCACTACCTAGCCAGTGGTGCCACTGCCCAGCCCTTCCAACTCACTGGTTTGGGCCTAAAACTCGACCCAAACCGGTTCAAAACAAGGCCCAATTGGCCCCTACTTGGGTTATAGGATTAACACCTAATCCTAACCCAAATTAACATGCTAATTATGAAATTAAAGATATTTCCTAAGCTATTACAAAGTCGGACAAGTAAAGACTTCTTCCGGTGAACTTTCGACGAACTTCTGGCAGTATTTCGACAAACCCTCGGAAACCATTCTATGGACTCCTAGCAAGCTCTCGGACTTCGCAATGATCTTGGTGAGTTCCAATAAGCTTCATTGGCAAGCTCCGATCTTTCTTGGCAAGCTTTGTGAAATTCTGACGAACCTTCCGGCAAACTTCTGAAAACCTTTCAGCAAGCTTCCTACTCATTCTCGACCAATTCTTGCAGTACTCCCAACGAATCTTCGGACTTCCGTCGAACTCTCGAACTCCCAACGATCCATCACACTTGTCTTCTAGCACTTTGTTTCGCTTTACATCTTCATCGTTATCGTAGTTAATCCTGCACACACACAAACAAAACTCTACTTCGATCTAGACAATTATTATAACGTGAATTGACATTCAGTTGCCCGGCACGTCATTGGTCGGCGCTTCGTCCGATTCTTCGGCGTATCGTCGTCTCTTGCGGCTTATTGCCCAATCGACGATTGACCTCCGCAACCCCAATATGCTTGGTGCAACTCCACTCTTCTTGGCCCGATACCCGACGTATGAAGCCTTCTGTCGATTGTCGACTGAACCTCCGGCTCAACATCCAATATCCTGACGTGATCACTTCTGGTGCAACGTCAATTCCTCCAGCGTCAATTCCTCCAGCGTTAATTCCTCTAGCGTCAATTGTCTAATCCTGATTGATAGTAGACTTGCGTAACTCAAAACGCAGTTAGACCATAAAACATAATCAATTAGTTTCATCATCAAAATCTGAGATTCAACAATCTCCACCTTTTTGATGATAACAACTAATTGATGACTAACAGAGTTAGCCATAACTCCCCGGAGTTTAACCAAACTTCCCCTATCAATATGCCATTGATAGAACACTTGGATTATCCTAAATCCAAGCAACATTCATCACATATAATATGAGAATCAAAACTATCATGCAAATATATAAAATATTCAATTCAATGCATGAAGTCATCAATCTACTTCTCCCCCTATATCATTAACAAAAAGGAGAAGTTGCATTATAGCTAGTTTAAAAGATATGCAAGATTTACAATCATACTAGCTATCAATCAAGATTTTCAACATACATCACTTTAAAACATTCAATCATAGCAAGTTTTTAAGGATGTCCAAGCATAGCAATTTTTTATCACTTGCTTCTTGTGCAAGTTTGCACTTTGCTTTTGTGGCATGCTAGTAACTTTTGAAATGTTCAAGATAGGATGTTCCTTCATTTCAATGATCGAGCTAGCAAATTTTATTAAAGTCGCAAGCTAGCAATAAATCTTCTCTCCCTTTGTTTTTGTCAAAAAAGAAGGGAAGAGTACAATTCTTTTCCCTTTATATGAATTTTGAAACTATGACAATTAACAAAGATAAGTATTCATGGGGTATCAAAAGTTTACATTCATGATTCAAAATCAATTTATGAAAATCAAGTTATGAACCAGAATCAAGTTACAAATTTAACATTCAAGCTATCTCTTACGGTACTTATTAAGATGCTAACAATTTTGCGATACGTTAGCAAGTAATTTTGCTTGCTTTAGCAAAATTCTTTCTTTCATGATGCATAAGCTAGCAAGCATTTGCCTTAAGCTAGGAATCTTTCTCCCCCTATGTCATTGTCAAAAAGAAGGGATGAATATTATCTCAATCAAATAATTTTGCATCAATCAATATTTCAATTTTTATATGATGCAAACAAGCCATAGATGCAAAGAATTCATGAAAAATATCAATATGAAACATCAGCAAGGATCAAGAGATATCATACATGGTTCACAAATGTCCTTTTTCAACAAAATCAAGATCAAGATTCAATGATTCATCCTAAAGCAAATTTTCTTTTATATCAATTTTTTATCATCACAAGTGATATTCAAATGTTTGCATCAATATTTCAATCAAGAAGTATTGAAATGTAGGAGAAAAATCAAAATAATGAATGCAAAGTTTCAATCATCAAGGAATATTTTTTCAAGTTAATAAGTCTGAGAAATCAAGATTATTATCCACAAATTTTAGCATCAACTTTCAATTCATGATAAGGGGCATACAACTAAGAATCATGAAATATAAAAATATATCATTCTCATAGATCGTCATGATTCTTGGATTCATCTTAAAGAAAATTAATTTTTAATCATCACTTCAAGGAAGTTATGTCATGAAGGATCAATTCATGAATAAACAAGAATTATATATATTTATCATGTAGAAAATCTTGACTTATATGTAAGAGTTTTCAAATCATTACAATGATGATTTCGTAAAAAAAAAAATCAAATATATAGTTCCAAGAAATCAAAATCATGATTTATAAGACTCATACAATTCATCAAAATTACTGTCAAGAGATTCATAAAAGGTCATGAATTCAATAAAATTTCTTTATAGCAAAATAAAATCTTTTAGAGCTTAATTCAAGCATTAAATACATCTTAACAAGTCATAATTCCAAAAGATTCAAGAGTCACTAAAAGAAAAATCATTCAAGTTCAATTTGACAAATCAAGACACATAATCAAATTATCATTTTTAATATTTATAACATGAACAAAGTTATTACCATATCATCAAAATCTCATCCAAAATTCAAGTGATTTACAAAATATCATAAATGAATTTATCACTTGTCTTTCATGAAAAATCAAAATTTTCAAAAATCATACACTTCGCTTTTTTATGATTTACATTGATTTCGTATAAACATACCTTTGTTTTCTTTTATGTTGAATAGAAACAAGCATGAAAGTTTAAGACATAAAGACTAAATCTCATAAAGCAAATTGTCAAGAGAATTTTAAATATTCATTTTGAAGCCATGATAAAAAGAGTAAGTCAAAGATTCAATCATATCATGTCATGAATTTCAAAGGACATATCAAGTTATCAATATCACATTAAAAAGATATTTCAAAAAGATATATCGATAAGTGATTCATTTGTATCATTTCATTTGAATTCATGATTCATATTTAAAATGTATCTCATGTCATAAATATGAATCAAACATTTGTCAAATTTGAAATCATCCTCAAAATTACATTCAATAAATTCATACATGACAAGCATTGAAATATCGATAAGATAGAGGATTGCATTTCGTTTTTATAAATTTCTATTCATGTGATTTGCTTCTTATAAGCATGCTTTTACTTTAAAAAGAAATGTTAACATTCAAGATGGAAAGGCAAATTTCATCATAAAGATCATTAAGCCAAATCACATTAAGTATGAGGCATTTTTTAAAAGATTCGATTCAAGAGATTCATATGGATTCATCACGACCGAAAACTTTAGAGATAGAAGAATTTTCAAGATCATACATTTTCTTTTTATGATTCATTTCATATAAGTATGCCTTTGTCTTTTAATATCAAATTGAGACAATCATGAAAGTTCAAGACGTAAAGGCAAAATTTCATAAAACAAATCATCAAGCATGATTCCATAGCTTTTAAGTATGATAACATCCATTTTCAAACCAAAAATATAGCACATTACACATAAGACATCTTCCAACAAAAATTTGATTCAACATGATAATATGTTTCATTTTAAGTTGTATGTTTCATGTAAGTGTGCTCAAGTTTTAGAAGATGAGTGTCATGATTAAAACCAAGTTTCATCATAAAGATCATCAAAACACATCATTTTAAAATGTGAGATTTCAAATCATCATTTTGACAAATCCTCATGCATCATAAAAATCATTCTAACTTTCTTTCTTTCATTATTATTGGTTATAATAAGATGATTTAGCTTAGTGTGAGAAATCATACATCATTCATGAAAAGTCATAGACATTCATAGATTTAAACAAGCATTGTCACTAATCATGCAAGCATCATTCATAAAATTGCGTCATTCAAAATTTCAAAACATAACATGCATGATATAAAATCGTCAACCATCATGTTTAGAATGGAAAACCAATGTAACTCATCAAGATACACATGCATGGATTAGTCCTATTAGGTGTACAAACATTATCACAAATCATACAATCATCATTCATAATGTTGCATACACCATTTAAAAATTTTTCTTTTCAAAAATACTAGAAAGAAAAGCATGATATAATTTTTCAAAAATTATTTATTTTCTACTAATTAAGTTAAGCACTCATGAAAAAGATATCAAGTAATTTCATAACAACGTACAAACATTTCGGGCGAGTTTCTTACCTTGTTGTCGAAAACCGTCAAAGCCCAATTTGCCGTTTCATCATTTGATTCTTCTTTGCACTTCTTCTTCATCTTTGGCCTCTTCCTCTTCTGGCCTCTTCTTTTATTCAAGTTTATTTTTAATTTTAGATTCTTATTTTATGAACCTTTTAAATTTTAGTGTTCGAAATTCAAGTTCATCATTGTCCTCATCACTTGAGTCATCACTCAAGTGGTATTCATTTGTCTAATGTTCTAAATCCTTCTTGTTTTTTAGAAGGTGGTTCACATGTTTATCAAGTTCAAGAGTCATTTCATAGGTCAATAAAGACCCGATTAGTTCTTTAAGTGAATAAACGTTCAAGTTTTTAGACTCTTGAATAGCCGTTATTTTTGGATCCCAACTCTTTGGGAGGGATCTAAAAATCTTGTTAATGAGTTCAAAGTTTGAAAAACATTTACCAAGACTTTTCAAGCTATTGATGACATCCGTGAAATGGGTGTACATATCACGGATAATTTCACTTGGTGTCATTCAGAAGAGCTCAAAATCATGCAATAAGAAGGTTTACTTTCGAGTCTTTGACTATACTAGTTCCTTCGTACATGATTTCAAGTGTTCACCAAATTTCAAAAGCCATTTCGCATGTAGAAATCCAATTGAGCTCATTTTTGTCTAAAGCACAAAATAAGGTATTTATTGCCTTTGCATTTAAAGAAAAAGATTTCTTCTCCAAATCCGACCATTTGTTCGTCAGTTTAGAGGGAAGTTGAAAGCTGTTTTCAATAATATTCCATAAGTCCAAATACATTGAAAGCAAGAAAACTCTCATTCAAGTTTTCTAATAAGTGTAGTTCGACCCGTTAAAGAATGATGGACAAACAACCGAAAAGCTCTCTTGAAAGCCATAAAGAGCCTTTTCTTACTAGTGTAAATTCGAATGAGAAATAACATGGCTCTAATACCAATTGTTAGGGATCGAGTGGCACTAAGAGGGGGCTGAATTAGTGCAGCAGATAAATATGATAAACTTCAGTGATTTTAAATAAGTTTTGGAAACTTTGTATAAAAAGAATAACATTTCGATTAAAACCGTTTCGATTGTGTTGAAAGCGTACGTAAGAAGATGAGGGCAGTGAACTTAACAAAGTAAAAGGTTTGCAGAAAGATAAATACATGAACATAAACACAAACCGTTTTTATAGTGGTTCGGTCATCCGACCAACATCCACTCCCGATTCCTCTTCACATGAGGCCACCGGCTTTCCACTAGCTATCCTCCTTCCAACGGGCGAGGATGAACTCCCTTACAGCTCTCTCCTTTTGATGGGCTTAGGAGGTAACCCTTACAAGGCCTCTTACCCCTCTCTTAGACTAGAACACACTTAAAACTTAAAGGAAAGATTTTGACACACTTTCAATAGAGTTTTCCCTCTTTTTATCTCAGTTTTAGACACCCTTTCATCCATGAATGAGAGGGGTATTTATAGGCCTCAAGAGGATTCAAATTTGGAGCCTAAATTTGAATCACTTTCATTTTTTCCGGTGCTGGCGGTGCCACCACTGTCAGTGTCAAACTGACACTACACTGGGCGATTCCACTGCCCAGCCAATGGTGCCACTGCCCATGCTCTCAGGTGCTAGACCGTGCCACCGCCCCAGCCTGGGCAGTGCCACCACCTAGCTCTCTAGTCCTGGGTGGTGCCACCACCTAGCTTGGGTGGTGCCACCGCCCAGCCCTTCCTGCTCACTAGTTTGGGCCTAAAACTCGACCCAAACCAGTTCAAAACAAGGCCCAATTGGCCCTTACTTGGGTTATAAGATTAACACCTAATCTTAACCCAAATTAATGTACTAACTATAAAATTAAAGACATTTCCTAAGCTATTACAAAGTCCGATAAGTCAAGACTTCTTCCGGCGAGCTTTCGATGAACTTCCGGTGGTCTTCTGGTAAACCCTCGAAAACCATTCTGCGGACTCCCGGCAAGCTCCCGGACTTTACGATGATCTTGGCGAGTTCTAACAAGCTTCATTGGCAAGCTCTGATCTTTCTTAGTAAGCTCCGTGAACTTCCGATGAACCATTCGACGAACTTCCAAAAACCCTTCGGCAAGCTCCCTACTGGTTCTCGGCCAATTCCAACAGCACTCCCAATGAATCTTTGGACTTCCGTCGAACTCTTAAACTCCCAACGATCCATCATACTTGTCTTCCGGTACTTTGTTTCACTTTACGTCTTCATCATTATTGTAGTTAATCTTGCACACACACAAACAAAACTCTACTTCGATCTAGACAATTATTACAATGTGAATTGATATTTAGTTGCCCGGCACGTCATTGGTTGGCACTTTGTCTGATTCTTCGGTGCATTGTCCTCTTTTGTGGCTTGTTGTCCAATCGGTGGTTGACCTCCGCAACCCTGATATCCTTGGTGCGACCACACTCTTCTTGGCCCGATGCCCAACGTATGAAGCCTTCTGCCGATTGTCGATCGAACCTCCGGCTCGACATCCAATATCCTGTTGTGATCACTTTCGGCGCAACGTCAATTCCTCCAGCGTTAACTATCTAATCCTGATCGATAATAGACCTGCGTAACTCAAAACGCAGTTAAACCACAAAACATAATCAATTAGTTTCATCATCAAAATCCGAGATTCAACATGAGCAAGAGTGGAGTCATATGTGTACTTCATGTAGCGAGCGATCTCATCCTCGCTTGCCTCTTGCTCTATATCAAGGACATATACGATTTTCTCCATCATGAGAATGATTCTCAGCTTACGAAGCCAATTCATATAATTTAGACCAATGAGGCAGTTGGTATCAAATATGCCACATAAAGAGTCTAATAGCGACATTTTCTAAAAAATAAAGATGCAGCAAAAAATAAATAACATGTAGATTTTGAAAAAATATAAATAATCAAGATATGGACTTCTATCTTGACGTACTCTCACTATTTTTTTAGGGAGTCACGTGACACCCTCAACACATGAAACGGAAGTCTCCAGCAGACTTCTAGTGGGGATCGAGATCCAATCAGCATCTTAGTGTAACCTCGAGGAACTCAACCAATCACACTAAGACTAAAAGGTATGCAACTCTTGTTGATCACAACTCTTTGTGATTCCTGTCCTGTTCGGCCTCCGAACTACTATGGCCTCGAGGGACTCGACCAGCCTTGATGTTCAGTTAAGTCATCACCATCGTTACAAGTTGAGTCTGATTCGATGATATACCCTCGAGGAACTCGATCAAGCATACTATGTCCTCAGGTCACTAGTGATATCTCATATCATAGGTAAGATAGCGAATCATGATATAGGTGAGTCTCAAGAGACTCAACTAACTTAACTTACAACAGGAATCAGTTCCTACCTTTAACGATGGAAGGCCACGTGGGTCAATCTAATTGTCTCATATTTACTAACTTTAATATTATCGAAGAGGGGATTTTTGATTCAATCTCCTAATAGAATATGTCACACACATATATATTTAATATATATCAACATCACATGCAAATATATATATATATAGTAGGTGTATAAGCAATCACACATCACATAAGCAATCACACCAGATGATCATGGACAATATCCTAATGTGATCAAGCCTGAGCCAGTGGACTCAATCACTCACATCAAGATCTATGTGTGCAATGATACATCTCCATGCCTTGTGATCATCTATCTCGTCCTCGTCGGTTCCATCAGCATCATGACACATCTCTATGCATTGCAATCGTCCATCTCGGTCTCATGGGTCCCGCTATCACTTTCACGCTCCTGCTACGTCTCCTCGTGTAATTACATTATAATTACATGCACGTAGGCCTGATAATAAAAGAGAAAAATATAGGTTCACAGGCCCCTAATAATAATCACATGTACACACACATCATACGGTCCATGATCATCCGTCTACTAGTCATATGTGCCCTGCAAGCCAATCACATAAGTGATGGCACTTATGACTTGATATGCACTTTATCTCTTTGCTTATTATTAGGCATTTTATTACTTTATCTTGCATGTTGCATATACTGTGATGTCCTTGGATCTGTGCAATGGGAATCGGATCATGATGAGATCATGTAATAAGATCGATTCACCTTTAAACACAGACCCTATATTATCCTAGTCATAGGTTACTTGAGAAGGACATCGAGATAACCGGATAGACTGGTGTGCTGTATACCCGTTCATATGATAGAGGTAGCTGGTCTCATAGCTACTCGTGTGGGGACACTAAGGGTACAGTGCAGGTGCTCATTAGAGAATGAGTTTACTAATTGATCCGCCTACGGAATGCTGGATGGTCATTGATACCTCACGTCCGACAGCGATTTCGTAATCCTAGTAGTGAATCTAGTCCTTAGACTTGAGATACCAAGGATGTCCTATATGAGGACTCCACTCTTTAATACCAGACTTATAGGTTTGGAAAGTTCCAGATCTAGTACAGCCGGTCATTGGGAGTGGTAGCCAACCTTATGAGGGCTATTGAGTGTCAATAGAGGATCATCCGCTCTCGGTATCATAAGAGGAATATCCCATGTATTCTTGCTCGAACAAATCCTTGGCCAAGATTATTCAGATTGAGAGAGAAAGGATTCTCTGGAAGAATCCGACAAGAGCAAGACTCGAGGAGAGACCGTATGGGCTTAATAGCACCATGCTCGGTATAGGATCTTTCGGATATTGGATGGATGAGGGACTACAGATACATGGTAACTGAGGACAGATAGGTCCAAAGGATTAGATTCCCCTGCATTGTCTGGGGACCACGGTGTAGTGGCCTGGTACGTCTGCAGTCGATGAGTTAGGTGAATTATTATAGAGATAATAATTCACTAAGTCAGAAGGAGTTCTGACAAGTATAACTCATGACCAGCTCGATATTAGGCCTAGAGGGTCACATATATGGTAGGTGTTGCGACGAGTAAAGGTTCGGATATGAGATATCCGCTGAACCCCCTATCTTATTAGATATCCATTACGCCCCTGAATTATTGGATCCTGAGATGAGATCCAATAATTGCTAATAAGAGATTATTTGGTAGAGACCCACTAATCCAAGAGGCTTGGGAAATTGGATGGAGATCCAATACCCAATAGGGCAAAAGATCCATTAGGATTTTCAGGGGACCTCTATAAATAGGAGGGAACCAAAGCTCTATAGGCTGAGGGTTTCTTTTGGTAGCCACCTCGTGTTCTCCTCTCCCAAGAGAGAGAGGTGCATCATCGTAATTCCTGTCATGTGGATACCGCGAGAGAAGAGGACGCTTGACCTCCTTCATCCTCTCCCACAGATCTACAGGGATTCAGGGATATACGATCTCCCTAGGTACTTTCTTTTACATGTGTAGTTTTCACGGATTTGTTTGACGCACCGATCTTCGCATGACGACGGAAACTTTCTATGAAAAATCTGGGGTGTTTTGTTCTTTGTTCTTCCGCTACGCATGAGATGTCGCTCCCCTGAAGGATTTCCCAACACTGTCCACATCATACATCACATGTATACATGATTATTATGTAGGACTACTAGATAAATAATAATAGTTAATTAAATCTTTTAATTAACTAATATTTTTTGAAATCAAGGACATGCATAAAAATTTTTAAATTTTGAAGGGCATTTTAATAATTTGGACAGAAAGGATTCTGCATAATTTCTCAAATTCACAAAGGTAAAATTATCTTTTACTCCAAAAACCCTAATTCCCTTTCCTCCGTATTTTACATCGTTGCGGTGCGACCGCTGCCACCCTACCGGCAGCGCCTCCTTTGCGGGCGAGCGTCATTGTGGACGTCGCCCTCCCATGCAGGTAGGCTGCCCGCAGGAGCCGCCCTATACGGGCTAGCCGTCGCAGGCGATGCTACTCCCTCGTGGGCGTAGAGCCTACAAGGGGGCTTGCTTGCGAGCCCAACGCCCGCAGGCGAGTTTGCCTCCACGGGAGCCACCTGCTGATACGTCCCTGCTGGCTGGTGCAGTGCCCATGTGCAGGTAGGCCGCAAGCTACGGGTGCTACCTGTTAGGGATTGAGCGGCACTAAGAGGGGGGGTGAATTAGTGCAGTGGATAAGACAATAGATTTTCGATGATTTAAACCAACTTCGAAAATTTCGTACGAAAAGAATAAACGTTTCGATTAAAACTGTTTCGATTGCATAAGTAAGAAGGAGACAATGAAGTAGAGCATCAAAGTAAAGATGGTTTGCAGCAATGTAAATGACAATAAGATAAACGTAAACCGATTTTATAGTGGTTCGGTCATCCGACCTATATCCACTCCCGATTTCTCTTCGCTTGAGGCCACCGGCTTTCCACTAAGTATCCTCCTTCCAATGGGTGAGGATGAACTCCCTTATAGCTCCTCTCCTTTTGACGGGTTTAGGAGATAACCCTTACAAGCACTCTTACCCCTCTTTTGGACTAGAACATTCTTAAAACTTAGAGGAAAGATTTGACATACTTTCAAGAGAGTTTCTCCCTTCTTTTTTTCAGTTCTAGACACTCTCTAAACTCTGAATAAGTGGGGTAATTATAGGCCTCAAGAGGATTCAAATTTGGAGCCCAAATTTGGAGCCCAAATTTGAAGTGCCTCGGTTTTCCCGATTTTGGCGGTACCGGGCGGTGCGGGTGGTGCCATCGCCCATCCAGTGGTGCCATCACTGGTGACCTCGGGTGCTAGGCGGTGCCACCGCCAGCCTGGGGTGGTTCCACTGCCTAAGGTTTGGCCACTGGGTGGTGCCACCACCCAGGTCGTTTCAGCACAGTGGTTTGGGCCGAAAACTCGACCGAAACCGATCCAAATGAAGTCTGAATTAGCCCAAATTTGGTTTATAGGATTAACACCTAATCCTAAACCAAATTATGTGCTAACTATAAATTTTAAAGACATTTTCTAAGCTATTACAAAGTCCATAAATAAGACTTCTTTCGATGAGCTTTCTGTGAACTTCCGGCGGTCTTCCGACGAACCCTTAGAAACCATTCTACGAACTCCCGACAAGCTCCCGAACTACACGATGATCTTGGCGAGTTCCAACGAGCTTTATTGGCAAGCTCCGATCTTTCTTGGCAAGCTCTACGAACTTTCGACAAACCTTCCGGTGAACTTTTGAAAACCCTTCGACAAGCTCCCTACTCGTTCTCGGCCAGTTCCGACAACACTCCCAATGAATCTTTGGACTTCCGTCGAACTCTCGAAATCTCAACGATCAATCCCACTTATCTTTCGGCACGTTGTTTCGCTTTACGTCTTCATCATCATCATAGTTAATCCTGCACACATAAACCAAAACTCTACTTCGATCTAGACAATTATTACAACGCGAATTAACATTCAATTGCCCGGCACGTCATTGGCTTATAGGCGCTTTGTCCGATTCTTCGGCACATTGTCCTCTCTAGAGATCCATTGCCCAATCAGCGGTTGACCTCCACAACCCCGATATCCTTAGCGCAACATGCTCTTCTTGGCCCGATGCCCGACGTACGAAGCCTTTCGTCGATTGTCGACCGAACCTCTGGCTTGACATTCAATATCCAGACATGATCACCCGGCGCAATGTCAATTCCTCCAGCATCAATTGTCTAATCCTAATCGATAGTAGACCTGCGTAACTCAAAAACACAGTCAAATAATAAACCATAATTAATTAGTTTCATCATCAAAATCTGAGATTCAATAATCTCCCCCTTTTTTATGATGATAACTAATTGATGACTAACAGAGTTAACCTTAACTCCCCGGAGTTTAACCAAACTCCCCCTATCAATATGCCATTGATAGAAACACTTGAATTATCCCAAATCCAAGCAACATTCATCACAGAATATGAGAATTCATTAAATCATCATGTAAATATATAAAATATTCAATACAATGCATGAAGTCATCAATCTACTTCTCCCCCTATTTCATCAACAAAAAGAAGTTGTATCATAGCTAGTTTTCAAGGATATGCAAATTTACAATCATACTAGCTATTAATCACATCACACAACATTTTAAAACATTCAAACATAGCAAATTTCTAATAATAGGCAAGATAGCACTTGTTGTGATGATAACAAGTTTTTCTATGTTTCTTTGAGAAGTACAAGCAAATTGTATTCAGAGATGTGTATTTTCTTGACTTCCTTTGCGGTATGCATATAATTTTATAATTTCTTTCTTCTCTTTTGAGAAGAGCAAGCTTGCAAGTTTTGCTTTTTTTGCATGCTAGAACTTTTGCATTCATTTGTAATATGCAATCTAGCAAAAGCCTTCTCCCTCTTTATCAATGTCAAAAAGAAAGAAAGGATTAATACTTTAAATAATCTTGTATGAAATTCAACAATAATTTGTAACAAAAATGCAAGTAATTTGTTGAAAAAGTGAAGTTGAGCAAGATTTTTGCCTCTCTTGTGATGGCAACTTTTGATTCTCAATGTTTAAGCTAGCAAAATTTTCTCTTTTGATGTACAGGCTAGCAATTTAACTCCCCCTTTATCATTATTGAAAAGAAGGGAGTAGCCAATGATCAATTATAAATTTGCATCAATCAATATATCAATCATCACATGATGCATACAAGATGGTATTGAAACATGAGAAATCATATCATGAAGGATATCAATATGTAAATTCAACAAGAATCAAAACCAAAAGATATCATTCATGATTCATAACTTTTAATTTTAGCAAGATCAAGATCATGATTTTAAAACAAATTCTAAGCATATAGTTATGAGAAATCGAAATCATGATTCACAAATATTTTCTTTAGCATCAAGTTCTAATTCATGATAAAGGATATACAACTTAGAATCATGATATATAAAAGCATATCAATTTCAAGGATCAAATAGTGCTAACATATTTTCTTTTCATTCATTTTAAAGCCATGATAAAAGAATAAATCAATGATTCAATCATTGAGCATATTTTTTTATATCAATTTTCAATTATCACATAAGGTAAAAAAATCATGTCATTTCTAAGATATGATATCAAGGCTCAAGAACATGATTCATTTGAGAATGGATAGCACAAAGAGCACCTTGATTCATGCATAAGATTTTTCATCCAGATCATATTTTATAAGAATCAAGATAAGATATCAAGATCACGAATTCATTGAATTCCGAGAAATCAAAAAACAAGATACATTTCATTTGAAGAATTCTCTTTTGATAACTGGAAGAAACATGATAAATGATCTTGATATATAAAGAACTCCATGTTAAAATCATCAAGATTATGATTTCAATAAAATTTCCTTATACCAAAATGAAATCTTTTAGAACTTGATTCAAGTATTATATATATCTCAAAAAGTCATAAAATCATTCAAACTCATTTTGTCAGCTCGAGATTCATAATCAAATCAAAATCATTTTTAAGATTCAAAATACTAACAATTTGCATTAATCATGACAAGTGATACATCAAAAGTCTATATCAATATTTCAATCATCAAGTCATGAGGCATGCAAATTGGTATTGAAACATGAGAGAAAATTTCAAATTACACATGTAATGTTTCAACATTCAAAACACATTTTCTCAAGTTGAGTATCAATAAGTCAAGAGAAAATAACTTATGATTCATTTGAATTTCTCTTCAATGACATAGGAGAATCATAGTATAAAATAAGAGGTCTTGAAAAAAAACTCAAGTTATCAAGATCTCGATATAAACAAAAGTCATTCTAGTTCAATTTATCAACTCATAATTAATTTATCGAAATCACTTTTATAATTTATGATATTCTTAAGATATTATGAAATCATTAATCTCGATAAGATAAGAAAAGCATGAAATCAAAATCTTGTTCATAATTTAAGTGATTCACAAAATATCATTAATTAATTTATCACTTGTATTTCATGGAAAATCAAAAACTTTAGAGAAAGAGAGATGTTCAAGAAACATGCATTTCTCTTTTAGTGATTTTCATTTATTTTGTATAAACATGCCTTTGTCTTTTTATGCCAAATCAAAATAAGTATTTAAAAGCGAAAGACAACCTTCATTATAAAAATTATCAAGACAAAAATACAACACATTTTTTCAAAACATGAGATTCAATTTATCATGATAATGTGCTTCATTTTAAGTTGTTTATTTCATATAAGTGTACTCATGTTTCAAAAGATGAGTATCAAATTTAAAAAGCAAAACATGAGTTTGTCATCAAGATATAACAATTTCAAGTCCTCATGATATCATAAAATTTATTAAGCATGACAATAAATTTTTAATATTTTTATTTTATCATTATCAATGATTATTTCATAAGATATGTTCAAATATTTATATGGAAGTCATTATTGTATAAATTCAAAATATAAGTTTGTCATTAAACCCATTAAGATCAAATGCATCAAACATCATAATAGTGCATTTTCTCATCTTTAGAGTTTCAATTTAAGTGATTTGATCTTTCATAAGAATGTTCAAATTTTTCATATGAAAATGTCATACATTATATTCAAAAACAAAAACATCATCAAAATCATTTTAATTCTTTCTTTCATTTGTTATAACAAGATGATCAATGCTCAAACTTTTGTTAAAATCATATATCATTTTAAAATCTGAAAAATAATTTTTGTCATGAAAACTATTAAGTCCAAATATAACACCTGGCAACATCAAAACCACATTTCTTTCATTTTGAAAATTTGTGGGTTAGGTCTTTTAGTTTTGCACTTGATTTCATGAAGACATACATCATCTAAAAACTTCATCATAAAAAGGATTAAGACACATTAATCCAAGATAGACATTTTTAAATCAACATTACTTCAAATCCTTATTGCATGAAAACTGAAGTATACAATCATGGATTAACCCTATTAAACATAATCATGCTAATTAACTTTTGTGTTAAACCATGCATCAAAATACGATATGAAAATCATAAACTAAGCAATCATCATTCATAATCATTCAAAGTTTTGAATCATAACATGCATGAAACTTTAACAATATAGTTTTTCATGATCATTTTTATAATTTTTTAAAAATGCTAAAAGGAAAAGCATAGCATAATTTTTTAAAATAATTTGTTTTAATTTCCAAAAACATAAGAAAAAAATCCTACTAAGTTAAGCATCATGTAATTTTTAAATAAGGTAAAAGCAACTTGGGTGAGTTTCTTACCTCATTGTCGAAAATCGTCAAAGCTCATTTCGCCTCTTCTTTGTTAATAGATAAGATTTGCTCAACTGCACGAGGAAATCTCGGTAGACAGTTGAGGAAAATCCTCTCTTCTTCCTTTCTTCCTATGTATAAATAAGGCTTTGGCAAGCTACATTCAATACATTCTTATTGTTACAATTTAATTCAACATGGTATCAGAGCCCTTGCATTAAGCAAGAGCTTTTTCTTTCCGTTGTCCATCGATAGCGTCAAGACACTCGGCCGCCTCCTTCTCTCGCTGCTGCGGCAGGACATCTGAGGAGTCTTTCCGCTGTCTAGTGACAGCGTCGACACACCCGGTCGGCTCCTCCTCTCGTTACTGTGGCAGGACATCTAAGGAGTCTTTCCGCTATCCAGCGACAACATCGACACACTCGGCCGCCTCCTCCTCTCGCTGCTACAGTAGGACATCTGTGGCAGGACATCCTCTCGCTCCTCCGCCTCCTCCTCTGGTGGCATTCCCAACGCCCATTCCACCACATCTGTGAGATCGCCACCCAGCGACCGTAGCAAGCCCTCGGCAGTGTCGTCCACCACCGCTGCTAGCCTCTTTCTCGACAGAAGTAGAGCACTCTTTGCCTTGGCAGCCACTCCTCATCCTGCTCGAACAAGAAAGGGCTACCGTCAAGTTTTCCAGCCGAAGTCCTCGGCATCTCTACAACCGCCTCAGCCGTAGACAGCCTCACCACCACCGCCCCAGCGGCTTCCACCAGCAGGTGAGGGGGCAGCGTAGGCAGGCGGTTGTCCAGCACCCGGAGGATCCGTGGCAGGAGACGGTGTGGGGGACTCAGAAGATGGCTATTCATCATCTACTTGCAGTCTCGACGTTCTTTCCCTCCTTCCCCTCTCCACCGCCGCCGCTGCCAACGACCATTGATGCTGTTGCTTCCTCAAACCACCGCAGCTAGCGTGCGGTGTGACGCAAACAGGACAGCGCCACTGATCTCCGCCTTAGCGCTCTCTTCTGACGAGAACGCTCTCTCCTCTGTCGTCGAACTCCACCGAGCGGTGCGATCTACACCGATTGAGTCTTCGACTCCTGTTCTACACCAAGCAAATCGGGCGGGGTGACAGCGGTTTCCTTCTCCTTACTACCCATCGAAGCCGATGCCATCGTATCATCAAATGGCTTCATCATCTACTTCTAATACTCCAATCATTGTCCCTATAGGGAACAATAGCAGTTCTCAACCTCCAAGCCTCATCACTATCAATGCTGAGGCACTCATTCCTTTCAAGTTATCCAAAAGTGGAAATTATGCATCTTGGCGTGCCTAATTTTCTAATCTTTTATTTGGATATGACCTTATAGGTTACATCGACGGCTCTCTCCATTGTCCGCCTGTAGTGCTCAACATCCCAAGAGGATCTAGTCCAATACCAAATCCAGCTCACAAGTTATGGTTACGTCAAGACCGTCTCATCCTCCAAGCCATTCAAGCCTTAGTCGCTGGGTCCGTCGCCCCACTAATATCTTCATGTATGACTGCTGCAGAAGCATAGTCCAAGTTGCAAACGACATTGGCAAATCACTCGCGTACTCGCATACTTGGACTCTTATCTAATCTGATGAAAGTGAAACAAGAGTGAAGAACTATTGCTGATTACTTACAAAATATCAAAGTGATTATCGATGACTTAACTTTGATAGGTTATTCCCTCAGTGAAGAAGAAGTCCTCGTTCATACCCTTAATGGCCTAGGGGACGAATACAAAGAATTGGCAGTCGCAATTCGAGCACACGACTCTCCAATATCATTCGAAGAACTTTATGACAAGTTGACTGACTACGAGACATATTTGAAGTGCGACGATAGGCTGCCCGGACCAACTATCACAACTCAAGTCAATCATAAATCCAAGAGGAACAGCAACCAATACAATAAGCACGTCAATCAAGGTCCGACAAAGCTGCCTCCTGACCCCTATGGGTTCCACACCAAACCCCTCTCATCCATATTATCAACACTTTCATCCTCATCGTCAAGGTGATATCTCCTATAATCATCAGCACTTGCGTCTTGACCTCAGCGGCCATCGCCGAATCATCTGTCAGTTGTGTGATATGATCGGACACTCCGCGAAAGTTTATCGCTCTCGACCTCGACTTCCTACTCCAACACAGTGGCCTCAAGCCAATCTCACAACTACTCCGACAACTAGTCAACCCAATTGGATTGTGGACTCTAGTGCATCACATCACATCACCTCCGATCTTTAGAACTTGTCTATCCACAACAACTATGGCGGCGATGAGGATGTCATCATCGGTGATGGAAAAGGACTCCCTATCACTCATACTGCTTCCACAATGCTTAATTCACTCACCACAACCTTCACACTTGATGATGTTTTGTGTGCACCCCACATCAAAAGAAACCTCATTTCTGTCTCTCAATTCTGCAAGCAAAATAATACCTCAATTGAATTTTTTCCTGACTCCTTTCTTGTCAAGGATTTGAGCACAGGGGCATCCTTAGTCCAAGGCCAGAACAAAGACAACATTTATGAGTGGCCATCCGCTTCGTAAACAACCCACCCCACTGTTCACTCCTCAGTTGTAGCTCTAGTTGATGTGTGGCATCGACGTCTTGGTCATCCCTCGTCTCTTATTCAGCAAAAGTTACTTTCCCATTATTCACTTCCTACCTCTACTAGCAACATTTTAACTTATTGTGATACTTGTCGTAGCAATAAAAGTCATAGACTACCTTTTGGCACATCTTCTATATCTTGTTCTAAACCTTTTGAAATTATTTATACTGATGTTTGGGGTCCTGCCCCAATCCTTTCTTTTGACAAGTTTCATTTTTATATTATTTTTGTTGACTATTTTACTAAGTACACATGGTTATATCCCCTCCGTCATAAATCTGAAGTTTCAACTGTCTTTACCAACTTTAGAAAGTTGGTCGAGAATTTCTTTCAGTCTTCTATTAAAACAGTTTACTCTGATGGCGGAGGTGAATATCAAGCCCTCGCATCCTATCTTGCAGCTTGTGGTATACAACACCTCAAGTCACCTCCTCATACTCCCCAATTAGTTGGTTCTACTGAGCGCAAACATCAACATATAGTTGAAACTGGGCTCACACTTCTACATCAGGCCTCGTTGCCATCACCTTTTTGGACAGTGGCCTTTCAAACCGCTGTCTATCTCATTAATCGTATGCTCACTCCAGTCTTATAATACAAGTCACCATTTGAGAAACTATTCCACAAGCTTCCAAACTTTCACAAACTCAAAGTCTTTGGTTGTCTATGTTATCCGTGGCTACGTCCTTATGCCTCACATAAGCTTACACCACGATCTAAGCCTTGCATTTTTATTGGATACTCTCTTGAATATAATTCTTTTCGATGCTACGAGCCACAAACCCAAAAAGTCTTTCTGTCATGTCACGTTATTTTTGTGGAGTCTTTTTTTCCTTTTCAAAATCATGAGTACTCTACCATGCAAGCTACTCCGACAAACACACATCACTGGAGTATCTCCTCAACCCCATCACATGAACCTCCCACAACACTATCCAATCCTAACCCTCTTGGTCAATACACTCCTCCTGTTCAACACCTCCTCCCTACCCCTCCAATCCCTTCTTCACAAGTTTCTCCTATTAATGAAACAATACCCTCAGCTACATCATCAGGTGCTATTGAAGTACAACAGACTAGTCCACTTGATCTCGATGACTCACCACCGGCTATGCCAACAACCCCAACCTACCACTTCCGTAGCTCCTAGCCATCATATGATAACACGCTCCAAAAGTGGTATTGTTAAACCATGTAAAGTTTTTGATCTACATGCCATAACAAACTCTTCCCTTGAAGCTAGTGAACCCACCACAATTAATCAAGCGTAAAAATCTCCACGTTAGCGTAAAGCCATGTGTGAAGAATATGATGCTCTTCTTCATAACTCTACATGGACCCTAGTTCCCTCTTCTCACACACAAAACATCATCGGGTGTAAATGGGTCTTTCGAATTAAGCGAAACCCAGATGGATCTATTGCTAGATATAAAGCACGTCTAGTTGCCAAAGGGTTTCATCAACGACCTGGTGTTGACTTCACAGAGACATTCAGCCCAGTTGTCAAACCAACAACAATACGGCTTATCTTGAGCTTGGCTATCTCAAAAGGCTAGCATATACGACAATTGAATGTTAACAATGCCTTTTTACAGGGGACTCTAACTGAAGATGTCTTCATGCAGCAACCCCCTGGCTTTGTTCATCCACAATATCCAAGGCATATCTGCAAGCTACAAAAGGCTATTTATGGACTTCGTCAAGCTTCAAGAGCCTGGTATAATGAACTTGGCACATTTTTAACATCAATGGGTTTCCTCAATTCCAAATCTGATACCTCGTTATTCCTACGACAACGTCATGAAAACACTATATATCTTCTGGTGTATGTAGATGATATTGTTGTCATAGGAAATAATCTTTTGGAAATCCAAGCATTCTTAAAGCAACTAGCCGTTCGATTCTCTCTCAAAGATCTAGGCACCTTGAGCTACTTTCTAGGAGTGGAAGCCACATTCACCTCTTCAGGTCTTTTTTTATCACAAAGAAAGTATATTCAAGATTTATTATCAAAGATAAATATGCAGGATGCTAAAGAGGTTGCCACTCCCCTCTCTACTAGTGAGTCACTGAAACTTCATGATGGAAGTCCTGCTACGGACTCTACTCAATACCGGCAAATACTTGGCTCCCTACAATACTTGGCTCTCACACATCCAGACATTTCATTTGCAGTCAATAAATTATCACAATTCATGCATCGACCATCTACAATACATTGGTCTGTGGTCAAATGAATTTTGCGATATCTTAAGGGGACTCTCAATCATGGCCTCTTTCTCCGTAAACACACCCCGCTTCATCTTCATGCCTTTGCTGATGCTGATTGGGCAGGAAATTATGATGATAGAACATCCACGTTTGGGCATATTATATTTCTTGGAGCTAATCCAATCAGTTGGAGTTCTAAGAAACAAAAGACAATTGCCCGATCCACAATTGAAGCTAAATACCGTGCCATCACCATGGCTACTGTTGAAATAAATTGGATCACAAATCTGCTCAAGGAACTCAACGTCAACTCTACCTTTCCTCCTACAATATACTGCGATAATATTGGAGCTACCTATTTATGTGCCAATCCAGTATTTCACTCACACATGAAGCATATTGCCATTGACTTCCACTTCGTACGAGATCAAGTTGTCAGACATCAACTATGTGTTTCTCATGTATATATGACTGATCAACTAGCAGACTCACTTACGAAGCCTCTCACTCGTAAATTATTTTCATTACATCGGTCCAAGATCAGTGTCCTTGACAGGAGCACAATCTTGCGGGGGCATATTAATAGATAAGATTTCCTCAACTGTACGAGGAAATCTCGGTAGACAGTTGAGGAAAATCCTCTCTTCTTCCTTTCTTCCTATGTATAAATAAGGCTTTGGCAAGCTACATTCAATACATTCTTGTTCTTGCAATTCAATTCAACATTCTTTACTTGATTCTTCTTTATAAGCCTTCTTCTTCTTCTTTGGCCTCTTCCTCCGTTCAAGTTCATTGTTTATTTTAGATTTTTGTTTAATGAACTTATTAAGATTTAGTGTTCGAAGTTCAAAGTTCTCATTGTCCTCATCGCTTGAGTCATCACTCAAGTGGCATTTCATAGTTCGGAGTTCCAAATCCTTCCTATTTTTTGGAAGGTGGTTCAAGTGTTCGTCAAGTTCAAAATATTCTAGGAGGCTCATTTCATATGTCATTAGTGAGCCAATTAGTTATTCAATAGGTAAATTATTTAAATCTTTAGCCTCTTGTATTGCGGTTATTTTAGGATCCCACCTTTTTGGAAGGGATCTTAAAATCTTGCTTACAAGTTCAAAATCCGAAAAACATTTATCAAGAGCTTTTAGACTATTGACGACATCCGTGAAACGGGTGTACATGTCACCTATAGTGTCACTTGATTGCATTTGAAAAACCTCAAAATTGTACATCAAAATATTAACTTTTGAGTCTTTAACTCTACTCACTCCTTCGTGTGTGATTTCAAGAGTGTTCCAAATATCGAAAGCCATTTCGCACGTAAAAATCCGATTGAACGCAGTTTTATCTAAATAACAATATAAGGCATTCATAGCCTTTGCATTCAAAGAAAATGATCTTTTCTCCAAATCCGACCATTCGTTCATCGGTTTAGAGGAAAGTTGAAATCCATTTTCAACGATGTTCTATAAGTTTAAATCGAGAGAAATCAAGAAAACTCTCATTCGAGTTTTCCAATATATGTAGTCCGAATTGTTAAAGAACGGTGGACGAAAAAATGAAAAGCCCTCTTGAAAGCCATGAAGAGCCATTTCTTACGGGTGTAAATCCGAATGAGAAATAACGTGGCTCTGATACTAATTGTTAGGGATCGAGTGGCACTAAGAGGGGGGGGTGAACTAGTGCAACGGATAAGACAATAGATTTTTGGCGATTTAAACCAACTTTGGAAACTTCATACGAAAAGAATAAACGTTTCGATTAAAACCGTTTCAATTGCATACGTAAGAAGGAGACAATAAAGTAGAGCATCAAAGTAAAGATGGTTTGCAGTAATGTAAATGACAATAAGATAAACGCAAATAGATTTTATAGTGGTTCGGTCATCCGACCTATACTTACTCCCGATTCCTCTTCGCTTGAGGCCACCGGCTTTCCACTAAGTATCCTCCTTCCAATGTGCAAGGATGAACTCCCTTACAGCTCCTCTCCTTTTGACAGGTTTAGGAGATAACCCTTACAAGCACTCTTATCCCTCTCTTGGACTAGAATACTCTAAAAACTTAGAAAAAAGATTTGACACACTTTCAAGAGTGTTTCCCCTTCTTTTTTCTAGTTCTAGACACCCTCTAAACTCTGAATGAGTAGGGTATTTATAGGCCTCAAGAGGATTCAAATTTGGAGCCCAAATTTGAAGTGCCTCGGTTTTCCTGATTTTGGCAGTACCGAGCGGTGCCACCGCTGGTGCCCTCGGGTGCTGGGCGGTGCCACTGCCAGCCTGGGGTGGTTCCACCACCCAAGGTTCGGTCACTAGGCAGTGCCACCACCCAGGTCATTTCAGTATAGTGGTTTGGGCTGAAAACTCAGCCAAAACTGGTCCAAATGAAGTCTGAATTGGCCCAAATTTGGTTTATAGGATTAACACCTAATCCTAAACCAAATTATGTACTAACTATGAATTTTAAAGATATTTTCTAAGCTATTACAAAGTCTATAAGATAAGACTTCTTTCTATGAGCTTTCGACGAACTTCTGGCGGTCTTTCGATGAACCCTCGGAAACCATTCTATGGACTCCCGGCAAGCTCCCGAACTACACGATGATCTTGGCAAGTTCAAATGAGCTTCATTGGCAAGCTCCGATCTTTCTTGGCAAGCTCTGTGAACTTCCGACAAACCTTCCAGCGAACTTTCGAAAACCCTTCGACAAGCTCCCTACTCATTCTCGGCCGGTTCCGGCAATACTCCCAATGAATCTTCGGACTTTCGTCGAACTCTCAAACTCCCAACGATCCATCCCACTTGTCTTCCGGCACTTTGTTTTGCTTTACATCTTCATCGTCATTGTAGTTAATCCTGCACACATAAACCAAAACTCTACTTCATTCTAGACAATTTTTACAACGCGAATTAACATTCAATTTCCCGGCACGTCATTGGCTTATCGGCGCTTCATCCGATTCTTCGGCACATCATCCTCTCTAGAGATCCGTTGCCCAATATGTGGTTGACCTCTACAACCCCGATATCCTTGGCGCAACACGCTCTTCTTGGCTCGATGCCCGACGTACGAAGCCTTCCGCCGATTGTCGATCGAACCTCTGGCTCGATATCCAATATCTAGACGTGATCACCCAGCGCAATGTCAATTCCTCTAGCATCAATTGTCTAATCCTGATCAATAGTAGACCTGCGTAACTTAAAAACACAGTCAAACAATAAACCATAATCAATTAGTTTCATCATCAAAATCCGAGATTCAACACTACCTGCCTATGGCCCAAGGCCATCGGTAGTAGCCTACTTGCGACCTGTTCACTATCGATTGCCTACATGCAGATGGCAACCGAGGGCAGTAAGGGCAGTAATAATTGCTACCCTTTCTCACTTTTGTGTTAACGATTTTGGTGTGAAAAGCGTATCCAAAACAAAACACACGTAGTTAAAATCTGATCTTCTCATGAACAACTTGGCTCTGATACTATTGTTGAGAAATCCAGGAGTGACATTATTAGGATCTAGGGCAGCACTAAGAGGGGGGGTGAATTAGTGTAGTGGTTAAGAATGATAAATTTCGACGATTAAAGAAATGCTTTTAGAACCTTCGTACGATAAAAAGATATTTCATTGAAAAACATATCAAAAATACTTGAGCTTGAGAGTGATTGTAAGAGGATAAAGAAGAAGCCGGATAATTGTAGAAAAGTAAAATAGTTTGTAGTAATGTAAATGACAAAAAGTAAACGCAAATCAATTTTTATAGTGATTCGATCATCTGACCTAAATCCACTCTCGATTCCTCTTCTCTTAAGGCCATCGGCTTTTCGCTAGCTAACCTCCTTCCACCGGGCGAGGATTGACTCCCTTACAGTACCTTCTCCTTTTGATGGGCTTAGAAGATAACCCTTATAAGTACTAACACACTCCTCTCTTGAATACAAGTGAAGACTAGAGGAGAGAGAGGATTTTAATAGAGTTTTCCTACTTTTTGGTTCAGTGTGATTGCTTCCTCAACCCAGAGATAGGAAGGGTTTTTATAGGCTCCAATTGGATTCAAACTTAGAGCAAAAATCCATCCCATCCCGGGTCTACCGGGTTCTAGCGGTATCACCGCTTGTCACTAGCGATATCATTGCCAGTTTGACCTTGACACTAGCGGTACTACCGCTAGTCTGGTAGTACCACTACCTAATACACTGACTTGGTCAGTGTACTAGGCAATACCACCACCGAGTACTCTGTCACTAAACGGTACCACCGCCCAATACAACTTGGGGAGCTGGACCTAGGTGGTGCTATCGCCCCAGTCTGATGGTGCCACCACCAGACAAGGTCCAACACTTTTGGTTGAGCTGTAAACCTAGCCCAAACCAATCCATTACTGGGCTCAATTGGCCCCTACCAGAGTTAAAGGATTAACACATAATCCTAACCCTAATTATATACTAACTATAAAATTAAAGACATTTCCTAAGCTAATACAAAGTCTAGCACATCAAGTTTTCTTCCGGCGAGCTTCTGGCAAACTTTTGACGATTTTCTGACAAACCCTCAGACACCATTCTGCGGACTCCCGGCAAGCTCCTAGACTTCACGATGATCTTGAAGAGTTTCGACGAGCTTCTTCGGCAAGCTTCGATCTTTCTCAATGAGCTCTGTGAACTTCTAATGAATCTTTCAAGCGAACTTCTAAAACCCTTCGATAAGCTCCCTACTCATTCTCGGCCAGTTCTGATAGCACTTCTGATGAACCCTCGGACTTCCGTCGAACTCTTAAACTCCCAATGATTCCATCGCACTTAACTCTAGCACTTTCTTTTGCTTTATATCTTTATCGTTATCATAGTTAACCATGTACATATAAACCTTAACTCTACTTCGATTTAGTCAATTACACGAATCAACCTCCTATGGCCCGGTGCATCATTGGTCGGTGCTTCGTCCAATTCTTCGACGCATCATCCTCTCTTGCAGCCTGTTGACCTCCGTAACCCTGATATCCTTGGTGCAACATCACTCTTCTTGGCCTGATGCCCAATGTCTGAAGCCTTCTACCAGTTGTTGATCAGACTTCCAGCTCAATGTCCAATATCCTAACATGATTTTCTCCGATGCAATGTTGATTCCTCTTATGTCAACTATCTAGTACTGATCGATATTAGACCTGCGTGACTCAAAATGCATTTAGATAATAAATCATAATCAATTAATTTCATTATCAAAATTCAAGATTCAACAGACATCTCATGCACAACGAAATAATAGAAAACAAAACATCCTAGATTTCTACAAAAAGGTTCCATCATCATGTGAAGATCGATGCGAAAAAATAAATCCGTGAATCAAAAAATTACATGTATGAAAAGATAGTACCTAGAGAGATCATATATCCCTGAATTCTTGTAGATCCATAGGGAGGATAAAGGAGGTCAAGCATCCTCCTCTCTAGTGGTGATCCACATGACAGGGTTGTGAAGATACTTCTCTCTAGGAGAGAGAAAAATAGAAGGTGGCCACCAAAAGCCCTAGCCTATAGACCTTTGGTTCTCTCCTATTTATAGAGGTTCCATATAAACCCTAATGGATCCTGCCCTATTGGGTATTAGATCTTCATCCAATTACCCAAGCCTCTTAGATTAATGGGTCTCTACCAAATAATCTAGCTCTTATAGGATCTCATCCATGGGATCCAATAATACAGGGGATTATTGGATATCCAATAAGATAGGGCTTTAACAGATATCTCATATTCAAACCTCTACTTTTCGCAATACATATCATATGTGTGTGACCCTCTAAGCCCAATATCGAGCTGGCCATAAATTATACCTATCAGAACTCCTTCTGACTAAGTAAATTATTATCTTCATAATAATTCACTCGACTCATCGACTACGGACGTGCTAGGCCACTACATCGTAATCCCCAAACGATATAGGAGAATCCAATCCTTTAGACCTATCTGCCCGTAGTTACCATATACCTATAGTCCCTCATCCTTCTAATATCCCAGAGACCATATATTGGGCATGGTTTTGTCAGGCCCTTACAGTTTCCAATCGAGTCTCACTCTAATCGGATTCTCTTAGAGAACGCTTTTTCTCTCAATCCGAATGACCCTAGCCAGGGATTTTCCTGAGCAAGAATACATGGGATACTCCTCTCATGATACCGAGAGTGGATGATCTTCTATTGACACTCAGTTGCCTTCATAAGGTTGGCTACCATTCTCAAGAACTGATTGTACTATATCTAGAACTTTCCAAACCTGTAAGTCCGATGTCAAAGAATAGAGTACTCATACAAGGCATCTTTGGTGTCTCAAGTCTAAGGACTAGATATACTACTAGGACTACGGAATCATTATCTTATGTCAAGTATCAATAACCATCTAGTATTCTGTAAGCAGATCAATCAGTGAACTCATTCTCCAATGAGCACCTGTACTGTACCCTTAGTATCCCCACACGAGTAGCTATGAGACCAACTACCTCCATTATATAGACGAGTATACAGTACTAGAGTCTGTCTAGTTATCTCGATATTCCTGTTGAGTAACCTATAACCAGGATTATTTAGGATCTGTGTTTAAAGATGAATCAGTCTCATTATTATGATCTCATCATGATCCAATTCTCATTACACAGATCTAAGGACATCACAATATACATATGAATAATGTGATAAAATACTAATAATCATAAGTAAAGAGATTGAAATATGTTACAGGTGCCATCACTCACGTGGATGGCTTATATGACACTTATAACTAGCAACAATATTACCAATCTCCTAATTAAACTTTTAAAGATCATTCCCCCGAAATCCGATTACCCCTTCATTAATGTGAAAATTTTCTTTTCCCTGCCTCAATATTAGACTTTAATCTATTCAAATATAGGTCATTAATTTATAACTCTTTAATTCTTTTCAAAAGGGTTAGTTGCTGTGACAATATTGTCAATCTCCTAATTAAACTTTTAAAGAGCATCTTAGATTTAAATTTTTATGCTTCTATATGGAGAGGTCTTTGAACTATTGATTAGGCAACTAAATTGGCTGAGTTTTTACTCAATGCACCAATGACTATATTTGTTTTCCCAAGATAGTAATTGATCTCATAATTATAATCTTTTGTTAATTTCAATTATCTCCTCTATCTCATATTAAGCTCTTTTTAAGTAAAAAATATTTTAAACTCTTGTGATTAGTATATATTTTGTATTTTTCTCCATAAAGATAATATCACCAAATTTTTAGTGCAAACACCACTATTGCCAACTTTAAATTATGGGTCGAATTGTTCTTCTTATAATATTTTAGTTGTCTTAAGGCATAAGATGTAACTCTATCATTTTGTATCAGAACAAAACCTAAACCAATTTTGGGTTCATCACTTTACACGACGAATCTTCTTGACCCAAATTGTACAACAAGAGTTGGAGTTGAAGTTAATCTCCTTTTTAGTTCTTGAAAACTATTTTATAGGTATTAGTCTATTCAAATTTAATATTCTTTCTTATTTGCTAGGTGAGAGGTATAACTATCTTGGAGAATTCTTCCATAAAACATTTGTAAAAACATGTCATCCTAAGAAAACTCATTACCTCTGTTATCAACCTAGGCTAGTTACTAACTATTTTTACCTTAGCTAAATCCATTGAGATCCCTTTATTAGATATATTATGCCCAAGGTTATCTTCTCTAGCCAAAATTCACACTTTTTAAGGTTTGTATACAATTGCTTTTCTTTCAAGATATTCAAAGTTGGTTTTATGTATTCTGCATGATCCTTTTTAGAGGGTGAGTATATCAAAATATTATTAATAAAAACTATCACAATTCTATTTAAATACTCATTGAATATCCTATTCATTAAATCCATAAAAGCGATTAGCGCATTTGTTAAACCAAATGACATCACTAGATATTTAAAGTGCCCATATTTGATCCTAAAAGTGGTATTGGAATATCCTCTCTCTTGTTTTTCGGTTGATGATACCTTACTCTCAAATCAATTTTGGAAAATATTGATATACTTTGCAATTGATCAAACAAATCATTAATTCTGGAGAGTTGATATTTGTTCTTAATAGTTACATATTATTCAACTCCCTATAGTCTATGCAATACTGCATTGTCCTTTTCTTTTTCTTTACAAATAGGATTGATACTTCCTATGGTGAAAAGATATAGTGAATGAACTATTCATTAAGGAATTCATGTAATTACATCTTTAACTCCTTCAGTTCTACTAGAGCCATTCTATAAAGTGCCTTAAAAATAGGTTCAGTGTTCGACATTAAGTATATAATAAATTCAATCTTCCCATCTAGTGATAGTCTAGGGAGGTCCTCTGGAAATACTTGAAGTAATTCACCGACAATTGGTACATCCTTTGGCTCAACCTTTAGTTTCATCCTAGTGTTAATCATGTTTGTCAAATATCTTGTACACCCATCATTTAAAAGTCTCATTAATTTCATTACTAAGATTAAAAAGATTGATGTCTTTTCTTCAGGACCAGCAAATACAAACTCTACTAACCCTAAAGATCGAAATACTACCCTTTTTTTTATTATAATCAATGAAAGTATGATATTTAGATAACTAATCCATGCCCAATATAACATCAAAATCTTATATATTCAATATTATTAGATCTATAATTAATTTTTTGTTGGTAATTTGAACTGGATAAGATCTCAATTCCTAACCTAAATACATTATATCCCCTTAAGGAATAACTATATAATATATCACATCTAGTGCTTTAGATGGTTTACCTAGTTTCTTCACACAAGCTAGTGAAAAAGAATACATGGTGGTGGAATTAATTAATGCATGTAAAGAAATATGATAAATAAATATATTACTTGATATTACTGATAGATAAGTCTCTCCTTCCGTCTCGGTCATCACAAAAATTCTAAATAGTAATTTTTCTATTCTAATGAGATTGTTATGCAGTTCCTTCCTAAAAGTCATAGTTTTCTATACTAAAAATATAGTCCTTTACCTTTAAGATATTTTCCCATATGATGCTTTTCATATTTAGGGCAAGTGGGTCTTTGCGCTTGAGCTAGTTGAGAAGATTGGGATATCTAACTCACTTTTTCTTTTGTAAGGAATTTAGGTTGTTCTAGTTGCGATCTTAACTTGGGTGCCATTTTCTTTTATTATCCAGAATCTATTGTGTGGGGTTGTTGTCAAAAATAATATCCTTTCTTAGCATATCATGACAATGACATTTGTTAGGCTTGAAACATTTTTTTGCTCAACCTCCTTTGTCTCCAAAGCCATTTCCGCTACGTTGGCATCTTCACATTCTAATAAATTTCTACTTTGAGTCTTTGTAAAAATTGATCCACTCTCAAGACATTAGTAACAACCATGTGGAGTGCAAATTGGGATAACTACTCAAATCTTCCGATTTAATCCATTATCGATTGATATTCTTGTTTGAACTTAACAAATTCTGTCATCTTGGTTGATCGATGGGTTACACTAAAATACTTTTAGTAAAATATCTCTTTGAATCTTTTCTAAGTTATATGTTTAGCATCTACAATCTCCCTTCTTTCATCCTACTAGTGATGGGCATCTTTTCACATCATATAAGTTGCATGAATAACTTTATCTTCAATTGAAATCCTTATATATTCAAAGATTCTCTTAATATTTCTTAGCCATTAGTGGATCCTTATTATCTTCAAAGAATTGGTGGATCATTTTTTTCTAAATTTCTTACATATTAATTCTATAATATCATGTCCTCGATCTACTACTGATACCGTCTCTTATTCTCGAGTCAATAATTACTCTAGTTATCTATATTATCTCTCCACCAATTCTATTAGCCTAGTAATTACGATATCTATTTAATCTTCATGTGTGGATGCCCCTCTACTATCAGGAGTCTCCTCCTGAATATTATCAAAGCTACCAGCTTGTCCTATAGTTTTATGATATCTTCCTAATTAGTCCCAAGCTATTCACACCTTAGCTACCAAGTATAAGTGCATCAAATAATAAAAAAACTCAGTATAACTCAATTATTAAAACTTATAGGATAATTGAGTGGTGCATCTTATGTTTTTGTTAGATACAAATAGTCTATAGGACTTATAACCTATGCTCTAATACCAGAACATGTAACACCTTACTCCTAGTTCTACTTATACTCTACGTGTATAACAAATGTAGGATGTCATATTTTTAATTTTATTACTACTATCGATAGGAGTGTAGTGAAAAGTAGACACTTTTAAAATTAGACATGCTAACATACTAAATAACATCTAACTTAAAAGTCAGCACTTTTCTCTATACATAGTGTTTTTGACACTTGTACATAATTATAACATCTAATTTAAAAAATATATAAATATAACATGTTCAAAATTTGTACATACAAAATGTTCACAGGTCACTTAAGTAGGATACCAGTATCTTTATATATAAAATAGGATTTAAAATTATTGAATCTTGAATTTTGATGATGAAACTAATTGATTGTGTTTAAGATTTAATCTGCATTTTGAGTGACATAGATAGCTTCGATCAAAAATAGACAATTGAAGCAAGAAGAATTGACATTAGGCCAGAGGAGAACATGTCAGAAGATTAGATGCCGAGCCGAAGGATCGATCAACATATCAACAAAAGACTTCAGGCCATGGATTCAGGCATCAGGCTAGGAAGAGCGAAATTGCACTAAGGAGATCGGAGTTGTGGAGGTCAACTATCGATTGGGCAATAGGATGCAAGAGAGGACGATACACCAAAGAATCGGACAAAGTGCCGGATAAACCAATGACATGCCAGACAACACTGGATTAAGCTTTATAATAATTGTCTAGATTGAAGTAGGTTTTACGTGTAATTGAGTTGGATTTGAGCCAATTGGGCCCAAGTTTGGGCTATGTTGGGCCAAGTGAAAGACCCAAATATTGACACAAGAAGTGGGTTAAGCGATGGCACAACCAGAACAGGCAGTAGAATGGCTGGTGGCTCGATCTCTAAGACAGTCTCCGAGACTATGTCAAGCGGTGGTGTCACCAGACTATGTGGTACCACCGCCAAACTGTCAGGGCCGATTGAGCAGTGGAATAGCCAGTACCCTGAAGACCGAGGTGATTTAAATTTTGGCTCCAAGTTTGAATCCCCTTGAGGCCTATAAATACCCCTCTCATCCCTGGTTAGGATACACACCAACTAAGAAAGAAAAGAGGAAAAACTCTATTATAATCTTATCAAAATTCCTCCCCTCTAGTTTAGTATTAGTTAAGTTTAAGAGAGGGGTGAGTGGGCTTATAAGAGGTTAACTCCTGGACTTATTAAAAAAAGAAGAGAGCTGTAAGGGTGGTTGATCTTCACCCATTGAAAGAAGATCGATAGTAAAAGCCAGTGACCTCGACGAAGGAGAAATCGGGAGTGGACATAGGTCAGACGACTAAACCACTATAAAAATCCAGTGTGTTCTGTGCCTTTCTTGTTTACTTATCTTATAAGTGTTTTACCTACTTATTCCATCTTGCACTTACTTTAATTCTAAGCACAATCGAAATCAATTTTCATCGTTAAGGATTTCATCGTATGAAATGGTTTTCTGAAATTGAACGTATTTACTACTACACTAATTCAACTCCCCCCCTCTCTCCCGCCCCCCTTCCTTAGTGCCAAACTTGATCCTAATAAGTGCAAGTACAGATAGGGTTCAACACACTATTTGGGCCAATAGTTTGGCCCAAACCAATCTAGATTTAAGCCCAATTGGCCCCTAACTGAGTTAGTGGGATTACCTCCAAATCCTAACTCTAATTATACCTTAACTATAATAATTAAGACATCTACTAAAGCAAGAAAGTCTGGTAGGTCAAAAGTTTTTTCGACAAGCTTTCGGTGATCTTCCGACAGACTTCTGATGGACTCTCGACGATCTTCCAATGGACTCTCGGCAAGCTCTTGAACTCTCGATGATCTTCTCGGCAAACTTCAACGAGCTTATTTGGAAAGCTCCGACAAACTTTTTAGTGAACTCCTGATGTACTATTCAGCAAGCTCCCAATGAGCTTCTCGGTAAATTTTGGCAACACTCCCGATGATCTTTCGATGAACTCTCGATGAACTCTTGGACTCTCGATGAAGCGTCTGATCTTTGACTCTGGCACTATATTTGCTTTATGCCTTATTCGTTATCATAGTTAATCTTACATACTTTTCTCAATATATAGATTAGATCAATAATTTATCAATTGATTTTATCATCAAAATTTGAGATTCTACTATCTCCCCCTTTTTTGATGATAACAACCAATTGATGATGGAGTTAACCTTAACTCCCCCTATCTATATGCCATACTTGAGAAAAGACAAACTTGAATTCATAATATTTGAATTCAAGCTTTAACCGATAAGTTTCATCAATATGCAAAATATGATACTAGAAGCATGATACTAAACATGATCATGATTCGTCATTTCAAGCATGATACCACGCATTTATCATGATACCAAAATTTATCAACATGATGCCAAAACATGATAACCATTCATCATTTCAAGCATGATGCTAGGCACGATACCAATTTCAAGTACGATACCAAATTATTAACATGATGATAGACATTCATCATTTCAAATATGATGTTAAGCATGATACCAATTTCAACTTCAATAGTAACCATGATACCAATTTCTAATCATGATAAACATTTATCATTATATGTATGAAA
The DNA here is from genome assembly GCA_024322285.1 of Musa beccarii. NCBI lineage: Eukaryota > Viridiplantae > Streptophyta > Magnoliopsida > Zingiberales > Musaceae > Musa > Musa beccarii. The sequence continues at coordinate 23,283,103 of CM044396.1, forward strand.
CATTTCAAGCACGATACTAATTTCTAAGCATAATACTCGTGATACCAAGCATTTATCAATTTGCCATTTTCTCCCCCTTTGTCATCAATAAAAAGGAAATGGGCAACCATCTTTACATCATTTCATGCAAGCAAGTTTTACATTATTGTGATAGCAAGATAGTGACTTTTTCATTGTGAAGGAAACATGCAAACTAGCACTACCCTTGCTAGCACTTCTTTTTAGCATTAAAGTAGGCAAGCTAGCAAAGATCAAAAATAAAAAACTAGCATAACTTTGCTAGTACTTTTCTTTGGATGAGCAGGGTTCTTCTTGAAAAGAAAAGGAAGGAGTTCATCCATAAAAAAGGATCGAGCTATCAAAAATCCATGAATTATACTAGGAAAGGAATCCATTCAAGTTTCAAAAATTCATCAAACTTCTACTTTTATCAAGAGCTAAGGGATTCATGACATAAGAAAAATGTGGATAGAAAGAAGAGAGGTTCATAATCATTGCACAAAAAATCACACAAAAAGAAACAAGTGTACCAATAAGATCCATGAATGACACTTCTTTCGTAAGCATAGGGAGGTTGTAAAATATCAACAAGTGATAGAGCAAGGATATCAAAAATTCATGAGTGGAAGAAGATACAAAATAAACTCGATAAAAGCTCCGTTTGTAAAAAATCAAGAAGTCCGAAAAGTATACAAGAAACTCATGCATTCGGATAATTTAACATGCCTAATTCTCTTCTAATGGAATTAAATTATTCCTCATTTAAAGGTTTTATAAAAATATTAGCTAATTAATTTTTTGTATCAATAAATTTGAAGGTTACATCATGGTTATTAACATGATCTCTTATAAAGTGATACCTAATATCAATATGTTTAGTTCTAGAGTATTGAATGGAATTTTTTGTTAAAAATATTGCACTTGTGTTATCACATTTTATGAAAATATTCTTTAAGTGAATTTCATAATCTTCTAATATGTTTTTTATCCATATAACTTGTGTACAACATACACTCGTTGCTATGTATTCGGCTTCGGCTATGGATAGTGCAACCGAATTCTGTTTCTTAGAAAACCAAGAGACAAGTGTATGACCTAAGAAGTAACATGTTCTAGATGTACTTTTTCTATCTATTCTACATCCAGCAAAATCAACATCAACATAAGAAGTTAATTCAAAGTTTTCAGATTTTGGATACCATAATCCTAGATTAGGAGTTCCTTTTAGGTATCTAAGAATCTTTTTAATAATTTTAAAATGAGATAGCCTAGGATTAGATTGAAATTTAGCATAAAGTCCTATACTAAACATAATATCTGATCTAGTTGTAGTGAGGCATAGTAAACTACATATCATACCCCTATAAGTTTCTTTATCAAAGCTTTCTCAACTATTGTCCATATCTAATTTAGTGAAAATACTCATTGGTGTATTGATGGCCTTTGAACTATTCATATTGAATCGTTTTAGTAATTCTAATGTATATTTGGTCTGACAAAAAAAAATTCTATCACTAAGTTGTTTGATTTGTAAGCCTAAGAAGAAAGTTAGTTCACCCATTAAGCTCATTTTGAACTCTTGGTACTAAAGCAATCAAGTTCAATAGGTCAAAAGTTCTTCCAACGAGCTTCTAGTGATCTTCCAATGGACTTCCAACGAACTCTCCGAGATCTTTCAGCGGACTCCCGACAAGCTCTTAAACTCTCGACAATCTTCGAGCTTCTTTAGTGAGCTCCGAACTTCTCGACGAGCTCCAGCGAACTTCCGACGAACTTCTCAACGAACCCCCGATGTACTATTCGGCAAGCTCCCAACGAGCTTCTCAGTAAATTTCGGCAACACTCCCGATGATCTTTTGGCCAACTCCTAACGAACTCTTGATCTCCTAATGAATCATCCAATCTTTGACTCTAACACTATATTTGCTTTATGCCTTGTTTGTTATCGTAGTTAATCCTACATACTTTTCTCAACATATAGATTAGATCAATAATTTATCAATTGATTTTATTATCAAAATCTGAGATTCAACAAAAATAAGTAATTATTTAGTAGTATAAGGTTTTATAACTTTATTTAGGTAAGTATGTATTATGTCATGTATATAATATTTTAAAATTATCGACATAAGGCATTTAATGATAAATACCTCATCCTTTGGCTTCTTTAGCAAGCATAACCCTACAACATAGCATATGCAAAATAAAAAGGTAAAATTTTACATTAAAATAATTTAAAATGAATATATGTACATATAGAAATCATAGAAAATTTATGAACTTTTTCTTCTCACATCATAACATATACATGTATTCCCACACCGCATGTCATCATAATATTTACTTGTTTTCCCATATCGCACATCATAATATATATGTATACTCCTACATTGCACATCATAATATATACATGCATTCTTATACCGTATGCCATAGCATATACGTGCATTGCACATTGTAACATATATGTGTACTCCCACATCACATATTATAGAAAACACATGCACTTCCACACTATACATTATCATATATACATGCATACAATATATTTTTATCTCAATTCATGTATTTTTATGCTTAGAAAATATATACATTTATATTTAGCTCATGTCTAGCTAATGATAATCACATCATCCTAAACATGTTTTCCAAAATAAATTATGAATATAATAATTTATACGACCACTATATTGTAGTAAATTAAATTTATACTTACTTGATTGAACTAAAAAATGAAGATGCTAATAAAAGACCATGTTCTATAATGATTGAGTGTGTTAGGGAGTAATACACCTATCAAATTGGGAGCATAGGGCTGTTGAATCTCAGATTTTAATAATAAAATTAATTGATGAATTATTGATCTAATTCATGTGTTGAGAAAAGTGATATAGGATTAACTATGATTATCAAAAAGACATGAAGTAGAAAAATTGAATGTTGGGTCGGAGTCAAAGATCGGATGATACGCTGAAGGTTCGGACGATGCACCGAAAGCTTGCCGGGAGTTTGCTAAGAGTTCATCGAGTGTTCGCTAAAAGCTTGTCGAGAGTTCACCGAGAGTTCATTGGGAGTTCATCGAAAGCTTGCTGAGAGTTCACCAAAAGTTCGTTGGGAGTTCACCGAAAGCATGCTGGGAGTTCGTTGAGAGTTTCTTGAGAGTTTGTCAAAAGCTTACTAGAAGTTCATCAAGAGATCACTAGAAGCTCGCTAGAAGAATATCAGAAGTTCATCGGGAATTCACTAGAAGAACAATTGACATACCAAACAACTAAGATTACTTGGTTTTAGCCTTAATTATCATAGTTAGGACTTAATTTAAGTTATGTTTGGGAGGTAATCCCACTAACTCAATTAGGGGCCAAATGCATCCGAATCAAGGTTGGTTTGGGCTAGATTGATGGCCCATTCAGTGACCTAGAGTCATGTCAAGCGATGGCACTATCAGGGTTAGTAGTGGAACCGTTTGACGCTCGGCCTCCCAAGCTGAGTTTGGGTGGTACTGAGCGGTGGTACCATCGGTAGTTAATGCTGTCAAGCGATGGTATCGCTAGAGCTTAGTCTCTGAGACTTTACCAAACAATAGTATCACCCAGACTAAGCAGTAGTATTGCCAGCGCAGAGGTATCAAGTGGTAATACTGCCCAGAACTAGCGGTAGTACCACCAGTATACCAAGAACCTAGGATGAGACATTTTCTTGATTTATTTTATAAGTTATTTGGGGTCTATAAATACCCCTTTCATCCCCACTCAGCAACACAATGATCTTGAACAAAAATTAGTGTGAAACGCTATTGTAATTCCTTTAGAATCCCCTTTCTCTAGCTCTAAGTCTTGAATTTAGTTTGAAAGGTTGTCTCCTTGACCTATGAAAAGGAGAAAAGGGTTATAAGAGGGTAGTTAGTCTTCACCCATTGAAAGAAAATCATTAGTGGACGTCGATGGCCTCAACAAAGGAAGAATCAAGAAGTGGATGTAGATCAAAACAACTAAACTATTATAAATCCTATGTGATCACTTCTTTGTTGCTTTCTTTTTATATTGCTTATTGATTTGGCTACACAATCCACTTTACACCCTTTTAAGTTAAACATATTTTCGATACAGGTTTAATCGAAACAAAGTTTTCTGAATCATCGACGTTTTTACGCACGCACTAATTAAAACCCCCCTCCTTCTTAGTGTTGATTTTGGTCCTAACAAGGGCCTTGAGATACCGTAAGTAAGAACCCTATCTCTTGAATTATTGATTTATAATAATTTATTATAATAATTATAGAAAAATTTGATAAAATCTCTCATAAAATAAAATATAATTAAGTTAAAAATTCATCTAGATTTCACTACTAATTTTATAATAATTCATTCTATAATCAAATAAACTAATTAGTATCAATCAAACTATTACATAATTTTGTAAAAAAAATATTACACTATTTTAACTGACAAAAATGATCTTGAATTATTATGAAATTTTATAAAAAAAATAGGAGACATATAAAACTAAATACATGCTAAATTTTAACTTGAAATAGAATTATCTGAAGGCTAAATGACTATCCTAATTACTGCCAACACTTATTTTGTTTTACTAAAATTGGATTATGATTGTCTGAATTTATAAATCTCATATCTTAATGCACAGATGTGATATTCACTCAATTCAAATATCATAGATCTCTAAGAAATATTTTAAAATATATTAAAAAGATAGAACTTAATCATATTTCTAAGGGGGTCAATTTAGCTTGAATGTAACTTCTCAAAACAGTATGAGATTCTAGATGCCTTAGATTGGGACAATTATAACTCTATGCACCAATTAAGATTAAGATTATATTATAGGCTTTAAAATTATAAGGGAATCATATAAAACATATCCAAAAGTCAAATATTAATATAAAGTCTAAATTACTTAACAGTAGCTAAAAATATTAATCTATAATACGTAAAATCAAAATCCTAGGTATAACAAGGGAATAATTATATTTTTCTTACCCTAACCTTTTTTGAAGCTAGGGTTTCTCAACCTCTATGAGAAAAGCTAAGAGAATGATTTAAGAATTAGAGAAAAGGTTATCGATTATTAGGTTGGTAAAGAGGATAAGACCAAAATAAGATAAACATGTTTAAGAGGTTATATTGAGGTATAGGGTTCAATCCCATTTGACTTTATTTCAAGTTTTTTTTCTTCTTTTACTAATATAATTATAAGATTGCAGCAATATCAATTAAGTTTAATTAACTTTGACAAGGATGAAAATTTTAGTCTAAACTCATTATTTAATCTCACTTATGTATCTCAATATTTTTAATATAACACTTATCTTTGATTTATATTTTTATTTAATTTTTATTACTCTATCTATGCCTAAATAGCTTATTATCCTTAATATATATGAGGTTTAAAATTTATCTTTTCTTACTTTAATCATGTTCAAACTCATTCAACTCTTAATATTTACTTAAGGTCGATTATAATTTAGTCTACACTTTTGGTCACTATATACATGGTTATTACCATGTTATTACTATAACTTAAACTTATAATTAAGTTTGCTAGCATACTTTGACTTTTTGCCCAATGTTTAAAGTAAACATTAGTGCTTATACATACTCAACCAATATTTTATAGAACACTCAGAATGATATTCTTAGAAAGCATGTACTTCAATGTTAAAAGTCAAAAATATAAACTTGTCATTTATCATATTTATGAAATATATATATCACAAATTATATCAATAAATGATGGTAACATATATATGTTATTTATACTTTTATTAATATACTAGTTAGAGTTTACTGTGTGAGACTCGAGCACTACACATTTTTCTTAGATACTTCTCTACTTTTAAAGCTTATTGAGTCTTTAATCAAAGAGTCTATTCAAATTAAATTTTTTTTTTTGAAACTCATCAAGATAAAAAAAATAATTTTGATAATAATTATTTTAAACTTAAAAAATTAAATTTAAAAAATGTCTCCACTCCTCCCCTAGTAACTTGGATATATCGACTTTCAATGTAACCTTACCCAAAGAGTTGAAATATATAGATACTTATCCTCAAGAGTTAATTATTAAAGATATATTTAATAAAAATTATTTTTCTAAAAATTATTTATGCTAATATCAATCTTTTTCTTAAATTTAGTCCAAATGCATTGTTAATGATTAAAATGACTCATGGGTTTTGGTGATGTTTAAAGAGCCAAATCAATTTTTTCAAAAATAGTTTGGATGCTTAATACTAGATGAGTATTTAGGAATAAAGAAGATGAAAATAGTGATATAATTCATTGTATAATAGGTCTTAGCTTTGAGATTTCAAACCCTTCTTCCTCGAGGGAAGTTGAATATTTGCTCCATCGAGCAAAGTGCTTGTTCTTATCAGGTTATAAAATACAAGACAAAAGAGATCAGATCAATCAAATGATAACTAAGGATAGTTCGAAACTAGGTTAGATTAGTGGCTATTAACTATGTAGAAACCTTTATTTTTGTGAGTAGATTTGAAGCTATAAAAATATTCCTTAATTATGCATATTTTAAAAATTTTAAATTATTTCAAATGAAAGTTAAAAGTTTTTTTTAAATAATTTTATTATGAAAGAAGTTTATGTTGAACAACTATCCAATTTTGAAAATAATCTTTATCCAAATTGTGTATACAAGTTATCTAAGGCTTTTATGATTTAAGGCAAGCCCTTACGGGTACGAGAACTTAACTATTTTTAATTTAAAATAATTTTTTAAAAGATAAGATTAACATCATGTTATTTATTAAATATTTAAATAATAATATTTTATTATTCAAATTTATATTGATGATATTATTTTTGGGTTTTATAAATGAACTTTATGTGAATCATTTACTAAAAATGAGTCATGAATTTGAAAGGAGCTTCACGAGTGAATTAATAATTTTCTTAGGATTATAAATTATATAATTAAATGATAAAAATTTTATTAGTCAAATTAAGTATACTCTTGACATTGAAAATATTTCACATTGGTTATGCTAAGACTATCAACATATTATGTTGGAGGATTGGACATTAGGCCAAATGATCCGATGCCATGCCCAATTTGACATGTTGGAGAATTAGGTGATATATGAAGGATAGGGTGATGTTCTAAAGGTTTGAATAAAGTATCGAAAGATTGGATAACATGTCAAAGGCTTTGACAAAGTATTGAAATAAGTAGTTACTATTTTAAAGCCTTTTTTAGACATAATTTGATTGTAATTAGCTTTAATGGGTCAAATTTGTGCTTTGTTAGGCTAAGGTCGAAGTGGGTTGACTTTGAACTGAATATAGAATAGAATTAGGCTCTATATGAGCTATTATATGGTCTGGGTTTGGTATCGCTAAGGACAATGAATAATGCTGCCATATCGCTTTAGAGTTGTTGGTGGTCATGCCACCAAGGACCATGGTAGTTATGTTAGTACCCTTGATATCAGGTAATTTTTCATAATTTGCTTCATATTTTTGGGATAGTTTGGGGATATAAATATCTCACTTTATGTATGATCAGGTATATATCTTGAGCTTTCAAAGTACTAAAATCCTCTCTTAAAGCCTTGCTTAAGTTCCTTCAACTTTTTTGGGTTTCTAGTTGAGTAATTAAATTTAAAAATTATGAAATTCTTAAGAGTAATTAGGTATAAAGATTTTCTCTTAAATCTAAAAAAAGGTTATAAATGGTTGTTGACCTTCACTCTTTAGAAATAAGATCGATAGTCTCGAGAAAAGAGGAATTGAGAGTGAGCATAAATCGAGATGACATCGATAGTCTCGAGAAAAGAGGAATTGAGAGTGAGCATAAATCGAGATGACTGAACCACTATAAATCAATAAATTAGTTTGTCTCTATATTTTATTCTCTTATTCATTTCTCTTTCTTAGTTGAATTAGTTATCAATACTTATTTATTTTTTCATCAAAATTTTAAGATTTCATAAAATTTACACTAATACTAATTCATCCCTTCTTAGTGTCATTATCGATCTTAACACTTTTTTCAATTTATTTAGGAGCAATCTAATATTGACCTAAACTAACCCAATGTTTTGATTTGGCTCAAAAAGGAGGAAAGTAGGAAAAACATAAATGAGTGGTTGATGGTATCTTTGTCCAACTAAAAAAGTATGATTTCAGAATAGGCATCGTTAAAAAAAATAAAATAGAGTTTCTTTTTTGGGAATTTGCCCATGAATCTTTTAATTTATTTCTTTTCCATATCGACAAAGCTAATTAGCCAGTGCCTTTGGGTAGAAGGTAAGGTGATAATGAAAGGCAACAAGAGACCATTAGACCCTTAAGAGACTTGATGTGTTTGTCAACATGACCTTTGAAGGTGTTACATATCTTCATTAGTAAGGACTTTGAAAGATCATTTTTTAGGTTCAAACCTTACTTTTATTATTTTTATAAAAAATATATCATCGAATAGTAATCCCTTGTATGCATTCCATAACAATATTTGATCCCTCTTTCTTTCCCCTTAGGACTTTGTTTATTTTTAATCACTTTTCTAGAGTCCTTGAAGACGGACATTGTTTAAATTGGCCTTAAGTTTCATCGACCTATATTAGTTGTTGAATCTCATATTTTGATGATGGAATCAATTAATAAGTTTGTAATCTAATCTACATTTAAAAAAAAATTTTGTAAGACTATCTTCAATCATGAAAAAGTAGAACGATTAAGGTAGCAGAAATAGACGTTAGGCTAGAGTCAGAGATTGGGCATCGCATCAGAAGAATTGGACATTGCATCAAGATCGAACATTCCAAGAGTCAACATACCTATGGATCGAGCAATACGTCGAAAGAGAGCATGATGATCCGAGAGTTTGGATGAACCAATGACATGCCGAACAATACAAGATTTTATGTTTTGTAATCATCATAGTTAGGTATTAAATTGAGTTAGTTTTGGGTGTAACCTTCTAACTCAATTAGGGACTCATTGGGCCTAAATTGGGACTCATTTGAGCTCATTGGGAGGCCAATTCGATGATCCACAATTAGGTTAGGCAATGGCAGCACCAAACTGGTAATGGAACTACCTATGAGCTAGAAAAGTTAAAAGTACACTTTTCTAAGCTGTTAGGAGGTGATAGTGCCCTGTCTGGGTAGTGGTACCACAGCATTAAAGCTGGTAGGTAGTGGTACCACCTAGTCTAGTGATAGTATCACCAAAGACCTATTTTTAAGGTTCTATAATAGCAGTATTGTCCATTTTTTAAGCCATTTGGGGCCTATAAATACCCCACTCTTTCTTGCTTGAGATAGCAAGAATTAAGAAGAAAAAAAAATGAAAAGACTTGTGATTATAGAGTTGTAAAAACTCAAAAAGTCTTTAAGTGTTCCTCTCATCTTAAAATTTTAAAATTATTCTAAGGGAGGTGTGAAACTTGTAAAACGTTCTCTTCTAAACCTTTTCATGATTGAAAAATAGTTGCTATCAGAGCCTATACAGTCCTAATAGTTATCAGAGCCAATTTTTTTAATTTGGTTTAACACCATGAGAAATATTTTTTTCTAGCAATCAAGAGGGTCACTTGATCACTCATCCTCCTATGTTCAATGGGATAGACTACACTTATTGGAAAACACATATACATATTTTTTTTGTTTTCATAGATTTTGATTTATAAAATGCGGTTGAAAGTAGTTTTCAAAAGTCTTCTAAACCAATAAATGAATAGAATGATTTAGACAAAAAAAATCTTTTCTTTAAATACAAAAGCAATGAAAGCCTTATTTTGTGCTTTAGACAAAAATGAGTTTAATCATATTTTTATATGCGAACCTTCACATGATATTTGGCACACACTCGAAGTTATAAAGGCACAAGTAGAGTTAAAGAGTCTAAATTCAACCTTTTGATATACAGTTTTGAGTTGTTTCGAATGAAACTAAGTGAAACCATTGAAGATATATATACCCATTTTATAGATATCATTAATTGTTTGAAAATACTTGATAAAAGTTTTACTAAAATTGAACTTGTAAACAAAATACTAAGATCACTTTTAAAATGTTGGGATCCAAAATTAATGACGATACAAAAAGCAAAGAACTTGAACAATTTTTCGCTTGAAGAACTTATCGAGTCTTTAATGACCTATGAAATGACTTGTATGACACATGATAAATATAAGAACAACCTTCAAAAGAATAGGAAGGATATGACACTCAAAACTAAAGAAGACCACTCGAGCAAAAGGTCAAGTGATGATGAGGACTTAACAATCTTAACAATAAAATTTAAAAAATTCATAAGAAGAAACAAAACAAATCTTATAAAACAAGATAATAAGAACAAAAATGAACTCAAAAAGAACATAATCTTTTTCTATGAATGCAAGAAGTTGGGGCACTTTAAAAGTCAATATCCTCAATTGAAGTAGAAGCGACCTAAGAACAAGAAAGTACTCAAGGCGACTTGGGATGAATCGAGTGCATCCAAAGATGAGGAGCAAACCAATGAAGAAGAGATAGCAAACTATGCTCTAACGGACCTTAATGATGAGGTAAGTGACTCAATCAAAAATCATTTATCATGAATTATTAAGTATTTTTTATGATTTATATGATGATTTTAAATTAGTTGGTATGAAATATAAATTACTAAAAAAGGATCATGCTTTTCTCTCTAGTGAATTTAAAAAATTAAAAAATGAGCATGATAATTATATATTAACCTTTTGTACTCAATATAAAGATGTAGACTTAATCAAAAAAGAAAATGTGGTTCTACAATAAATATTAAAAAAATTAAAAATTAAAAATAAATTATTAAACATGATCCATTCTAACAAAGGTCATATATATAGAAAAGTAAGAATCGATTTTGTGAGCAACAACACTCAACAAAAGCTAACTATATTTGTTAAAGGACCCATGTTACACGTTTTCCTTGAAAATAAATGTAATTTTTATGGTAGATATAGAAATTTTGCTTATAAATATTTATTTAAAAAATATAACTCAGATAAATTAGTTTGAGTTACTAAAGGAATCATAAATAACTCAATACCATTAGTCAAAATAGGTAGATCTTTTCATGAGAGACCCAAAGCTAAATGGGTACCTAAAGTAAATCTCCCTTTCTTGTAGATATGTCTACAATCAAAAGCTAGGAACAAGAGATGACATCTTGGTAGTAGATACTTAAGGCACATGATCGGAGATCCAACACATTTCTCTAAGCTCATTAGCCAAGATGAAGGATATGTCACTTTTGGAGACAATAACAAGGGAAAAATTCTTGGCAAAGGAAATATAGATAACAAATCAAACTTTTTGATTAAAGATGTTTTATTAGTAGATAGTTTAGAACACAAGCTAATAAGCATTAATTAATTATATGATAAAGGATAAAGCATCAAATTTAAATCTAATACTTATATTATAGATATACCATACAAAAGTAAATCTATGATCGCCTTAAGAAGTAATAACGTGTATACTATTGATCTTGATGATTTTTATGATAAAACTTATTTTTCATATTTAAATGATGATGCATGACTTTGGCATAGAAGACTAGGTCATACTAGCATAAAACTAATTTCACAAATTACAACTAAAAAACTTGTAAGAGGAATGCCTAGCATTAAGTTTGTCAAAGATAAAGTTTGTGATGCATACCAACTAGGTAAACAAATAAAGAACAGATTTAAACCTAAAAATCAAGTGAGTACCTCTAGACTATTATAATTAATTCATATGGATTTATTTGGACCAATTAACATCACAAGTCTAGGAGATAATAAATATGTTTTTGTAAATGTTGATGACTTTAATAGATACACTTGGACATACTTCTTGACACAAAAAAGTGATACTTTTAAATATTTTATAAAATTTTGTAAACTAGTTCAAAATGAAAAGGGTTTTATAATTTTGTCTATTCGTAGTGATCATGGTAGTGAATTTAAAAACTAATATTTTTATGAGATAAATGGGTATGACCATAATTTTTCTACTCTAAGAAATCCATAACAAAATAGATTTATTGAGAGAAAAAATAAAAGTTTACAAGAGATGGCAAGAACTATGCTTAATGAACATAGCCTACCCAAATACTTTTGAGCCAAAGCCGTTAACATGACATATGTCATGAATAGGGTTCTCATAAGACCACTACTTTCTAAAACTCCTTATGAATTATGAAATAATAAAAGACCAAATATTTTATATTTTAAAGTTTTTGGTTGTAAATATTTTGGTTTAAATGAAAAAGATGCCTTAGGAAAATTTGATGCAAAATTAGATAAAGGTATTTTTCTTGGATATTTTTTTTATCGAGAAATATATTCATATAATTTTTAATGAATTTTTAAAATTTAAGAAAACTAATTTTAATAATAATTTTGATTTTGATTTTAATACTTTAAATTTGAATGAAAATTCTCCTCTTCCATGTAACTTGGATGCATCTACTTCTAAGAAATCCTTGTCCAAAGAATGGAATTATGTAGATGCTCATCCTAAGGAGCTAATCATTGGAGATATATCAAAAGATATTCAAACTCATTCTTCTTTTAAAAAATTTTATGCAAATGCAATCTTTTTATCTCAAATTGAACCGAAATGCATTGATGATGCTCTAAAAGATGATTCTTGAGTTTTTACAATGCATGAGGAGTTAAATCAATTTGAAAGAAATGAGGTGTAGAAGCTTATTTCTAGACTTAGTGATCATCTAGTAATTGGTACTAAATGAGTCTTTAGAAATAAGCAAGATAAACTTGGTATCATGGTTCAAAATAAGGCTAAATTAGTGGCTAAAAGTTTCAACTAAGAAGGTATCAATTATAAAGAAACCTTTGCTCCTATGGCAAGGATTGAAACCATAAGGATACTTCTTGCCTATGCTTATTATAATAATTATAAGTTATTTCAAATGTATGTCAAAAGTATTTTTCTTAATAGGTTTATTTTTTAAGAAGTTTATGCTGAACAACCACCCAGTTTTGAAAACGTTCTTTTTCTAAATCATGTTTATAAGTTATCTGAGGCTCTCTATAGATTAAAACAAGACCCAAGGGTTTGGTATGAGAGACTTGGTTCTTTTTATATTAAGAATGACTTTTTGAAAGGCAAGGTCAATATCACATTATTTATTAAATATTTTAAAAATAATTTTATATTATTCAAATTTATGTTAATGATATTATTTTTTGTTCTACAAATGAGTCTTTGTGTGACTCTTTTATCAAAAGTATGAGTCAAAAATTTGAAATGAGTTTAATAGGAGAATTAATATTTTTCTTAAGATTACAAATTAAGCAACTTAGTGATAGAACATTTATTAGTCAAACTAAGTATGCCTTGGATCTATTAAAATAATTTAATATGGATAGTGCTAAGGTTATTAACACACCCATGAGCACGTCTACAAAATTAGACATGAACCATGATGGAGAATGTTTTGATTAGAAAACTTATAGAGATATGATAGGTAGTTTACTATAACTTATTGCAACTAGACTTGATATTATGTTTAGTGTTTGACTTTATGCTAGATTTCAATCTAACCCTAAACAATCTCATTATAAAGCAATTAAAAGGATTTTTAGATACCTAAAATAAACTCTCAATCTAGGATTATGGTATTAAAATTTTGATTTGATTATATGTGAAACATGTCGATGCAGACTTTGCTAGATATAGGATAGATAGGAAAAGCACATCTGAAACATGTCAACTCCTAAGCTATGCACTTGTTTCTTGGTCTTTCAAGAAACAAAATTCTGTTGTATTATCTATAGCTGAAGCTCAATATATAGTAGTAAGTACATGTTGTGCACAAGTTATTTGGATGAAAAATACTTTAGAAGACTATAGAATTTACTTGAAAAACATCCCTATAAAATGCAATAATACTAGTGTTATTTGTTTAACTAAGAATCTCATTCAATACTTTGAAACTAAACATATTAATATTAGATATTATTTTAATAGAAATCATGTTAAATCATGATATATCTTTAAAGTTTATTAATACAAAACATCAATTAGCATATATTTTTACAAAACCATTGAATGAGGAACAATTTGATTTTCTTAGAGGAGAATTATACATGTTAAATTTTCCAAATGCATGAATTCTTTGTTGAATCTCGGATTTTGATGATGAAACTAATTGATAGTGTTTTGAGATCTAACTATGTTTTGAGTGACACGGGTCTACTATCGATCAGAATTAGACAGTTGACACTAGAGGAATTGACATTGTGCTGGGAGTGATTATGTCAGGATATTGGATGTCGAGCCAGAGGTTCAGTCGATAATCGACAGAAAGCTTCGTATGTCGGGCATCGGGCCAAGAAGAGCGTGTTGCGCCAAGGATATCGGGTTGCGGAGGTCAACCGTCGATTGGGCAACAAAATGCAAGAGAGGACGATGCGTTGAAGAATCGGATGAAGCGCCGACCAATGACGTGCCGGGCAATAGAATGTAAATTCGCATTATAATAATTATCTAGATCCAAGTAGAGTTTTTGTTTGTGTGTGTGCAGGATTAACTATGATAATGATGAAGACGTAAAGCAAAACAAAGTATCGGAAGATAAGTGTGATGGATCGTTGGGAGTTCGAGAGTTCGACGGAAGTCTGAAGATTCGTTGGGAGTGCTGCCGGAACTGGCCAAGAATGAGTAGGGAGCTTGCCGAAGGGTTTTCGAAAGTTCGCTAGAAGGTTCGTCAGAAGTTCGCGGAACTTGCCAAGAAAGATCAGAGCTTGCCAAAGAAGCTCGTTGGAACTCGCCAAGATCATCGTGAAGTCCAGGAGCTTGCTGGGAGTCCACAAAATAATTTCCGAGGGTTCATCGGAAGACTGCCGAAAGTTCGTCTGAAGCTCGCCGAAAGAAGTCTTGTCTTATGGACTTTGTAATAGCTTAGAAAATTTCTTTAAAATTTATAGTTAGCACGTAATTTGGTTAGGATTAGGGGTTAATCCTTTAAACAAAGTAGGAGTCAATTGGGCTTTGTTCGGACTAGTTTGGGCCGAGTTTAAGGCCCAAACCAATGTGCTGAAAAGGCCCGGGCGGTGGCACCACCCAGGACTCGAGAGCCCAGGCTGGGCGGTGGCACCACCTAGTGCTCGAGAGCCTAGGTGGTGTCACTACCGGGCTGGGCGGTGGTACCATCGCTGGGCTGGGCGGTAGTACCACCGCTGGGCAATAAGCCCAGGCAGTGGCACCGCTCGGCTGGGCGGTGGCACCACCCAGTACACTATCAGTGTCAGTGTCTAACAAGCGATGGAACCACCACTGACAAGCGGTGGCATCGCCAGCACTGGGAAAAACGAAAGTGATTTAAATTTGGGCTCTAAATTTGAATCCTCTTAAGGCCTATAAATACCCCTCTCATTCATTGTTGAAATGGGGTCTAGAATTGAGAAAGAAAAAGAGAAAACTCTTGTCAAATCTTCCCTCTAAGCTTTAAGAGTGTTCTAGTCCAAGAGAGGGGTGAGAGGCCTTGTAAGGGTTACCTCCTAAACCCGTCAAAAGGAGAGATGCTGTAAGGGAGTTCATCCTCGCCCATTGGAAGGAGAATAGCTAGTGGAAAGTCGGTAGCCTCAAGCGAAGAGGAATCGGGAGTGGATGTAGGTCGGATGATCGAACCACTATAAAAATGGTTTATGTTTATGTTCATGCATTTATCTTTCTGCAAACCTTTACTTTGCTAAGTTCACTGCCCTCATCTTCTTATGTACGCTTTCAATGCAATCGAAATGGTTTTAATCGAAACGTTATTCTTTTCGTATGAAGTTTTCGAAACTTGTTTAAAATCGCTCAAAGTTTATTGTTCTTTACTGCTGCACGAATTCACCCCCCCTAGTACCGCTCGATCCCTAGCAATTGATATCAGAGCCTTGTTATTTCTCTTTCGAATTCACACCCGTGAGAAATGGCTCTTCATGGCTTTCAATAGGACTTTTCAGTTGTTCATCCGTCGTTCTTTAACGGATCAAATTACACTTATTGGAAAACTTGAATCAGAGTTTTTTTGCTTTCAATGGATTTGGATTTATGGAACGTTGTTGAAAACCATTTTCAACTTCCCTCTAAACTGATGAACGAATGCTTGAATTTAGAGAAAAAATCTTTTTCTTTAAATGTAAAGGCTATGAATGTCTTATTTTGTGCTTTAGACAAAAATGAGTTCAATCGGATTTCTACGTGCGAAACGACTTTTGATATTTGGCGGACACTTGAAATCACGCACGAGGGAACTAGTAGAGTTAAAGACTCGAAAGTAAATCTCTTATTGCATGATTTTGAGCTCTTCCAAATGACACCAAGCGAGTCTATCGATGACATATACACCCGCTTCATGGATGTCGTCAATAGCTTGAAAAGTTTTTGGTAAATATTTTTCAAATTTTGAACTCACTAACAAGATCTTAAGATCCCTTCCAAAAAGGTGGGATCCTAAAATAACAACGATATAAGAAACTAAAAATTTAAATGATTATTCTTTTGAAGAACTTATTGGGTTTTTAATGACCTATGAAATGACATTCTTGGAATACAATGAACTCGACGAACATATGAACCATCTTCCAAAGAACAGGAAGGATTTGGCACTTCGGACTATAAAATGGTACTTGAGTGATGACTCAAGTGATGAGGACAATGTTGCGGATATTGAACATTTAACGTTAAAATTTAAAAAGTTCATTAAACAAAAATTAAAAAACACAAATGAACTTGAACGGAGAAAGATGCTAAAGAAGAGGAAGAGGCCAAAGATAAAGAAGAAGTACAAAGAAGAATCAAATGACGAAATGGTGAATTAGGTTTTGACGGGTTTCAATAATGAAGTATGAAACTAACCCAAGTTGTTTTTACCTTATTTTGAAATTACATGACTTTTTCATGAGTGCTTATTTTAGTTGGTAGGAAATAAAAATTATTTTTGAAAATTATATTATGCTTCTTTTAGCTATTTTAAAAAATTAAAAATTGATCATGAAAATTATATTGTTAAAGTTTCATGCATGTTATGATTCAAAATTATGAATGATATATGCTACATGATGTGTGATATTGCAATTCCATACATATGATTTCCGTTTCAATCTTGATGTATGGTTTTGACATAATAAATCAATTAGCATGATTATACATCTAATAGCATTAATCCATGATTGTGTATTTCGATTTTCATGCTTAATGATAATTATGCATGAGAATTTGAAATAATGATACTCTATGTTTTGGATTAACGTGTTTTTGGTCTAATTATTTTCATGACGAATTAAGATGACATTTTGAGATGATAAAATTCCATGTATACTTTTCATATCAGTTTTCAATCTTAAACATGATACATATCTATGTATGAATTTCTTGAAAGTCTATTGATGATAGATGTGTGTATCTTGCTTATAATTTGAAAACTTCCATCTTGGATTAATAGGTCTTAATCGTTTTTATGATGAAATTTATAAAATGATTTTAGCAAAAATTTGAGCATCGATCATCTTGTTATAACTAATGAAAGAAAGAATTAAAATGATTTTGATGATGTTTTCATTTTTAAATATGATGCATGACATTTTCATATGAAAAATTTAAACATTCTTATGAAAGATCAAATCACTTAAATTGAAACTCATAAAGATGAGAAAATGCACTATCATGATGTTTGATGCATTTGATCTTGATGACTTTAATGATAAAGCTTGTATTTCGAATTTATATGATGATGGCTTTCATGAAAATATTTGAACATACCTTATGAAATCATCATTGATAATGATAAAATAAAAATGTTAAAAGGTTGTTATCATGCTTAATGACTTTATGATATCATATCTTGATGATGAAACTCATGTGTTTGGTTTTAAACATGATGCACATCTTCTATACTAAAAACAATTCACATATAAAAATGAAAAATATACTATCATGATGCTTTATATTTGATATGTTTTTGTCTTGGTGGTTTTGAAAATGCATATTTTGGAATTTATACGATGATGGTTTGAACATGATTGTATGAAATCAATTGTATGAAATGAAAATGTATTTTCTATCCTATTGAGATTAATGAATTCATTTTATCAATCTTGTGATGTTGATAACTTGAGATGTCCTTTGGAATTCATGACATGAGATGTTTGAATCTTTGACTTACTCTTTTTATCATGACTTGAAAATGAATATTTAAAATTATGTTTGATAATTTGCTTTATGAGATTTAGCCTTTATGTCTTGAACATTCATGCTTGTTCCTATTCAACGTAAAAGGAGACAAAGGTATTTTTATATGAAATCAATGCAAATCATAAAAAAAATTAAAATATATGATTCTTGAATTTTTTTATTTTTTCATGAAAGACAAGTGATGAATTCATTTATGATATTTTGTGAATCACTTGAATTATGAATGAGATTTTGATGATGTGTTAAATAATCTATCTATATGAATCTATGAAAATGATTTTAATAACAAGTATGAAGTAGTCAAATTGGACTTGAATGATTTTTCTTGAATCTTTTGGAATTATGATTTATTAAGATGTATTTAATGCTTGAATCAAGTTCTAAAAGATTTCATTTTTATATAAAGATATTTTATTGAAATTATGATCTTGCAAATTATAACTTGAAGTTCTTTATAAGTCAAGATCATTTACCATGCTCCTTCCGTTTTATCAAAAGAAAAATTTTCACATAAAATGCAACTTGCCTTTTGATTTCTCGGAACTTAAATACTTGAATTTTTATGAATTTATGATCTTGATATCTTTAATGATGAATCATTATTAAAAGGGCATGTCACATGAATTATGTTCTTGTTGATTCTCTTAAACTTTGATGTCATATCTTTCATGACTTAGAAATGACATGATTTTTTTGGCTTGCTTGCCTTATGTGATGATGAAAATTAATTTGCTTTATGATGAATCATAAATCATGACTTGATCTATGATATTGATATATTTTTATCATGATCCTTGATTGTATAATTCTTTTACTCTATTAAAAGGATTTGGCAAATAAATCATGTCCTTTTTGACTTTTCTTGATATTATATCATTCATGACCTGATTTCCTTATATGGCTTGTATAATGATTGAGATTTTTAGCCATTTAACCCTCCCTTCTTTTTGACAAAGACAAAGGGGGAGAAAAATTGCTACTTCACAAGAAGCTATGGATTGCTATATCAAAGGATGCAAATATTGCTATTTTGCCTATCTCAAGAAGAGAAAATACAAAACTTAGAAAATTTACATTCCTACACTTGCCATGCTTCTATGCTTGTATATTGTAATGTTTTGCTTGCATATTTAAAATGATGAAATGCTTACACAAATTGATTGCGTATCGCAAAGGAAGCAAAGAAAATATAACTTGCACATCTTTGAATACAATTTGCTAGCACTTCTCAAAGAAGATAGGGGGAGAAAGAATTCAAAAACTTGCTATGATTGAATGGTATTATTGGATGTTGTATTGCAAAGCTATGCTTAAATGTTATATGATGTGATTAATAGCTAGTGTGTTTGTAAAATTTGCATATCTTTTAAACAAGCTATGATGCAATTTCTTCTTTTTGTTGATGACATATGGGGAGAAGTATATTGATGACTTCATGCATTGAATTGAATATTTTATATATTTGCATGATGTTTTAATGTTTCTCATATTTTATGATGAATGTTGCTTGGATTTGGGATAATCTAAGGTTTCTATCAATGGCATATTGATAGGAGGAGTTTGGTTAAACTCCGGAGAGTTAAGGTTAACTCCATTAGTCATCAGTTAGTTCTCATCATCAAAAAGGGGGAGATTATTGAATCTCAAATTTTGATGATGAAACTAATTGATTGTATTTTGTGATCTAACTACGTTTTGAGTGACGCAGTCTACTATCAACTAGGATTAGATAGTTGACGCTGGAGGAATTGACGTTGCCCTAGAAGTGATCATGTCAGGATATTGGATGTCGAGCCGGAGGTTCGGTCGATAATCGGTAGAAACCTTCGTACGTTAGGCATCGGGCCAAGAAGAGTGTGTTACGCTAAGGATATTGGAGTTGCGGAGGTCAACCGCCGATTGGGCAATAAAACACAAGAGAGGACGATGCGCCGAAGAATCGGATGAAGCACCGACCAATGATGTGCCAGGCAACAGAATGTCAATTTGTGTTATAATAATTGTCTAGATCAAAGTAGAGATTTTATTTGTGTATGCAGGATTAACTATGATAACAATGAAGATGTAAAGCGAAATAAAGTACCGGAAGACAAGTGTGATGGATCGTTGGAAGTTCGAGAGTTCAACGAAAGTCCAAAAATTCATTGGGAGTGCTGCCAGAACTGGCCAAGAACGAGTAGGGAGCTTGCCGAAAGGTTTACGGAAGTTCGTCGGAAGGTTCGTCGAAAGTTCACGAAGCTTGCCAAGAAAGATCGGAGCTTGCCAAAGAAGCTCGTTGGAACTCGCCAAGATCATCGTGAAGTCCAGGAGCTTGCTAGGAGTCCGTAGAATAGTTTCCGAGGGTTCGTTGGAAGACCGTCGGAAGTTCGTCGGAAGCTCGCCGGAAGAAGTCTTGTCTTGTGGACTTTGTAATAGCTTAGGAAATGTCTTTAAAATTTATAGTTAGCATGTAATTTGGTTTAGGATTAGGTGTTAATCCTATAAACCAAGTAGAGGCCAATTGGGCCTTGTTTCAGACTAGTTAGGGCCGAGTTTAAGGCCCAAACCAGTGTGCTGAAAAGGCCCGGGTGGTGGCACTGCCCAGTGCCCGAGAGCCGAGGCGGTGGCACTGTCGGGCTGGGCGGTGGTTTTGAATCTTAGATTTTAATGATGAAACTAATTGATTGTGTTTTATGATCTAACTACATTTTGAGTTACGCAGGTCTACTATCGATCAGGATTAGACAATTGACGCTGGAGGAATTGACGTTGCGTCGGAAGTGATCACGTTAGGATATTGGATGTCGAGCCGGAGGTTCGATCGACAATCGGTAGAAGGCTTCATATGTCGGGCATCGGGCCAAGAAGAGTTTGCTGCACCAAGGATATCGGGGTTGTGGAGGTCAACCGCCAATTGGGCAATGGATTGCTAGAGAGGACGATGTGCCGAAGAATCGGATGAAGCGCCAATAAGCCAATGACGTGCTGGGCAACTGAATGTCAATTCGCATTGTAATTATTGAATCTCATATTTTGATGATAAAACTAATTGATTGTGGTTTATTATTTAACTACATTTTGAGTTACGCAGGTCTACTATCGATCAGGATTAGGCAGTTGACGCTGGAGGAATTGACGTTGCGCCGGAAATGATCACGTCAGGATATTGGATGTCGAGCCGGAGGTTCGGTCAACAATCGATTGAAGGCTTCGTATGTCGGGTATCAGGCCAAGAAGAGTATGTTGCGCCAAGGATATCGGGGTTGCGGAGGTCAATCACCGATTGGGCAACGGATCGCAAGAGTGAACGATGTGCCGAAGAATTGGAGGGGTTGCAGAGGTCAATCGCCGATTGGGCAATGGATCGCAAGAGTGGACGATGTGTCGAAGAATCAGACGAAGCACCGACCAATGACGTGCCGAGCAACTGAATGTCAATTCGCATTATAATAATTGTCTAGATCGAAGTAGAGTTTTATTTTTGTGTGTGTAGGATTAACTACGATGACGATGAAGATGTAAAGTGAAACAAAGTATCGGAAGACAAGTATGATGATCGTTGGGAGTTCAAGAGTTTGATAGAAATCCGAAGATTCATTGGGAGTATTGTCAGAACAGGCCGAGAACGAGTAGGGAGCTTGCTGAAGGGATTTCGGAAGTTCACTGGAAGGTTTATCAGAAGTTCATGGATCTTGCCAAGAAAGATCGGAGCTTGCCAATGAAGCTCATTGGAACTCACCAAGATCATCGTGTAGTCTGGGAGCTTACTGGGAGTCCGCAGAATGATTTCCAAGGGTTCGTCGGAAGACCGCCGGAAGTTCGTCGAAAGCTCGTCGAAAGAAGTCTTGTCTTATGGACTTTGTAATAGCTTAGAAAATATCTTTAAAATTTATAGTTAGCACATAATTTGGTTTAGGATTAGGTGTTAATCCTATATATCAAATTTGGACCAATTCGGACTTCATTTGGACTAGTTTTGATCGAGTTTTCGGCCTAAACCAGTGTGCTAAAATGACCTGGGCGGTGGCACCGCCCAATGGCCGAACCTTGGGCGGTGGAACCACCCCAGGCTGGCGGTGGCACCGCCCAGCACCCGAGGGCACCAGCAGTGGCACCGTTGGATAGGTGATGGCACCACCGAGTACCGCCAGAATGCCAAAACCAAGGTGATTCAAATTTTGTGGTCCAAATTTGGGCTCCAAATTTGAATCCTCTTGAGGCCTATAAATACCCCTCTCATTCATGGATGAAAGGTGGTCTATAACTGAAAAAAAAAAGAGGAAACTCTCTTGAAAGTGTGTCAAATCTTCCCTCTAAGTTTTAAGAGTGTTCTAGTCCAAGAGAGGGGTAAGAGTGCTTGTGAGGATTATCTCCTAAACCCGTCTAAAGGAGAGGAGCTATAAGGGAGTTCATCCTCATCCATTGGAAGGAGGATACTTAGTGGAAAGTCGGTGGCCTCAAGCGAAGAGGAATCGAGAGTGGATGTAGGTCGGATGACCGAACCACTATAAAATCGGTTTGCGTTTATCTTATTGTCATTTACATTACTACAAACCATCTTTACTTTGATGCTCTACTTCATTGTCTCCTTCTTACATATGCAAATGAAATGGTTTTAATCAAAACGTTTATTCTTTTCGTACGAAGTTTCCGAAGTTGATTTAAATCATCGAAAATCTATCGTCTTTATCCGCTGCACTAATTCACCCCCCCTCTTAGTGCCGCTTGATCCCTATCAAATGGTATCCGAGCCTCGTTATTTCTCATTCAGATTTACACACGTAAGAAATGGCTCTTCATGGCTTTCAAGAGGGCTTTTCAGTTTTTCGTCCATCATTCTTTAACGGTTCAGACTACACATATTGGAAAACTCGAATGAGAGTTTTCTTGATTTCTCTCAATTTAAACTTATGGAACATCATTAAAAATGGATTTCAAATTTCCTCTAAACCGACAAACAAATGGTCGGATTTGGAGAAAAGATCGTTTTCTTTAATGCAAAAGCTATGAATACCTTATTTTGTGCTTTAGACAAAAATGAGTTCAGCCGAATTTCTATGTGTGAAATAGCTTTTGACATTTGGCGAACTCTTGAAATCACACATGAAGGAACAAGTAGAGTCAAAGACTCAAAAGTTAATATTTTGATACATGATTTTGAGGTTTTTCGAATGCAACCAAGAGAGACTATAGGCGACATGTACACCCATTTCACAGATGTCATCAATAGTCTAAAAGCTCTTGGTAAATGTTTTTCAGATTTTGAACTCGTAAGCAAGATTTTAAGATCCCTTCCAAAAAGGTGGGATCCTAAAGTAACCACAATACAAGAAGCTAAAAATCTAAATGATCTTCCTATTGAAGAACTCATTGGCTCACTAATGACATATAAAATGACACTCTTGGAACATTTTAAACTCGATGAACATATGAACCACCTTCTAAAGAACAAGAAGGATATGGAACTCCAAACTATGAAATGCCACTTGAGTGATGACTCAAGTGATGAGGACAATGAGAACTTTGAACTTCGAACACTAAATCTTAATAAGTTCATTAAACAAAAATCTAAAATGAACAATGAACTTGAACGGAGGAAGAGGCCAAAGAAGATGAAGGTACCCAAGGAAGAATCAAGTGACGAAACGACGAATTGGGCTTTGACGGGCTTCGACTACAAGGTAAGTAACTTAACTCCCTTGAATTATTTTAAAATTACATGATGCTTTCCATGAATGCTTAACTTAGCTAGTAGGAATTTTTTCATACTTTTCTTGTGTTTTTAGAAATAAAAAAAAATATTTAAAAAAAATTATATTATGCTTTTCCTTCTAGTATTTTTGAAAGTAAAAATATAAATGATGATTGTATGATTTATGATAATGTTTGTACACCTAATAGGATCAACCCATGCATGTGTCTCTTGATTTTTTACATTGTCTCTAAACATGATGCTTAATGATTTTATATCATGCATGAGTTTTTGAAAACCTCTATCTTGGATTAATGGGTCTTAACCTTTTTCTTTTTGATAATTTTTTTAGATGATACTTGTCTTCATGAAATCAAAAGACCTAACCCACAAATTTTCAAAATAAAAAAAAGTGGTTTTAATGTTGCCTTGTATTACATTTGGACTTGATGATTTTCATGACAAAAATTATTTTTCAAATTTATAAAATGATGCATGATTTTATCAAAAATTTGAGCATCAATCATCTTGTTATAACTAATGTAAGAAAGAATTAAAATGATTTTGATGATGTTTTTGTTTTTGAATGTGATGCATGACATTTTCATATGAAAAATTTGAACAAGATCAAATCACTTAAATTGAAACTCTAAAGATGAGAAAATGCACTATCATGATGTTTGATGTATTTGATCTTAATGGGTTTAATGACAAACATGTATTTTGAATTTATACAATGATGGGTTACATATAAATGTTTGAACATACATTATGAAATCATCATTGAAATGAAAATATTAAAAATTTGTTATCATGCTTAATGACTTTGTGATATCATATCTTAATGACAAACTCATGTTTTGGTCTTAAATTTGATACTCATCTTTTGAAACATGAGCACACTTGTTTGAAACAAAATGAAACACATTATCATGATAAATTGAATCTCATAATGTGTTATATTGTTGTCTTGACAATTTTTATAATGAAGTTTGTTTTTCGGTTTTGAATATTTTGATTTGGCATATAAAGGCAAAAGACATACTTATATAATGAAACTTAAAGAAATTATATTTACTATATTATTGAGATTAATGATTTTATGATATCTTATGAATCTCGTAAATTATGAAAGTAATTTTGATGATTTGTTTATGAGTTCGGAGTTGATGATTTGAACTAGAATGAGTCTTATCTATATCATGATCTTGATAACTTAAGTTCTTCAAGATCTCTTGCTCCATACTCTTTTATGATTCTCTCATGTTATTGAAGAAAAATGCAAATGAATCATAAATTATTTTCTCTTGACTTTTCAATACTCAACTTGAGAAAATGTGCTTTGATGATTGAAATATTAATGCAAACGTTTGATATATCACTTGTCATAGTTTGAATATCGATGTAAGAGAAATTTTGCTCTTCTTGATATCTTTTATGAATTTGAATAAGACTTGCTAAAGATTCTTGATTCATCTCTTAAATGCTTGGAATCATAACTTGACTTGTGTGAATCAAGATGCATGAAACAAATTATTCTCTTTGCTATTTGCTATCCAATGAATCATGATTGATATTATTGCTATTTTACCTCCTATGATTCATGTTGTAAAATTTTATAAATCATGATGCAATAAAATTGCTTATGCAACAATCAAGTGCTCATGTGATTCTTTGCTAAAGAAAATACTTTAGTGAAATCATAATCTTACAAATTATAACTTGAAGTTCTTTATAAATCAAGATCATTTGTATCTTGTCTTTTGATTTCTCGAAATTCAATACATAAATTTTTATGAATTTGTGATCTTGATATCTTGATTCTTATGAAATATGATCTTAATGAAAAATCTTATGTATGAATCAAAGTGCTCTTTGTGCTATTCATTCTCAATTGAATCATGTTCTTCTTGAGCCTTGATATCATACCAAAGAAATGACAAGAATTCTTTGGCTTGTATGCCTTATGTGGTAATTGAAAATTGATATAAAAAAAATTTGCCTTATGATGAACTAATGAATCATGACTTGATCTATGAAATGATATGCTTTTATATATCATGATTCTTGATTGTATGACATTTGTCTTGAATTGAAAATGGATAAATATGAATCTTGATCTTGCTAAAATTAAAATTATGAAACATGAATGATATCTTTTGGTTTTAATCCTTGTTGAATTTACATATTGATATCCTTCATAACATGATTTCTTTGCATTGTTGTCTTGTATGCATCATGTGATGACTGACATATTGATTGATGCAAATTTATAATTGATATGAAAAATGGCTTGTATAATGATTGAATTTTTTAGCCATTTAGTCCTCTCTTCTTTTTTATGAAGACAAAGGGGAGAAAAATTTCTACCTTGCAAATTTCATAAGAAGTTAAGGATTGCTATCTTAAAGGATGCAAATATTGCTATCTTGACTTTCTCAAAAGAAGCAAAATGCAAAACTTCGAAAATTTGGAATGTTACACTTGCCATGCTTTTTTGTTTATATGTTTTAATAAAAAGTTAGCATACATGTTTAAAGTGATTATACATAATTGCTAGCTCATTGCAAACAAAAAGTTGATAGCTTGCAAAAGCGAAACTTAGTTACAAAAGAGAAGAATTGAAAGGAAGCTAGCTTACGTATCAAAAGTATGTTAGCTTGCGTATCATTATTGATTGCTTGCTTATCATCTTTTTCCCTCATTTCATGATTTTTGACTCTCTTGAATTCATGACTTAATATGTTGAAAATTCATGTTGTAAATTTGTTATTTTGTCATGATCAAAGTATTGATGTAAGAGACTATTTGTACTCCACTTTTTTTTTGACAAAAACAAAGGGGAGAAAATTTATTACTAGCTTGCGACTTCAATGAAAAATTTGCTAGCTTCAATGAAAAACTTCAAGGAATATCCTATCATGAACATTTCAAAAGTTGCTAACATGCTACAAAAGTAAAGTGCAAACTTGCACAAGAAGCAAGTGATAAAAAATTGCTATCTTGCTTATCTTTAGAAAGAATTTAAAAACTTACTATGATTGAATGTTTTAAAGTGATGTATGTTGAATATCTTGATTAATAGCTAGTATGATTATAAAATTTTCATATCTTTTAAACTACCTATGATGATTACTTCTCCTTTTTGTTGATGACATAGGGGGAGAAGTAGATTGATGAATTCATGCATTGAATTGAATATTTTATATATTTGCATGATGGTTTGATGTATTCTCTTAATTGTGATGAATGTTGCTTGGATTTAGGAAAATCCAAGTGTTCTATCAATGGCATATTGATAGGGGGAGTTTGGTTAAACTCCGGGGAGTTAAGGTTAACTCCGTTAGTCATCAATTAGCTATCATCATCAAAAAGAGGGAGATTGTTGAATCTCAGATTTTAATGATGAAACTAATTGATTATGATTTATTATTTAACTACGTTTTGAGTTACGCAGGTCTACTATCGATCAGGATTAGACAGTTGACGCTGGAGGAATTGACGTTGTGCCAAAAGTGATCACGTCAGGATATTGGATGTCAAACCGGAGGTTCGGTCGACAATCGGCAGAAGGCTTCATACGTCAGGCATCAAGCCAAGAAGAGTGTGTTGCACCAAGGATATCAGGGTTGCGAAAGTCAACCGCCAATTGGGCAACGGATCGCAAGAGTGGACGATGTGCCGAAGAATCGGAGGGGTTGCGGAGGTCAACCATCGATTGGGCAACGGATCGCAAGAGTGGACGATGTACCAAAGAATCAGATGAAGCGCTGACCAATGATGTGCCGGGCAACTGAATGTCAATTCGGGTTATAATAATTGTCTAGATCGAAGTAGAGTTTTATTTTTGTGTGTGTAGGATTAACTACGATGACGATGAAGATGTAAAGTGAAACAAAGTGCCGGAAGACAAGTGTGATTGATCATTGGAAGTTTAAGAGTTCGACAGAAGTTTGAAGATTCATTGGGAGTATTGCCTGAACTAGCCGAGAACGAGTAGGGAGCTTGCCGAAAGCTCGCCAGAAGACCGCCGGAAGTTCGCTGAAAGAAGTCTTATCTTATAGACTTTGTAATAGCTTATAATATATCTTTAAAATTTATAGTTAACACATAATTTGGTTTAGGATTAGGTTTTAATCCTATAAACCAAATTTGGGCCAATTCGGACTTCATTTGGACCGGTTTCGATCGAGTTTTCGGCCTAAACCAGTGTGCGGAAATGACCGGGACGGTGGCACTGCCCAATGGCTGAACCTTGGGCAGTGGAACCGCCCCAGGCTGGTGGTGGCACCGCCCAGCACCCGAGGGCACCAACGGTGGCATCGCTGGATGGGTGGTGCCACTAACCAGTACCGCCAGAATGCGAAAACCAAGGTGATTCAAATTTTGTGGTCCAAATTTGGGCTCCAAATTTAAATCCTCTTGAGGCCTATAAATACCTCTCTCATTCATGGATGAAAGGTGGCCTAGAACTAAAAAAAGAAGGGGGAAACTCTCTTGAAAGTGTGTCAAATCTACCCTCTAAGTTTTAAGAGTATTCTAGCCCAAGAGAGGGGTAAGAGAGCTTGTAAGGGTTATCTCCTAAACCCGTCAAAAGGAGAGGAGCTGTAAGGGAGTTCATCCTCACCCATTGGAAGGAGGATACTTAGTGGAAAGCCGGTGGCCTCAAGCGAAGAGGAATCAGGAGTGGATGAAGGTAGGATGACCGAACCACTATAAAATCGGTTTGTGTTTATCTTATTGTCATTTACATTACTACAAACCATCTTTACTTTAATGCTCTACTTCATTGTCTCCTTCTTACGTATGCAAACGAAATGATTTTAATCAAAATGTTTATTCTTTTTGTATGAAGTTGGTTTAAATCGCCGAAAATCTATCGTCTTTATCCGCTGTACTAATTCACGCCCCCCTCTAAGTACCGCTCGATCCCTAATAGTAATAATTGTCTAGATCGAAGTAGAGTGTTTGTTTGTGTGTGTGCAGGATTAACTACGATGACGATGAAGATGTAAAGTGAAACAAAGTGTCAGAAGACAAGTGTGATGGATCGTTGAGAGTTCGAGAGTTCGACGGAAGTCCGAAGAATCATTGGGAGTGTTGCCAGAACCGGCCGAGAACGAGTAGGGAGCTATTGGGAATTCCATGCAAGGGGAGCGACATCACATGTGCAGTAAAAGAACAGAAAACAAAACACCCCAGATTTCCCGTAGAAAGATTCCATCATCGTGCGAAGATCGGTGCGTCAAAAACAAATCCGCAAAACTACACATGTAAAGAAGATACCTAGGGAGATCGTATATCCCTGAATTCCTACAGATCTGTGGGAGAGGATGAAGGAAGTCAAGTGTCCTCCTCTCTAGCGGTATCCACACAATAGGGATTGCGACGATGCTCCTCTCTCTCTCTAGGGAGAGGAGAATAGGAGGTGCTACCAAAAAAAACCCTCAGCCTATAGAGCTTTGGTCCCCTCCTATTTATAGAGGCCCCTTGAAAAATCCTAATGGATCTTTTGCCCTATTGGGTATTGGATCTCCATCCAATTACCCAAGCCTCTTGGATTAGTAGGTCTCTACCCAATAATCTCTTATTAGCAATTATTGGATCTCATCTCAGGATCCAATAATTCAGGGGCTTAATGGATATCCAATAAGATAGGGGGTTCAACGGATATCTCATATCCGAACCTCTACTCGTCGCAATACCTATAATATGTGTGTGACCCTCTAGGCCCAATATCGAGCTGGCAGTGAGTCATACTTGTCAGAACTCCGTCTGACTTAGTGAATTATTATCTCCATAATAATTCTCCCAACTTATTGACCACGGACGTACCAGGCCACTACGCCATGGCCCCTAGACAATAAAGGGGAATCCAATCCTTTGGACCTATTTGTCCTTAGTTACCATGTATCTATAATCTCTCATCCATCTAATATCCTAGAGACCCTATACCGGGCATGGTGTTGTCAGGCCCATACGGTCTCTCCTCGAGTCTTGCTCTTGTCGGATTCTCCCGGAAACCCTTTCTCTCTCAATCTAAATAACCTTGGCTAAGGATTTGTTCGAGCTAGAACACATGGGATATTCCTCTCATGATACAAAGAGCGGATGATCCTCTATTGACACTCAATAGCCCTCGTAAGGTTGGCTACCACTCCCAATGACCGATTGTACTAGATATGGAGCTTTCCAAACCTATAAGTCTGGTATCAAAGAGTGGAGTACTCATACAGGATATCCTTAGTGTCTCAAGTCTAAGGACCAGATACACTACTAGGATTACAGAATCGTTGTCTGACATGAGGTATCAATAACCATCCAGCATTCCGTAGGTGGATCAATTAGTGAACTCATTCTCCAATGAGCACCTGCACTGTACCCTTAGTGTCCCCACACGAGTAGCTATGAGACCAGCTACCTCCATCATATGAACGGGTATACAGCACACCAGTCTATCTGGTTATCTCGATGTCCTTTTCAAGTAACCTATAACTAGGATAATTTAGGGTCTGTGTTTAAAGGTGAATCGGTCTCATTATTGTGATCTCATCACGATCCGATTCCCATTGCATAAATCCAAGGACATCACAATATACATCTAGATAATGTGAGATAATGCCAATAATCATAAGCAAAAAGATTGACGCAGTGTGTTACAGGTGCAATCACTTATGTGATTGGCTTGTAGGGCACCTATAACCAGTAATCTCCCACTTGACCTAAAGCCAATCACTAATATGTCTGATCCCCATCAGACCTCTATGACGCTCAAAGACATTCTGAGTCAATGGCTTTGTCAGTGGATCTGCAATGTTATCTTCGGATGAAACTCTTTTCATTACTACATCTCTTCGGACCATGATCTCTCTAATAAGTTAGAACCTCCTCAGAACACTTCTGATGAGATCCGGATTCCCTTATTTGAGTAATCGTCCCGTATTTGTCGTAATATAAAGGAATCAGCTCCTCGTTGCTCGGGATGACTCCTAGATCTATGATGAACTTCTTCATCCAAACTCCCTCCTTTGCTGCCTCTACTGCAGCAATGTATTCTGCCTATGTGGTTGAGTCAACAGTAGTGTCTTGCTTGGAACTCTTCCAACATACTACTCCTCCATTCAGGATGAACACATACCCTGAATTAGACTTGCTATCATCGTCATCGGACTGGAAGCTCGAGTCCGAGTAGCTCTCAACCTTGAGGCTACTACCTCCATATACTAGTAAAATATCCTTAGTTCTTCTCAAGTACTTAAGGATACATTTTACTGCTTTCCAGTGCTTCAAGCCTGGATCTGCCTAATATCTGCTCGTGACACTTAGAGCATGCGCTATATTAGGCCTGGTACATAGCATAGCATACATGATAGATCCTATCACTGATGCATATGGCATCATATCCATGTGTGCCCTTTCTACAGGAGCCTTTGGGGACATACTCCTAGAAAGTGATATTCCATGTCTCATCGGTATGAGTCCTCTCCTGGAATTTTCCATGCCAAACCTTTTGACAATAGTGTCTATGTACCTAAACTGGGACAAGCCAAGCATCCTCTTGGATCTATCTCTATAGATCCGTATCCCTAATATGTAGGATGCTTCCCCTAAGTCATTCATGGAGAAGTGCCTAGATAGCCAAGTCTTTTCTGTGGAGAGCATTCCTACATCATTCCCAATGATCAAGATGTCATCCACATATAATACCAAAAAGGTGATAGTGTTCCCACTCAATTTCCTGTACACACAAGATTCATCTTAATTCTTAACGAAGTCATAAGATCTGATTGCCTCATCAAATCTTATGTTCCAACTTCGGGAAGCTTACTTCAATCCATAAATGGACTTAAGCAACTTGCACACCTTATCTAGGTTATCCTTGGACATGAATCCCTCAGGCTGCATCATATACACCTATTCATCGAGGTTACCATTGAGGAAAGCGATTTTGACATCCATCTGTCAGATCTCATAATCATAGTGTGCTGCAATAGCCAATAGAATTCGAATGGATTTTAGCATGGCTATAGGTGAGAAAGTTTCGTCATAGTCAACACTTTGCCTTTGACGATACCCCTTAGCCACTAGCCTTGCTTTATAGGTCTCTACCTTTCCATCTACTCCAATCTTCTTTTTGAAGATCCACTTGCAACCAATGGGTACAATACCCTCGGGTGCATCAACTAGGTTCTAAACCTTGTTGGAGTACATGGAATCCATTTCTGAATTCATGGTTTCTTGCCATTTCCCGGAGTCTATGCTCATAATAGCCTCCTCGTAGGTCTTAGGATCAATATCCTCAACATCCTCTCTTCTGATAAGTCCCACATATCTCTCAGGAGGATGGGATACTCTATCGGACCTACGTAAAGTTGGAACTTGTGTGTTAGGTATCTGAACAGACTCTGGCTGTGGAATGGTGCTTGAGCTAGGTTCTCCAACCTCGCTCAACTCTATCATGCTCTCACTGTCTCCACCAAGAATGTGTTCCTTCTCAAGGAACACTGCTCTCTTGGCTACAAAAATCTTTCGGTCCTCAGGGTGATAGAAATAATACCCACAAGTTTCTTTAGGGTATCCCACGAACTTGCACCGTTCCGTCTTAGATTCCAACTTGTCAAGGTTGTGTCTCTTAACGTGGGCAAGGCAGCCCCAAATCTTAACAATTTTAAGATCGAGCTTCTTCCCATTCCATATCTCATATGGAGTAGACATCACTGATTTAGTTGGAATTCTATTCAGAAGGTAAGCTGCGGTCTCTAAGGCTTATCCCCAGAATGAGATGGGTAGGTTGGCGAGACACATCATGGAACGCACCATGTCTAACAATGTACGATTCCTCCTTTCTGATACACCATTAAGTTGTGATGTATAAGGAGGTGTCCATTGGGATAAGATCCCATAGTCTTCGAGGAATTGGGTGAACTCTGTACTCAAGTACTCACCTCCTCGATCTGATCGAAGGGTTTTAATACTTTTTTCCTGTTTGGTTCTCTACTTCTCGTTTCCTCTTAGACTCACTTACAGTCATGATATGTTGAGCTGTATCTAGCATATATAAACCATTATGCAATGTTCCTCTTGTGATGATCACATCATCTAATATTATTGAACAACCATTGTTCTCAAAAACTAATTTATATCCATTAACTGTCAAATATGAAATAGAAATAATGTTTTTGATAATAGAAGAAACATAATAGCATGCATCTAATGCAATAATAGCTCCACTAGACAAATATAAAGTGACCTTGCCAATAGCCACTGTAGCAACATTTACTCCATTGCCCATCTTAAGGTCTATCTCGCCTTTGTTCAATCTCCTAGGTCCTGCCAGAACCTGCAACGAATTACAGATATGATAAGCACTCCCGGTATCCAATACCTATGTGTTATCATAAGATTTTGACAAATTGAGATTGATCATGAATGTACCTGAAGCTTCTGCAAGCTTCTGTTTCACTTTCTCTGTAAGGTACTCTTTGCAGTTCCTCTTCCAAAGGCCTATCTTTGCCTTGATGGAAATCTGGCCTTTGTCCTTTGTTGGGTCTTTCTTGGCAACCTTTGCCTTACCCATTTTGCCCTTGCCCTTACCCTTCTTAAGGGTCTTCTCAGCCTTCCTTTTCTTTCTGTTCTCACCAGTGTAGAGAACTGGTTTCTCTTTCTTGATGGTGCTCTCTGCTTCTCTCAACATATTGAGGAGCTCTGGGAGGGTCACCTCAAGTTTGTTCATATTAAAATTCATTATGAATCGAGAAAAGGAATCTGGTAGGATCAAGTACAAGATCCACACACAGGTTATCCTCTAGGACCATTCCTAGACCTGTGAGTTTCTCAATCCACTCAATCATCTTAAGGACATGGTTCTGAACCGGTGTCCTCTCAATTATCCTAGCACGGAAAAGACTCTTTGATATCTCATATCGCTGAGTTCTTCCCTATTCCTCAAACAATTTGTGGAGATGCAGGAGTATGGAATAAACATCCATATTTTCATGTTGTCTCTGTAACTCAGTAGTCATAGAGGCCAACATATAACATCGAGCAAGAGTGGAATCATCTAAGTACTTCACATAACGAGTGATCTCATCCTCGCTTGCCCCTTCATCGAGCGTAGGGATCACTGTATCAAGGACATACGCGATTTTCTCCGCCGTGAGAACGATTCTCAAATTGCAAAGCCAATCCGTATAATTTGGACCGGTGAGGCGGTTGGCATCAAGTATGCCACGTAAAGGATTTGAAAGCGACATTTTTCTAAAATAAAAGATGTAACAGAAATAAATAACATGCAAACTTTACAAAAATTTAAACAATTAAGATAAGGATTTTATCTTAATGTATTCCCACTAATTTTTTGCGAGACACACAACACCCTCCGATATGTGAATCGGAGACCCCCGGCGGATCTCTAGTGGGGATCAAGATCCAATCGGCGTCTTAACGTAACCTCGAGGGACTTGACCATTCACGTTAAGTTCGTAAAGGTAGACAACTCTTGCCAATCACAACTCCTTATGATTCCCGTCCTGTTCGGCCTCCGAACCACCATGGCCTCGAGGGACTCGACCAACCATGAGGTTCGGTTAAGTCATTAACATCGTTACTAGATGAGTCTGATTTGGTGATATACTCTCGAGGGACTCGACCAAGCATACCATGTCCTAAGGTCACCTCTGACATCTCTATGTCATAGATAAGATGGCGAGACGCGATATAGGTGAGTCTCGAGGGACTCGACCAACTCAACCTACACTGGGAATCGGCTCTTAGCTATAACGATGGAAGGCCACGTGGGTCAATCTTATTGCCTCATGTTTACTGACTTAATATTATTAATAGAGGAGATTTTGGTTTGGTCTCCTAACATAATGTGTCACACACATACGTATTTAATATATATATCTACATCGCATGTAAATATATATATACATATCTAGCAGGTGTATAACTAATCACACATCACATGAGCAATCACACCAGATGATCATGGACCATATCCTAATGTGATCAGGCCCAAGCCAGTGGGCCTAATCACTCACATCAAGATCTATGTGTACTTCGGTGCATCTCTATGCCCTGTGATCGTCCATCTTGTTTCATCGAATTCGTCGGCATCTCAACGCATTTCCATACGTCGGATCGTCCGTCTCAGCCTCGTGAGTTATGCTACCACTGCGCCTCCTCTGATAATTACAACATAATTACAGGCACGCAGGCCCGACAATAAACGAGAAAAATAAAGGCTCGCAGACCCCAATAATAATAATCACATGTACACACACCACATCACAAGTCCATGATCATTTGTCCACATCATACATCACATGTATATGTCATTTTATAGGACTACTAGATAAATAATAATAGTTAATTAAACTATTTAATTAACATATTTAATTTTTTTTGAAAATAAGGATATAGAGGGAATTTTCTAAAGACTAAGGGTATTTTGGTCATTCGTCCAAAAGGGACAGAGATTGGAATTTCTCAAATTCTGAGGGTATTTTGGTAATTCTGTTAAAAGGGATAGAATTTGGAATTTCTGAAATTCAGAGGGGCAAAATCGTCTTTTGCTGGAAAACCCTAACTCCTCTCCCTTTGCGGCGTTGCGTCGCGGCTGCGGCCGCCGCACCCTGCCGACAGCGCCCCCTTGCGCGCAGCGCCCCTCACTAACTCCTCTCCCTCTGCACGGGAGCGGCCATGGCCGCATGGCGCCAATGGTGGCGCGGTGACGCTGCCCTTGCATCGGGCCATGGCGACGCAGCGCATGGCCTTGGTGGCCGCGGGTGGCGCTACCCCTGCGGGCTAGCCGCGAGCGGGTGGCGCTGCCCCTTCTTGCGTCTGGCGCCTGCCGACGCCCTGCGGGCTACCGCGGGCGTTAACGCCGCCGGCGGCATTGCCTATCGCGCAAGCGACATGGCGCAATAACGACCTTGTGGCATTTGACGAAGCGCAGCAAGGGCAGCAATAGTTGCTGCCTTTCCTGACCCTTTTGCGCCAATGATTTTAGCGTCAAAAATAGATCCATAACACTACACAAGCAGTTTAAGATTCGATCTTAGCATGAACAACCTGGCTCTGATATCACTGTTGGGAAAT
The DNA here is from genome assembly GCA_024322285.1 of Musa beccarii. Classification (NCBI taxonomy): domain Eukaryota; kingdom Viridiplantae; phylum Streptophyta; class Magnoliopsida; order Zingiberales; family Musaceae; genus Musa; species Musa beccarii. The sequence continues at coordinate 23,319,078 of CM044396.1, forward strand.
CCGCGCAAGGGGAGCGACATCACATACGCAGCAAAAGAACAGAAAAAAAACACCCCAGATTTTCCGTTGAAAGTTTCCGTCATCGTGCGAAGATCGATGCGTCAAAAATAAATCCGCAAAACTGCACATGTAAAGAAGATACCTAGGGAGATCGTATATCCCTGAATTCCTGCAGATCTGTGGGAGAGGATGAAGGAAGTCAAGTGTTCTCCTCTCTAGCGGTATCCACACAGCAGGGATTGCGACGATGCTCCTCTCTCTCTCTGGGGAGAGGAGAATAGGAGGTGGCTACCAAAATAAACCCTCAGCCTATAGAGCTTTGGTCCCCTCCTATTTATAGAGGCCCCTGAAAAACCCTAATTGATCTTTTGCCCTATTGGGTATTGGATCTCCATCCAATTACCCAAGCCTCTTGGATTAGTGGGCCTCTACCCAATAATATCTTATTAGCAATTATTGGATCTCATCTCAGGATCCAATAATTCAGGGGCTTAATGGATATCCAATAAAATATGGGGTTCAGCGGATATCTCATATCCGAACCTCCACTCGTGGCAATACCTACTATATGTGTGTGACCCTCTAGGCCCAATATCGAGATGGCCGTGAGTCATACTTGTCAGAACTCCTTCTGACTTAGTGAATTATTATCTCCATAATAATTCACCCAACTCATCGCCATGAGCGTGACCAGGCCACTACGCGCGGCCCCTAGCGATCGATGGGGAATCAATCCTTTGGACCTATTTGTCCTCAGTTACTATGTATCTATAATCTCCCATCCATCTAATATCCCAGAGACCCTATACTGGGCATGGTGCTGTCAGGCCCATACGGTCTCTCCTCGAGTCTTGCTCTTGTCGGATTCTCCCGGAGAACCCTTTCTCTCTCAATCCGAATAACCTTGGCCAAGGATTTGTTCGAGCAAGAACACATGGGATATTCCTCTCATGATACCGAGAGTGGATGATCCTCTATTGACACTCAATAGCCCTCGTAAGGTTGGCTACCACTCCCAATGACCGGCTGTACTAGATATGAAGCTTTCCAAACCTATAAGTCCGGTATCAAAGAGTGGAGTACTCATACTAGACATCCTTGGTGTCTCAAGTCTAAGGATCAGATACACTACTGGGATTACAGAATCACTGTCTGACATGAGGTATCAATAACCATCCAGCATTCCATAGGCGGATAAATCAGTGAACTCATTCTCCAGTGAGCACCTGCATTGTACCCTTAGTGTCGCCACATGAGTAGCTATGAGACCAGCTACCTCCATCATATGAACGGGTATACAGCACACCAGTCTATCTGGTTATCTCGATGTCCTTTTCAAGTAACCTATGACTAGGATAATTTAGGGTCTATGTTTAAAGGTGAATCGGTCTCATTATCGTGATCTCATCACGATCCGATTTCCATTGCACAGATCCAAGGACATCACAATATACATCTAGATAATATGAGATAATGTCAATAATCATAAGCAAAGAGATTGACGCAGCGTGTTACAGGTGTAATCACTCATGTGATTGGCTTGTAGGGCACCTATAACTAGCAGGAGCTTGCCGAAGGATTTTCGGAAGTTCACCGGAAGGTTCGTCGAAAGTTCACGAAGCTTGCCAAGAAAGATCGGAGCTTGCCAATGAAGCTCGTTGGAACTCACCAAGATCATCGTAAAGTCCGGGAGCTTGCCGGGAGTCCGCAGAATGGTTTTCGAGGGTTCATCGGAAGACTGTCGGAAGTTTGCCAGAAGCTCACCGGAAGAAGTCTTGACTTGTCAGACTTTATAATAGCTTAGAAAATATCTTTAAATTCATAGTTAGCATATAATTTGGTTTAGGATTAGGTGTTAATCCTATAAACCAACTTTCGACCAATTTGGCCTTGATTTGGATCGGTTTGGGCCGAGTTTTAGGCCCAAACCGGAGTGCTGAAAAATGCTGGCGGTGGCACCGCTGCCTTGGGCGGTGGAACTGCTCTATACACTATCAGTCTGACAACTAATAGGCGGTGGCACTACCACTAACAGGCGATGGCACTGCCAGCATCGGGAATAACAAAAGAGATTGAAATTTGGGCTCCAAATTTGAATCCTCTTGAGGCCTATAAATACCCCTCTTATTCATGGATGAAAGGTGATCTAGAACTGAAATAAAGAATGGTGAAACTCTCTTGAAAGTGTGTTAAATCTTCCCTCTAAGTTTTAAGAGTGTTCTAGTCCAAGAGAGGGGTAAGAGTGCTTATAAGGGTTATCTCCTAAACCCGTCAAAAGGAGAGGAGCTGTAAGGGAGTTCATCCTCACCCATTGGAAGGAGGATACTTAGTGGAAAGCCGGTGGTCTCAAGCGAAGAGGAATCAGGAGTGGATGTAGGTCGGATGACTGAACCACTATAAAATCGGTTTACGTTTATCTTATTGTCATTTACATTACTGCAAACCATCTTTACTTTGATGCTCTACTTCATTGTCTCCTTCTTACGTATGCAAACGAAACAGTTTTAATCAAAATGTTTATTCTTTTCATATGAAGTTTTCGAAGTTGGTTTAAATCACCAAAAATCTATCGTCTTTATCCGCCGCACTAATTCACCCCCTCTTTGTCTTTGCTTGACCCCTAACAATAATAATTGTCTAGATCGAAGTAGAGTGTTTGTTTGTTTGTGTGCAAGATTAACTACGATGACGATGAAGACGTAAAGCGAAACAAAGTGTCGGAAGACAAGTGTGATGGATCGTTAGGAGTTCGAGAGTTCGACGGAAGTTCGAAGATTCATTGGGAGTGTTGCCGGAACCGGCCGAGAACGAGTAGGGAGCTTGCCGAAGGATTTTCAGAAGTTCACTGGAAGGTTCATCGAAAGATCACAGAGCTTGCCAAGAAAGATCAGAGCTTGCCAATGAAGCTCGTTGGAACTCACTAAGATCATTGTGAAGTCCAGGAGCTTACCGGGAGTCCGTAGAATAGTTTTTGAGGGTTCATCGGAAGACCGTCGGAAGACCGTCGGAAGTTTACCGTAAGCTCGTCGAAAGAAGTCTTGACTTGTTGGACTTTGTAATAGCTTAGAAAATATCTTTAAATTCGTAGTTAGCATATAATTTGGTTTTGGATTAGGTGTTAATCCTATAAACCAAGTTTCGGCCAATTTGGCCTTAATTTGGATCGGTTTGGGACGAGTTTTAGGCCCAAACCGGAGTGCTGAAAAATGCTGGGCGGTAGCACTGCCCAGCACCCGAGAGGGTGGGCGGTGGCATCGCTGCCTTGGGTGGTGGAACCGCTCTGTACACTGTCAGTCTGACAACTGACAGGCGATGGAACCGCCACTGACAAGCAGTGGCACTGCCAGCACCGGGAACAACAAAAGAGATTCAAATTTGGGCTCCAAATTTGAATCCTCTTGGGGTCTATAAATACCCCAAGTGTTCCTATAAGAAAGATAACAAGCACAACACTTTGAAAGCAAGAAAACTCTATTCAAATCTCTCTAGAAAATCCTCCTTAGTTTTTCACTTATATTCCACCGAAAGAAAGGAGAGAGTGCTTGTAAGGGTTTTTCCTAAGCCCATCAAAAGGAGAGGAGTTGTAAGGGAGTTCATCCTCGCCCGTTGGAAGAAGGATAGCTAGTGAAAAAGCCGGTAGCCTCAAGCGAAGAGGAATCAGGAGTGGATGTAGGTCGGATGACCGAACCACTATAAATCGGTTTGCATTTACTTTCTTGCAACTTACTATACTGCAAACCATCTTCACTTTGCTACCTTACTTACTTGACTTCCTCCTCACTTTCTTATGAATCATTTTAAGTTTATACACAATTGAAATGGTTTCAAACGAAACGTTGATTTCTATCGTACGAAGTTTCCAAAGTTGGTTTAAATCCCCGAAAGTTTATCGTTCTTTACCACTGCACTAATTCACCCCCCCCCCTCTCAGTGTCGCTCGATCCCTAACAGGTGGTACCACCGCTAGTCAGCAAGCTCAAGCGATGGCACCGCCTAGTACACTGATAGTGTTAGTGTCTGACAGGCGGTGGCACCGCCACTGACAGGCGGTGGCACTGCCAGCACCGGGAAAAACGAAAGTGATTCAAATTTGAGCTCCAAATTTGAATCCTCTTAAGGCCTATAAATACCCCTCTCATTCATGGTTAAAATGGGGTCTAGAACTAAGAAAGAAAAGGGAAAACTCTTGTCAAATCTTTCCTCTAAGCTTTAAGAGTGTTCTAGTCCAAGAGAGGGGTGAGAGGCCTTGTAAGGGTTACCTCCTAAGCCCATCAAAAGGAGAGGTGTTGTAAGGGAGTTCATCCTCACCCGTTGGAAGGAGGATAGCTAGTGAAAAGCCGATGGCCACAAGCAAAGAGGAATCGGGAATGAATATAGATCGGATGATCGAACCACTATAAAAATAATTTACGTTTATGTTCATGCATTTATCTTTCTGCAAACCTTTACTTTGCTAAGTTCACTGCCTTCATCTTCTTATGTACACTTTCAACGCAATCGAAACGGTTTTAATCAAAATGTTATTCTTTTCATATGAAGTTTCCGAAACTTGTTTAAAATCACTCAAAGTTTATCATTCTTTACCGCTGCACTAATTCATCCCCCCCCCCCTCTTAGTGCCGCTCAATACCTAACATTCTTCTTATATATTTTTTGGATCGTTATCTTATTTTCTTGGTTTTCATGACTTAAGTTTTTTTTTTTGAATCAAGATCATTCTTATAACTCTTCCTTTTGCTAAAAAGAAGATTTTCTTTCAAACGAATCATAATCCTTCTCTTGATATTCTTGACTTGGGTTTTCTCTTGAATCAAGATCACTTGCTGTGATTCCTTCTTCTTGCTATTTACAAAAAGAAGAGCTTTGATTTATGGATTTTTTGTATTTATAACTTGATCTTTTATTTTTCATGTGATGATCATTTCCTATGATTCCTTCCTCTTTCTATTTACAAAAAAAGAGATTTGATTCATGGGCTTTAGGTTTTCATGACTTGATCTTTTATTTTTCATGTGATGATATAAATATTTGCACCATTGAATCATTCCCTTCTTCTTTCTTTTTTTTTATAATGACAAAGGAGAAAAAGAGAAGAAAGAGAATTGCTAGCATGCCCGTCTCAAAAGAGAAGCAAAAGTACTAACTTATACAATCTCAAGAAGCAAAAAGTGCTAGCTTATACAAACTCAAGAGCAAAAAATGCTAGCTTGTATAATCTCAAGAAGTAAAAATTACTATTTTACACATCTCAAGAGAAGCAAATATTTTGCTAACCTTCATTTTCTAAAGTGATGTAAAACTTGCTAAATTATTAACTTGCAATGTTTCAAAAACTTGTTAGATGCACTTTTTCATTTTTGTTGATGACAAAGGGGGAGAAGTAATGATGATTTAAAAATTTTCATGTTTTGATATCATATATGTTATGCTCAAGTAATGATGATCATTTTTTAATGCTTTGGTATCATACATGTTATGCCTAAAGTCAATGATTATATGATGTAACTTGATTTGAAATTATGATGCACAATGTATATGATGAATGTAAATTTGATACGATATGTTGCATATGATCACTATAATCAAAATTATTTTAACTTGAATTCAAAGTTATCATTCTTTTTTAATTCAAGTTTGTTTTATTTCGATATCATTTATAGATAGGGGGAGTTTAGTTAAACTCTATCATCAATTGGTTGTCATCGTCAAAAAGAGAGATATTGTTGAATCTTAGATTTTGATAATAAAATCAATTGATAAGTTTGTGATCTAATTTACATTTTGAGAAAAGTATTACAGGACTATCTTCGATAATGAAAAAGCAAAACAGTTAAAACAACATAATCAAACATTGGGTTAGAGTCAGAGATCAAGCATTACGTCAAAAGAATCAAACATTACGTTAAGATCGAATGTTGTGGGAGTTAACCTGTCGATGGATTGAGCAATACACCGAAGGAGAGAATGATGTACTGAGAGTTCGGATGAACCAATTATTAGGTTCAAAGTGGCACTCAGAGGGGGGGGTGTGAATTAGTACAGTGGATTAAACTGAATAAAGCTTGAAAACTGATTCTAGAGATTTACTTAAGAACTTGATTCAGCGAAAGAGACTTTAACTTGAAAATATTCAGGTATATGAAATTAGAAGTAGGGAGAAGAAATCCGATCAGTTTGCAGCTTAAGAAATTTACGATGCAGAATTTTAAGTACTTACACGGCAAGTAAATGCAGCGTTGTATAGTGGTTCGGTCAAATGACCTACGTCCGTCCACTCTTGAAGCCTCCTCCAATGAGGCTCCCAACTTCCACTACCAAGTCTCTTGAAGGGAAAGGACCAAACACCCCTTTATAGCATTTTACAAGAGGTTCCCTCTCTTTACAGGATTTTTACAAGGAGAAGAAAGGAGGAGAACACTTGAGCAAATGAAAGCAGAAATTTGCTATAGCTTAGACTCAATTCTAACACTGCAAAGGTCCTTTAACCAGCTAGGAGTAAAGGGGTATTTATAGAGCTTTTTGGGATTCAAAAATCCTGCTCAAAGAGGGGTCTCATCCAAAATTTTAGACTGTAGGCGGTACTACCGCCTGGCACTGGCGCTACTACCGCTTGACACACCTTTGCGTGTGTCAGTGTGTTGGCGGTACTACCGCCTAGCATTGGCAGTACTACCTCCTGACACAGGTGGTTGCAACCACCTGTCAGGCGGTACCACCGCCTACCTGGGGCGGTGCTACCGCCCTACCTACTGTCAATAGGTGGTGCTACCACCTGGCCTACGGTCAATAGGCGGTGCTACCGCCTGGGTCCGACGATGCTATCGTCGACCCTTGCCAGAAACTGTATGGGCCTAACCTTCGGCCCAATACAGCCCAATAAAGGCCCAATTGGCCCAATACAGGTCTAGATAGGATTGATACCTAGTCTATAACCTAATTAAGTGCTAACTATGAATTTTTAAAGCCAAATTAAACTGACACCATCAAGTTATCTTCCGAAGAGCTTTTCGACGATCTTTCGACGGACTTCCGACACTCCCTCGGATTCCTTCCGGCGGACTCCCAGCAGGCTCCCGGATTCTATGGTGAGTTCAACGAGTCTTTGGTACCCTTCTGAACCTTCTTAGTGATCTCCGCGAACCTCCAACGATCTTTCCAGCGAACTTCCAAAACCCCGATTTTATCTCGGTTGGCTCCGGCAGCACTTCCGATGATCCTTCGGACTTCTGATGGACTCTTGAACTTCTAGCAACTTGACTCCGATAATTAGCTCTATCATAGTTAATCCTGCACACTTATCTCAAAAATGGATTAGATCAAATAACCATCAATTAACTTCATCATCAAAATTCGAGATTCAACAATCTCCCCCTTTTTTATGATGACAATCAATTGATGACAGAGTTATTCTTAACTCCCCCTATCTATATGCCATATAATGAGAAAGTAAAAACATTTGAATTCAATCTCTTGAATTCAACCAAAACCGATAAGTTACTTACATTGAACTTATCATCATGCTCAATCAGCATGAGGTTTCATTCGTAAGCAATATCAAAGCATGACATTTAATTTCAAGTCGAAAGATGATAAAACATTTATCATTTCATTAAACGATACCAAAAATTTTGAGATTACAACAAGGATCTCATGACTGAAAAAGCGTGACACCATATAAGATAAATCATGAGATGAAAACTTGTCATATCAATAGAAAGATGCCATTTGATAAACATGATATAATAGGAATCTTTCAACTATAAAATTTAATTGCAATGTGTTGCATTACTTATGGGTTTATTGCAATACTTTTTAAGGATTGCAACATGTTTTTGACACAAAGCATGGCAAGAGCAATTGAATTGCAATAACAAATCTTATGAGACATTTTTCATTTCATTTACACTATATAAGTCATTTTTCAATACAATGCATGATTGCTCATAAAGGCCACATTCAATAAGTCATCAATTTCACATTTTTCTCCCCCTTTGTCATCAACAAAAAGGAGATGAATAAACTTGATGAAAGGGTGAAACTTGAAAAAAAAATGATATAAGTGAGAAGAGTCATAAAGTCATTTTTTGATACAATGCATGATATTTATCAAGTCATCAAATTTTTTTTAAAAAAAAATATGTATAAGGATACATCATTGAAGCCAATCATCAACCATATCCAAGAAAATTCATGATGAGATTCAACTTGTTATTTTTATGAAGGAAGAAGATATGAAATCATAAAAACTTGATTAGCACATAAATAAATATTTAAGAGCTTGATTTTTATGCAGAATCCATGACATTAATTTATGCATATGTCAAGCTTATATAATCAAAAGAAGGTGAAGATAGTATGAAGTTATTAATACATCATTGAAAGACATGATTTTCATTGAAAGTTTAAAGGTGAAACTATCAAAATCAAAGTTTAACATTTTAGAAATCATACACTGTTAAATATTAGCACAAATTTAGCATGCTTAATTCTCTTCTAATGAAGTCAAATTGTTCTTCATTTAAGGGCTTTGTGAAAATGTCCGCTAATTGGTGTTTTGTATCAATAAATTCTAGAGTTACATCATTATTAGCGACATGATCTCGTATAAAGTGATGCCTAATATCAATGTGCTTAGTTCTTGAGTGTTGAATGGGATTTTTGGTTAGACAAATAGCACTTGTGTTATCGCATTTTATTAGAATATTTTTTTAAATTAATTCCATAATCTTCTAAAGTGTTTTTCATCCAAACAACTTGTGCATAACATACACTTGCAGCTATATATTCGGCTTCCACCGTAGATAGTGCAACAGAATTTTGTTTCTTGGATGTCCAAGAAACAAGTGCATATCCTAGAAATTGGCATGTTCCGGATGTGCTTTTTCTATCGATTCTACATCCCGCCAAAATCGGCATCCGCATAAGCTTTTAAATCAAAGTTATCAGATTTTGGATATCATAATCCTAGATTAGGAGTTCCTTTAAGATACCTAAGGAGTCTTTTAACAACTTTAAGGTGAGATAACTTAGGATTAGCTTAGAATCTTGCACATAGACCTACACTAAACATGATATCAGGTCAAGTTGCAGTGAGATAGAGTAAGCTACCTATCATTCCCCTATAAGTTTTTTGATCAAAATTTTCTTCATTTTCATCCAAGTCTAACTTGGTGGAAGTACTCATTGGAGTGTTGATGGCTTTAGAACTATCCATGTTAAATCATTTAGTAGTTCAAATGTATACTTGGTTTGATTAAGAAATATTCCATCACTAAGTTGTTTAATTTGTAATCCTGAAAAGAAGTTTAACTCACCCATTAGACTCATTTCAAATTCATGACTAATACACTCAGCAAATGATTCACATTGTGATTCATCCGAAGAACCAAAAATGATATCATCAACATAAATTTGAATAATAAGAAAATTATTTTCAAAATGTTTAACAAACAATATAGTATCAAACTTGCCTTTAGTAAAATTATTTAAAATTAGAAATAAGCTAAGTCTCTCATACCAAGCCCTTGGAGCTTGTTTTAACCCACAGAGAGTCTTAGTTAGTTTAAACACACGATTGGGAAGAAGAGAGTTTTCAAATCCGGGTGGTTGTTCAACATAAACTTCTTCAGAAATAAAGCCATTCAAAAAAGCACTTTTGACATCCATTTGAAAAAGCTTAAAGTTATTACTACTAGCATAGGTAAGGAGTATCCTAATGGCTTCTAATCTAGCCACAAGAGCGAAGGTTTCTTCGTAATCGATACCTTCTTCTTGGTTGAAACCTTTGGCCACTAATCTAGCCTTGTTTCTAACCACGATACCATATTCATCTTGCTTGTTTCTAAAGACCCATTTAGTACCGATAACTAAATGGTCACTTGATCTAGGAACAAGCTTCCATACCTCATTTCTTTCAAATTGGTTCAATTCCTCTTGCATTGTGATAACCCAAGAATTATCTTTCAAGGCTTCATCAATGCTTTTAGGCTCAATTTGAGAAAGAAAAGCGGCATGAGCACAAAAATTTTTAAACGAAGAACGCGTTTGAACCCCTTTCGATGTGTCTCCTATGATTAACTCCTTGGGATGAGCATCTACATATTTCTATTCCTTAGGTAAGGAGAATTCGGAAGAAGATACTTCCAAGTTGCTATTTTGAGGAGAGAGTTCATTTAAATTCAAATTATCAAAACCAAAATCATCATCAAAATCTTTTTTCTTAAATTCAAAAATTTTATTAAAAACTACATGAATAGACTCTTCTATAACTAATGTTCTTTTGTTAAAAATACGAAAAGCTTTGGAAACAGAAGAGTAGCCAAGAAAGATGCCTTCATCAGATTTAGCATCGAATTTTTCTAAAGCATTTGCAACCAAAAACTTTAAAGTAAGAAACATTAGGTTTTTTATCATTCCATAATTCATAAGGAGTCTTGGATAGAGATGATCTTATTAGAACCCTATTCATGACGTAGCAAGTCGTATTAATGGCTTCGGCCCAAAAATATTTGGGTAAACTATGTTCATTTAACATGGTTCTTGTCATTTCTTGTAAATTTATATTCTTTCTTTTTACTACTCCATTTTGTTGAGGATTTCTTGGAGTAGAGAAGTTGTGGTTATACCCATTTGATTCACAAAAATTTTGGAAGTCACGATTTTGGAATTCACCACCGTGATCACTCCGAATTGATGAAATCATGAAACCCTTTTCATTTTGAGCAAGTTTACAGAATTTAGAGAAACATTTAAAAGAATCACTTTTATTAGCTAAGAAATAGGTCCACGTGAATCTACTATAGTCATCTACAATCACAAAGGCATATTTGCTATCTCCTAGGCTTGTTGTGTCAATTGGTCCAAACAAATCCATATGGATCAATTGTAATGGTCTAGAGGTACTTATTTAATTTTTTGGCTTGAAGCTAGTTTTGATTTGTTTCCCTAGTTGACAAGCATCACATACTTTATCTTTAATGAACTTAACCTTAGGAATGCCTCTTACAAGGTTTTTAGATGTGATTTGAGAGATTAGTTTCATGCTAGCATGACCTAATCTTCTATGCCAAAGCCAAGCATCATCATTCAAAGTCGAAAAATATATTTCACTACTAAGATCATCAAGATTAATAGTGTAGACATTATTTTGCTTGATTGCAATTATAGATGTATTGTTGTGTGATTTTTCGACGATGCAAGCATTAGATTCAAATCTTACAATATAATCATTATCACATAATTGACTAATGCTCAAGAGATTATGTTTTAAACCATCTACTAATAACACATTATCAATTGAAAAGGTTGATTTGTTACCTATAGTACCTTTGCTAATGATTTTACCCTTGTTGTTGTCTCCGAAGGTGACAAACCCTTCGTCTTGGCTAGAAAGCTTAGAGAATTGAGATGGATCTCCAGTCATGTGCCTTGAGCATCCACTATCAAGGTACCATCTCTTACTCCTAGCTTGTGTGGGTGTTTTTGTCTACAAGAAAGGATGGTTTTTAGGTACCCATTTTGACTTGGGTGCCTCAAAAATTGATCTACTAAATTTATCATTATTCAATGAGTTCCTAGTTGATCCTTTGGGAACCCATACTAATTTATTTGGGCTAAGTTTCCTATATGGATATTTGTAAACAATATGTCCAGATTTACAACAAAAATTGCATTTCAAATGAGAGGATACATGTAATGTTGGCCCTTTAATGAATGTGGTTTGAGTTCGGTGAGATCCACTCACGAATCCAATTCCACATCTATTTCTGACATGTCCCTTGTTAGCAAGGATCATGTCTAAGCTCTTGCTATCGACCTTAAACTTGTTTAAGGTCTTTTTGAGTAGCAAGTTCTCCTTTTTTATTGCTTCTAGGTGATTACACTTAGAGCATGGGAGTAGAGGGAGAGAATCATGCTTAAGACTCTTAAACTTATCTAGCAATAAAGCATATTCCTTTTTTAAAGAATTGAAGCGTTTTGTAACAGTTCTACATTCATCAAATAATTCATAAAAAGCAATTAAAAGCTCATCGAAAGATAAATCTTCATTAAGTAAATCACTTACCTCTTCTTCCAAAGCCATTAGAGCGAAGTTGGCCTCCTCTTTGATGCTTGCTTCTTCATCCTCGGAATCACTCAAGTCATCCCATGTAGCCTTCAATGCCTTCTTCTTGAGTTGCTTCATTTTGGCTTGGGGGCATTCATTTTTGAAGTGTCCCGGCTTCTTGGATTCATAACATATGACTTGGTCCTTTTTTGGTTTAAGTTTGTTCTTGAATTCATTTTTAAATTTGTCGTTTTTAATGAATTTTTTAAATTTTCTAGTTAAGAGTGCAATGTCCTCGTCAAAGTCCTTATCACTTGATATTCCTTTCAAGTGGCCTTCTTGAGTTCTTAATGCCATATCCTTCCTGTTCTTTGGAAGGGGGTTCTCTAGCTCATCATGAGTATGACATGTCATTTCATAAGTCATTAAAGACCCTATGAGTTCTTCGATAGGAAAAGTTTTAAGATCCTTAGCCTCTTGAATGGCCGTAACCTTTGGATCCCAACATTTCAGAAGGGATCTTAAAATTTTTGTTACTAATTTAAAATTAGAAAAATCTTTACCAAGTGCCTTGAGTCCATTGATGACATCCGTAAAGCGGGTGTACATGTCTCCAATGAACTCACTTGGTTTCATTCGAAAAAACTCGTAAGAATGCACAAGAATGTTGACTTTGGACTCTTTCACTCGGCTAGTGCCTTCATGAGTGATCTCAAGAGTTCGCCAAATATCAAAAGCCGATTTACAAATTGATACGCGATTAAATTCATTTTTGTCTAGTGCACAAAACAAGGCATTCATAGCCTTGGCATTTAAAGCAAATACCTTCTTCTCCGACTCATTCCATTCGCTCATCGGAAGAGAAGATTTTTGAAACCCATTTTCAATGATATTTTAAAGCTTAAAATCCATAGAAATAAGAAAAATCCTCATACGAGTCTTCCAATACGTATAATCCGACCCATTAAACATAGGTGGACGAGTAATAGAGTGACCCTCTTGCATGCCAGAAAAGGCCATCTTAAAATATTCAGGTATATGAAATTGGAAGTAAGGAGAAGAAATCTGATCAGTTTGCAGCTTAAGAAATTTACAATGCAGAATTTTAAGTACTCACACAGCAAGTAAACGCAGCGATGTATAGTGGTTTGGTCAAATGACCTACGTCCACTCTTGAAGCCTCCTCCAATGATGCTCCTAACTTCCACTACCAAGTCTCTTGAAGGGGAAGGACCAAACACCCATTTACAGCCTTTTACAAGAGGTTCCCTCTCTTTACAGGATTTTTACAAGGAAAAGAAAGGAGGAGAACACTTGAGCAAATGAAAGCAGAAATTTGCTATAGCTTAGACTCAATTCTAACACTTCAAAGATCCTTTAACCAACTAGGAGTAAAGGGGTATTTATAAAGCTTTTTGGGATTCAAAAATCCCGATCAAAGAGGGGTCTCATCCGAAATTTCGAACTGTAGGCGGTACTACCGCCTGGCACTGGCGGTACTACCACCTAACACACCTTTGCGTGTGTTAGTGTGCTGGCGATACTACCGCCTAGCACTGGCGGTACTATCGCCTGGCACAGGTGGTTGCAACCACCTGTCAAGCGGTACCACCGCCTGCTTGGGGCAGTGCTACCGCTCGACCTACTGTCAACAGGTGGTGCTACTGCCTGGGTCCGATAGTGCTACCGCCTGGCCTACGGTCAATAGGTAATGCTACTGCCTGGGTCCGGCGGGGCTACTACCGACCCTTGCCAGAAACTGTATTGGCCTAACCTTCAGCCCAATACAGCCCAATAAAAGCCCAATTGGCCCAATACTGGTCTAGACAGGATTGACACCTAGTCTATAACCTAATTAAGTGCTAACTATGAACTTTTAAAGCCAAATTAAACCGACACCTTCAAGTTATCTTCCGAAGAGCTTTTTGGCGATCTTTCGGCGGACTTCCGACACTCCCTCGGATTCCTTCCAGCGGACTCCCAGCAGGCTCCTAGATTCTATGGCGAGTTTAATGAGTCTTTGGTACCCTTTTAAACCTTCTCGGTGATCTCCACGAACCTCCGACGATCTTTCCGACGAACTTCTGAAACCATCGACAAGTCCCCGATTTCATCTCGGTTGGCTCCGGCAGCACTTCCGATGATCCTTCGGACTTCCGATGGAATCTTGAACTTTCAGCAACTTGACTCTAGTAATTAGCTCTATCATAGTTAATCTTGCACCCTTATCTCAAAAATGGATTAGATCAAATAACCATCAATTGACTTCATCATCAAAATCCGAGATTCAACACCAATGACATGTCGAACAAGACAAGATTTTATATTTTATAATTGTTTAAGTCATGATCATCGTAGTTAGGTCTTAAATTGAGTTAGTTTTAGGTGTAACCCTTCTAACTCAATTAAGAGCCCATTGAGCCTAAATTGGGATTAATTTGAGCTCATTTGGAGCCCATTCAGTGACCCGTAGATTGGGTCAAGCGGTGGCATCGCCAAACTGACAATGAAACTACCTATAAGCTGAAAAATTCAAAAGTGTACTTTTTCCAAGCTATTAGGCAGTGGTACTGCCCAAACTAGGTATTGGTACCACCAGCATGAAAGCTAATAGGTGGTGGTACCACCCAGGCTAGCGATAGTATCGCTAGAACCCTATTTTTAAGGTTCTGCAAGTAATAGTACTGCCCAATGCAAGTGGTGGTACCACCCATACTTGGAAGACCCAGAAATTTAAATTTTAACTCCATTTTTGAAGCCATTTAGGGCCTATAAATATCTCACTCTTTCTTGCTTAACACAATAAGAATTGAAAAGAAAAGAAAAGAAAAAGACTTGTGATTCTAGAGTTGTAAAAACTTGAAAAGTCTTAAGTGTTTCCCTCCTCTTTAAAAGTTGAGTCATTCTAAGTGAAGTGTGAGACTTATAAAAGGTTCTCTCCTTAACTTGTGAAAAGAAGAAAAAGTTGTAAAGATAGTAGTTGGTCTTTACCTATTGAAAGAATATCGTTAGTGAATACCGGTGGCCTCGACAAAAGAGGAATCAGGAGTGATCGTAGGTCGCAACGAACGAACTATTATAAATTTGATGTGCACTTTCTTTTTGCTCTTTATTACTATTATTTTTTATTTTAATTGTTTATTATACTTACTCTAAGCCAAGCACACTTTTGATATCATTTCTGATATGATTTCGTCGAATGAAGTTTTTCTAAATCATCGAAGTTTTACGAAAGTACTAATTCACTCCATTCTTAGTGTCCATATGGTCCTAACATTAATAAAGTAGGAAAGTCCTTGGTTACTGCAATATATTACCCAGTTAAGGTCCTCATTTTTTTTTAAGGCTTAGCCTATATGTTTGTTTCTTTTTCCAAATCTTGCCCCTTTTCAGGACAATCAATACAAATTTGGGATGCATCAAATATAACAAGGCTTCGTAGATTAAGTTTATGCTCATCAAGATATATCATTTAATCATCGCATAACATAAGTTTTTTTATGTTCTATGACTTAACTATACTGCAAATTGCTAGCCATATTAGATATAATGTTGGGAGAGCAAGGGTTGGTATGACAATAATATGAATAATTTGTGAGATGGGTGATGGAATTCCAATCACAAAAATATATTCTCTAACTGAGGGTAAGACTACTTCCTAAAACCCCATATTGAAGGTAATCTAATGAACTGATTAGTCATTTTATTGGATACCTTGCTGGATATATATTTCTTATATTTAATGGGCGATCAAGCTGCAATATAGTGCATATGTGTATGCTTGTTGCAAGTGCATATATGGTATATATCTATATTAAAATGTTTGAAAAACTATAATTTAATACAAACAAAAATTATAGACATGTAGTATATATCTATATTAAGAAATTATGTAATTGAAAGGTAATACTTAACATATCAAGGTGTATGTATATATATTTATAATTATATTATCATCCCAATCCTCAAACACACGATTATATCGAGCCATGAAATATTATCTACTTCTGGATGCAACTACATTGAGCCTTAGAACATCATTGTTCTTCAAAGCCACTACACAAGGCTATGACTAATCGCAATCAGGAATCTTTTGAAACCTCATACCTTGTTTTACATCTTAATGCACTTTTCTCCTTAACATATAATGTGAGGGCAATTGATATAACAATAATGACTCATAGACAATTGATCATCAACAATATTGGTGCTCGATCAACTTCACCCATTTAGTTCCCACACCAACCGTAATGCCACGACCCCTTAGGTCCCTGAAGTGGACCATCGTACTACAAATGGGGCTCTCGAAGTATTTTGAGACTCTATAGTCTTTTAACATAGAGAATCCACTCTATTTTCTCAATATGAGATCATCTTCTAAACTTGATCTGTTACATCATCTTCTGACTCCACAGAGGCCTCACTCTATTTTCTCAAGTTTTTTTTACATTAAATAATTGAATCAACCTCTTCTTTCACTATATCGAGGTATGATTTCTAAATATGATTGATACCATATTCGAACCTAGTTAGACCTACTTTATTGTACATACGGAGGCAACAAAATCAAATGTTAACATATGATACCTATAAGTGATGACCTATTTAATGGGGAGGAGAGCTTGTACCATAGATTTCTTCCAGAAACATTTATATTTTTAAGAATAAATTATAGAAGTATAGTGCCCATACTATCTATCCACCATGATCTAGCATGGTGTTCTTAGAAAATAATAGATGGTTTGGTCAGTATAGTCAATCATCTTCTGCTACTGCTCCTGCCAAAACTATGATGTCATTCATTCTTGATCGTTCTAATGACATCTAACCACTCCTTTTGTTTTCGGTGCGGTAGTTTTAACTGAAAATGTACTACATGCTTTATTTATCTATTCGTTGAAAAGAAAGTAAACTTTTTACTGATTAGTTAGAAACCAAGCCACAATAGGATCGTTTTCATTACAAAAAAGAGGGAATCTTTGAGATCTACCAAAAACAGTTCGTTTATGAGCTACACACAATTGAGATCTCTAGGAAGGTGAAAATATTAATGACTGAGAATTGCCGGTTACAAAATATACTAATGCATGTTAAACACTATCTTTTGTCTATTTCATGACCATATATGTAAGATTCAATATATTAATGGCAATTGTGGCTAAATCATAAATGTTCTCTATTTGGTAACCATATGGAGAAAAGTATCAATTATTTTTCATGATAAGTTTAAGATTTTATAACTATTTATATGCTCCATATGGAGAAAAGTATCAATTATTTTTTCATGATCAATTTAAGATTTTATAACTGTCTATATGCTCAATATGGAGAAAAACAGTAATTATTTTTCATGATCAGTTTAAGATTTTATAATTGTCTATATGCTTCATATAGAGAAAAGTAACAATTATTTTTCATGATCAGTTTAAGATTTATAACTGTCTAAGGGGGCTAACCCAAACAGCAGAACTAAAAAGCCTTGGAAAACTATGATAAGTTTGAGATTTTATAACTGTCTACGGGGGCTAACCCTAATAGTAGGACTAAAAAACTTCTGAGAACCGCCATCAATTTGAGATTTTATAACTAAGGTTGCTAATCCTAACACAGGACTAAAAAACCTTCGAGAATTGTTGGGATTCTGTTTTCGCTTTATTCCAGTATGGCTAATTTCACCATTCCATTGTTGGGGGCTGTAGGAATTGCTCAATATGTTGAGCTTCAAGACCTTTGCAAGTTGAAGGCCTGGTCGCCAATTATTTCTGGACTCTCCACATTGCATAAATTTTGTTGCGGAATCCACTAAAATCCCCTGAAACTGAGCGCGATATTTGTGAATATTTTATTATTGGCTGGAGAGGTCAATGAGATTAGCTTTAGACACTATTTTAAGTAGGGAGAACGGGATGGCACATTCTCTAGCCTGTGTGGGTTGCTCCATCATTTCATGGAGAGAATTTTGATGCGACTACTACCTCTTTTAAAGCAGTAGTTTTTTTTATCGTGGCAGAAATAGATTTTACCTTTCCCTTTGTAATGTCTGTCTCTGACCCCCTAATATAGAGAGCTATTGATTAATTATAGTTGATCGAAACTGAGTAATAATTGGGTTGTACTTTTAAGACGTGAACGTATGACTTGATTAATATAACAAATCATTTTGTGTGTGTGTAAATGCTTTCGCCACATTTTTTTCTAATATGGAAATTGGGGTGTAAGCTATTGATGCTTGAAGTAAAAAAAAAAAAGATTTATTATTTAATGGGCAAGAGGGTCTTTAAAGCCTTTGTCCATCATCTCCCTCGGCGCATCCTCGATGCATTGTGAATGTTTCGAAGTGCTAGTCTAAACAAAGGAAATCCCTTAAATGATTCATTGTGTTGCAATTGTTGCAAACTAAAGTATCAGCAATTTTGCAAAAAGAAAGACAGGTTTAATGAAACTCGAGAACTTTAATCCAAGTGAAATCTATACGAGGAAAAGTTTAAACTTGGCTCACTAAAGGCATATTGTTATATAGGTATTTAAAATTATGAAGCATTGGATATTGGAACCTGAAGGGAAAACTCAATTTCCCTTCTATCTCGACTATCTCTCCCTCCTCTAAGTCCACCAAAAGGCTTGAAAGAGATGGCTGACCTGAGCCCATGTATGTGTTATCCAGATAGGTTAAGTTGGAGCAAGCATGGACCTAAACTCGAGTTCAACTCAAATATCCTCAACTCAAATATCCTCAAATATCCTCAATTGTAGGATGCTCGCATGGGGTTAAAGAATAGAACGCTTTAGATAATGCTTGGACTCCTATTAGAACAAAATAGAATGTTAAACAAAAATTGTTATCTATTGTGATTTTATTAATCAACACAACGTTTTTATTTTCTCTGCAAAGATGGCTTGACATAATAAGTTAAGCTTCATGTTGACATTATATGAGTATATAAAATATTTAACTATAAATATCCTATAATTTCTTTAACAAGAATAATCCTATATCATGATATATACAAAATAAAGAGGTAAAATTTTATTTCAAAATAATTCAAAATGCTTATATGCTCATGTAAGAAATATGATAAATTTATGAACTTCTACACACTATATCATAATATATATATATGCATTTTTATACGATACATTATCATGATATATACATGTGTTCTCACACCGCGTATCATAATATATATATACACTTGTTGGGATCGAGAGCGGCACTAAGAGGAGGAGGGGGAATTAGTGTAGTGGTTAAATACGATAAATTCAATGATTTAAAAAATAAGCTTTCGGAAACTTCATATGTTGAAAACTTCATTTCGATGAAATCTGATTTCGATTGTATATAAACTTAAAATGATTCGTAAGAAAGTGAGGAGCAAAGTACGTAAAATAAATAGGTTTGCAGAAATGTAAAGAACAATAAGTAAACGTAAACCGATTTTATAGTGGTTCGGTCATACAACCTACGTCTACTCCTGATTCCTCTTCTCTTGAGGCCATCGGCTTTTCCACTAGTTGTTCTCCTTCCAACAGACGAAGACTGACTCCCTTACAGCTCTCTTATTTTGACGGGCTTAGGAGGTAACCCTTATAGAGCCTCTCACTCCTCTATTAGACTAGATCACACTTGAAGCTTAGAGGGAAGATTTTGATACTATTACAATAGAGTATTCCCTTTTTCTTTCTTAGGTTTTGTGTGTATTTAAACCATGGATGAGAGGGGTATTTATAGGCCTCAATGTGATTCAAATTTGGAGCCCAAATTTGAATCATCCTGGATTTCCAAGTGTTGGTGGCTCCACCGCCTGACACTAGCGGTACTACTATCTGACACTTTGGTTCTGTCAATGTACTGGACAGTATCATCGCCCAGTCTGGCGGTACCATCGCTTGACACACTAACACTGTCAATGTACTGGGCGGTACCACCGCCCAACCAGTGGTGCCACCACCCTAGCACTTTGCCCCAGGATGATACCACCACCTAGATGTTCTAGGGAGCTGGACCTGGGCAGTGCTACCGCTAGACAGGGTCCAATACTTTTGGTTGGGCCTTAAACCCAACCAAAACCAGTCCAATATCGGGCCCAATTGACCCCTAACAGGGTTAAAGGATTAACACCTAATCCTAACCCTAATTATATACTAACTATGAAATTAAAGATATTTCTGATAGAACCCCAAAAGAATTCTATGAAGATTGATCTTTGAGGGGGATCAACCCTTGGAACGCTATAAGGGTTCCACTCTCCAAGTAGCCTAGTGGCTGCAATTGTAGATTGATATTTCTTGTTCCAAAGAGGTGGAGGCTACAATCTTATAGAGAGCTCCAAACCCTAGCCCTAAGGGCTGCTTCCTAAGTGAACTACCCAATTTACCCTCAACTTTAGTCGACCAACCCAGTAACAAGGAGGGCGGTGGCTAAGAGGCCCAATAGCCTAAATATAAACCCTAGCCTCATTTCTTTATAGGATAGAGGCGGCTAGGTGAGATTTATTACACTCATAGGGTTTTTATTAGCTGCTACTTGGTTGAATAGGACCCAACCCTGCTAGGGTCCTATCAAGCCCGCCCTCTTCTAATCAACCTTGTCCTCAAGGCTGAGGTTCCATGAATTCAGGGAACCGGGTCTTCAGCTCCTCATATGATTCTCATATGGCATCTTCGGGTGGTAAATTATTCCAATGCACTAGTACTTCAGTAAAGGGATGTCGACGATGCATGATGATTCTACGATCGAGAATGGCTTGCGGTTGGGCTTGGATATATCCATCATTAGTGGTATTGGGTAGTTGAATCTAGGTTGACTCGTGTTCTTCCAACTTGAGCTTCAAGCATGACATATGAAAGACAGGATAAATTTTGGCATCCTCAAGCAATTTAAGTCTGTACGTCACAGCTCCAATATGCTCTGTGATTTGATAGGGCCCATAAAAACATGGAGATAGCTTCATGGAGGCTCGTGTGTTGATGGATAGTTGTTTGTATGGTTGTAGGTGAAGATAAACCCAATGTCCTACTAAAAATTCTCTTTTGCTTTTTCGTGTATCAGCTTGCTGTTTCATTCTGGCTTGAGCGGTAGAGAGATTATCCTTTAGCAGCTGTAGGAGTTTGTCTCTGTCAATTAAATCTTAGTCGACCTGATTTACCTTAACCGAGCCAATTACTTACTTTGGAATCATAGAAGCCGATCGACCATATAATGCCTCATATGGGGTACATTTTGTAGATGAATGATATATAGTATTGTACCACCATTCAGCCCAGGGGAGTCATTTCGTCCACTTCTTTGGCCGATCACTGGCGAAACACCGAAGGTACATCTCTAAACACCTATTCACCACTTCTATTTAGCTGTCAGTTTATGGATGATATGTTGTGCTCATCTTGAGTTTGGTGGCCTACAACTGAAATAACTCGGTCCAAAATTTACTAGTGAAGACCCTGTCATGATCACTTACAATGGACCTTGACATCCCATGTAGTTTAACAATATTTTCTGTGAAAATTTGAGCAATACTAACAATAGTGTAGGGATTTCGCACAACACAAAAATAAGCATATTTCATAAGTCGATCAACCACTACAACGATTGTACTTTTACCTTTGGAAGGTGGCAGCCCTTCGATGAAGTCCATGAAGATATCAGTCCACATCGAGTCTGGTATGAGTAGTGGTTGTAGTTTCCCTGGACTCGCCATTGTTTCACCTTTTTGCTGTTGACATACATCACATTATGCTATGTATTCGGAAATAATTTTTTTCATCCCTCTCCAATAAAAGTTTTGCTTCACTCTTTTGTAGGTTCTTAGAAATCTAGAGTGTCCTGCTGAAGGTGTGGAGTGCATTTCATGCAGAATGACTTTGATGCAAGGGGAGTTTAGTATAAGCACAATATGACCTTTGTAGTGTAGATCCCTCAAATCTCAAGTATAGTGAGCTATTGTGCTTGGATCCTCCTCTAATTTTTTGATGATGTTGTTGGTTTCTAGATCCTTCTTCCATTCCTCCCTAATGTCCTCAAGGAAGCCAGTGGTAGGAAGAGAGACGGCTGAAAATTCAACTTGCTCAAGTAGCCGTGAGAGCGCACCTGCAATAATATTTTCTTTCCCCTTTTTGTAAATAATTTTATAATCAAATCCTAGAAGTTTGGTTATCTATTTTTGCTACTCCGAGGATGATATCTTCTGCTCCAAAAAGTGCCTGAGGCTTCTATGGTCTATTTTAATCTGAAATCACTAGCCAATCAGGTAGGGTCTCCACTTTGTTACTGCGTGTACAATGGCGTGCATCTCCTTATCATAGATAGATATTTTTTAATGGAAGGGAGACAACGCCTTGCGGGTGTATGCGAGTGGTCAACCATCTTGCATGAGAACGGCTTCAATTCCAACTCCAGATGCATCGGCCTCAATGATGAAGGGTCGATTGAAATCTGATAGCGCTAGCATCGATGTCGTCGTCATGGCTACCTTAAGTCTGTTGAAGGTAGCAGAGGCTTTTTTCGACCATTGGAAGGCATCTTTTTTCAGTAGAAAAGTGAGGGGGCACTGATCTTCCCATATTCCTTCACGAATTTTCGGTAGTAGCCCGTTAGTCCAAGGAACCCACACAGCAATTTCATATTTGTAGGTTTTGGCCAGCCTTGCATTGCTTTGATTTATGTTGGGTCTACGGCTACTCCTTCTTCTGATATTATGTGTCCAAGGTACTCTACTTTTTGTTGGAGAAAGCTATTCTTTGATAGTTTAACAAAAAGAGTATTCTCCCGAAGGATCGTCAGAATAAATCGCAAGTGCTGAAAGTGAGTCCCAAGAGAAGGGCTGTAAATGAGAATATCATCAAAAAATATCAACACAAATTTACAAAGAAAGCTTCAAAAAATATCGTTCATGAGACTTTAGAAGATTGAAGGAGCATTAGTAAGTCCAAAGGGCATTACCAAGAATTCATAATGGCCGTTATGAGTGCGGAAAGTAGTTTTTGGGATGTCGCCTTCACATACCCGAATTTGGTGGTAACCGGATCGGAGGTCCAACTTCGTGAAGACTCGACCTCCTTTTATTTCATCAAGAAGTTCATCCACCACTAGTATTGGGTACTTATCCTTGATGGTGATGTCATTTAGAACTCGGTAGTCAATGCACATCTGCCAAATTCCATCTTTCTTGCGCACAAGTAGCGCCGGTGAGGAGTAGAGGCTGCAGCTTGGCCGAATCACCCCTATTTCGAGCATCTCCTTCACGATCTTCTCAATTTCATCCTTCTGGAGGTGAGGATAGTGGTAAGGCTGAGTGTTTGCTAGTGGTTTTTCCAGAAGGATTAGAATTCGGTGGTCATGTTGCTGAGTAGGAGGAAGACCGCGCGGTTCAGCAAAAACATCGTTAAATTCAACAAGCAGTTGGGTGAGAGTTTGATCTTTAATTTCTATTTTCTCCCTCTCTGGTTGCTGCTGGAGATGCATAAGAAAGCTACCATTTATCTTGTGTAAAACTTTATACATTCATTAGGTTAAAATGGTGGTTATGTTGCTTCTGCGCTTCCTGCATAGAGTGATCCATTTACCTTTGCAATAGAATTTCATAATCAATTTGGAAAAGTTCCAAGAGACGTCACCTAGCGTCGTTAGCCATTCTATGCCCAGCACAGTCTCATAATCATCAATTAGTAGGAGGAAGAAGTTAGCAATAATTTCTTGGCCCTACAGTAATAGTTTCACCTGCGGGCATCTTTGGTCGCATTTTAGGATTCGGTCATCGGTGACCTTTACGTTGAACTTGCTACAACCTTCGATGTGGAGTGCCATCCGAGCAGCAACCTTACTATTTAGAAAGTTATTAGTGCTGCCTGTATCATTGAGAACGGTGATCGGTTATTATTTGAGCAGGCCTCCAACTTTTATCGTTTGCAGATTTGAGTAGCCGGCTAATGCATGTACCATAAAGTCGGTCAATTGTAGCTCTTCTTCCACATCTTCATCCTCATATTCAAGACTCTCTTCTGGCTATTCACTGATCTCTTCTTCTACTGGTTCAATCACAAGAAGTCTCCCTATTTTACAGCGATGCTCGCGGCTCCACGGCTCGTCGCAATGCCAACATAACCCCTTAGCAGATCGGTCTCGAAGCTCTTCTCTTGTCAACCTTTTTGGTGCAGGAGCTCGGTTGATAGTAGGGGGGGTTGAGGGTTTTGATATTGCTGGTTGGGGAGCGACCTTAGTCCTCCGGGCTTCGTGGTTCAATCGCTCCTCCTGAAGTCGTGCGAAAGAGATGGTTGCCATAAGTGTGTACGGTTGTCGCACTTTAACTTCTCCCCGGATCTCCAACTTTAAGCCCTTAATAAATGTCCCCAATAACTATTTTTTAGACTAATCATGAGTTTGATTAGATAACCTTTCAAACCTGGTTTGATACTCCTAGATGGTGGAGGTTTATCGGATCTTTGCTAATTGTCCGTCGATATTCTCGTAATCGGTTGGTCCGTAATGGATCAGCAGTCCTTCTTTGAATTGTCAACATAAGAGGACTCCATGAGTATGTTCAAACCAATCAAACCATTGTATGACATCCCCTTCAAGATGTTTAGCCGCAGTTTCTACCATAGATGCATGTACGATTTTGTTGTACTGAAAATATCGCTCTACGCGCAAGATCCAACCAATCGGGTCTCCTTCTTCCCATCTAGGAAAGTCCACCCTCATGCGTAGATAGTGGGGATCGGTCATAGAGCCTCCCCTCTCTTGGAGGTCATCTCTATGATCAGAGCTTTCTCCTTGATGTGATTTCTTTGGGCTCGGTGGTCGACCCAAACTAAGTTCGACAAAGAGAGTCTGAATCTTCTCCTCCATTCATGTCTCGAAGCTTCAAATTTAGCCTCAATTGTCTCCTCGGATGCCATAGCATATGTCTCCAAATCTGTAATATTAAGATCTCTTTTTTGCTATCGGGTTAAAGACATGTATTGGTTGAGAGAAATGGAGGCTGAAAGGGTTGGTGGATTGGTGGATGTAAGCTACGATTTATGCTTGTTTTGTAGCTATTTTGGGTGCAGTTTGGGGCTACGGTTTGATAGAGTTTTTAAGCTGTGATGGTAGTGGATGAAAGTTAGGGAAGAGGGTTTTAGATCTGTAGTAGATCGCAGCAAAGATTTGACAAAAATCAGTGGAAATTACTGCCTATATGCGCTATCTCGTAAGAGCAGAATTGTCATCGAAGAAATAGTGGTTTCTTGATGAAATTTCCAGCAAAAACTTAGAGATTTGAGGAGGGGGTTTGATGGTAGAATCTTAGTTTAGATAATAGCAAGGATAACAAATTGGATCAAGAAATTTTGGCAGTAAAATAGTAAAGAAATCGGTGCAAGTTGCGATAGCAGAATTCTCGTCAAAAATTTTAATAGTTTGCGACGAGAGATTGCAGCAACACACGAATTTTTTTTTTTGATGAATTTCATGATTGATCAATCACGGATGGGAGCTAAGATGATCCATGAGGTGCACAAGAAATTTTGTTCAAAAATAATAATAATTAGATCAGTTAAAGGCAGCAACACGTGGCTGAAATTTTCTACAGCGATCCTTCGTTCGCAAAGATGGTAACTTTTGCGACACAAGGAATTCACAGGCAAGGGATAGATAGAAAAACTTTTTTTTGATATTTTAGATGAAAAATTGCAGCAGCAAAGGGTATTGCTGGTAGAAAAATACCAGATCTCTGATGCAATTGGAGGTGGCGACTGTAGATTGAATTGATCTATGTTAGGAGATGACGGTGGAGATGACGATGTCAAGAGCAATTGTGGGAATTGCTTGGCTAATGGTGGGCGGCAGGGATGGTAGCAAAAGCAGCAAGATCGTTGCTCTGATATTAGATGATAGAACCATAGAGGAATTCTATGAAGATTGATTTTTGAGGGGGATCAACCCTTGGAACGTTATAGGGGTTTCACCCTCCAAGTAGCCTGGTGGCTGCAATTGTAGATTGATATTTCTTGTTCTAAAGAGGTGGAGGCTACAAGCTTATATAGAGCTCCAAACCCTAGCCCTAGGGGCTGCTTTCTAAGTGAACTACCCAATTTACCCTCAACTTTAGCCCACCGGCCCAGTAATAAGGGGGGCGGCGGCTAAGAGGCCCAATAGTCCAAATATAAACCCTAGCCTCTCTTCTTTATAGATAGAGGCAGATAAGTGGGATTTATTACACTCATAGGGTTTTTATTAGCTGCTACTTGGTTGAGTAGGACCCAACCCTGCTAGGGTCCTATTAATTTTCTAAGCTATTATAAGATCTGAAAAGTCAAGACTTCTTCTAGTAAGCTTCTAGTAAACTTCCGGTGGTCTTCCGATGAATCCTCGGACACCATTCTGTAGACTCCCGATAAGCTCCTAGACTTCATGATTGATCTTAGCGAGTTTTGACGAACTTCTTTGGCAAGCACTGATCTTTCTTGGTGAGCTCCGCGAACTTCCGATGAACCTTCTCGTGAGCTTCCGAAAACCCTTCGACTAGCTCCCTACTTATTCTCGGCCAGTTCCGACAGTACTTCGATGAATCTTCGGACTTTTGTTGAACTCTCATACTCTCAATAATTCTATCGTACTTGACTTTGTCCTTTGTTTCCCTTTACGTCTTCATAATTATCATAGTTAATCCTACATATATGAAACTTAACTCTACTTCGATCTAAATAGTTATTACAACGCGAATTGACATTCTGTTGCCCGGCATATCATTGGTTAGCACTTCGTCCGATTCTTCGATGCATCGTCCTCTCTTACGGCCTTTTGCCCAATCGACGGTTGACCTCTACAATCCCAAGATCCTTGGCACAACACCACTCTTCTTGGCCTGATGTCCGACGTCCGAAGTCTTTTGCCGATTGTCGATCGGACCTTCGACTCAACGTCCAATATCCTAATATGATTTCTTTAGCACAACGTCAATTCCTCCTACGTCAACTGTCTAATCCTGATCGAGTAGACCTGCATCAGTCAAAACGTAATTAGACAATAAAACATAATCAATTAGTTTCATCATCAAAATTTGAGACCTAACAACACTCTCATACTACACGTCATAGCATATATATATGCACTCATACACTGCATGACATAATATATATGTGCATTGTATGTCATAATATATCCATGCTTTCTTACACTATATGTCATAGAAAACATATGCACTCCCACACCGCACGTCATTATATATGTATATATATAATATATTTTTATCATAATTCATATAATTTTATGCTTACAAAATATAAACATTCACATTTAACTCATGTCTAACCCATGACAATCATATCATTCAAAACATGCTTTCCAAAATATATTATAAATATAATAATTTATACAATCACTTTTTGACAATGAATTAAAATTACACTTGATTTAACTAAAATATGAATATGTCAATGAAAGATCATATTTCTTAATAATCAAGTATGCTAGGGAACGATACACCTATCAAATTAAGAGCATAGAATCATGAGATCACTTAATTAAGAACCCTACATCTCGTATAATAGATTTATAATAATTCATAGCAAAATTCATAGAAAATTTTTGATAAAATTTCTAATAAAATTAACTATACTCAATCTAAAAATTTATCTAAATTTCACTATTAATTTTTTATAATTCACTTTGTAATTAAATAAATTAGTTACTATCACTCAAACTATCATATAATTCTGTGAAGAAATTTTATTTCACTATTTTATCTAACCAAATGATCTTGAATTATCATGAAATTGTATAGAAAACTAAGAGACATATATCACTAAATACACTAATTTTTAGCTTAAAATAAAATTATTTAGAGGCTAAACTATCCTTCTAATTAATTATCAACATCTATTCTATTATGCTGACATTGGTTTGGGATTGTCTGAACTTATAAATCTTATATCTTGATGCATAGAGACAGTATTCACCTAATTCTAAATCCTAATAAAACTTTTAAAAATATATTAAATGGATAGGACCTAATCATATCCTATGGGGTCAATTCTGTTTGGATAGATCCTTTCTTGAAAAGATAAAGGATTTTAAGTACCTTAATTGAGATACTTATAATTCTGTGCGTTAATCTTCTATTAAAGTCATGACAAAGATCTTAGAATCATAAGAGATTTATACAAAATATATCTTAAAATTAAATATAAATTTAAAGTCTAGATTACTTAAAAGTAATTAAAAATATTAGTTTATAAAATATAAAATCAAAATCCTAGGTATAAAAGGGGTAAAATTAGGTTTTTCTTAACTCAACCTTTCTTAGACTTAACATTTCTTATCTTTCATAAGAAAATATGAGAGAATAATTAAATAATGAGAAAAATGATCATGGGTTATTAGGCTGGTAAAAAGAATGAAGCTAAAATAAATTAGAGGTGGTTAAGAGATTATTTTGAGGTTTAGAGTTTAATTCTATTGGATCTTATTTTAATTTTTTTATCTTCTTTTATTAATATAATTATAAGACTATAGCAACTTCAATTGAGTCTAATTTGGCTTGACAAAAATGTCATTTATGGTCTAAACTCATCTTTTAATCTCACTTATGTATCTTAACATTTTTAGTATGACACTTCTATTTAATTTATATTTATATTTTATTTTTTATTACTTCATTCATGCCTAATTAGCTTATTATCTTCTACATGTATAATGTTTAAAACTCAAACTTCTCTATTTTAATTAAAATTCACTATATACAATTAAAATTCAACTATCACTTCTAGTCACTATATGCATACTTATTACCAAAATATAATCTAATATTCAAGTCTGTTAATACACTTTGTCTTGTTAGATCAAAGGACTATGCCTTCTTGCTATAAAATATGCTTAAAGTAGATATTGATGCTTATGCATGCTCAATAAAAATTTTATAAAATGTTATGAATAATATATTTTAGAAAACATATACTTCAACTTTAAAAGAGGAAAGCATGAGTATATCATTTATTATATTTATGGAACATAAATATTACAAATCATATTACTGAGTGAGGATAACATATATATATATTATTTTTATTTTTATTGATATATTAGTTGTAATTTAATATGCGTGACATTCGAGCACTCCACAATAAATGCGATGGTAAATTTCTATCCATTAATATACACATCCACTGTTATTTGAATTAGGTTTATTGTATCTGAAGCAGGTTTGGGATTGATTTTGATTCCTAAATACTAGTCATATATAAGAAAAAAGTAAATAAAAATTAAAATCTTAACAAAAACATATCATGAACTATGATGGGAGAAAAATATTGAGAGGGTGAGAAAAATATTTTTTTCCATATGACAAAGTAATACACAAAAAGTAATAGGCTTAAAAGTAAAACAAAAGTAAAAACCTAGAAGAAAAAATAAATCTTAAAAGTTAATGTATAGACTACTAAAAGAACCAAAATATGAATAAAATGAGTAACAATTTGAATAACTAATAAGAATGTTGACAACTAAAAAACTATATATATATATATATACATTTATATTAATAGAGGTGCCTAATACAAATAGTGCTCGTATCATCAGCACTAAAAAAAAAACAGAAATAGTGCTCGAGTCCTACTTTGATGACCAACTTTTCAGCAAAATGTATTTATCTCATCCCTGAATGCAATCTCCTGCTACTCATAAACAAATCCCAGCATCCTCAGTTCTAATTCGCCCCACCACCCCCACACCCCTCCCCAACCCCCCTCACACACTTGCCATCGTATAGCATAATGTTTTTAATGATCATCTGGTTAATTATATTGCGTTGGCTGCTCTTGCCAAAAATTTGATGTCAACAACATCTTTTAGGAGAGTGAGGCACGGCAACTGCAGCAAATGAACCAAACCTACAGGCTCCACGCCCACCTCATCAAGACCCTCGACGTCACCGCCCTGCACTCCCTCCTCCTCCTCTCCGTCCACCACCCCTCCACCCTCCCCTACGTCCGAGCTGCCTTCGTCCGCCACCAGCCGTCCCTGCTCCGCCACTCCGCCGCATTCCCTTTCAACACGCTCATCCGCGCCTCTGCTGCCGACCCCTCTGACGCCCTAGCTGCTTTCAGCCTCATGCGCGCAGCCGCGGTCCCCCCGGACCTCTTCACGTTCCCCCTCCTCCTCAAGGCCTGCTCGCTCCTCCCCTTCTCCTGCGCCGATGACCCCCGTCGCCACCCGGGCGTCGCCGCCCACGCCCTAGCCGTCAAGCACGGCCTCTCCGCCGACCTCTACGTTGCCAACACCCTTGTTCGTCTCTACAGCGGGTTCGCTCTCCTCGACGCCGCTCTCCAGGTTTTCGTCGAAATGCCCCTGAGGGATGCCGTCTCGTGGTCTGCTCTTATTTCCTCGCTCGCGTCCAATGGCCACGACGAGACCGCCCTCGACGCCTTCCGCCTCATGCAGGCTTGCTCCCCCGACGCGGCGCCTGACGAGGTTACCATGATCACTGTGATCATGGCGGTCGCAAACCTCGGCGCTCCGGACCTTGCCGCCTGGGTGGACGGCTACGTTGCTCGGCGAGGGTTCGTCCTGACGGCCAAGATGGGCACGGCGCTGATCTCGATGCACTCGCGGTGCGGGTCCATGGACCGAGCGGCTCGGGTGTTCGACGGCATGCCGCAGCGGGAGCGAGGCGTGAGGGCGTGGACGGCCATGATCGTCGGGTACGCGGCGCACGGGCGGAGCGCCGAGGCCCTGGGAGCTTTCGACCGGATGGTCGGGGACGCGGGACTGCGGCCCGACCACGTAGCGCTGATCGGGGTGCTGACGGCGTGCAGTCGCGGGGGCCTGCTGGAGGAAGGGTGGCGAGTGTTCCGGAGCATGGAGCGGACGCCCGGGATGGAGCCGCGGATGGAGCACTACGGTTGCATGGTGGACATGATGGGGAGGGGGGGGCGCGTGAGGGAGGCGTACGACTTCGTGGAGGGGATGCCGGTGAGGCCCAACGCGGTGATCTGGAGGACGCTCCTGGGTGCGTGCGTCAGCCATGGCGACGTTGCGCTGGCGGAGCACGTGAAGAGGAGGATAGCGGAGATGGAGCCTGGGCACGATGGCGATTACGTGCTGCTGTCGAATGCCTATGGGTGGATCGGGCGGTGGGAGGAGAAGGATCGAGTCCGGTGCGCGATGAGGGTCGAGGGCGTGGCAAAGAGGCCCGGGTGTAGCTCACTTCGTGTGTGAGGCAGAAGAAACAATGGCATTATTATATACTTTCATTACATTACATGTAACTTCAAATTCTCACGTAAGCTTAGTTTTAATGTCGGGCACACATACCACTCATTTTCAACTAATAAATTTTATGACATCTGAAAATATACAATGTTTGTTTAGTTTGATTGGACTATCCGGAAAAATGTGGCTTCTCCTCAAATGTGGTTGACTTTATGCATTGGCCTCACAAGTCAGGTGCAATAACAAGGGCATCAACTGTATAGAGCTGAAGTTCTTCGTTGCGAGGTCAAGGAGGGATAGATGACAAATCAAGCATATGGTCAATAGTAAGAGTTGGGACATCCTCTGCTTCATCAAGACAGTGATGAGTTTGCCCGCAAGCCGATGCCAGATATTTCTTCTAGAAAAACAGATGTCCATTCATTGTATTAAGATGTACTAGACGTTCATGTGAACTCAAATATGAGACTTATCAAGTATCCCATGGTGCATTAACCTATGGTATCTCAACAGAAATGAAACGATGAAAGATGTTATATTCAGATTTTTAACTAGAATTATCTTGGGGATTTTCTATTGAGACTTAAATAAGGATATTTAGGAGATATACTAATTGAACTTTAAGTTAGACTTCGTCAAGTGTATTTTTTTGCAATTTAACAACACTCATGTGTGAGAGGTCTCCTTTATAAAATTAGGAATTGAGATTGACCGGAGGTAGGAGCTAAAGGCTTGGATGTTATCCTGATTGGATTAGTAGTGATTAATTAGTGATAAATAAAATATTCCAACTCACTTAAATTAGGGACTCCTACTTGGTTCGAACTTAGGACTTCAGTTAGGCACTTTAAGATTAGGTTTTCTAAGTATGATGTCAAGTAGCTCTCTCCCAACCAAATGAGTAATTGAGTTCTGACTAAAGATGAGAGTGTTAGAACTCTCAAATACTAAAATTTTCCTCTTCCTCTAATTAGTCCCACGTGGCTACGACGGAGATAGATAGATATATAAAATAAAATTTCTAGTTGTAAAACTATTTATTTATTTATTTAATAGGGATGTTAATGCAAAGATTGTTTAATGTTTTGACAGAACTTCAAAGGAATTCTATGTAGATTAATTTTTGAGGGGAATCAACCCTTGAAACGTTATAGGGGTTCCACCCTCCTTGGTAGTCGACCAGATGGCTGGATTTATAGATTGATCTTTTTTTTTTTTCAAAAGAGGTGGAGGCTACATACTCATTTAGGGCTCCAAACCCTGGCCATAGGGGGCTACTTCCTAAATAAATATCTCATTTTACTCTCAACCCTAGCCGACCTATCTAGTAAAGAGGGTATGACTAGGAAACCCTAAGGTCCCAAATATAAACCCTAGCTACTCTTCTTTATAGGATAAAGGTGGCTATGTGGGGTTTATTATAATCTCACAAGGTTTTTATTAATTGCTACTTGGTTAGTAGGACCCAACCCTGCTAGGGTCCTATCAAATTCGTCCTTTTCAAATCAGTTTTGTCCTCAAGGTTGAGTTTCCATGAACTCAGGGAACCGGGTCTTTAGCTCCTAATATGATTCTCATGTGGCATCTTCAAGTGGTAAATTATTCTAATGCACTAATACTTTAGTAGAGGGATATCGACGATGCATCATAATTCTACGGTCGTGGATGGCTTGTGGTTAGTCTTGAATATCTCTATCATCAGTGGTGTTGGGCAATTAAATCTGGAGTGACTCGTGTTCTCCCAACTTGGGCTTCAGGCATGACACGTGAAAGATAGGATGAATTTTGGTATCCTCAAACAATTTAAGTTTGTACGCCACAGCTCCAATACGCTTTATGATTTGATAGGGCCCATAAAAGTATGGGGATAATTTCATAGAGGCTCGTGATTTGATAGGGCCCATAAAAGCATGGGGATAATTTCATGGAGGCTCGTGTGTTGATGGATAGTTGCTTGTATGGCTGTCGGTAAAGATAAACTCAATCTCTTATTGAAAATTCTCTTTCGCTTCGTCGTGTGTCGGCTTGTTGCTTCATTCTAGCTTAAGCGGTAGAGAGATTATCCTTTAGCAGCTGTAGGAGTTTGTTCTTGTCAATTAAATCTTGGTCGACTTAATCTACTTTGGCCGAGCCAATTACATACTTTAGAATCACAGGGGTCGACTGACCATACAATGCTTCATATGGGGTATATTTTGTATACGAATGATATATAGTATTATACCACCATTCAGTCTAGGGGAGCTATTTCACCCACTTCTTTGGCCGGTCACTAGCGAAACACTAAAGATACATCTCTAAACACATGTTCCCCATCTCTGTTTGGCCGTTAGTTTGTGGATGATATACTGTGCTCATCTTGAGTTTGGTGCTCTGCAATTGAAATAACTCAGTCCAAAATTTACTGATAAAGACTTTGTCATGATCACTTATAATAGACCTTGGTATTCCATGCAGTTTAACAATATTTTCTATGAAAATCCGAGCAATACTAGCAGTAGTGTAGGGACTTTGCATAGCACAAAAATGAACATATTTTGTAAGTCGATCAACCACTACGAGAATTATGCTTTTATCTTTGAAAGGTGGCAGCCCTTCGATGAAATCCATGGAGATGTTAGTCCACACCGAGTCCGATATGGGTAGTGGTTGTAGCTTCTCTAGAGTCGTCACTATTTCACCATTTTGTTATTGACATACACCACATTGTATCACATATTCAGAAATAATTATTTTCATCCCTTTCCAACAAAAATTTTGCTTCACTCTTTTGTAGGTCCTCATAAATCTAAAGTGCCCTACTGAAAGTATGGAGTGCATTTTGTGTAGGATGATTTTGATACAAGGGGAGTCGGATATAAGCAAAATACGATCTTTGTAGCGTAGATCCCTCGAATCCCAAGTATAGTGGGCTATTATGCTTGGATCCTCCAATTTTTTTATGATATTGTTGATCTCTAGATCCTTCTTCCATTCCTTCCTAATGTCCTCGAGGAAGCCGGTGGTAGGAAGGGATATAGCTAAAAATTTAGCTTGCTCAAGTAGCCGTGAGAGTGCATCTGCAACAATATTTTCTTTCCCTTTTTTGTAAATAATTTTATAATCAAATTCTAAAAGTTTGGTTACCCATTTTTGTTACTCAAGGGATGATATCTTCTGCTCCAAAAAGTACTTGAGGCTTCTATGGTCAGTTTTAATTTAAAATTATCGACCGATCAGGTAGGGTCTCCACCTTGTTACTGCATGCATAATGACG
Source organism: Musa beccarii (assembly GCA_024322285.1). Lineage (NCBI taxonomy): Eukaryota > Viridiplantae > Streptophyta > Magnoliopsida > Zingiberales > Musaceae > Musa > Musa beccarii. The sequence goes on from CM044396.1 coordinate 23,353,566, forward strand.
AGCATCTCCTTATTATATATTAATATTTTTTTATGGGAAGGAGACAACGTCTTGCTGGTGTACATGAGTGGTCGACCATCTTACATGAGAACGACTCCAATTCTGACTCCAGATGTGCTGGCCTCAGCTAAAATCTGGTAGCGCTAGCACTAGTGTCATCATCATGGCTACCTTAAGTTTATCGAAGGTAACGGAGGCTTTGTCCAACCATTGGAAGACATCTTTTTTTAATAGAGAAGTGAGGGTTGCACTGATCTTCCCATAGTCCTTTACAAATTTTTGGTAGTAGCCCGTTAGTCCAAGGAACCTGCGTAGTAATTTAACGTTTGTAGGTTTCGGCTAGCCCTACATTGTTTCAATTTTTGTTAGGTCTATCGCCACTCCTTCTGATATTATGTGCCCAAGGTACTATACTTTTTGCTGGAAAAAGCTATATTTCGATTACTTAACAAAAAGAGTATTCTCCTGAAGGATCATTAAAACAAACTACAAGTGCTGAAAGTGAGTCTCAAGAGAAGGGCTGTAAATGAGAATATCATCAAAAAATACCAGTATAAATTTACGAAGAAAGCTCTGAAAAATATCATTCATGAGACTTTAAAAGGCTAAAGGAGCATTAGTGAGTCCAAAAGGCATTACCAAGAATTCATAATGGTCGTTATGTATGCAGAATGTAGTTTTTAGAATGTCATCTTCACATACCCGAATTTGGTGGTAACCGGATCGGAGGTCCAACTTCGTGAAGACTTGAGCTCCTTTTAACTCATCAAGAAGTTCATCCACCATTGGTATTAGGTACTTGTCCTTGACGGTGATGCTATTTAAAGCTTGATGGTCGATGCACATCTGCCAAGTTCCATCCTTCTTGTGTACAAGTAGCACCGGTGAGGAATAGGGGCTACAGCTTGGCCGAATCATCCCTGTTTCAAGCATCTCCTTTACAATCTTTTTAATTTTATCCCTTTGGAGGTGAGGATAGCGGTATAACCAAGTGTTCACTGGTGATTTGCCTGAAAGAATTAGAATTCAATGGTCATGTTGTCGAGTAGGAGGAAGACCATGTGGTTCAGCAAAAATACTAGCAAATTCAACAAGTAGTTGGGCGAGATTTTGATCTTCAATTTCTATTTTCTTTCCCTTTGGTTGCTACTAGAGATGTATAAAATGCCACCATTTATCTTGTGTAAAATTTTCTCCATTCGTTGGGTCAACACAGTAGTTACGTTGCTTCCGCGCATCCCACATAGGGTGACCTATTTACCTTTGCAGTAGAATTTCATAATCAATTTGAAAAAGTTTCAAGAGATGTCACCTAGCATCGTTAGTCATTCTATGCTAAGCACGGCCTCATAATTATCAATTAGTAGGAGGAAGAAGTCGATAATTTCTTGGTTTTACAATAATAGTTTCACTTATGGGCATCTTTGGTCGCACTTTAGGATTTGGTCGTCGGCGACCTTTACATCGAACTTGCTATAACCTTTGATGTGGAGCACCATCAGAGTAGTAACCTTACTATTTAGGAAGTTATTAGTGCTGCTCATGTAGATGAGAACAGTGATCGGTTGTTGTTTGATAAGGCCTCCAACTTTCATCGTTTGTGGATTTGAGTAGCCGGCTAGCAAGTGTACCATAAAGTCAATCGATTATGGCTCTTCTTTCATATCTTCTTCTTTATATTCAAGGCTCTCTTCTGGATATTCAATAACCTCTTCTTCTATTGGTTCAATCATAAGAAGTCTCCCTTTTTTATAGTAATGCTCGCGACTCCTGTTGAATCTCGGATTTTGATGATGAAGTCAATTGATGGTTATTTGATCTAATCCATTTTTGAGATAAGCGTGCAAGATTAACTATGATAGAGCAAATTACTAAAGTCAAGTTGCTGGAAGTTCAAGAGTCTACCAGAAGTCCGAAGGATCATCGGAAGTGCTATCGGAGCCAACCGAGATGAAATCGGGGACTTGCCGAAGGTTTCGGAAGTTCGCCAAAAAGATCGTCGGAGGTTCGCGGAGATAACCGAGAAGGTTCGGAAGGGTGCCAAAGACTCGTTGAACTCGCCATAGAATCTGGGAGCCAACTGGGAGTCCACCGGAAGGAATCCAAGGGATTGCCAGAAGATCGCCGGAAAGCTCTTCGGAAGATAACTTGATGGTGTTGGTATAATTTGGCTTTAGAAGATCATATTTAGCACTTAATTAGGGTATAGAATAGGTGTTAATCCTATCTAGACCTGTATTGGGCCAATTGGGCCTTTATTGGACTGTATTGGGCTGAAGGTAAGGCCCATACAGTTTCTGGCAAGGGCTGGCGGTAGCACCGCCGGACCCAGGCGGTAGCACCGCCGGACCCAGCAGTAGCACCGCGGACCAGTCAGTAGTAATCGCTGCTGTTGGCCGAACCTAGCGGTAGTAATGCCGCCTTCAGCAAAGGCGGTGGCACCGCCTGATAGGTGGTTGCAACCACCTGTGTCAAGCGGTAGTACCGCCCCAGGCAGGCGGTGGCACCGCCTGACAGGTGGTTGCAACCACCTGTGTCAGGCGGTAGTACCGCTAGTGCCAGGCGGTAGTACCGCCAGCACATAAACACATGCAAAGGTGTGTCAGGTGGTAGTATCGCTAGTGCCAGGCGGTAGTACCGCCTACAGTCCAAAATTTTGGACAAGACTTTTTTTGAGCGGGATTTTTGAATCCAAAAAGCTCTATAAATACCCCTTTACTTCTAGCTGGTTGGGTTACCTTTTGCAGTGTTAGATTTGAGTCTAAGCCATAGCAAATTCTTGCTTTCAATTGTTCAAGTGTTCACCTCCTTCTTCTACTTGTAAAAATTCTATAAAGAGAGGGAACCTCTTGTAAAAGGCTGTAAAGGGGTGTTTGGTCCTTCCCCTTCAAGAGACTTGCTAGTGGAAGTTGGAAGCCTCATTGGAGGAGGCTTCAAGAGTGGACGTAGGTCATTTGACCGAACCACTATACATCGGTGCGTTTACTTGTTGTGTGAGTATTTAAAATTCTGCATCATAAATTTCTTAAGCTGCAAACTGATCGGATTTCTTCTCCCTACTTTAACTTTCATTTACCTGAATATTTTCAAGTTAAGGTCTCTTTCGGTGAATCAAGTTCTTAAGCAAATCTCCGGAATCGGTTTTCAAGCTTTATTCATTTTAATCCGCTATACTAATTCACCCCCCCCCTCTTAGTACCGCTCCGAACCTAACAACTCCATGGCTCATCGCAATGCCAACATAACCCCTTTGTAGATCGCTCCTAAAGCTCTTCTCTTGTCAACTTTTTTAGTGCAGAGGCTTGGTTGACAATAGGGAAGGTGAGGGCTTTTGTATTGCTAGTCAGGGAGCGACCCTAGTCCTTCGGGCTTCATGGTTCAATCGCTCCTCATGAAAGCGTGCAAAAGAGATGGCTGCCATAAGCGTGTATAGTTGTCGCACTTTAACTTCTCCCCGTATCTTTGGCTTCAAGCCCTCTATAAAAGTTCACAATAGCTGTTTTTTAGACCAATCATGAGTTTGATTAGATAACCTTTTAAACTTGGTTTGATACTCCTGAATGGTGGAGGTTTGTCAGATCTTTGCTAGTTGTCTGTCAATGTTCTCGTAATCGGTTGGTCCGAAGCAGATCAGCAGTCCTTCTTTGAATTGTCACCATGAGAGGACTCCATGAGTGTGTTCAAACCAATCAAACCACTATATGACATCTCCTTCAAGATGTATAGCCTTAATTTCCATCATAGATGCGTCCGTGGTTTTGTGGTACTGAAAATATCGCTCCACGCGTGAGATCTAACTAATTGGGTCTCCTTCTTCCCATCTAGGAAAGTCCACCCTCAGGCGTGGATAATAGGGATCAGTCATAGAGCCTCCCCTCTCTTGGAAGTTATCTCTTATGTCAGATCTCTCTCCTTGATGTGATTTCTTCGGGCTCGGTGGTCGGCCCAAATTGAGTTAGGTAAAGAGAGTCCGAATTTTATCCTTCATTCACATCTCGAAGGCTTTGAATTTAGCATTGATTGCCTCCTCAAATGCTATAATATATGCCACCAAATCTATAATGTTGAGATCTCTCTTTTGTTGTTAGGTTAAAGGCATATATCGATTAAGAGAAGTGGTAGCCAAAAGGGTTGGTGGATTGGTGGATGTAGGCTACGGTTTAGGCTTGTTTTATAGTTGTTTTGGGTGTGGTTTGGGGGGTGCAATTTAGTGGTGTTTTAGGGCTATGATGATAGTGGATGAAGGTTAGGGAAAAGTGTTTTAGATCTGTGGTAGATGACAGTAAAGGTTTGATTGAAATCGGTGAAAGTTGCTGCAGATAGGTGCTGTCTTGTAAGAGTAGAATTGTCGTTAAAGAAATAATGATTTCTCGATAAAATTTTTAGCAAAAACTGAGAGATTTAAGGAAGGGATTTGGCAACAAAATCTCAGTTTAGATAATAGCAACGATGACAAATTTGATCAATGAAATTTCGATAGCATAATAGTAAGGAAATCGGTGCAAGTTGTGATAGCAGAATTCTCATTAAAAAATTTCAGTAGTTTACAATAAAAATTTACAGCAACACAAGAACATTTTAGAGATGACTTCCATAATAGATCAATCACAAATGAAAGCTAAGATAATCTATAAAGTGTATAAGAAATTTCATTCAAAAAGGATAGCAAATAGATCGGTTTAAAGGCAATAATATACGATTGAAATTTTCTACAGCAATCCTTCATTCGCAAAGATGATAACTTTTACGACAAAAGGAATTCGCAGCAAGAGATAGATAAAAGAACTTCATTTTGATATTTTGAATGAAAAATTATAGCAACAAAAGGTATTGGTGATAGGAGAATACTAGATCTCTAATGCAATTAGAGGTAGTGGCAGCAAACTGATTTAATCTACGATAGAAGATGACGGTGACGTCAAGAGTAATTATGAGAATTACTTGGCTGATAGTGGGTGGCAGGGGTGGCAACAAAAGCAACAAGATTGCTACTCTGGTACCAGATGATAGAACCCTAAAGGAATTCTATATAGATTGATCTCTGAGGGGAATCAACCTTTGGAATGCTACAAGGGTTCCACCCTGCTTGGTAGTCAACCAGATGGCTGAATTTATAGATTAATCTTCTTTTCTTCTTTCGAAAGAGGTGAAGGCTGCATTCTTATATAGGGTTCCAAACCTTAGCCCTAGGGGGCTACTTCCTAAGTAAATTATCCCTTTTGCCCTTAACCCTAGCTGGCCTGCCCAGTAAAGGGGACGACGGCTAGGAAGCCCTAAGGCCCTAAATATAAATCCTAGCCACTCTTCTTTATAGGATAGAGGTGACTAGATAGGGTTTATTATTAGGATCCGAGCAGCACTAAGAGGGGGGGGGTGTGAATTGGTGCAACGGATAAAAATTATAATTTTGAAAGCAATTTTAGGAAGAGTCGTCCGTAGAGAAATTTTGGTCCAACGAAAAAGATTTCAGCAAAGTGATTCAAGTGAATGTGATAGAAAATAGAGAGGAGGAGCTTGAGAGATTACAGTTAAGTAAAGTTTGAAATGCAATAAGTTAAAACTCACATATCAAGAGAAGTATATAGTGATGTATAGTGGTTCGGTCAAATGACCTATGTCTACTTCCGAAACCTCCTTCGACGAGGTTCTCAACTTCCACTATCAATTCTTCTTAAAGAGGAAGGACCAAGCACCCCTCTTATAAACTTTTATAGGTGGTTCACACTCTTACAGAACTTTAAAAAAGTAAAACTTGGGAGGTGAATACTCAAGCTACCGAATGTAATTTTGATATAGCTTTGACTCAGTTTTTATCACTTCTCAATATAATTAGCCAACTGAGAAAGGGTATTTATAAACTTTATTGGCTTCAGGTTTGGAGCCAAAAAGTGTCACATCCTGGATTTTCGGGCACTAGCAGTACCACCGCTAATTAACCCTACTTTGTCAATGTATTAGGTGGTACCACCGCTCAATCTGATGATACTACCGCCTGATAGGGTCCTCGGACTTTGTGTGTTGAATCTCAGATTTTGATGATGAAGTCAATTGGTGAATTATTTGTTCTAATCCATATTGTTAAGATAAGTGTGCAGGATTAACTATGATAGCATGAAAACATAAAGTGATTTATCAAGGTCAAGTTCGCTGGGAGTTTGAAAGTTCACCGGAAGTTCGGAGGATCGTCGGAAGTGCTGTCGGAACCAACCGAGATAGAATCAGGGACTTATCGAATGTTTCAAAAGTTTGCTGAAAAAAATCATTAGAGGTTCACGGAGATCACCGAGAAGGTTCAAAAGCTTGCCAAAGTCTCGTCGAACTCGCCACAGAATCCAGGAGCCTATTGGGAGTTCGCCGAAAGAAATTCGAGAGAGTGTCGGAAGTCCGTCGAAAGTCCGTCGAAAAGCTCGCTGGAAGAAGACTTTAAGATGTCTATTTAAAATTACTTAGAATTATGTTTCAATTTTGTAGTTACCATATAATTAGGGAAGGATTAGGTAATAATCCTTTTTAACCCTTGTAGGGGCCAACTAAGCCTTATTTGGGTTGATTTGGGCCGAAGTAAGGGCCCATTCTGCCTTGTTGGAATAGTCTGGTGGTGGCACTGCCTAGGGACCGAAATCCCAAGTGTGCCAGGCGACGGCACCACCCAGGTCAGCGGTGGTACTACCAACTTTAATGCTTGGCAGGCGGTGGTACCGTCAGTGTCAAGCGGTGGTACCGCTAAACCACAGAGCCCGAGGACTCTGTTAGGTGGTGGTACCGCTAGTGTCAGGCGGTGGTACTGCCAGTCACTTGGTAAACCGAGAAGATTCAAATTTGGGCTCCAAATTTGAATCCTCTTGGAGCCTATAAAAACCCCTCCCATCCTTGGGTTGAGGTATGCAAACACATACACCTTGAAAGATAGAAACTTTGTTCAAATCGCTCTAGAAGTCTCTCCTTTAGTTTTTCTCTTGTGTTCGATTCAAAAGAAAGGAGTGAGTGCTTGTAAGGGTTTGTCTCCTAGGCCCATCAAAAGAAGAAAGCATTATGAAAGGGAATTGGCCTTCGCCCTTCGAAGGAAGACACCTAGTGAAAAGCCGGTGGCCTCAAGAGAAGAGGAATCAGGAGTAGACGTAGGTCGTATGACCGAACCACTATAAAAGCTCTGGTTTGCATTTCAATATTGTCACTTACATTTTTATAAACTTGTTCATTTACTTACTCTACTTCCTCCTCACTTTCTTACGAATCATTTTAAGTTTATACGCAATCGAAATTGAATTTCATCGAAACATAATTTTGTCGCACAAAGTTTTCGAAGTTGTTTTAAATCATCGAAAAGTTATCGTTATTAACCACTTCACTAATACACCCCCCCCCCTCTTAGTGTCACTCGATCCCTAATAATTAGTATCAGAGCTTGGTCACTCTCATCTAGTTTAAAACCCAAGAGAGATGGCTTATTTCGGTATGCAAGAGAGTCATTCAATTACATGTCCACCCATATTCAATGGGTCGGATTACACGTATTGGAAGACTCATATGAGGATCTTTCTTATTTCTATGGACTTTGAGCTTTGGAATATCATTGGAAATGGATTTAAAAAATCCTCTCTTCCGATGAGCAAATGGAATGAATCAAAAAAGTAGATTTTTTCTTTAAATACAAAGGCCATGAATGCCTTGTTTTGTGCACTTGATAAAAGTGAGTTTAATCGTGTTTCGATTTATGAATCAACTTTCGATATTTGGAGTACTCTAGAAATCACTCATGAAGGCACTAGCCGAGTGAAAGAGTCCAAAATCAACATTCTCATGCATTCTTATAAACTTTTTCGAATGAAACCAAGTGAGTCTATTGGAGATATGTACACCCGTTTCACGGATATCATCAATGGACTCAAAACACTTGGTAAAGGTTTTTTCGATTTTAAACTTGTAACTAAAATTTTAAGATCCCTTCCAAAGAGTTGGGATCCAAAGGTTACGACCATTCAAGAGGCCAAGGGACTTAAAAATTTTTCACTTGAAGAACTTATTGGGTCTCTAATGAACTACGAAATGACATGCCATGCTCATGAAGAGCTCGAGAACCCCCTTCCAAAGAACAGGAAGGATATGACATTAAGAACATAAGAAGACCACTTGAAAGGAACATCAAGTGATGAGGACAGTGACGATGACATTGCACTCTTAACTCAAAAATTTTAAAAATTTATAAGAAGGAATAAATTTAAAAATAACACTAAAAACAAACTTGAACAAAAAAGGGACCAAGTCATATGCTACGAATGCAAGAAGCAGGGGCACTTCAAAAATGGATGCCCCCAAGACAAGAAGAAGCAACCGAAGAAGAAGAAAGTTTTAAAGGCGACGTGGGACGACTCAAGTGACTCCGAGAATGAAGAAACAAGTAACAAAGAGGAGGCCAACTTCGCGCTAATGGTTTTAGAAGAAGAGGTATGTGATTTAATTAATGAAGATTTATCTTTCGATGAACTTTCAATAGCTTTTCATGAGTTATTCGATGAGCGTATAACTATTAGTAAGAAGTTCAATTTATTAAAGAAGGAGCATACTTTAGTACTAGATAAACTTGATTGTCTACAATCTTCCTCTTCACCTCCATGCTCTAAGTGTGAACACTTAGAAGCAATAAAAAATGACAACATGCTACTTACAGAGACCCTAAACAAGTTTAAGGTTGGTAGCAAGGGCTTAGACATTATCCTTGCAAACAAGAGTTAGTCGCAAATAGAAGTGAAATTGGATTTGTGAGTGGATCTTACCAAAATCCTACCATCTTCATTAAAGGACCCACACTACATATATCACATCATTTGAAATATAATTTTTATTGTAAATATGAACATATTGTTTATAAATGTCCGTTTAGAAAAATTAGTCTACGTAAATTGATATGGGTTCCTAAAGGAACCATAAATAATTCAATACTAAATGAAAAAATTAGTAGATCAATTTTTGAGGCACCCAAAATCAAATGGGTACCTAAAAATCATCCTCTTTTATAGACACATTCATAAGCTAGGAGCAAGAGATGATATCTTGATAGTGGATGCTCAAAGTACATGACCGGAGATCCATCTCAATTCTCTATGCTCACTAGTAAGGAAGAAGGGTATGTCACCTTCGGAAACAACAACAAGGGTAAAATCATTGGTAAGGGAACTATAGGTAACAAATCAAGTTTTTCAATTGATAATGTTTTACTAGTTGATGTATTAAAACATAATCTTTTGAGCATTAGTCAATTATGCGATAAAGGTTACATTGTTAGATTTGAATCTAATACTTGCATCATTAAAAAATCAAACAACAACATATCCATAATTGTGTTAAAACAAAATAATGTCTACACCATTAATATTGAAGAACTTGGTGATGAAATGTGCTTTTCCATTTTAAATGATGATGTTTGGCTTTGGCATAGGAGATTAGGCCATGCAAGCATGAAACTAATATCTAAAATTTCATCTAAAGGACTAGTACGAGAAATTCCTAATATCAAGTTTGTCAAGGATAAAGTATGTGATGCATGTCAATTAGGAAAACAAATAAAAACTAGCTTCAAATCAAAGAATCAAATAAATACCTCTAGACCATTACAATTGATCCACATGGATTTATTTGGACCAATCGACACAACAAGTCTAGGAGGTAGCAAATACGTATTTGTTATTGTAGATGATTATAGTAGATACACTTGGACCTATTTTTTGGCTCACAAAAGTGATTGCTTTAAATATTTTTCTAAATTTTGTAAAATTACTCAAAATAAAAAGGGTTTCATGATTTCAACAATTTAGAGTGATCATGGTGGAGAATTCTAAAACTATGACTTCCAAAATTTTTGTGAATCTAATGGGTATAACCACAACTTCTCTACTCCAAGGAATCCTCAACAAAATGGAGTAGTAGAAAGAAAGAATAGAAATTTACAAGAAATAGCACAAACCATGTTAAATGAACATAGTTTACCCAAATATTTTTGGGCAAAGCCATCAATACGGCTTGCTATGTCGTGAATAGGGTTCTAGTAAGACCATCTCTATCCAAAACCCCTTATGAATTATGAAATAATAAAAAACTAAATGTTTCTTATTTTAAAGTTTTCGGTTGCAAATGCTTTATCTTGAATGAAAAGGATGCCTTAGGAAAATTCGATGCTAAATCCGATGAAGGTATCTTTCTTAATTACTCTTTTGTTTCTAAAGCTTTTCACATTTTTAACAAAAGAACGTTAGTTATAGAAGAGTCTATTCATAGAGTTTTTAATGAAGTTTTTGAACTTAAGAAAAATGATTTTGATGATCTTGGTTTTGATAGTTTGAATTTAAATGAACCCCCTCTCAAAATAGCAACTTGGATGCATTTTCTTCCCAAATATCCTTACCCAAGGAATGGAAGTATGTAGATACCCATCCAAAGGAGCTAATTATAGGAGACACATCGAAAGGGGTTCAAACTCATTCTTCCTTTAAAAATTTTTGTGCCTATACTGCTTTTCTTTCTTAAATTGAACCTAAGTGCACTAACGATGCCTTAAAAGATGATTCTTGGATTATCGTAATGTAAGAAGAATTGAATCAATTTGAGAGAAATGAGGTATGGAAGCTTGTTCTTAAACCTAGTGACCATTTAGTTATTGGTACTAAATGGGTCTTTAGAAATAAGCAAGATGAATGTGGTATTGTGGTTAGAAACAAGGAAGATTTGTGGCCAAAGGTTTCAACCAAGAAGAAGGTATCGATTACGAAGAAACCTTCGCTCCTGTGGTAAGATTAGAAGCCATTAGGATGCTCCTTGCCTATGCTAGTAGTAATAACTTTAAGCTTTTTCAAATGGATGTCAAAAGTGCTTTCTTAAATGGCTTTATTTATGAAGAAGTGTATGTTGAACAACCACCCGGATTTGAAAACTCTCTTCTTCCCAATCGTGTGTTTAAACTAACTAAGGCTCTCTGTGGGTTAAAACAAGCTCCAAGGGCTTGGTATGAGAGACTTAGCTTATTTCTAATTTTAAATAATTTTACTAAAGGCAAGTTTGATACTATATTATTTATTAAATATTTTGAAAATAATTTTTTTGTTCAAATTTATGTTGATGATATTATTTTTGGTTCTACTAATGAATCATTATGTAAATCATTTGCTAAGTGTATGAGTCATAAATTTGAAATAAGTCTAATGGGTGAACTAACCTTCTTTTTAGGATTGCAAATTAAACAACTTAGTAATGGTATATTTCTTAATCAATCTAAATATACATTAGAATTATTAAAATGATTTAACATGGATGGTTCAAAAGCTATAAACACTCCTATGAGTACTTCCACTAAGTTAGACATGGATGAAAGTGGAGAATGTTTTGATCAAAAAACATATAGGGGGATGATAGGTAGCTTACTTTACCTCACCGCAACTAGACCGGATATCATGTTTAGTGTAGGTTTATGTGCAAGATTCCAAGCTAATCCTAAGTTATCTCACCTTAAAGCTGTTAAAAGAATACTTAGATATCTTAAAGGAACTTCTAACCTAGGATTATGGTATCCTAAATCCGATGACTTTGATTTAAAAGCCTATGCGGATGCGGATTTTGGCGGATGTGGAACAAATAGAAAAAGCACATCCAGAACATGCCAATTTTTAGGACATGCACTTATTTCTTGGTCTTCCAAGATACAAAACTTGGTTGCACTATCTACGGCCGAAGCTAAATACATAGTCGCAAGTGCATGTTGTGTACAAATTATTTGGATGAAAAATACATTAGAAGACTATGGAATTCATTTAAAAAATATTTCCATAAAATGCGATAACACAAGTGCTATTTGTCTAACCAAAAATCCTATTCAACACTCTAGAACTAAGCATATTGGCATTAGGCATCACTTTATACGAGATCACGTCAATAATAATGATGTCATTCTAGAATTTATTAATACAAAGCATTAATTAGCGGATAATTTCATAAAATCCTTAAATGAAAAATAATTTGACTTTATTAGAAAGGAATTAGGCATGTTGAATTGTCCTCGTGAATGAGTTTTATTGTATGCCTTTTCCAAAATTTTTCATCATCTTTTCGGTTTTCATAGATTTGACTTTATTTTTTTTGACTTCGTAAATATTTTATGACATCTTAAAGAGTGATACAAGACACTATTTTATTTTAATCAAACATATTAAACTTCTGAAATAATAATAATAATAATAATAATAATAATAATAATAATAATAATAATACTAATAATATTTTTAAGTGTGCCAGCGGTGGCACCGCTAGAACTGGCAGTAGCACTGCTTGGGCGCTCAGTCCCCAGGCGGTGGCACCGCTCGGTTGGTGGTGGCACTGCCCGAGAACCCTCTTATATAAAGGGGGGTTAGGGCCAGTGGTGGAACCGCCCCCAACCCATGAGAGAACTCCCTAGCTCTCTTCCCATCTCCTCTAAACCTCTCTAAACCTCAATTAAACCCTTTAGAAGACTAAGAGAGGGTTTCATCTTAGATCAAGACCGCCCAAGAAATCTCATATAAGGTAACATCTGAATTTTTTTTTATTTTCAATACATGGCTTATTCCTTAAAGTTCTTTCTTGATCTATCATCATGATTAGATATGACTCCTAAGAGATCATCAAGGGATAAAGGAAAATATTGGAAGGAGGTTCATATGACCCATCCCTCTTTAGATCTAATGAAGTAGCTCTTAGGTACCCTAATTTCGATGCAAGAACGGTGCATAAGGAAAAACATGTTGATCTAGGTGAACTAGGAAGCCTAGAACCCATTAGGTGGTTCGCCGATTTGGATATCTTGCCTATCTTACAAATCGATGAACCAATTTACCCTATGTTGGTTAAGTTATTTAATGTAAATTTAAGTATGGATGATGATAACTTGACTACCTACCTTTTAAGAACCCAAATTTGAATTTTTGATAGTACAATATGTGAGCTAATTGGAATCTCAAAAAAGGATATGGGTTGTTATTTCAGAAGCCAGTGGAATATGGTTGCAATCTGAGTAACCTACTCCGAGGCTTTAGAAACTAGTTTTGCAAATCCTAACCTAGGCATAGTTCCCAAAAGCTGTGAGTACTTGTTATCCTTTAATTCTAAAATTTTTCATCACATCATCATAAGCATTCTTATTCCTAAACAATATCACCATGATGAGATTAGTGTAATAGAGTTAAGTACCATGTATTGGACTATGATCGGATAAGATAACTATTTTGGATACTTGATTCGGCAACATATGATGGACATAATATCTAAAGACTTGATGTTACCATACGGAGGGTTAATCACTAGATTGTTACTTGCACACAATATTTGTATATCAACGATGAAGAAGTAATACAAGTTGACAAATATAACACTATTAACAAAAATCTACTCAAGACTTAGGTGCACATTTAGAAATGGTATATGGATTAGGTAGCCTAGAAGGACTAATCCAGCTCCCCTACCAGTAGAACAACCCGAAACACCAATTATCAGGGGAAATGAATCTCCTCCTCCTAGTCCCTTTGGTGTAGCACTATCCGAACCAGCTCCTGCTTCATCTTCTGAAAATCCAATCATGATAGAAATAAATCAAATCAAATCACAGCAAGAGCAAATCAAATTACAACTAGCTGAAATTTTGAGGGAAGTACGATAGATGAACCGGAAGATAGATCACATGTATAGGCACTTTGGAATTTCTCCTGAGGATTAGTTATTGTATTAAACCTATTTGACTATTGTAAACCTCTATGCTACCTTGATATACTTTTGAAATTGTCCTACTATATGATGTTGTATGTTTCTTTCCGAAATTTTATCAACTTTGGGTATCATCAATGACATCTTTTGAATGTTTGTTTATCCTTCGATCGTAACATTTTGATGATGCTTTCATGATATTTTGAATGATTTGATGTCTTCCTTGAATGATCGATCTTAATGATATAGTAAATTTGATTTTATTTCATAAATGCCAAGTTGAAGCTTTGTGAATTTTGACATCTCCTTCTCACGATTTTTAAATTCATATGAGATGTTTTGATGAATGGCTTTAATGATCTATACTTCTGCTATGTAATCTTATTCCTAGATTTTCAATTTGCTATCTTAAACCTTTCATTCTCCTTCATAAATGAATCATTCATAGCTTGATGAATGATTGATCATTTTCTGAATTTCATACACTTTGACTTAAAATGATGATCAAAACATTTTCAGATTTATCAGGTGACATATTTCATTTTCTAAGCCTCATGAATCAAATATGTTTGATATACTTGATAAATAACCACTCTTACATTTTTTTTTATATACTTCACCTCCTTTTTGTTGATGACAAAGGGGGAGAAGAATATGCAAACAAATTGATGACATGTGCAAATGATTTGATAAAAAGTCTTGCATGCATCATATTGAGAAGAATATGACAAATAAATTAGCAAATATCTTATGTGTTATATTGTGATTCAATTGCTTTTGCCATGCTTTATAATTGAAAATTGGTTGAAATCTTTAAAAGCAATCGCAATAAAAGTTATATCATATCACAATATATGACATGTATTGCAAATGCTTAACATGTAGACTTTTGAAAAATTTGCTATCATATCATGGATAATAAATTGGTATCCTTCATTGGAATGATAAGTTATCATCTCATGATGTATTGCTCAATTGATATCATACCTTGCATTTGTATCAATATAATTTGATCCATGTTTTATTTCAAATTAAAATTGATATTTCTTGTCGAAATGATAAATGTCTATAATTCAACTTGAAACATACGGAGTTTCGTATTTGTGGATAAAAAAATCATGCTTGTTGAGCATAATGATAAGTTCAATAGATGGAGCTTATCAGTTTTGACTTGAATTTAAAGAGATTGAAATCAAGTGTTTGTACCTTCTCATAATATGGCATATAAATAGGAGGAGTTAAGATTAACTCCATCATCAATTGATTGTCATCATAAAAAAGGGAGAGATTGTTGAATCTTAGATTTTGATGATGAAGTCAATTGGTGAATTATTTATTCTAATCCATATTGTTGAGATAAGTGTGCAGGATTAACTACGATAGCATGAAAACATAAAGCGATTTATTGAGGTCAAGTTCGTTGGGAGTTCGAGAGTTTATTGGAAGTTCGAAGGATCGTCGAAAGTGCTGCCAGAACCAATCGAGATAGAATCAGGGACTTACCGAAGGTTTCGAAAGTTCACCGAAAAAATCATCGAAGGTTCGTGGAAATCACCGAGAAGGTTCGGAAGCTTGCTAAAGACTCATCGAACTCACCACAGAATCCAGGAGCCTGTTGGGAGTCCGTCGGAAGAAATCTGAGAGAGTGTCGGAAGTCCGCTGGAAAGCTCGATGGAAGAAGACTTGAAGATGTTGGTTTAAAATTGTTTAGAATTATGTTTCAATTTTGTAGTTCACACATAATTAGGGTAAGGATTAGGTAATAATTCATTTTAACCCTTGTAGGGGCCAATTGGGCCTTATTTGGGCCGATTTGGGCTGAAGTAAGGGCCCATTCAGCCTTGCTGGAATAGTCTGGTGGTGGCACCACCCAGGGACCGAAATCCCAGGTGTGCCAGGTGGTGGCATCGCCTAGGTTAGCAGTGGTACCATCGACTTTAATGCCTAGTAGGCGGTGGTACCGCCAGTGTCAGGCGGTGGTACCGCTAGACCACAGAGCCCGAGGACTTTGTCAGGTAGTGGTACCACCAGTGTCAGGCGGTGGTACCGCCAGTAGCCTGGAAAATCGAGAAGATTCAAATTTGGGTTCCAAATTTGAATCCTTTTGGAGCCTATAAAAACCCCTCTCATCCCTGGGTTGAGGTATGCAAGCACATACACCTTGAAAGCTAGAAACTCTATTCAAATCTCTCTAGAAGTCCCTCCTTTAGTTTTTCTCTTGTGTTCAATTTAAAAGAAAGGAGTGAGTGCTTGTAAGGGTTTGTCTCCTAAGCCTGTCAAAAGGAGAAAGGACTGTAAAACGGAATTGGTCTTTTCCCTTCGAAGGAAGACACTTAGTGAAAAGCCGGTGGCCTCAAGAGAAGAGGAGTCGGGAGTGGACGTAGGTCATATGACTGAACCATTATAAAAGCTTTGGTTTGCTTTTTAATATTGTCACATTTCTGCAAACTTGTTTATTTACTTCGCTTCCTCCTCACTTTCTTACGAACCAGTTTAAGTTTATACGTAATCGAAACCAAATTTCATTGAAACGTAATTTTATCACACAAAGTTTCCAAAGTTATTTTAAATCACCAAAAAGTTATCGTTATTAACCGTTGCACTAATTCACCCCCCCCTCTCAGTGTCGCGTGATCCCTAACACTGTGGAGGGGCGGTACTACCGCTAACAGGTAATAATAGTCAACGGTACCATTGTTGACCTGGTGCAATAGCACCACCTAGACCACTTGAGAACTTATTCCCGGGGCGGTGACACCATCCCAGTTTGGTGGTGCCATTGCCAGACATAGTCCAGCATCACTGAATGGGCCCTGAATCCAGTTCAATTAAGGCCCAATTGGCCCCTACTAGGGTTAATTAGGATTATCACCTAATCCTAAATTTGATTACATGCTAACTATGAAATTAAAAATAAATTTTAAGCAAATTCTAATCTGACAACGTCGAGTCTTCTTCCGATGAGCTTTCGGCGAACTTCCGGTGAGCATTCGGTGAACTTCCGGTGAGCTTTCGGTGAACTTCCGACCAACTTCTTACACACCCTCGGATATCTTCTAGCGGATTCCCAGCAGCCTCCTGGACTTTATGGCGAGTTCGATGAATCTTTTAGCAAGCTTTTGAACTTTCTCGGTGAGCTCCGCAAACCTCTAATGATTTTTTCGGCGAACTTCTGAAACCTTCGACAAGTCTCCAATTTATTCTCGGCCAGTTCTAGCAGCACTTTCGACAATACTTTGGACTTCCAACGGACTCTCGGACTCCCAACATATTTGACTTCGACAATTTACTTTATGTCTTCATTGCTATCGTAGTTAATCCTGCACACTTATCTCAATAATATGGATTAGATCAAATAACTTATCAATTGACTTCATTATCAAAATTTGAGATTTAACATTTATTATAATCTCACAGGGTTTTTATTAGCTGCTACTTGGTTGAATAAAATCCAACCCTATTAGGATCCTATCATATTTCTACTTTCAAGCACGTAGGAGGGTGATAGTATATCTTAGAGCAGATTTTTTTATTACAACCCACGCTAGAGCAATTAGTAGCCTTTCTCACAAAGTAAAACACACTTTTGGATCATATTCTTTACTTTTCGTATTATTTTATTATTGAAATCTGGTGTAGTTTTAATCTACTCCTTAACAATCTAAGGCATATTTCTAAATATGATTTCTGGTTTCTGTTGTTTGTTGACATGAAATCTTTCATATCATGTTTTATTTGCATTACTTTTAATTCTCTAGATTTGATATACTGTGATATCATTGCTTATATGATATGATTTGATCTCAAGCCTATACTATCTTTTGCTAACGTTAAAGTTGTTTCTATTCCACCTTATTAATGTACATCGGTCATGTTGCTTGATGCGAGGGAAAACTGATAATGATGAAAATCGCTTATTTGGTTTGTCAATCTAAGATTGTTCTTTCATGTTAAAATATATTGGATCTTATAAAGAAAATTTTATGGATTTCAAATCATAGGGTTTCAGATTTTTTCTTTTATGTAATCAAACTTGATTGAAGAGACTAGTAGGTGGTGTTGTGGATAATTTTTGTTGTTTTGTAAGATGAGCGGCAAATGTTTGTGGTTGATGATCGTTGCTGTTGGAAAATATATGAAAAAGATGGTAGACATAGAGACATCATGAGAGAATACAAGAATGGTAATAGACTTAAAAAATAATCATATGTGTTATTCATAAAGTCGATTCCATCTCTTCTGTGAACATAACCCTTATTAACGAGAATCATATTTAAGGATTTGCTACCTATCTGAAATTTTTCTAAAGTTTCATGAAGTAGCAAGTTTTCTTTTTTAAGCGTTTCTAGTTTTCACATTTAGTGCTAGGTGGCAACATTACATTATCATGCTCATTCTTTAGTTTATCTAATTCATTATCTAGAGAGGCATGATCCTTTTTCAATAATTTATACTTTTTACTAACTAATTTGCATTCATCCAATAAATCATGAAAAGCATTCAATAATTCATCAAAGGATAAATTAGCATCTAATGAACTACTTACCTCGTCGCCAAGTGCCATTAACGCTTAGTTTGTCACTTGTTTATTGTTTTGCTCCTCATCTTCAGAGGCACTTGAATCGTTCCAAGTAGCCTTTAGCGCTTTCTTCTTTTTCGGTTACTTCTTCTTCACTTAGGGACATTTATTTTTGAAGTACCCCAGCTTCTTACATTCATAACAAATAATTTGGTCCTTCTTGAGTTCATTTTTGTTTTTAAAGTCATGTTTAGATTTGTTTCCTTTTATGAATTTTTTAAATTTTCTTATTAGAAGTGCCAAGTTATCATCAATATTGTCCTCATCACTTGAGCTTTCTCTCAAGTAGTCTTTATGAGTTCTATGTGTCAAATCCTTCCTATTCTTTGGAAGGTTGTTTTCAAGTTCTTCATGTGCATTGCAAGTCATTTCGTAGGTCATTAAAGACCCAATAAGTTCTTCGAGTGAAAAGTTGTTCAAGTCTTTGGCTTCTTGAATAGTCATTACTTTAGGGTCTAAACTCTTTGGAAGGGATCTTACTATCTTATTAACAAGTTTAAAATTAGAAAATTTTTTACCAAGTGCTTTTAGACCATTGACGATATCCGTAAACCAGGTGTACATATCTCCAATGGTCTCGCTTAGTTTTATGTGAAATAATTCATAACTATGAACCAAAAGATTGATTTTAGACTTGTTAACCCTACTTGTGCCTTCGTGTATGATTTCAAGTGTATGCCAATTGTCATAAGCTATTTCACTAATAGAAACTAGATTGAATTCATTCTTGTCTAAAGCACAAAACAAGGCATTCATAGCCTTGGCGTTCAAAGAGAAAGCCTTCTTCTCCAAATCATTCCAATCATTCGTTAGAAGAGAAGACTTTTGAAATCCATTTTCAACGATATTCTATAACTCAAAATCCATAGAAATCAAGAAAATCCTCATTCTAGTTTTCCAATACGTGTAATCTATCTCATTAAACATGGGTGGACGTATGATTGAATGATCCTCTTGATTATCGGTAAAAGCCATCTCTCTTGGGTTTTAGAACAAAATGAGAGTGACCTCACTTTGATATCAATTGTTAGGATTAAGTTTGGCACTAAGAGGTGGGGAGGGGGGGGGGGAAGGGGGTGAATTAGTGCAGTGGTAAAAACGTTGATTTCGAAAATCTTTCGATTTTGCAAGAATCGTATCGGTAAAACGTTTAGCTTCAAAAATAATCATAGAAGAGTAGAGAGGAAGTATAGCAGTTTGTAATTAAGTAAAAAGAGCAATAAAGATAAACATCAAAGTATAGAAAAGGAAAAAACACACCGATTAATTGTGGTTTGATCATCTAACCTACTTTCACTCCCGATACGTCCTCCGTCGAGGTCATCGGCTTCCACTATTGATCTTTCTTCAATAGGCGAAGATCAATCACCTCTTTATAGATCTCTTTACAAGTTGCTCACTCTCCTTATATGAGTTTCTAAGGCTAAAATTAGTGGAGGTGAACTCTCAAAGTTACAACGATGATTTCACTATAATCTCAGTTCTCTTGATCACTTTCTGTGTCCCACAAGCAGAGATGTATGGGGTATTTATATGCCTTAATTGGCTTCAAAAATGGAGCCAAAAAAGGTCTTGTCCTGAATTTTCAGGGTATTGGCGGTACCATCGTTGTGGTCTCTGACATTGGGTGGTACCACCGTCCAATCTGATGGTACTATCGCTAGATAGAGTTTTAACTATTGGACCTAGGTGGTACCACTACTTGTGCTTGGCAGTACCACCGCTTGGCAGTTAATAACTGCCAACGGTACCACACCCAATCTCATGGGAGACTAAGTCCTGGGCGGTTTCATTGCCATACAAGGTTCAGCATACTATTTGAGCCAATAGTCCAACCCAAACTAGTCTGGATTTAGGTCCAATTGGCCCCTAACTAAGTTAGTGTAATTACCTCCCAATCCTAACTTAAATCATACCCTAACTACGATAATTAAGACATATACTTTAGCAAGCAAGTCTAGTAGGTCAAAAGTTCTTCTGATGAGCTTCCGATGATCTTCCGATGGACTTCCGACGAACTCTCGTTGATCTTTTAGTAGACTCCCAGCAAGCTCTTGAACTCTCGATGATCTTCTCGGCAAACTCCGACAAACTTTTCGACGAACTCCCGATGTACTTTTCGGTGAGCTCCCAACGAACTTCTTGGCAAATTTTGGCAATACTCCTGACGAACTTTCAATGAACTCTCGGACTCCTGACGAAATCTCAGACTCCCGACAAATCATCTGATCTTTGACTTTGGTATTATATTTGCTTTATGCCTTTATCGTAATCAATCCTATATACTTTTCTCAATATATAGATTAGATCAATAATTTATTAATTGATTTTATTATTAAAATATGAAATTCAACAGTATCAACCTGATAATTTTTTGGCCAAGAGTACTAGTTTTAAATAAAGAGGAGAGACAGAAAGCCTCAACAATACTTCTCGAGTAGCAACTAAGATCAATAGGCAAGAAGTTCTCTTCTTACAACTTGCGATAGAATTTTATAACAGAGAACTATCACAAAACCAACAACTTTATCTTCATCGTCAGCATCCAAAGATGTAATAGCAACTATAATATAATTAATCCCCTCAGCAGCCTCTAATAGAGGTATTATCATATTAATAAGAGGATAAAAGAAAGGGAAAATCCGACAACAAGCATTATGTCACAGTTTGCTTATGTTTATCATACAAGAACTTTGAGTGATTATTGCTCAAGAATCCTTCGCTTTAGTTTCCTATTTTAGATATTTTAAATTCATAGTAAAAATAGATTAATTTTTTTAAAATTATATTTTTTTGCAATAAAAGCATACCTCTTCTGTCAAAACTTTCGAGGTGATATCGATCGATGGATTATCAATTCTAAACCCGATCAAAAGTTAGATATGTGTGCAAATGCTTATATTGGAAAGATCGATTTTATACTTAGAGATTGGTTAAAAAAAATGATATGAAGCTCCAAACAAATAAGAGTTTGTAATTGATCAGAGTAGATAAGACAAATCAAACACATAGATAGCTAATGTGGTTGCATGACTTAGGTCAAGATAGGAGTTCCTTTCATAGTTGGAATCAAAATCTTCAATTAACCCTCTATAAATAAAGCTCATATAATGCTTTAGGTATATAATTAGAGTTCGTCGAAAGTTATTCAGGAGCGTTACCAAAATTTGTTGAGAAGTTCGTCGGGAGCTTGCCAAAATGTACATCGGGAATTCACTGAGAAGTTTATCGGAAGTTCGTCGGAGCTCGCCGAGAAGATCAGAGTTTACTAAAGAAGCTCATCAAAGTTTGTCGAGAAGATCATCGAGAGTTCAAGAGCTTGTTGGGAGTCTATTGGAAGATCATCGAGAGTCCATTGAAAGTCCGTCGGAAGAACTTTTGACCTACTAGACTTACTTGCTTAAGTAGATGTCTTAATTATCATAGTTAGGGTATAATTAGAGTTATGATTGGGAGGTAATCCCACTAACTTTGTTAGGGGCCAACTGGACCCGATTCCAAATCGGTGAACCCTGTTTGGCGATCGCACCGCCTAGGGCTCAATCTCCGAGGTGTCTCGATGGTGGTACCGCCTAGATTAGGCGGTGGTACCACCGGTAGTTATTAATTGCTAAGCAGTGGTACTATTAGTAGTTATTAACTATCAGGCGGTGGTATCGCCCAGATTGGGCGATGGTACCATTGATAGTTATTAACTACCAAGCAATGGTACTGCCCAGGTCCAATAGCCAAGACTTTGTCTGGCGATAGTACAACCAAACTGGATGGTGGTACCACCAATACACTAGAAATCCAAGACAAAACCTTTTTTTGGCTTTATTTTTGAAGTCAATTGAGGCTTATAAATATCCCATACTTCTTAGCTTGTTGGACACAGAGAAGTGAACAAAGAAACTAAGATTATAGTGAAATCACTACTTGTAACCTTGAGACTTCACCTCCACCGATTATAAGTATTAGAAATTTGTATAAGGAGAGTAAGCAACTTGTAAAGAGATATATAAATGGGTGATTGATCTTTGCCCATTGAAGAAAGATCATAGTGGAAGTCGATGATCTCAACGGAGGAGGTATCGGGAGTAGACATAGGTTGGAGGACCAAACCACTATAAATCAATATGTTTTTTCCTTTGTGCACTTTACTTTCTTAGTTGTATTCTATTTTTTACTTAATTGCAACTGCTCTACTTCTTCTCTATCCACTTACAAATGTGTTTAAAGTTAAACATCTTTGCAAAATAATTTTTCATTGAACGAAGCTTTTCACCAAAATGGTTTTTCGAAATTGATGATTTTAACCGCTGCACTAATTCACCCCCCCTCCTCCTCCTCTTAGTGTCAAACTTGATCCCTACAATTGTGATAAGATCCCTTAGAGTTTTATCATGGATGAAGCTGCTCTGATACCAAATGATAAGACCCCTTAAAGTTTTATCATGGATGAAACAAAAGAAGCGGAGGAGAAGCGGAAGAAGTGGAAGAAAAAGCGATAAATGATCGCTTCGAGGGGATCAGCCTCCTTTGATCGCTTTGAGGGGATCGATAAATGATAAGATCCCTTAGAGTTTTATCATGGATGAAATAAAAGATGCGGAGGAGAAGTGGAAGAAGTGGAAGAAAATAGGATAAATGATCGCTTTGAGGGGATCGATCTCCTTGATTGCTTCAAGGGGATCGACCTCCTTTGATCGCTTCGAGGGAATCGACCTCCTATGGTTTGCCAAAGGATAAAAATAACTTTTTCATTGCTTCATTGCTTGATGAAAATGAACAAATGTAATCCTATTTATAGAGTTCCACCTAGAGTCCACTAGAACTTGGACTCTTATAAATAAATATTAAATAAATCACTATATGACTCCCTATGAACTAAATAACTCCATAAACATTATTTAAAAATTTTAAAAATAAAGGATCATAATAGTTCCACCTCCTTCAAATTAGCCTTGTCCTCAAGGCTGAGCGACATCAAATTCGGGTTGCTTCTCTTTTAGCACAAGGTATCTGTGGTGCATCACAATGCATTGATCAAGTAAGTATAACATCCACCTTTTGATAGTGTGAGCAACAGGTCAGCCTTTTAGTGTAGTAGTCATTACAGTCTTCTACAAAACCCTCTTCATCCAATGGCTAGTAGCAACTGTGGCCTTACTTCTTCATCTTCCCTTTAGAATCACCATTTCGAAGTCTTCCATGGGTAGCAAAGAGAAATCCATTAGCAATTTTTGGCCTTGTATAATTAGCTTTATCTTTGAACATTTGCTGTCATAAGATAAAGTTCGTCCATCAGTAACCATTACTTCGAATTTATCACAGTCTTCAATATGGTAGGCTAATCGGTCAGCAACCTTACTGTCCATGAAATTATTAGTGCTACCAGTATCAATCAAAACTGTAATAGGTTGATGTTCCAAAATTCCTTCAACTTCATGATCGGAGTCAACTTTGTCAACTTCCGGATCCTCCCTAATTGGTTCAATCACCAGAAGTTGCCTTTGTTTACATCTGTGCTCCTTACTCCACTTTTCATCACAATGCCAGCACAAACCCTTTGTTGATCTTTCCTTGAGCTCTTCTCGGGTGTTAAGGTTTTGGCTGGGAATAGATGGGGCTGGTGGCTCACTGATTATTTGTTTGTTGTCACTTCTATTTGACGATTTTCTCGATTGATTTTTTGCTCATGTAGATGTGCAAATAAAATTACAACTATCATAGTGCAGGTCTATCAAGCCTGAACTTCACATCTGATATTTGAATTAAGCCCTTCAATAAAGGTGTCTACTAGCTATCGTTCAGACCAACCTGTGGCTTGATTTGACTATCATTCGAATCTACCTTGATATTCTAACACTGTAGAAGTCTGACAAATTTTAGTGAACTATCCATCTTGTTGAAACTTTCTAAAGTTCTCCAGCAGGCTTCTTTTGAATTTATTAAGGGTCTCCTGCAGTCGATTCTCAATTCTGATTTCTAATGCTTCAATTTGGGCCTTAACTAAGTTGTCGATAGCCATTCCCTATTTCTGTTGCTATGTAGGGTGAGAGCACCAAAGGATGGAAAGTGGCAACGTCGGTGTAATCTGGTGATAATCGGTGGCTGCAACAAGATGCAAAGCAAGAGGGAGGCAGTGATGGGATGCAGCTGCAACGGTTGCTGTCGATGTCGACAGCGAAGAGGGAAGGAAACAATCATGATTGTGGCAGTTGTGGCTATGACGGTTGCTATCGATGCTGCCAGCAAAGAGGAGATGAAATGGTGGTAGCTGTGGTTGCAACCAAAGGAAGGCAGTGAGGGGCAAGGGCGCCGGACATCAATTGCGACTGTGACGATTGCTGTGGACATCGATTGCAGCTATGACCCAAGGGGAGGCAGCGAGGGGGAAGGGCACCGGGGGCTAGATGGCAGCGATGCCGTGGGGAGTCACCGCGAGGAGGGGAAGCCACAACGTTCTGCGATAGAGGATGCAAAGTAGGGGCAGTTAGAAGGCAGTGCAGAGTAGGAGCAATTAAAAGGCAGTGCTAGGGTGCGACTACGATGGTTGCAACAGATGTTGATTGCGGGTGCGACGATTGTGGTGGATGTCAATTAAGGTTGTGACCCAAGGGGAGGCAGTGAGGGTGAAGGGCGTTGGGGGCTAGATGGCAGCGATGCTATAGGGAGTCACCGTGAGGAGAGGAAGCAGCAGTGTTCTACGGTAGAGGATGCAAAACAAGGGTGGTTGGAAGGTAGCAGTGTCATGGGGAGAAGGCAACGATGTTATGGGAGTCGGTAATGGTCATGGGTGGCTGGAAAGGGTGGGAAAGTAGCTTTCTTTAGCTCTGTTTCACTATAGAATAGGGGTGGCTGTGATTGTAAATCGCTGCGGCTGAGGCAGCAAGGGGAAAGAGCGTCGGGGGCTGGATGGCAGTGACGTCGTGGGGAGTCACCGTGAGGAAGGGGAATCAGAGCAGCGACAGTGACGGATGCTGAGGTCGATGACTACGTTCATCTACCCTATTTCACCATAGAACAAGGGCGACTGTGGTTGTAGATCGCTGTGGCTGAGGTAGCGAAGGGGAAGAGATCGCTGGCCAGGGGGGACAGCGATGATGATGGGTTACAACAGAGAAGCAGGGGGCTATTGGTCAGAGAGCAACGATGGGGGTGCATGGCCTGGAAGCAACCTCGCTTCTAGAATAGGGGATGAGATGGCAATGGTCACGGGGGGGTGTGGAGGGGGAGAGGGGTGGGGAAGAAAGAGCAGGGGGTAGTCGCGACGATGGTCATTGGCAATGACGGTGGTAGAGAGAGGCAGTGATTATTGGCCGGAGGGGTGCGTGGTTTGGAAGATGCGATGGTTGTTGCTGTCGAGGTTGGTGGCCACAACGGCGATGCTCGCGGGGGGAAAGAATAGGGGAGTATCGGCGACGGTGGAGATGGGGCGTGGTCGCCGGCCTGGGAAGTGCGGTTGTGGGGTGGGGGGTTGGGCAGCGATTGTGATGGTCACTAATCTGTGAAGCAACGGCTTCAACCTTTGCGTGGCTACCGGTTAGGAAGTAGCAGCTTCCTCCTTTGCGTGGCTGTCGGCTACAAACTCTATTATTTTTTCTTTTTTTTTTGGCTACGGCGAAGTTATAGTGAGAACACTAAGGATTGTTGCTCTAATACCAAATGATAAGACCCTTTAGAGTTTTATCGTGGATGAAGATGCTCTGATACTAAATGATAAGACCCCTTAGAGTTTTATCGTGGATGAAATAAAATAAGCGAAAGAAGTAGAAGAAAAGGGGATAAATGATCGCTTCGAGGGGATTGACCTCCTTAATCACTTCGAGGGGATCGGCTTCCTTTGATCACTTTGAGGGGATCGACAAATGATAAGACCTCTTAGAGTTTTATCATAGATGAAACAAAAGAAGTGGAGGAGAAGCGAAAGAAGTGGAAGAAAATAGGATAAATGATCGCTTCGAGGGGATTGACCTCCTTGATTGCTTCGAGGGGATTGGCCTCCTATGGTTTGTCAAATGATAAAGATAACTTTTTTATTGCTTCATTGCTTAATGAAAATGAACAAATGCAACCCTATTTATAGAGTTCCACCTAGAGTTCACTAGGACTTGGACTCTTATAAATAAATATTAAATAAATCACTATATGACTCCCTACGAACTAAATAACTCTATAAATATTATTTAAAATATCAAAAAATAAAGGATCGTAATAAATTGGTATCAGAGCGAGATCACTCTCGATTTGGTTTAAAACCCAAGAGAGATGACATTTGCCGGCAATCAAGAGAGTCATTCAATCACACGTCCACCCATGTTTAATGGGACGGATTATACATATTAAAAAACTAGAATGAGGATTTTCTTGATTTCTATGGATTTTGAGCTATGGAAAATCATCGAAAATGAATTTCAAATGTCTTCTCTTCCAATGAATGATTGGAATCAATTAGAAAAGAAGACTTTCTCTTTAAATGCCAAGGCTATGAGTGTCTTGTTTTTCACTTTAGATAAGAATGAATTCAATCAAGTTTCTATTTGTGAAACAGCTTGTGATATTTGGCATATACTCGAAATCACATATGAAGGCACTAGTAGAGTAAAGGAGTCTAAAATCAATCTTTTAGTTCATAGTTACGAATTGTTTCGCATGAAACCAAGTGAGACCATTGGAGACATATACACTTGGTTTATGGATGTCGTCAATGGTCTAAAAGCTTTTGGTAAAAGTTTTTGTAACTTTGAACTTATTAATAAGATATTAAGATCCCTTCCAAAGAGTTAGAACCCTAAAGTAATGGCTATTCAAGAAGCCAAGAATTTGAATAACTTCCCGTTCGAAGAATTTATTGGGTCTCTAATGACCTATAAAATGACTTGCAATGCTCATGAAAAACTTGAGAACAACATTCTAAAGAATAAGAAAGATTTAGCACTAAGAACTCATGAAGACCACTTGAAAGAAAGCTCAAGTGATGAGGACAATGATGATGATTTGGCACTTTTAACAAGAAAATTTAAAAAATTATAAAAAGAAATAAATCTAAAAATGACACTAAAAATAAAATTGAACTAAAAAAAGAACAAATCATTTCCTACGAGTGCAAGAAGTTAGGACACTTCAAAAGTGAATATCCCCAAGTGAAGAAGAAACAACTGAAAAAGAATAAAGCACTCAAAGCTACATGGGATGATTCGAGTACTTCCGAAGATGAGGAGCAAAACAACAAGGAGATTGCTAACTACGTGCTAATTGTAATTGGTGATGAGGTAAGTAGTTCTTTTGATGCAAATTTATCTTTCGATGAATTATTGAGTACTTTTAATGATTTATTCGATGAATGTAGATTAATTAGAAAAAAAATATAATTCATTAAAAAGGAGAATGCCTTACTAAATAGTGAATTTGAAAAACTAAAAATTAAGCATTATAGTGATATATTGCCTCCATGCACCAAGTGTGACCACTTGAGGCATTAAAAAGAAAAACTTGCTACTAAATGAAACTCTAGAAAAGTTTAAGATTGGTAGCAAATCCTTGAACATGATCCTTGCTGGTCACGTTCATAGAAGAGATGGAATCGGCTTTGTGAGTAGCACTCATCAAAAGCCAACCATCTTTGTTAAAGGCCCTACCTTGCATATTTCACTCCGAAACAAATGCAACTTTTGTTGCAAACTCGGACATTATGCTCATAAATGTCTATTTAAGAAATATAGTCCACATAAGTTAATTTAGGTTTTTAAAGGAACCGTAAAGGACTCTATATAAAATGACAAATTAGGTAGATCGATTTATGAGACATCCAAAGTCAAATGGATACCTAAAAAACCCCCTTTCTTGTAAATATGTTTACAATCACAAGCTAAGAGCGAGAAATGATACATCGATGATGCATACTCATAATCAAGCTCACTAGCTAAAACAATAATGAAAGATTATCTCATTGATTGCCTAATGATTGAAATATGTTGATCATTTAAACGTTAACTTTTAGTTTTAAATAATGATACTAGAACACACTAATATCGAGACTAAAGGACACTAGCTAAATTGACTTCGTTAGATTTCTCGAAAAGTGATCTTGATGGTAACCTTGATTTCACTTACAATATATTGGCATTCAAGCTTTCATGATTCTCGAAAATGCTTGTCTAAACTCTTCTCTTAATATTCAAATTATCAACTTTTTCATTAATCGTTCTCCCTTGATCCTCCTAATAGACTAAAGAAAATGTTCTTGAATCTTTTCATGATCATAACATCTCTTTGTATAATTGAATCTATGTTGAAAAGGTTTGATGAGTTGTCTTTCTCAAAAGAAATAAGAAGTTTATTCATATTGATAAACAAAAAGCAATTTGAAGGATATAAATAACATTATTTTGCTTGATTAATCACTTGATAATTGAGTCAAACATTCAATGTTAACCTCATTGCAAGATAGTTGTTAAATGAGAAAGCTTAATAGATTAAGTGATAAAAAAACTTTGTAGCCCCAAATATGCCTAAGGGAGTGCACCAATAGTGGCACTACTAGAATTGGTGGTAGCACCACTAAAGCACTATATTCTTAGGTGGTGGCACTGCCCGAGACTACCCTATAAAAGGGAACTTTAGGGCCAATGATAGAACCAACCCAAACACTCCTCACATATAGCGCCCAACCCTTCGTACCTCTTATTCACCTGGAAATCTCTTCTTCATAAATACTAGGAACAATCTCAACTTTTTGGAGATCACTGCAAAGGTAATCTTTGAAACCCCTCGCTTAATTCTTGAAGTTGATTCTACCTTTTCATATAGATTTCTTTCATTATTAATACTTGTCGACCTCTAGCACCTAGAAGATCCTCAAGAGACAAGGGGAAGAGAAGAGTAGATGAATCCTATGACTCCATTCTCTTTAACACAAATGAAAATACCCTTAAGTTTTCAACCTTTGAATCTAGGAGTGTACACAAAGGAAAATATATAGATCTAGAAGAATTAGGGGATTTGGAGCCTATCTAATGGTTTACAAACTCAGATGTTCTCCCTATCTTGCAAATTAGTGAACTAATTTACCCTAGACTTGTCCATTTATTTTACAACAATTTGAATATGGATGAAGACAATAGGGTGTCAATTGATAGAACTCTAGAAGAATTCTATGTAGATTGATCTTTGAGGGAGATCAACCCTTGGAACACTATAAGGGTTTCACCCTCCTAGAAGTCGACCAAATGGCTACAATTGAGATGAATCTTGTTATTTTAAAGAGTTGGAGACTACATGTTTATATAGGGCTCCAAACCCTAGCCCTAAGGGCTGCTTCCTAAGTGAACTACTCATTTTTCCCTCAACCTTAGCCGACCGGCCCAGTAAAGATGGGTGGTAGCTAAGAAGCCTAAAAGCCCAAATGTAAACCCTAGCCACTCTTCTTTATAGAATAAAGGCGGCTAGGTGGGCTTTATTATACTCTCACAGGGTTTTTATTAGCTGTTACTTAGTTGAGTAGGACCCAACCCTTCTAGGGTCCTATCAAGCCCGCCCTCTTCAAATCAGCCTTGTCCTCAAGGCCGAGGTTCTATGAACTTAGGGAATCGGGTCTTCAGCTTCTCATATGATTTCCATGTGGTGTCTTTGAGTGGTAAATTATTCCAATACACTAGTACTTCAGTAGAGGGACGTCGGCGACGCATTATGATTCTACAGTCAAGGATGGCTTGTGGTTGGGCTTAAATATCTCCATCATCAGTGATGTTGGGTAGTTGGATTTGGGGTGACTCATGTTCTCATAACTCGGGCTTCATGCATGACACGTGGAAGACATGATGAATTTTGGCATCCTCAAGTAATTTAAGTCTGTACGCCACGGCTCCAATATGCTCTGTGATCTGATAGGGCCCATAAAAACGTGAAGATAGCTTCATAGAGGCTCGTGTGTTGATGGAGATTTTCTTGTATGGCTGTAAGCAAAGATAAACCCAATCTCCTACTGAATATTCTCTTTTGCTTTATCATGTGTCGGCTTGCTACTATTAGGGATCGAGCAGCACTAAGAGGGGGGGTGAATTAGTGCAGCGGATAAAGAATGATAAATTTTCAGTGATTTGAACAAGTTTCGAAAACTTCGTACGATGAAAACTTCGTTTCGTATTATGAAAGCCGTATCGGTGGAATCATATAAGAAAAGCTATAACTTAAAGATATTTGCAGAGATGAGAAGTAGAGCATCAAATTAAGTGGAAAGGGTTTGCAGCAAAGTAAATAGCAAGAACGTAAATGCAAACCAAATTTTTATAGTGGTTTGGTCATCCGACCTACATCCACTCCCGATTCCTCTTGCTTGAGGCCACCGGCTTTCCACTAGCTATCCTCCTTCCAACGGGCAAGGATGAACTCCCTTACAGTACCTCTCCTTTTGACGAGCTTAGGAGAAAACCCTTACAAAGCCTTTCGCCCCTCTCTTGGACTAGAACACTCTTAATACTTAGAGGAAAGATTTGACACACTTTCAAGAGAGTTTCCCCCTTCTTTTTCTCAGTTCTAGACACTCTTTAAACTCTGAATGAGTGGGTATTTATAGGCCTCAAAGTGATTCAAATTTGGAGCCCAAACTTGGAGCCAAAATTTGAACCATTTTGAATTTCCCAGTGCTGGTAGTACTGGGCGGTGCCATCGCCCATCCAGTGGTGCCATTGCCCATCCAGCGGTGCCACCACTGGTGCCCGTGGGTGTTGGGCAGTGCTACCGCTAGCCTGGGGCAGTTCTACCGCCCAACTCTCGGCCTCTCGGTGGTGCCACCACATAGGTCATTTCATCACAGTGGTTTCGACCGAAAATGATCCAAATAAAGTCCGAATTGGCCCAAATTTGGTTTATAGGATTAACACCTAATCTTAAACCAAATTATATACTAACTATAAATTTTAAAGACATTTTTTAAGCTATTACAAAGTCCATAAGATAAGACTTCTTTCGCCAAGCTTTCGGCGAACTTCCGGCGGTCTTCCGACGAACCCTCGGAAACTATTCTGCGGACTCCTGGCAAGCTCCCGAACTTCACGATGATCTTGGCGAGTTCCAACGAGCTTCATTGGTAAGCTCCGATCTTTCTTTGTAAGCTCTGTGAACTTTCGATGAACTTTCCGGTGAACTTCCGAAAACCCTTCGGCAAGTTCCTTACTCGTTCTCGGCCGGTTCCGGCAACACTCCCAACGAATCTTTGGACTTCTGTCGAACTCTTGAACTCCCAACGATCCATCACACTTGTCTTTTGGCACTTTATTTTACTTTACATCTTCATCACTATCGTAGTTAATCCTGCACACACACAAACAAACATTCTACTTCGATCCAAACAGTTATTACAACGCGAATTAACATTCAGTTGTCCGGCACATCATTGGTCGGCACTTAGTTCGATTCTTTGGCACATCATCCTCTCTAGCGATCCATTGCCCAATCGATAGTTGACCTCCGCAACCCTGATATCCTTGACGCAACACGCTCTTCTTGGCCCGATGCCCGACGTACGAAGCCTTCTGCCGATTGATCGAACCTCTGGCTCGACATCCAATATCCTGACATGATCACCTCTGGCACAACGTCAATTCCTCCAGCGTCAATTATCTAATCCTGATCGATAGTGTACCTGCATAACTCAAAACGCAGTTAAACAATAAACCACAATCAATTAGTTTCATCATCAAAATCCGAGGTTCAACAATCTCCCCCTTTTTGATGATGACAACTAATTAATGACTAATGGAGTTAACCATAACTCCCCGGAGTTTAACCAAACTCCCCGGAGTTTAACCAAACTCCTCCTATCAATATGCCATTGATAGAAACCTTGGATTATCCTAAATCCAAGCAACATTCATCATAATGTTAAGAAAAAACAATAAAACCATCATGCAAATATATAAAATATTCAATTCATTGCATGAAGTCATCAATCTACTTCTCCTCCTATGTCATCAACAAAAAGGAGAAGTAACATCATAGTTAGTTTTCAAGGATATGCAAATATTACAATCATACTAGCTATTAATCACATCATAACTCAAGCATAGCTTTGCAATACAACATCCAATCATACCATTCAATTATAGCAAGTTTTTAAGGATGGGCAATGATGGCAATTTTTTCACTTGCTTCTTGAGATGTGCAAGTTGCACTTTCTTTACTTCATTTGCATGTTCTAGCTAGCAAAATTTTTCTTTGCGATATATAAGCTAGCAATAAATCTTCTCCCCCTTTATTTTTGTCAAAAAAGTGGAGTACAAATAGTCAATGCTTTGATCATGATAAAATAACAAATTTATAACATGAATTTGCAGCATATTAAGTCATGAATTCAAGAGAGTTAAAAATCATGATATGAGAGAAAAAGATGATAAGCAAGCAATCAATAATGATAAGCAAGCTAACATACTTTGCGACACGCAAGTTAGCTTCTTTTCAATTCTTCTTTTTTGTAACTAAGTTTCACCTTTGCAAGCTATCAATTTTTTGTTTGTAATGAGCTAGCAATTATGTATAATCACTTTAAACATATATGCTAACTTTTCATTAAAACATACAAACATAAAGTCATGGCAAGTGTAACATTTTAAATTTTTGAAGTTTTGCATTTTTCTTCTTTTGAGATAATCAAGATAGCAATATTTGCATCCTTTGATATAGCAATCTTTAACTTCTTGTGAAATTGCAAGGTAGCAATTTTTGATATTTCAAGATAGCTAGTTCTTTTCCTCTTTTGTAGGCAAGCAAGATAGCAAATTTCTTCCTCTTGAATGAGTTAGCAAATTTTTCATGTAAGCTAGCAATAAACTTTCTCCCCCTTTATCAATGTCAAAAATAAAGGGAGGATCAAATATGATGATATAAATTTTCACATAAGTTTGCACAAAAAAAAATCAATCTTCAAATCATGATATAAATATATCAATATAATGGATCAAGTCATGATTACAAGTGCTAACATATTTTCTTTTCATTCATTTTTAAGCCATGATAAAAGAATAAATCAATGATTCAATCATTAAGCATATTTCTTTTTCATCAAATTTTCAATCATCAACATTCAAGTCATGAATATTAATTCAACAAGCTAGCTCCCCCTTTGTCATTATTGTCAAATAAAAGTGGAGGACACAATTGCTAAAAAATTTCAAGCTATATAAAGAAATCATGCCATGATATCAAGAAATATTTAAGGACATGATTCATTTGACAAATACTTTTAATAGTGTAAAAGAATTATACAATCAAGGATCATGATAAAAATATATCAAAATCATAGATCAAGTCATGATTCATGATTTAACATAAAGAAAATTAATTTATATCAAATATTCAATTTGCCACACAAGGCAAAGAAATCATGTCATTTCTAGGATATAATATCAAGGCTTAAGAAGAACATGATTCATTTGAGAATTGATTGCACAAAAGGCAACTTGATTTATGCATAGGAATTCTCATTAAGATCACATTTCATGAGAAATTTGAAGTATCAAATATCAATATATTAAGACTTGAATTGTTTTTCTCTTTAGTAAATGAAAAAGGAAGCAATCATAGAGGAAAGTATTTCAATTTGTAAAAAAAATATCTCAAGTCAAGAATTTAAGACAGAGTTCATGATTCACTTGAAAATATCTCATTCAAAATAATTTGATAACTTGAAACCCATAATCAAATCAAAATCATTTTCAAGATTCAAAATGCTAGCAATTTGCATTAATCATGACAAGTGATACACAAAAGTCTACATCAATATTTCAATCATCAAGTCATGAAGCATACAAAGTGGTATTGAAACATAAGAGAAAATTTCAAATTACACATGTAATGTTTCAACATTCAAAACACATTTTCTCAAGTTGAGTATCAATAAGTCAAGAGAAACTAACTTATGATTCATTTGAATTTCTCTTCAATGATATGGGAGAATCATAGTATAAAGTAAGAGGTTTTGAAAAACTCAAGTTATCAAGATCATGATACAGATAAGATCATTCTAGTTCAAATCATCAACTCTGAACTCATAAACAAATCATCAAAATAACTTTCATAATTTACGAGATTCATAAGATATCATAAAATCATTAATCTCAATAATATAGTAAATATAATTTCTTTATGTTTCATCATATAAGTATGTCTTTTGCCTTTATATACCAAATCAAAATATTCAAAACCGAAAGACAAACTTCATTATAAAAATTGTTAAGACAACAATATAACACATTATGAGATTCAATTTATCATGATAATGTGTTTCATTTTATTTCAAACAAGTGTTCTCATGTTTCAAAAGATGAGTATCAAATTTAAGACCAAAACATGAGTTTGTCATCAAGATATGATATCACAAAGTCATTAAGCATGATAACAAACTTTTAATATTTTTATTTCAATGATGATTTCATAATGTATGTTCAAACATTTATATGGAACCCATCATTGTATAAATTCAAAATACAAGTTTATCATTAAACCCATTAAGATCAAATACATCAAAATCTTTCATTCAAAAATTTTAATAAGAGCTGTTAGGGATCGAGCGGCACTAAGAGGGGGGGGGGGTGAATTAGTGCAGCGGATAAAACGATAGATTTTTCAGCGATTTAAAACAAGCTTTGGAAACTTCGTACGAATGAATGCAATGTTTTGTTTGAACCCGGAAAGATTGCGTTTTAACTTTAAAGCATACATAATAAGATGATAAGGAAGTTGAGTAAATAAGGCAGCAAGTAAGAATGGTTTGCAGTAAAGTAAATAGCAAGAACGTAAATGCAAACCAGATTTTTATAGTGGTTCGGTCATCCGACCTACATCTACTTCCGATTCCTCTTCGCTTGAGGCCACCGGCTTTCCGCTAGCTATCCTCCTTCTAATGGGCAAGGATGACCTCCCTCACAGCACCTCTCCTTTTGACGGGCTTAGGAGATAACCCTTACAAAGCACTCTTACCCCTCTCTTGGACTAGAACACTCTTAAGACTTAGGGAAGATTTGACACACTTTCAAGAGAGTTTCCCCCTTCCTTTTTTTTTCAGTTCTAGACACCTTTCATCCAAGAATATGAGGGGTATTTATAGGCCTCAAAGTGATTCAAATTTGGAGCCCAAACTTGGAGCCAAAAATTTGAATCTTTTGAGTTTTTCGGTGCTGTCAGTCCTGGCAGACACCCAGGCGGTGCTACCGCCCCAGCCAGGCGGTGCTACCGCCTGCTACAGTAGCCGAGGCGGTGCTACCACCTAGTCGGCGGTGCTACCGCTGCTCACGAAGAGCAGGCGCTACAAGAGCAGCGCGCTACAAGAGCCGTGCGCGCGCACGATGAGAGGCGTGCTATAATAGCAGGGCGCGCTACAGTAGCCGGGCGGTGCTACTGCCCCAGCCAGCAAGTTGCTGGGCGGTGCCACCGCCCAACATGCATGTACATAGCATGTATTCACGTAGCAGCACACATGTTGCTGGTTTGATTTAGGCCAAAATTTTGGCCCAAACTCATCCTAATCAAGGCCCAATGGGCCCCCACTTTGGGTTATCTAATCCTAACCTAAAATACATGCTAACTACGAATTTTAAAGACGTTTCCTAAGCTATTACAAAGTCCACATGACAACTTCTTCCGGCGAGCTTCCGGTCAACTTCCGACGGTCTTCCGACGAACCTTCAGAAACCATTCCGCGGACTTACAGCAAGCTCTCAGACTTCACGATGATCTTGGTGAGTTCCCCCGAGCTTCTTTGGCAAGCTCCGATCTTTCTTGGCAAGCTCCGCGAACTTCCGACGAACCTCCCAGTGAACTTCCAAAAACCCTTCGGCAAGCTCCCTACTCATTCTTGGCTGGTTCCAGCAACGCTCCCAACGAATCTTCGGACTTCCGTTGAACACTCGAACTCCCAACGATTCATCACACTTGTCTTCGACCCTTTGTTTCGCTTTACGTCTTCATCCCTATCGTAGTCACTCCTGCACAAACAAACACCAAAAACTCTACTTCGATCTAGACAGTTATTACAACGCGAATTGACATTCAGTTGCTCGGCACATCATTGGTCGGCGCTTCGTCCGATCCTTCGGCTCATCGCTCTCTCTAGCGGCTTGTTGCCTAATCGACGGTTGACCTCCGCAACCTCGATATCCATGGCGCAACTCCGCACTTCTTGGCTCGATGCCCGATGTACGAAGCCTCCTACCGATAGTCGACCGAACCTCCGGCTCGACATCCAATATCCTGACGTGATCACCTCCAGCGCAACGTCAATTCCTCCAGCGTCAACTGTCTAATCCTGATCGATAGTAGACCTGCGTAACTCAACACGCAATTAGACCACAAATCACACTTAATTAGTTTCATCATCAAAATCTGAGATTCAACAAGAGCAACATATATTGATTACATATGAGCATGTATCAACTTTTCAAAGCAAGATGTAAGTTTCGTCATAAAGACCGTTAAGACCAAACACATCAAAAATAAAACATCGTGATTAAAATATTTTTAACTTTCATGTTTTATTTTATGTGGTTGATCTTATATATATGTATGTTCAAATTTTCATGTAAAAACGAAATCATCAATATGCTTGTTTCTATCTTTTTATCATATTTGGTGTGCAAGCATTATCTTGAAACATGCTATTAATTTTGTGTCAAAAATCATGCATCTTGTTTGAAATAAAAAATAATGTAAAATCATCAAGATTCATAAATTTATCATGATCACACGTATGGAGCATTTTCATTATCAAGCAAGATTTCACATAAGCATGCCCAAAAACTTTTTGCATGAAAGATATGTATCAAATTTAAAGCCAAAAAGTGATATGAAAATCATCAAGATTCATGGATTCATTATGAATATATTATTTCAAAATATGAGATTTCAAGTCATCAAGTATGATATAATCATTAAGCATGTTTTCATGATACATCATCAAAGTCATTTTAATTCTTTCTTTCATTTGTTATAACAAGATGATCAATGCTCAAACTTTTGCTAAAATCATACATCATTTTAAAAATCTGAAAAATAATTTTCGTCATGAAAACCATTAAGTCCAAATATAACACAAGGCAACATCAAAACCACATTTCTTTCATTTTGAAAATTTGTGGGTTGGGTCTTTATAATTGATTTCATGAAGACATGTATCAATAAAAATTTCATCATAAAAAGGGTTAAAACCCATTAAGCCAAGATGGAAGTTTTCAAATTATAATCAAGATACATACATCTATCATCAAAAGATTTTCAAGAAATTCATACATAGATATGTATCATGTTTAAGATTGAAAACCAATATGGAAAGTATACATGAAATTTCATCATCTCAAAATGTCATCTTAATTTGTCATGAAAACAATTAGACCAAGAATACATTAATCCACAACATAGAGTCAAATCAACATTACTTCAAAAACTAATGCATGTTACAAAATCATCAAGCATCATGTTTAGAAACGAAATATAAAACATCAAGATATACATGCATGGATTAATTCTAGGCAATATCACAAATCATGCAACTATCATTCATAATTTTTACTTTTCAAAAATACTAGAAAGAAAAGCATAGTATAATTTTAAAACAATTTTTTTTTAATTTCCAAAAACACAAGAAAAGCATCAAAAAAATTCCTACTAACTAAGTTAAGCATTCATGGAAAGCATCATGTAATTTTAAAATAAGGTAAAAGCAACTTGGGTGAGTTTCTTACCTCATTGTCGAAAATCATCAAAGCCCATTTCGCCTCTTCTTTACTTGATTCTTCTTTGCAAGCCTTCTTCTTCTTCTTTGGCCTCTTCCTCCGTTCAAGTTCATTGTCTAATTTAGATTTTTGTTTAATGAACTTATTAAGATTTAGTGTTCGAAGTTCAAAGTTCTCAGTATCCTCATCAATTGAGTCATCACTCAAGTAGCATTTCATAGTTCAGAGTTTCAAATCCTTCCTATTCTTTGGAAGGTGGTTCAAGTGTTCATCAAGTTCAAAATGTTCTAGGAGGCTCATTTCATATGTCATTAGTGAGCCAATTAGTTCTTCAATAAGTAAATTATTTAAATCTTTAGCCTCTTGTATTGTGTTTACTTTAGGATCCCACCTTTTTGGAAGGGATCTTAAAATCTTGCTTACGAGTTCAAAATTCAAAAAACATTTACCAAGAGCTTTTAGACTATTGATGACATCCGAGAAATGAGAGAACATGTCATCGATAGTCTCACTTGGTGCCATTTGAAAAACCTCAAAATCGTGCATCAAAATATTAACTTTGGAGTCTTTGACTCTACTCGTTCCTTCATGCGTGATTTTAAGAGTTCGCCAAATGTCAAAAGCCGTTTCGCACGTAGAAATATAGTTGAACTCATTTTTGTCTAAAGCATAAAATAAGGCATTCATAGCCTTTGCATTTAAAGAAAACGATCTTTTCTCCAAATCCGACCATTCGTTCGTCGGTTTAGAGGAAAGTTGAAATCCATTTTCAATGATGTTCTATAAGTTTAAATCGAGAGAAATCAAGAAAACTCTCATTCGAGTTTTCCAATATGTGTAGTCCGAACCGTTAAAGAACGGTGGACGAAAAATTGAAAAGCCCTCTTGAAAGCCATGAAGAGCCATTTCTTACGGGTGTAAATCCGAATGAGAAATAACGTGACTTTGATACCAATTGTTAGGGATCAAGCGGCACTAGGGGGGGTGAATTAGTACAGCGGATAAAGAACGATAAATTTTTAGCGATTTGAACAAGTTTCGGAAACTTCGTACAGTGAAAACTTCGTTTCGTATTATGAAAGCCGTATCAATGGAATCATATAAGAAAAGCTATAACTTAAAGATGTTTACAGAGATGAGAAGTAGAGCATCAAATTAAGTGGAAAGGGTTTGCAGCAAAGTAAATAGCAAGAACGTAAATGCAAACCAGATTTTTATAGTGGTTCGGTCATCCGACCTACGTCCACTCCCGATTCCTCTTGCTTGAGGCCACTGGCTTTCCACTAGCTATCCTCCTTCCAATGGGTGAGGATGAACTCTCTTACAGCATCTCTCCATTTGACGTGCTTAGGAGGAAACCCTTACAAAGCCTTTCGCCCCTCTCTTGGACTAGAACACTCTTAAAACTTAGAGGAAAGATTTGACACACTTTCAAGAGAGTTTCCCCCTTCTTTTTCTTAGTTCTAGACAGTCTTTAAACTCTGAATGAGTGGGGTATTTATAGGCCTCAAAGTGATTTAAATTTGGAGCTAAAATTTGAACCATTTTGAATTTCCCAGTGTTGGCAGTATTAGGCGGTGCCACCGCCCATCCAGCGGTGCCACCGCTGGTGCCCGTGGGTGCTAAGCGGTGCTATCGCCAGCCTGGGGCAGTTTCACTACCCAGCTCTCAGCCTCTGGCTGGTCCCACCACCCAACTTGGGCGGTACTACCGCCCAGGTCATTTCAGCATAGTAGTTTCGGCCGAAAACGGTCCAAATGAAGTTCGAATTGGCCTAAATTTGGTTTATAGGATTAACACCTAATCCTAAACCAAAGTATGTACTAACTATAAATTTTAAAGATATTTTTTAAGCTATTACAAAGTCCATAAGACAAGACTTCTTTCGGTAAGCT
Organism: Musa beccarii; assembly: GCA_024322285.1. Lineage (NCBI taxonomy): Eukaryota > Viridiplantae > Streptophyta > Magnoliopsida > Zingiberales > Musaceae > Musa > Musa beccarii. The sequence goes on from CM044396.1 coordinate 23,393,465, forward strand.
TTTGGCGAACTTCCGGCGGTCTTCCGACGAACCCTCGAAAACCATTTTGTGGATTCCCGGCAAGCTCCTGGACTTCATGATGATCTTGGTGAGTTCCAACGAGCTTCATTGGCAAGCTCTGATCTTTCTTGGCAAGCTCCGTGAACTTCCGATGAACCTTCCGGTGAACTTTGAAAACCCTTCAAGCAAGCTCCTACTCATTCTCTTTGGTTTAAAAACACTCCCAATGAATCTTTGGACTTCCGTCGAACTCTTGAACTCCCAATGATCCATTAGACTTGTCTTCTAGCACTTTATTTCACTTTACGTCTTCATCGCTATCGTAGTTAATCCTGCACACACACAAACAAACATTCTACTTCGATCTAGACAGTTATTACAACGCGGATTGACATTCAGTTGTCCGGCATGTCATTGGTCGGTGCTTCGTCTGATTCTTCGACACATCATCCTCTCTAGCGATCCGTTGCCCAATCGACGGTTGACCTCAGCAACCCCGATATCCTTGGCACAACATGCTCTTCTTGGCCCGATGCCCGACGTACGAAGCCTTCTGCCGATTGTCGACCGAACCTCCGACTCGACATCCAATATCCTGACGTGATCACCTCTGGCAGAACGTCAATTCCTCCAATGTCAACTATCTAATCCTGATCGATAATAAACCTACGTAACTCAAAACATAATTAAACAATAAACCACAATCAATTAGTTTCATCATCAAAATCCAAGATTCATTAACTGCTTCATTCTAGCTTGAGTGGTAGAGAGATTATCCTTTAGCAGTTGTAGGAGTTTGTCACTTTCAATTAAATCTTAGTCGATCTAATCTGCCTTGGCTGAGCTAATTACATACTTTGGAATCATAAGGGCCAGCTGACCATACAATACTTTATATGGGGTATATTTTATAGATGAGTGATACATAGTATTATACCACCATTCGGCCTAGGGAAGCCATTTTATCCACTCTTTTGGTCTATCACTAGCGAAACACCAAAGGTACGTCTCTAAACACCTGTTCACCATCTCTGTTTGGTCGTCAATTTGTAGATGATATGTTGTGCTCATCTTGAGTTTGGTGCCCTATAACTGAAATAACTCGGTCCAAAATTTACTAGTGAAGATCCTATCACGATCACTTACAATGGACCTTGGCATTCCATATAGTTTAATAATATTTTATGTGAAAATCTGAGCAATACTAATAGTAGTGTAGGGATTTTGCATAGCACAAAAATGAGTATATTTTATAAGTCGATAAACCACTACGAGGATTGTACTTTTACCTTTGGAAGGTGGTAGCCCTTCGATGAAGTCCATGGAGATGTCAGTCCACACTGAGTCTAGTATGGGTAGTGGTTGTAGTTTCCCTAGACACATCATTGTTTTACCTTTTTGCTGTTGACATACATCACATTGTGCCACGTATTTAGAAATAATTTTTTTCATCCCTTTCCAATAAAAATTTTGCTTCACTCTTTTGTAGGTTCTCAGAAATCCAGAGTGCCCTACTGCAGGTGTGGAGTGTATTTCGTGCAGAATGACTTTGATGCAAGGGGAGTCATGTATAAGTATAATACGACCTTTGTAGCGTAGATCCCTTGAATCCCAAGTATAGTAAGCTATTACGCTTGGATCCACCTCCAATTTTTTTAATGATGTTGCTGGTCTCTGGATCCTTCTTTCATTCCTCCCTAATATCCTCGAGGAAACCAATGGTAGGAAGAGAGATGGCTAAAAATTCAGCTTGCTCAAGTAGATGTGAGAGTGCATCTGCAATAATGTTTTCTTTCCCTTTTTGTAAATAATTTTATAATCAAATCCTAGAAGTTTGGTTACCCATTTTTGCTGCTCCAAGGATGATATCTTCTGCTCTAAAAAGTACTTGAGGCTTCTATGGTCAGTTTTCATTTGAAATCGACAACCGATTAGATAGGGTCTCCACTTCATTACTGTGTGCATAATGGCGAGCATCTCCTTATCAATCTTCTCAATTTCATCCTTCTGGATGTGAGGATAGTGCCAAGTGTTCGCTAGTGGTTTGCCCAGAAGAATTGGAATTCGATGGACATGTTGCCGAGTAGGAGGAAGACCACGCGATTCAACAAAAACGTTATCAAAATAGCAAGCAATTAGGCAAGATTTTGATCTTCAATTTCTATTTTCTTCCCCTCTAGTTGCTGCTGGCGATGCATCAAAAAGCCACCATTTATCTTGTGTGAAACTTTCTCCATTCATTGGGTCAAAATGGTGGTTGCGTTGCTTCCGTGCTTCCCGCGTAGGATGACCTATTTAACGTTGCGATAGAATTTCATAATTAATTTGAAAAAGTTCCAAAAGATGTCACCTAGTATCATTCGCCATTCTATACCCAACACAGCCTCATAATCGTCAATTGGTAGGAGGAAGAATTTGGTGACAATTTCTTGGTCTTGCAGTAATAGTTTCACTTGCCAGTATCTTTGGTTGCACTTTAGGATTTGGCCGTCGGTGACCTTTACATCAAACTTGCTACAACCTTTGATGTAGAGCACCACCCGAGCAGTAACCTTACTATTTAGGAAGTTATTAGTGCTGCCCGTATCGATGAGAATAGTTATCGGTTGTTGTTTGAGAAGGCCTCCAACTTTCATCGTTTGTGGATTTGAGTAGCCGGCTAGCGCGTGTATTATATAGTTGGTCGGTTCTGACTCTTCTTCTGTATCTTCTTCATCATGTTCAAGTCTCTCTTCTAGGTGTTCAACGATCTCTTCTTCCACTACTTCAATGACAAGAAGTCTCCATTTTTTATAGCGATGCTCGCGGCTCCACGGCTCGTCGCAATGCCAACATAACCCCTTTGTAGATCACTCTCGAAGCTCTTCTCTTATCAACTTTTTTAGTGTAGGGGCTTGACTGATAGTAGGGGGGCTGAGGGCTTTGATATTGTTGGTCGGGGAGTGACCCTAATCCTCTGAGTTTCGTGGTTTAATCGCTCCTCTTAAAGTCGTGCGAAAGAGATGGCTGTCATAAGCGTGTATGGTTATCGTACTTTAACTTCTCCCCGAATCTCCAACTTTAAGCCCTCAATAAACATCCCCAATAGCTATTTTTCAGACCAATCATGAGTTTGATTAGATAACCTTTCAAACCTGGTTTGATACTCTTGGATGGTGGAGGTTTGTCCAATCTTTACTAGTTGTCTATCAATGTTCTCGTAATCGGTTAGTCCGAAGCAGATCAACAGTCCTACTTAGAATTGTTGCCATGAGAGGACTCCATGAGTGTGTTCAAACTAATCAAACCTCTGTATGGCATCTCTTTCAAGATATATAGCCACAATTTCCATCATAGATGCATCCCAGGTTTTGTGGTACCGAAAATATCACTCCATGCGTGAGATCTAACCAATCAGGTCTCCTTCCCATCTCGAGAAGTCCACCCTCATGCGTGGATAGTAGGGATCAGTCATAGAGCCTCCCTTCTCTTGGAAGTCATCTCTTCTATTAGAGCTCTCTCCTTGATGTGATTTCTTTGGGCTCGGTGGTCGACCCAAACTGAGTTCGGCAAAGAGAGTCCGAATCTTATCCTCTATTCGTGTCTCAAAGGCTTCGAATTTAACCTTGATTGCCTCCTCATATGCCATAGTATATGCCTCCAAATCTGTAATATTAAGATCTCTCTTTTGTTACCGGGTTAAAGGCATGTATCAGTTGGGACAAGTGGTGGCTGAAAGGGTTGGTGGATTGGTGGATGTAAGCTATGGTTTAGGCTTATTTTGTGGCTATTTTGTGTGCAAATTGGTGGTGCAATTTGATGGAGTTTTAGGGCTGTGATGGTAGTGGATGAAAGTTGGGAAGAGGGTTTTAGATCTGTAGTAGATGGCAATGAGGGTTTGATAGAAATCGATAGAAGTTGTTGCAGATATGTGCTATCTCATAATAATAGAATTGTCGTCGAAGAAACAATAGCTTCTCGATGAAATTTTTAGCAAAAACCAAGAAATTTGATAAGAGGATTTGATAGCAAAATCTCAGTTTAGATAACAGCAATTATGACAAATTGGATTAAGAAAATTTTGATAGCATAATAGCAAAGAAATTGGTGCAAGTTGCGATAGTAGAATTCTCTTCGTAAAATTTCAACGGTTTGTGACAAAAATTTATAGCAACACAAGAACATTTCAGAGATGAATTCTACAATAGATTAATCACAGATGAAATCCAAGATGATCTATAAAGTGCATAAGAAATTTTATTCAAAAGAGATAGCAAATAGATTGATTTAAAGGCAACAATATGCGGTTGAAATTTTATACAGCAATCCTTCATTCACAAAGATGATAACTTTTGTGACAAAAGGAATTCACAGTAAATAATAGATAGCAATACTTTTTTTTGATATTTTGAATGGAAAATTGTAGCAATAAAAGGCAAGAGATTGATTTGATCTACAGTAGAAAATGACGGTTGAGATGGCAACGTCAAGAGCAATTGTGGAAATTGCTTGGTTAATAGTGGGCGGTAGGAATGGTAGCAAAAGCAACAAGATCACTACTCTGATACCAGATGAAAAAACCCCAAAGGAATTCTATGTAGATTGATCTTTGAGGGAGATCAACCCTTGGAACGCTATAGGGGTTCCACCCTCCTAGAAGTCGACCAAATGGCTACAATTGTAGATGAATCTTATTATTCCAAAGAGATGGAGGCTACATGCTTATATAGGGCTCCAAACCCTAACCCTAGGGGTTGCTTCCTAAGTGAATTATCTATTTTGCCCTCAACCTTAGCCGACCGACCCAGTAAAGGGGGGCGGTAGCTAAGAAGCCCAAAGGCCCAAATGTAAACCATAGTCACTCTTCTTTATAGGATAGAAACGGCTAGGTGGGGTTTATTATACTCTCACAAGATTTTTATTAGCTGCTACTTGGTTGAGTAGGACCCAACCCTGCTAGGGTCCTATCATCAACTTACCTCATAGGGCATCATATACTAATTACGGATAGCATAATTTGCAACCTTATAGGAATTTCTAAGAAAAGAAGAGGTTGCTACTTTAGAGGTCAACGAGACATAAATGTAGTTGGAATCACTTACTCCGAAGCTCTAGGTATCATTTTTGAAAATCCAAATTTGTCGATCATTCCTAAGAGTTGTGAATATTTGCTACCTTTTAACTCTAAAGTACTTCATCATATCATAATAAGTATTTTGCTTCTAAAACAATATCATTATGATAAGGTAAATCAAATAGAATTGGGAATGATGTAATAGATCATGGCCGGACATCAAAATTACTTTGGATACTTAATACAAAAAAACATGATGACCTATCAACAAAAGATTTAATGCTTCCATATGGTGGTCTAATCACTAGACTAATGCATACACATGCATGCACCAGATGAGGAAACCATAAAGGTAGATAGATTTAATATAATCAATAGAAATCTACTGAGATGATTAAGGTGTATAATAAGAAATGATATTTGGACTAGGCTATCTAGAAAAACTGATCCTCCCCCTCCTAAACCAGAACTTAAAATACTTGTATTTAAGAAAAATCAATCTCCTCCCACTAGTCCCTTTGAGGCAGCACTGATGGATCTAGCACCCTCATCATCTATCGACCCTATAATGACTTGATTGGATCAACTTGAATCACAATAAGTTTAACTTGAATTACAACAAGATTAGATCTTAACTGAAGTGTGACAAGTTCATCATCAACTTAATACCTTATTTAGACACTTTGGTGTACCACTCGATGAGTAGCTTGTATTTTTAAGAACTCTATGTTGTACTTCTTATGTACTATGACTTTATGTGTCATAATGCACTTCTTAATTCTTTCTACATTCTCTATATTGTAATGGTACACATTTCCTTTTAAGTTTCATATAATGCACTAATTAAGAATGTTAAATTGTCCGAATGCATGAGTTTCTTGTATACTTTTTCAAACTTTTTTGATTTTTCATAAATGGAGCTCTTATCAAATTTATTTCGTATTATCTTCCTCTTATCTTGGTATCGAGTTTATTTCATGAATTTTTGATACCTTTGCTCCGTCACTTGATGATTTTTTATACTCTTAGAACCTCCCTTGCTATTGATAAAAGTGTCATTCATGGATTTTATTGATTAAAGTATCATTCACGGATTTCATTGATACACTTATTCTTGTGCAAATTTTTGCAATGATCATAAACCTCTCCTTTCTATACATATTTTTTTTATGTCATGAGTTCTTTAGCTCTTGATGAAAGTAAAAGTTTGATGAATTTTCGATAGCTTGAACGGATTCTTTTCCTTGTATTATTCATGGACTTTTGATAGCTTGATTCTTCTTGATAAATGAACTCTCTCCTTTTCTATTGAAGAAAAGCCTTGCTCATCCAATGAAAAGAGCTCGCAAAGTTGTGCTAGTTTATTTATTTTTTCATCCTTTCTAACTTACCTACTTCAAAGCTACAAAGGAATGCTAGCAAGAGTTTGTACATTTTCTTCACAAATGAAAAGTCAAATTGATGATTGCCCATTTCTTTTTTGTTGATGACAAAGGGGGAGAAAATGGTAAATTGATGAATGCTTATATCGTGATTGCTTGAAATATATCATACTTGAAATAATAAATATCATGCTTAGAAATTGCTATCATATTTAATATCATATTTGAAGTTGGTATTGTATCTTAAAATGATGAATGTTTATCATCATGTTAATAATTTTCTATCGAACATAGAAATTGGTATCATGCTTAACATCGTATTTGAAGTTCGTATCATGCTTTGAAATGATGAATGTCTATTTTCATTTGGTATCAAACTTGAAGTTTGTATCATGCTTAATATCAGATTTGAAATTGGTATTGTACTTTGAAACAATGAATGTCTATCATCATTTGATGTCAAACTTAAAATGTGTATCATGCTTAGCATCATGAATGGTTATCATGCTTTGGCATCATATTGATAAATTTTGGTATCATGATAAACACTTGTGTTAGGACTCTAGTTAGGAGAGGTGGAGACTACATTCTTATATGGGACTCCAACTCAAAACCCTTGGTGTAGCTAGAGTTCTCTATTGTTAGGACTCTTACTTAAGACTCCTACTTTTAATAAACTCTCCTACTCAAGACTCATACTTTTAATAAACTCTCCTACTCAAGACTCCTACTTTTAAAAAACTCTTAATGCTTTTGTAAGAAGCAACATCCCAACTAATCCTAATCCTAGCCGCCCTCTTTACCTCTTTATTAAGGGTCGGCTAGATAGGATTTACATTAATGCTCTTGTTAATGAAACTCTGTTAGGACTCTAGCTAGGAGAGTCCTAACTTGTTGGGACTCTAGCTAGGAGAGTCCTAATAGAGTTTCATTGACAAGGGCATTCATGTAAATCCTATCTAGCTGACCCTTATTAAAGAGGTGAAGAGGGCGGCTAGGATTATGATTAGTTGGGAGGTTACTTCTTAGAGAAGCATTAAGAGTTTATTAAAAGTAGGAGTCTTGAGTAGGACAGTTTATTAAAAGTAGGAGTCTTGAGTAAGAGTCTTAACAATAGAGAACTCTAGCTATACTAGGGGTCTTGAGTTGGAGTCCTATATAAGCATGTAGCCTCCACCTCTTTGGAATAAGGAAAGAAGATTCATCTACAGTTGCAGCCACCAGGCCGACTACTTAGAGGGTAGAACTCCTATAGCGTTTCAAGGGTTGATCCCCCTCAAAGATCAAATCTACATAGAATTCCTCTAGAGTTCTATCATTTAGTATCAGAGCCATGATCTTATTGCTTTTGCTACCATCCCTGCCGCCCACCATCAACCAAGCAATTCCCACAATTGCTCTTGACGTCATCATCTCCATCATCATCTTCTACTGTAGATCAAATCAATCTATTGCCGCCACCTCCAATTGCATCAGAGATCTAGTATTTTTCTATCATCAATACCTTTTGCTGCTGCAATTCTCCATCCAAAATATTAAAAAGAAGTATTGCTATCTATCCTTTGCTGCAAATTCCTTTTGTTGAAAAAGTTATCTTTGCGAACAAAGGATTGCTGCAGAAAATTTCAACCACATATTACTATTTTGAAACCGATCTATTTGTTATCCTTTTTAAACAAAATTTCTTGAGCACTTTATAGATTATCTTGGCCTTCATCTGTGATAAATCTATCATGGAATTCATCTCTAAAATATTCTTGTGTTGCTGCAAGTTTTCATCGTAAACCGTTGAAATTTTTCGATGAGAATTCTGCAATCGCAACTTGCACAAATTTATTTACTATTATGCACCAAAATTTTCTTGATCCAATTTATCATCCTTGCTGCTATCTAAACTGAGATTCTACTATCAAATCCTCTCCTCAAATTTCAGGGTTTTCATTGGAAATTTTGTCGAGAAACCGCAGTTTCTTTGATGATAATTCTGCTCTTACAAGACAGCACATATCGACAGCAACTTCCACTAAATTCTATCAAATCTCTACCGCTATCTACCACAGATCTAAAACCCTCTTCCCTAACTTTCATCCACTACCATCACAGCCCAAAACTTCATCAAACAGCACCCCAAACTGCACCCAAAGCAGCCATAAAACTAGCCTAAACCGCAGCCTACATCCACCAATCCACCAACCCTTTTGGCCACCACTTCTTTCAACCAATACATGCCTTTAACCCAGCAACAAAAGAGAGATCTTAATATTTCAGATCTGGAGGCATATACTATGGCATCCGAGGAGACGATCAATGCTAAATTCGAAACCTTCGAGACGCGAATATAGGATAAGATTTAGGCTCTCTTTGCCGAACTCAGTTTGGGTAGATCACCGAGCCCGAAGAAATCTCATCAAGGAGAGAGCTCTGACCGAAGAGATGACTTCCAAGAGAGAGGAGGCTCTATGAATGATCCCTACTATCCATGCATGAGGGTGGACTTCCCTAGATGGGAAGGAGACCCGATTGGTTGGATCTCGCGTAGAGCGATATTTTTGATACCACAAAACCATGGATGCATCTATGATAGAAATTGTGGCTATAGATCTTGAAGGGGATACCATACAGTGGTTTGATTAGTTTGAACATACTCATGGAGTCCTCTCCTAGCGATAATTCAAAGAAGGACTGCTGATCCGCTTCGGACCAACCGATTATGAGAACATCGACGGACAACTAGCAAAGATCCGATAAACCTCCACCATCCAGGAGTATCAAACCAGGTTTGAAAGGTTATCTAATCAAACTCATGATTAGTCTGAAAAACAGTTATTGGGGATATTTATTGAGGGCTTGAAGCCAGAGATCCGGGGAGAAGTTAATGCGTGACCACCATACACTCTTGTGGCAGCCATCGCTTTCGCATGACTTCAAGAGGAGTGATTGAACCATGAAGCCTGGAGGACTAGGGTCACTCCTCGACCAGTAATATCAAAGCCCTCAGCCCCCCCTACTATCAGCCGAGCTCTTGCACTAAAAAAGTTGATAAGAGAAGAGCTTCGAGACCGATCTACCAAGGGGTTATGTTGGCATTGTGACGAGCCGTGGAGCCGCAAGCATCGCTGTAAAAAAGGGAGACTTCTTGTGATTGAACTAGTGGAAGAAGAGATTAATGAATCGCCAAAAGAGAGTCTTGAACATGAGGATGAAGATGTAGACGAAGAGCTACAATCGATCGACTTTATGGTACATGCACTAGCCGGCTACTTAAATCTGCAAACGATGAAAGTTGGAGGCCTACTCAAACAACAACCGATCACCATTCTCATCGATACAGGCAGTACTAATAACTTTCTAAACAGTAAGGTTGCTACTCGAATGGCACTCCACATTGAAGGTTGCAGCAAGTTTGACATAAAGGTTGCCGACGGTCGAATCCTAAAATGCGACCAAAGATGCCTGTAGGTGAAACTATTACTGCAGAGCCAAGAAATTGTTGCTGACTTATTCCTCCTACCAATTGATGATTATGAGGATATGCTGGGCATAGAATGGCTGATGATGCTGGGTGACGTCTCTTGGAACTTTTCTAAATTGATTATGAAATTTTATTGCAAAGGTAAACAGGTCACCCTACACGAGAAACGCGGAAGCAACATAACCACCATTTCAACCCAACGAATGGAGAAAGTTTTACACAAGATAAATGATAGTTTTCTTATGCATCTCCAGCAGCAACCAGAGGGGGAGAAAACAAAAATTAAAGATCAAAATCTCACCCAACTGCTTGTTGAATTTGACGATATTTTTGCTGAACCGCGCGGTCTTCCTCCTACTCGGCAACATGACTACCGAATTCCAATCCTTCCGAGCAAACCACCAGCAAACACTCAGCCTTACCACTATCCTCACCTCCAGAAGGATGAAATTGAGAAGATCATGAAAGAGATGCTCGAAACAGGGGTGATTCGGTCAAGCTGCAGCCCCTACTCCTCACTGGTGCTACTTGTGTGCAAGAACGACGGAACTTGGCAGATGTGCATCGACTACCGAGCTCTAACATCACTGTCAAGGATAAGTACCCAATATCAGTGGTGGATGAACTTCTTGATGAATTAAAAGGAGCTCGAGTCTTCATGAAGTTGGACCTCCGATCCGGTTACCACCAAATTCGGGTATGTGAAGGCAACATCCCAAAAACTGCTTTCCACACTCATAACGGCCATTATGAATTCTTGGTAATGCCCTTTAGACTCACTAATGCTCCTTTAACCTTCCAAATTCTCATGAATGATATTTTTTGGAGCTTTCTTCATAAATTTGTGCTGGTATTTTTCGATGATATTCTCATTTACAGCCCTTCTCTTGAGACTCACTTTTAGCACTTGCGATTTGTTCTGACGATCCTTCGGGAGAATACTCTTTTTATTAAGCTATCAAAGTGCAACTTTCTCCAGCAAAAAGTAGAGTACCTTAGGTACATAATATCAGAAGGAGTGGCCATAGACCCAACAAAAATCAAAGCAATGCAATGCTGGCCGAAACCTACAAATGTGAAATTGCTGCATGGGTTCCTTGGACTAATGGGCTACTACCGAAAATTCATGAAGGATTATGGGAAGATCAGTGCCCCCCTCACTTCTCTACTGAAAAAAGACACCTTCCAATGGTCGAACAAAGCCTCCGCTATCTTCGATAGACTTAAGGCAGCCATGACGACGATACTGGTGCTAGCGCTACCAGATTTCAGCCGACCCTTCATCATTGAGGTCGATGCATCTGAACCTAGAATTGGAGCCGTTCTCATGCAAGATGGTTGACCACTCGCATACACCAGCAAGGCGTTGTCTCCCTCCCATTAAAAAATATCTATCTATGATAAGGAGATGCTCGCCATTGTACACACAGTAATAAAGTGGAGACCCTACCTGATTGGTCGGTAATTTCAAATTAAAACCGACCATAGAAGCCTCAAGTACTTTTTGGAGCAGAAGAGATCATCCCTAGAGCAGCAAAAATGGGTAACCAAACTTCTAGGATTTGATTATAAAATTATTTACAAAAAGGGGAAAGAAAATGTTGTTGTAGATGCACTCTTACGGTTACCTGGGCAAGCTGAATTTTTAGCCGTCTCTCTTCCTACCACCGGCTTCCTTGAGGACATTAGGGAGGAATGGAAGAAGGATCTAGAAACCAGCAACATCATCAAAAAATTAGAGGAGGATCCAAGCGCAATAGCTCACTATACTTGGGATTCGAGGGATCTACGCCACAAAGGTCATATTGTGCTTATACTAAACTCCCCTTGTATCAAAGTCATTCTGCACGAAATGCACTCCACACCTTTAGCAGGGCACTCTGGATTTCTAAGAATCTACAAAAGAATGAAGCAAAACTTTTATTGGAGTGGGATGAAAAAAATTATTTTCGAATACGTAGCACAATGTGATGTATGTCAATAGCAAAAAGGTGAAACAGTGGCGAGTCCAAGGAAACTACAACCACCATGCATACCAGACTCGATGTAGACTGACATCTCCATGGACTTCATCGAAGGGCTGCCACCTTCCAAAGGAAAAAGTACAATCCTTGTAGTGGTTGATCAACTTACGAAATATGCTCATTTTTGTGCTGTGCGAAATCCCTACACTACTGTTAGTATTACTCAGATTTTCATAAAAAATATTATTAAACTGCATGGGATGCCAAGGTCCATTGTAAGTGATCATGACAGGGTCTTCACTAGTAAATTTTGGATCAAGTTATTTCAGCTGCAGGGCACCAAACTCAAGATGAGCACAGCATATCATCCATAAACTGACGATCAAACAGAAGTGGTGAATAGGTGTTTAGAGATGTACCTTCGGTGTTTCACTAGTGATCAGCCAAAGGAGTGGATGAAATGGCTTCCCTGGGCTGAATGGTGGTACAATACTACATATTATTCATCTACAGAATATATCCTATATGAAGCATTATATGATCGGTCGGCTCTTGTGATTCCAAAGTATGTAATTGGCTCGGCTAAGGTAGATCAGGTTGACCAAGATTTAATTGACAGAGACAAACTCCTACAATTGCTAAAAGATAATCTCTCTACCGCTCAAGCTAGAATGAAGCAGCAAGTTGACACACGAAGAAGCGAAAGAGAATTTTTAGTAGGAGATTGGGTTTATCTTCACCTACAACTATACAAACAACTATCCATCAACACACGAGCCTCCGTGAAGCTATCTCCACATTTTTATGGGCCCTATTAGATCGCAGAGTGTATTGGAGCTGTGGCGTACAGACTTAAATTACCTGAGGATGCCAAAATGGACCCTATCTTCTAGGTGTCATGCTTGAAGCCTAAGTTGGGAGAACACGAGTCACCCCAGATTCAACTACCCAATATCACTAATGATGGATATATCCAAGCCCAATCGCAAGCCTTTCTCGATCGTAGAATCATCATGCATCGTCGATGTTCTTCTACTAAAGTACTAGTGTATTGGAATAATTTACCACCCGAAGATGCCACATGAGAATCATATGAGGAGTTGAAGACCTGGTTCCCTGAATTCATAGAACCTCAGCCTTGAGGACAAGGCTGATTGGAAGAGGGCGGGCTTGATAGGACCCTAGCAGGATTGGGTCCTACTCAACCAAGTAGTAGCTAATAAAAACCTTGTGAGTGTAATAAATCTCACCTAGCCACCTCTATCCTATAAAGAAGAGAGGCTAGGGTTTATATTTAGGCTATTGGGCCTCTTAGCCACTGCCCCCCTTGTTACTAGGCCGGTCGGCTAAAGTTGAGGGTAAATTGGGTAGTTCACTTAGGAAGCAGCCCCTAGGGCTAGGGTTTGGAGCTCTATATAAGCTTGTAGCCTCTACCTCTTTGGAACAAGAAATATCAATCTATAATTGCAGCCACCAAGCTACTTGGAGGGTGGAACCCATATAGCGTTCCAAGGGTTGATCCCCCTCAAAGATCTATCTTCATAAAATTCCTCTGGGGTTCTATCAGGCACCTACGATCACACTTCAAAATTTGTCTATCTACGACCTTAACATCGAACCTGCTGCAATTCTCAATAGGTAAGGCCATCCAAACAACAACCTTACTGTTCGCAAAATTATTAGTACTCCCGGTATCAATAAGAACAGTGATCGGTTGTTGCTTTAGAAATCCTCCCATTTTCATTATTTACGGGTTTACGTAACCAGCAAGAGCATGTATTGTAATATCAATTGGCTGCTATTCTTCATCCGTGACCTCTTCCTCATGCTCCTGGACCTCCTCCTCCATGTCTTCAAGAGGTTCAATCATTAGGAGGCGGCCTCTTTTGCAGCAATGATCGCGGTTCCACGGCTCGTCGCAATGCCAACAAAGACCCTTGGTTGATCGGTCACATAGTTATTCTCTTATCAATTTTTTTGACAGTGAAGGACAACTGAGAGCAGAAGGGGGTTTATATGCTGAGGTTCTAGGAGTGGTTCTCATCCTCCGAGCATCTTGGCTGAGCCGTTCTTCTTGTATTCGGGCAAAAGAAATTATAACCATCACGGTACGGGGCTATCGTGCCTTAACTTCCCCTTTTATCTCTGGCTTGAGTCCTTCAATGAATGTTCCTAACAATTGATGGGCAGTCCAATCATGAGCAAGGTAGGATAGCTTCTCAAACCTAGTTTGGTACCCTTGAATCGTAGAGGTTTGTTGAACCTTTGTGAGTTGGCCATCGATATTTTCATACTCCGTAGGTCCGAAACGGCTCAGCAGTGCATTCTTAAATTGATTCCATGTCGGAGCCCCATGATTATATTCCAGCCAATTGTACCATTGAATAGCATCTCCTTCAAGGTGGATGACAGTAATCTCTACTATAGCATTATTCGATATTCGGTAGTAGTAAAAGTAGCGTTCGGCACACGAAATCCACCCCGTCGGGTCTCCTTCTTCCCATCGTGGGAAGTCCACTCTCATGCTTGGTTGAAGCATGTCCAAGGGCTATCCTGATAGAACCCTAGAGGAATTTTATGGAGATTGATCTTTGAGGGGGATCAACCCTTGGAACGCTATAGGGGTTCCACCCTCCAAGTAGCCTGGTGGCTGCAATTGTAGATTGATCTTTCTTATTCCAAAGAGGTGGAGGCTACAAGCTTATATAGAGCTCTAAACCCTAGCCCTAGGGGCTGCTTCCTAAGTGAACTACCCAATTTACCCTCAACTTTAGCCAACCGGCCCAATAACAAGGGGAGCGACGGCTAAGAGGCCCAATAGCCCAAATATAAACCCTAGCCTCTTTTCTTTATAGGATAGAGGTGGCTAGGTGGGATTTATTACACTCACAGGGTTTTTATTAGCTACTACTTAGTTGAGTAGGGCCCAACCCTACTAGGGTCCTATCAATCCCGTCCTCTTCCAATCAGCCTTATCCTCAAGGTTGAGGTTCCATGAATTCAAGGAATTGGGTCTTCAGCTCCTCATATGATTTCCATGTGGCGTCTTCGGGTGGTAAATTATTCCAATGCACTAGTACTTCAGTAGAGGGATGTCGGCGACGCATGATGATTCTGTGGTCGAGAATGGCTTGCGGCTAGGCTTGGATATATCCATCATTAGTGGTATTGGGCAATTGAATTTGGGGTGACTCGTGTTCTCCCAACTTGGGCTTCAAACATGACACGTGGAAGACAAGGTTAATTTTGGCATCCTAAGGCAATTTAAGTCTGTACACCACAGCTCCAATATGCTCTGCGATCTGATAGGGCCCATAAAAACATGGAGATAGCTTCATGGAGGCTCGTGTGTTGATGGATAGTTGCTTGTATGGCTGTAGGCGAAGATAAACCCAATATCTTATTAAAAATTCTTTTTCACTTCTTCGTGTGTCAGCTTGCTGCTTCATCTAGCTTGAGTGGTAGAGAGATTATCCTTTAGCAACTATAGGAGTTTGTCCCTGTTAATTAAATCTTGGTCGACCTGATCTACCTTAGCCGAGCCAATTACATACTTTAAAATTACAAGAGCCGGCCGACCATATAATGCTTTATATAGGGTACATTTTATAGATGAATGATATGTAGTATTGTACCACCATTCGGCCCAAGAGAGCTATTTTATCTACTCCTTTGGTCGATCACTGGCAAGACACTGAAGGTATGTCTCTAAACACTTGTTCACCACTTCTGTTTGGCCGTCAGTTTGTGGATGATATGTTGTGCTCATCTTGAGTTTGGTGTCCTGCAACTGAAATAACTTGGTCCAAAATTTACTAGTGAAGACCTTGTTACGATCACTTACAATGGACCTTGGCATCCCATGCAGTTTAACAATATTTTCTATGAAAATATGAGCAATACTAACAATAGTGTAGGGATTTCGCATAGCACAAAAATGAGCATATTTCGTAAGTCGATCAATCACCACAAGGATTGTGCTTTTACCTTTAGAAGGTGGCAGCCCTTCGATGAAGTCCATAGAGATGTCAGTCCACACCAAGTCTGATATGGGTAGTGGTTATAGTTTCCTTGGACTCGCCACTGTTTCACCTTTTTGCTGTTAACATACATCACATTGTGCTACGTATTCAGAAATAATTTTTTTCATCCCTTTCCAATAAAAGTTTTGCTTCACTCTTTTATAGGTTCTTAGAAATCTAGAGTGCCCTACTGAAGGTGTGGAGTGCATTTCGTGTAGAATGACTTTGATGTAAAGGGAGTTTGGTATAAGCACAATACGACCTTTATAGCGTAGATCCCTCGAATCCCAAGTATAGTGAGCTATTGCGCTTGGATCCTCCTCTAATTTTTTTATGATGTTACTGGTTTTTGGATCCTTCTTCCATTCCTCCTTAATGCCCTCGAGGAAGCCGGTGGTAGGAAGAGAGATGGCTGAAAATTTAGCTTGTTGAGGGAGCCGTGAGAGTGCATCTGCAACAACGTTTTCTTTCCCCTTTTAGTAAATAATTTCATAATCAAATCTTAGAAGTTTGGTTACCCATTTTTGCTACTCTGTTAGGACTCTAGCTATGAGAGTCCTAATTTAGTTTCATTGATAAGGGCATTCATGTAAATCCTATCTAGCTGACCCTTATTAAAGAGGTGAAGAGGCCGGTTAGGTTAGGGTTAGGTTACTTCTTAGGAAAAGAGTCCTATTAGAAGTAGGAATCCTATTAGGAAAAGAGTCCTATTAGAAGTAGGAGTCCTACTAGGAAAAGAGTCATATTAGAAGTAGAAGTCCTATTAGGTAAAAAGTCCTATTAGAAGTAGGAGTCCTATTAGGAAAAGAGTCCTATTAGAAGTAGAAGTCCTATTAGGTAAAAAGTCCTATTAGAATTAGGAATCCTACTAAAGAAGGAGTCCTAATTAGAAGTTGGTTAGAAGTAGGAGTCTTGAGTAAGAGTCCTATTAGGAGTTGGGGCTTAGAAGCCCTATAAATAGCCATGTATTCATCCTCTTAAAAACAATGAATAGATTAATCCTTTAGCAGCCTTTGTGCAGCAACTTGGAGGAAGGAACCCCTATAGAGTTCTAAGGAGGCCGATCCCCTATAGAGATCAACCCCAAGCTTAAAATCCGCAGAGGGTTCTAACACTTGGTATCAGAGCAGCGTTCTTGGCATCTCGCTGCCCTTCCACAGCCATCCACCAGCCCTCCATAACCGCGCAAAGCAATTCCCACAATTGCTTAGAAGATCATCACTGAATTCCCGCGTCATCTCCACCACCGTAGATCATCCTTTGATCTTCCCGTGAATTACAATAGGTTCTGGTTATCTACCCTACTGCTGCTGCAATTTAGTTATCCTTATTCAAAAAATCCAAAAAATTAGTTCCTATAATTGCTGCATAAACTTTTCGTCGCAAAGTTTTCATCTCTACAATGAAAGTCGCACTGCAGAATTTCAGCCGCATAGCACTGCCTTTTTTATCTTGCTACTGCGTTTTTTCTATCCAAATCTCTATGGAATTTTTATGGTGACTTTGACACTTCCTAACAGTGGTTTTCCCTTTAGTTTTGTCGAAAAATTCTTAATAAAAACCACTTATCTTTTACGTCCAATCTGCTGCACTTTAGACGTAAAAATCTGCTATAATACCTCTCCGTGATTCTCAATTTTGCCAAACCTCTTGCTATCGTTTCTTCCTACGAAATTTTTTACAGTATTACCTCTTCCTTATCAGTAGATCCCCTTTGAGTTTTACTTGAATCTCTTTTGAAAATTTTTGGAAAAATTACATCTTTACTGTTGGAATTTTTTTGGCAAAAAATCTGGTATTGCACCTTGGTCCTTTTTTCTTCTCCGTAACCTACCAAACCCTAGCCACCTTGCTGCCACAAACCAAGATGTCTTTAGGGCATCCCTCTAGCCTCAAGATGCAGCCATCAAAACCTAGTTTCATAACCCTAACAGCATCAAAAACCACATCCCAAAACAGTAAACCATTACAGCTGAACCCTTCAATCACCGATCTATTGTCCGAACCTTCCACCACCCCATGCCATTAACACATCAACAGAAAAAAGACAAGGGCATCTATGATCTACAGACATATGCTATGGCTTCCCAAGATCCAATTGATGCCAAATTTGAAGCATGGGAATCTCGGATTGAATCACGGCTTGAATCGCGCTTGGAAGACAAATTGCGCGCTTTGTTTGCAGAATTCAGAATTGGACAACCATCGAGTCCAACCAAACTGCAGCAAGGAGAGAATTTAGAAAGGACCCCAAAGAAGGAGGGACAGCCCTCGGACATGCTTCAGCCACGCATGAGGGTGGACTTCCCACGATGGGAAGAAGGAGACCCAGCGGGGTGGATTTCGCGCGCAGAATATTACTTTCGCTACTACCGAACGTCGGATAATGCTATGGTGGAGATTACTGTCATCCACCTTGAAGTAGATGATATTCAATGGTACAATTGGCTGGAATATAATCATGGGGCTTCGACATGGAATCAATTTAAGAATGCACTGCTGAACCGTTTTGGACCTACGGAGTATGAAAATATCGATGGCCAACTCGCAAAGATTCGACAAACCTCTACAATTCAAGAGTACCAAACCAGGTTTGAGAAGCTATCTTACCTTGCTCGTGATTAGACTGACCGTCAATTGTTAGGAACATTTATCGAAGGACTCAAGCCAGAGATAAAAGGGGAAGTTAAGGCACGATGACCTCTGCACCGTGATGGCTGCGATTTCTTTTGCCCGAATACAAGAAGAATGACTCAACCAAGATTCTCGAAGGATGAGAACCACTCCTAGAACCTCAACATATAAACCCCCTTCTACTTCCAACCATCCTTCGCTGCCCAAAAAATTGACAAGAGAAGAACTACATGATCGATCAGCAAAGGGTCTTTGTTGGCATTACGACGAGCCGTGGAACCACGATCATCGTTGCAAAAGGAGCCACCTCCTATTGATTGAACCTCTTAAAGACAGGGAGGAGGAGGTCCAGGAGCATGAGGAAGAGATCACGGATGAAGAACAGCAGCCAATTGATATTATGATGCATGCCCTTGCCGGTTATGTGAACCCGCAAACAATGAAAGTGGGAGGATTTCTGAAGCAACAACCAATCACCATTCTTATTGACACCGGGAGCACTAATAATTTTATGAACAGCAAGATTGCTGTCCGAATGGCCTTACCTATTGAGAATTGCAGCAGGTTCGATGTTAAAGTCGCAGATGGACGAATTTTGAAGTGTGATCGTAAGTGCCCACGGGTGAAACTGTTGCTGCAGGACCAAGAGATAATTGTAGATTTTTTCCTCCTCTCTCTCGATGATTATAAGGCCGTGCTTGGCATCGAATGGTTGACGACATTAGGTGATGTTTCCTGAAATTTTTTGAAATTAATTATGAAATTTTACAGCAAGGGGAAATAGGTGATATTGTATGGGAAACGTGGGGGCGACGTAACGACAATTTGCACATAACGAATGGAGAAAATTTTGCACAAAGCATGCAGCGGCTTTTTGGTACAACTTAAGTAGCAAAAATGGGTAACAAAGCTTATTGGATATGATTATGAAACAACTTACAAAAAAGGGAAAGATAATGTTGTTGTAGATGCGCTTTCACGGCTATCCGAGCAAGTTGAATTTTCGGCTGTTTCACTTCCGACCAGCGACTTCCTTGAGGATATTAGGAGGGAATGACAAGATAATCCAGAAACAAGTAAAATCATAAAAAAATTAAAGGAAGCACCAAGCTCTATGGCTCATTACAATTGGGACTCAAAGGACTTGCGATATAAAGGACGCATTGTGCTTGTGCCAAATTCTACTTGCATAAAGACCATCCTTCAAGAGATGCATTCCACACCTGCGGCCGGGCACTCCGGGTTCCTTAGAACCTATAAAAGAATTAAGCAAAATTTTTATTGGATAGGGATGAAAAATATTATTGCTGAATTTGTAGCACAATGTGATATATGTCAATGACACAAAGGTGAGACAGTGGCAAGTCCCGGAAAGTTACAACCTCTACCCATCCCAGAATCAATATGGACTGATATATCAATGGATTTCATCGAAGGGCTTCTCTCATCACAAGGAAAAGGTACAATTTTTGTCGTGGTTGATCGCCTTACAAAGTATGCTCACTTTTATGCCATCCATAATCCCTACACTGCTTCTAGTATTGCTCAAATCTTTATGGAGAATATTGTAAAATTACATGGGATGCCGAGATCTATTGTAAGTGATCGTGATAGGGTCTTCACGAGCAAATTTTGGACAGAGTTATTCCAAATGCAAGGCACTAAATTAAAGATGAGTACGGCATATCACCCACAAACCGACGGTCAAACTGAAGTGGTGAACAGGTGCTTGGAGACATACCTTAGATGCTTCACCAGTGACTGACCAAAAGAATGGACAAAGTGGCTTCCCTGGGCCGAGTGGTGGTATAATACAACTTATCATTCCTCCACAAAATGTACTCCCTATGAGGCCATATATGGCCGACCCCCCCCCCCTGTAATTCCAAAATATGTGTTGGGTACCTCTAAAGTAGAACAAGTAGACAGGGAACTACAAGATAGAGACAAAATGCTGAAGTTGCTAAAAGATAATCTCACTGCAACACAAGCAAGGATGAAACAGCAATATGATCAACACAGAGGCGAAAGAGAATTTTCAGTAGGAGATTGGGTCTTCCTATGGCTCCAGCCATACAAGCAAACATCAATCCAAACCAGAGCGTCTATGAAGCTTTCACCTCGGTTCTATGGACCCTACCAGATTTTGGAGCGTATCGGAGCAATAGCATACAGATTGGACTTACCTGCCAGCTCCCGAATCCATCCAGTCTTCCATGTATCATGTTTGAAGCTCAAGTTGGGACAACACGAGATAGCCCAAAGCCATCTACCAAATATAACTACCCAAGGAGAGCTCCAGACCCAACCAAGTGCCATTATTGATCGATGAATCGTGACTCAACGATGACGACCTGCTACTGAAGTGTTAATACAGTGGGCAAACCTACCAGCAGAAGATGCCACTTGGGAGAACTACGACGACTTGAAGATCAAATTCCCAGAATTCATGGAACGTCAGCCTCGAGGACAAGGCTGATTTTAAGAGGGTGGGTCTGTTAGGACTCTAACTACGAGAGTCCTAATTTAGTTTCATTATAAGGGCATTCATGTAAATCCCATTTAGCCGACCCTTATTAAAGAGGTGAAGAAGCCGGCTAGGTTAGGGTTAGGTTACTTCTTAGGAAAAGAGTCCTATTAGAAGTAGGAATCCTATTAGGAAAAGAGTCCTATTAGAAGTAGGAGTCCTACTAGGAAAAGAGTCCTATTAGAAGTAGAAGTCCTATTAGGTAAAAAGTCCTATTAGAAGTAGAAGTCCTATTAGGAAAAGAGTCCTATTAGAAGTAGAAGTCCTATTAGGTAAAAAGTCCTATTAGAATTAGGAATCCTACTAAAGAAGAAGTCCTAATTAGAAGTTGGTTAGAAGTAGGAGTCTTGAGTAAGAGTCCTATTAGGAGTTGGGGCTTAGAAGCCCTATAAATAGCCATGTATTCATCCTCTTAAAAACAATGAATAGATCATTCCTTTAGCAGCCTTTGTGCAGCAACTTGGAGGAAGGAACCCCTATAGAGTTCCAAGGAGGCCGATCCCCTATAGAGATCAATCCCAAGCTTAGAATCCGCGGAGGGTTCTAACATGCTCCGGGGATGCTATCTTCTGCTCTAAAAAGTACTTAAGGCTTCTATGGTCGGTTTTAATCTGAAATCGTCGGCCAATCAGGTAGGGTCTCTACTTTGTTACTGCGTGCACAATGGTGAGCATCTCCTTATCATAGATAGATAATTTTTGATGGGAGGGAGACAATGCCTTGCTGGTGTATGTGAGTGGTCGACCATCTTGTATGAGAATGGCTCCAATTCCAACTCAAGATGCATCGACCTCAATGATGAAGGATTGGCTGAAATCTGGTAGCGCTAGTACCAGTGTCATCGTCATGGCTGCCTTAAACCTATCGAAGGTAGTGGAGGCTTTGTTTGACCATTGGAAGGTATCTTTTTTTAGTAGAGAAGTGAGGGGGGCACTAATCTTCCCATAGTCCTTCATGAATTTTCGGTAGTAGCCCGTTAGTCCAAGGAACCCACGCAGCAATTTCACATTTGTAGGTTTCGACCAGCCTTGCATTGCTTTGATTTTTGTTGGGTCTACAGCCACTCCTTCTGATATTATATACCCAATGTACTCTACTTTTTGTTGGAGAAAGCTGCACTTTTATAGCTTAACAAAAAGAGTATTCTCCCGAAGGATCGTTAGAACAATTCACAAGTGCTGAAAGTGAGTCTCAAGAGAAGGGCTGTAAATGAAAATATCATCGAAAAATACCAGCACAAATTTGTGAAGAAAGCTCCAAAAAATATTGTTCATGAGACTTTGGAAGGTTGAAGGAGCATTAGTGAGTCCAAAGGGCATTACCAACAATTCATAATGGCCGTTATGAGTGCGGAAAGTAGTTTTTGGGATGTCGCCTTCACATACCCGAATTTGGTGGTAACCGGATCGGAGGTCCAACTTTGTGAAGACTCGAGCTCCTTTTAATTCATCAAGAAGTTCATTCACCACTGGTATTGGGTACTTATCCTTGACGGTGATGTTATTTAGAGCTCGGTAGTCGATGCACATCCGCCAAGTTCCGTCTTTCTTGCGCACAAGTAGCACCGGTGAGGAGTAGGGGCTACAGCTTAGCCGAATCATCCCTGTTTCGAGCATTTCCTTCACGACCTCCTCAATTTCATCCTTCTATAGGTGAGGATTGTGGTAAGGTTGAGTGTTTGCTAGTGGTTTACCCGGAAGGATTGGAATTCGATGGTCTTGTTGTCGAGTAGGAGGAAGACCGCGCGGTTCAGCAAAAACATCATCAAATTCAACAAGTAGTTGGGTGAGATTTTGATCTTTAATTTCTATTTTCTTCCCCTCTGGTTGCTGCTGGAGATGCATAAGAAAGACACCATTTATCTTATGTAAAACTTTCTCCATTCGTTGGGTTGAAATGGTGGTTACGTTGCTTCCGCGCTTCCCGCATAGGGTGACCTGTTTGCCTTTGCAATAGAATTTTATAATCAATTTGGAAAAGTTTCAAGAGATGTCACCTAGCATCGTCAACCATTCTATACCCAGCATAGCCTCATAATCATCAATTGGTAGGAGGAAGAAGTCGGCAACAATTTCTTGGTTCTACAGTAATAGTTTCACTTGCGGGCATCTTTGGTCGCAATTTAGGATTCGGCCATCGGCGACCTTTACGTCGAACTTGCTGCAACCTTCGATGTGGAGCGCCATCTGAGCAACAACCTTACTGTTTAGAAAGTTATTAGTGTTGGGAAATCCGTAAGGGGAGCGACATCACATGCATAGTGGAAGAACAAAAAACAAAACCCTATATTTCTCATAGAAAGTTTCTGTTGTAGTGCGAAGATCGGTGCGTTAAAAATAAATCTACAAAACTGCACGTGTAAAAGAAGATACCTAGGGAGATCATACATCCCTGAATTCCTACATATCTGTGGGAGACGATGAAGGAGATCAAGCGTCCTCCTCTCTAGCAGTATCCACACGACAGGGATTGCGACGATGCACCTCTCTCTTTGGGGAGAGGAGAACAGGAGGTGGCTACCAAAAGAAACCCTTAGCATATAGAGCTTTGGTTTCCTCCTATTTATAAAGGCCCCCTAAAAAACCCTAATGGATCTTTTGCCCTATTGGGTATTG
Organism: Musa beccarii; assembly: GCA_024322285.1. Classification (NCBI taxonomy): domain Eukaryota; kingdom Viridiplantae; phylum Streptophyta; class Magnoliopsida; order Zingiberales; family Musaceae; genus Musa; species Musa beccarii. The sequence goes on from CM044396.1 coordinate 23,417,134, forward strand.
GATCTCCATCCAATTACCCAAGCCTCTTGGATTAGTGGGTTTCTACCCAATAATCTCTTATTAGCAATTATTGGATCTCATCTCAGGATCCAATAATTCAGGGGCTTAATGGATATCCAATAAGATAGGGGGTTTAGCAGATATCTCATATCCGAACCTCTACTCGTCGCAACACCTACCATATGTGTGTGACCCTCTAGGCCCAATATCGAGCTGGCCATGAGTCATACTTGTCAGAACTCCTTCTAACATAGTGAATTATTATCTCTATAATAATTCACCCAACTCATCGACTGCGAACGTATCAGGCCACTACGCAGCGGCCCCCAGACGATACAGGGGAATCCAATCCTTTGGACCTATCTGTCCTCAGTTACCATGTATCTATAATCTCTCATCTATCTAATATCCTAGAGACCCTATACCAAGCATGGTGCTGTCAGGCTCATACGGTCTCTCCTCGAGTCTTGCTCTTATCGGATTCTCCCAGAGAATTCTTTCTCTATTAATCCGAATAACCTTAGCCAAGGATTTGTTTGAGCAAAAACACATGAGATATTCCTCTCATGATACTGAGAGCGGATGATCCTCTATTGACACTCAATAGCCTTCGTAACGTTAGCTACCACTCCCAATGACCGACTGTACTAGATCTAGAGCTTTCTAAACCTATAAGTCTGGTATCAAAGAGTGGAGTACTCATATAGGACATCCTTGGTGTCTCAAGTCTAAGGACCAGATACACTACTGGGACTATGGATTCGCTGTCTGACGTGAGGTATCAATAACCATCCAGCATTCTATAAGCGGATCAATCAGTGAACTCATTCTCTAATGAGTACCTGCATTGTACCCTTGGTGTCCCTGCACGAGTAGCTATGAGACCAGCTATCTCCATCATATGAACGGGTATATAGCACACCAGTCTATCCAGTTATCTCGATGTCCTTCTCGAGTAACTTATGACCAGGATAATTTAGGGTCTGTGTTTAAAGGTGAATTGGTCTCATTATCGTAATCTCATCACGATCCAATTCCCATTGCACAGATCCAAGGACATCATAATATACATCTTGATAATATGAGATAATGCCAATAATCATAAGCAAAGAGATTGACACAGTGTGTTACAGGTGTAATCACTCATGTGATTGGCTTGTAGAGCACCTATAACTAGCAATCTCCCACTTGACCTAAAGTCAGTCACCAACATGTCTGATCCCCATCAGACCTTTGTGACACTTAAAGACAATATGAGTTAATGGCTTTGTCAGTGGATCTGCAATGTTATCTTCGGATAGAACTCTTTCCATTACTACATCTCTTCGCGCCACAATCTCTCTAATAAGTTGGAACTTTCTCAGAACACTTCTAATGAGACCCAGGTTCTCTTATTTGAGTAATCATCCCATATTTGTCGTAATATAAATGAATCAGCTCCTCGCTGCTCGGGATGACTCCTAGATCTGTGATGAACTTCTTCATCCAGACTCCCTCCTTTGCTACCTCTGCCGTAGCAATGTATTCCGTTTCTATAGTCGAGTCAGCAGTAGTGTCTTGCTTGGAACTCTTCCAGCATATTACTTCTCCATTCAGGGTGAATACATACCCTGAATTAGACTTGCTATCATCGACATCGGATTGGAAGCTCGAGTCTGTGTAGCCCTCAACCTTGAGGCTACTACCTCTATATACCAGTAAAAGATCCTTAGTCCTTCTCAAGAACTTAAGGATACATTTTACTGCTTTCTAGTGCTCCAAGCCTGAATTTGCCTGATATCTACTCGTGACACTCATAGCATGCGCTATATCAGGCCTGGTATATAGCATAGCATATATGAGAGATACTATCACTGATGCATATGGTATCATATCCATGTGTGCCCTTTCTTCAGGAGTCTTTATGGACATATTCCTAGAAAGTAATATTCCATGTCTCATTGGTATGAGACCTCTCTTGGAATTTTTCATACCAAACTTTTTTACAATGGTGTCTATGTACCTAGACTAGGATAAGCCAAGTATCCTCTTGGATTTATCTCTATAGATCCGTATCCCCAATATGCAAGATGCTTCCCCTAAGTCCTTCATGGAGAAGTGCCTAGATAACCGAGTCTCTACTATGGAGAGGATTCCTACATCATTCCCAATGATCAGGATGTCATCCATATATAATATCAAAAAGATGATAGTGCTCCCACTTAATTTCCTGTACACACAAGGCTCATCTTCGTTCTTAACGAAGTCATAAGATCTGATCGCATCATCAATCTTATGTTCCAACTTCGGGAAGCTTGCTTCAATCCATAAATGGACCTAAGCAACCTGCACACCTTATCTGGGTTATCTCTAGACATGAATCCCTCAGGCTATATAATATACACCTCCTCCTCGAGGTTGCCATTGAGGAATACAGTTTTGACGTCCATCTACCAGATCTCATAATCATAGTGTGCTATAATAGCCAATAGAATTCGAATGGATTTTAGCATGGCTACAGGTGAGAAAGTTTCATCATAGTCAACGCCTTGCCTTTGACGATACCCCTTAGCCACTAGCCTTGCTTTATAGGTCTCTCTACCTTTCCATCTACTCCAATCTTATTTTTGAAAATTCACTTGCAACCAATGGGTGCAATACCCTCGGGTGCATCAACTAGGTTCCAAACATTGTTCGAGTGTATGGAATCTATTTCTGAATTCATGGCTTCTTACCATTTCCCGGAGTCTATGCTCATAATAGCCTTCTCGTAGGTCTGAGGATTAATATCCTCAATATCCTCTCTTCTGATATGTCCCATATATCTCTTAGGAGGATGGGATACTCTATTAGACCTACGTAAAGTTGGAACTTGTGTACTACGTATCTGAACAGACTCTGGCTGTGGAATGGTGCTTGAGCTAGGTTCTCTAACCTCACTAAATTTTATCATACTCCCATTGTCTCCACCAAGAATGTGTTCCTTCTCAAGGAACACTTCTCTCTTGGCTACAAAGACCTTTTGGTCTTCAAGTTGATAGAAATAATACCCACAAGTTTCCTTGGGGTATCCCATGAACTTGCACCGTTCTGCCCTAGATTCTAATATATCATGGTTATGTCTCTTAACGTGGGTAGGGTAGCCTGAAATCTTAACAATCTTAAGATTGGGCTTCTTCCTATTCCATATCTCATATGGAGTAGACATCACTGACTTAGTTAGAATTCTGTTCAGAAGGTAAGTTGTGATCTCTAGGGCATATCCCTAGAATGAGATGGGTAGGTCGGCGAAACACATCATGGAACGCACCATGTCTAACAGTGTGCAATTCTTCCTTTCTGATACACTATTAAGTTATGGTGTATAAGGAGGTGTTCATTGGGATAAGATCCCATAGTCCTTGAGGAACTGGGTGAACTATGTACTCAAGTACTCACCTCCTCGATCTGATCGAAGGGTTTTAATACTTTTTCCTGTCTGGTTCTCCACTTCTCGTTTCCTCTTAGACTCACTTACACATGATATGTGGAGCTGTATCTAGCATAAATAAACCATTATGCAATATTCCTCTCGTGACGATCTGATCATCTAATATTATTGAACAACCATTGTTCTCAAAAACTAATTTATATCCACTAACTGTCAAACATGAAATGGAAATAATGTTTTTGATAATAGAAGGAACATAATAGCATGCATCTAATGCAATAATAACTCCACCAGGCAGATGTAAGGTGACCTTGCCAATAGCTAGTGCAGTAACCTGTACTGCATTGCCCATCTTAAGGTTTATCTCACCTTTGTTCAATCTCCTAGGTCCTACCAGAACCTACAATGAATTGTAGATATGATAAGCACTCCTGGTATCCAATACCCATATGTTATCATAAGATTCTGACAAATGGAGACTGATCATGAATATACCTGAAACTTCTATAAGCTTTTGTTTCGCTCTCTCTGCAAGGTACTCTTTGCAGTTCCTCTTCTAGTGCCCATCTTTGCCGCAGTGGAAGCACTGGCCTTTGTGCTTTGTTGAGTCTTTCTTGGCAACCTTTGCCTTACCCATTTTGCCTTTGCCCTTACCCTTGCCCTTCTTAAGGGTCTTCTCTGCCTTCCTTTTCTTTCTAGTCTCACCAGTGTAGAGAACCGACTTCTCTTTCTTGATGCTGCTATCTGCTTCTCTCAATATATTGAGGAGCCCTAGGAGGGTCATCTCAAGTTTGTTCATATAAAAATTCATTATGAACTGAGAAAAGGAATCTGGTAGGGACTGAAGCACAAGATCCACACACAGGTTATCCTCTAGGACCATTCCTAGACCTGTGAGTTTCTCGATCCACTCAATCATCTTAAGGACATAGTTCTGAATCGGTGTCCCCTCAGTCATCCTAGCATGAAAAAGACTCTTTGATATCTCATATCGCTGAGTTCTTCCCTGTTCCTCAAATAGTTTGCGGAGATGTAGGAGTGTGGAATTAGCATCCATATTTTCATGTTGTCTCAGTAACTCAGTAGTCATAGAGGCCAACATATAACATTGAGCATGAGTGGAATCATCTAAGTACTTCACATAACGAGCGATCTCATCCTCGCTTGCCCCTTCGTCAGGCGTAGGGATCACTATATCATGGACATACGTGATTTTCTCCGCTGTGAGAATGATTCTTAGATTGCGAAGCCAATCCGTATAATTTGGACTAGTAAGGCGGTTGGCATCAAGTATGCCATGTAAAGGATTTGAAAGCGACATTTTTTTGAAATAAAAGATGTAGCAGAAATAAATAACATACAAACTTTACAAAAATTTAAACAATTAAGATTAGGACTTCTATCTTAATGTACTCCCACTAATTTTTTGTGAGACACAACACCCTCTAGTATGTGAATCGGAGACCCTTGGCGGATCTCTAGTGGGGATCAGGATCCAATCGGCGTCTTAACGTAACCTCAAGGGACTCGACCAATCACGTTAAGCCCGTAAAGGTAGACAACTCTTGCCAATCACAACTCCTTGTGATTCCTGTCCTGTTTGGCCTCCGAACCACCATGGCCTCGAGGGACTCGACCAACCATGATGTTCGGTTAAGTCATTAACATCGTTACCAGATGAGTCTGATTAAGTGATATACTCTCAAGGGACTTGACCAAGCATACCATGTCCTCAGGTCACCTATGACATCTCTGTGTCATAGATAAGATGGCGAGATACGATATAGGTGAGTCTCGATGGACTCAACCAACTCAACCTACATTGGGAATCGGCTCCTAGTTATAACGATGGAAAGCCACGTGGGTCAATCTAATTGCCTCACGTTTACTGAATTAATATTATTAATAGAGAGGATTTTGAGTTGGTCTCCTAATATAATGTGTCACACACATACTTATTTAATATATGTATCTACATCGCAGGCAAATATATATATATACATATCTAGTAGGTGTATATCTAATCACACATCACATGAGCAATCACACCAGATGATCATGGACCACATCCTAATGTGATCAAGCCCGAGTCAGTGGGCCCAATCACTCATATCAAAATCTACGTATACTTTGGCGCATCTTTATGCCCTGTGATCGTCCATCTCGCTTCGTCAGATCCGTCGACATCTTAACACATATTTATGCATCGGATCGTTTGTCTCGGCCTCGTGAGTCACGCTACCACTGCGCTCCTCATGTAATTACAACATAATTACAGGCACGTAAGCCCGAAATAAATGAGAAAAGAATAGAAGCTCGCAGGCCCCAATAATAATAATCACATGTACACACATCACATCACAGGTCCATGATCATCTGTCCACATCATACATCACATGTATATATTATTTTATAGGACTACTAGATAAAGAAAATAATAGTTAATTAAACTATTTAATTAACATATTTATTTTTCTGAAATCAAGGATACAAAGGGAATTTTTGAATTCCCAAGGGTATTCCAGCAATTCAGCCAAAAGGGTATTTTGGTAATTTTGTCAAAAGGGATAGAATTTGGAATTTCTGAAATTCGAAGGGGGTGAAACCATCTTTTGCCCTAAAAACCCTAATCCCTCACCCTGCGCCTACAACCGTCGCCACCTTGCCAGCGGTGCCCCTTGCGCGCGAGGAGGACGGCGTCGCCGTCGCTGCCTTGCGGGAGGAGCACCCATCGCCGGTGCCTCTACGCGCGGGTGCCCAACGCCGGGGTGGTGGTGCTTGTCGTCCCTACTGGCGGCCCCACCGCTACCCCGCGCGAGCGCACCTACGGGCTGGCCCGCAGGCGCCCTGCTGCGTTGCCCCATGTGCAGCGTCGTCGCCCTTGCGAGCAGGCCGCCGGCGTAGGTAGCCTGCTTACTGCCTACTTGCAACCTATAGCCCATCGGGCGGCGACTGCTGCTTGTGCAGGCAGCAAGGCTGCAAGCAGCCTTGCGGCCGTTGCACAAGCACGGCAAGGGCAGCAACAGTTGCTGCACTTCCTAGCCCTTTTGTGCCAACGATTTTGACGCAAAAGTAGATCTAAAACACAACACACACAGTTTAAGATCCGATCTTTACACGAACAACCTGGCTTTGATACCACTGTTGGGAAATCCGTAAGGGAAGCGACATCACACGCACAACAGAAGAACAGAAAACAAAACCCCAGATTTCCCATAGAAAGTTTCTGTCATCGTGCGAAGATCGATACATCAAAAATAAATCCACAAAACTGCATGTGTAAAAGAAGATACCTAGGTAGATCGTATATCCTTGAATTCTTGCAGATCTGTGGGAGAGGATGAAGGAGTTCAAGCATCCTCCTCTCTAGCGGTATTCACACGGCAGGGATTGCGACGATGTACCTCTCTCTTTGGGGAGAGGAGAACAGGAGGTGGCTATCAAAAGAAACCCTCAACATATAGAGCTTTGGTTCCCTCCTATTTATAGAGGCCTCCTGAAAAACCCTAATGAATCTTTTGCCAAATTGGGTATTGGATCTCCATCTAATTACCCAAGCCTCTTGGATTAGTGGGTTTCTACCCAATAATCTCTTATTAGCAATTATTGGATCTCATCTTAGGATCTAATAATTCAGGGTCTTAATGGATATCCAATAAGATAGGGGGTTCAGCGGATATCTAATGTCCGAACCTCTACTCGTCACAACACCTACCATATGTGTATGACCCTCTAGGCCCAATATCGAGCTGGCCGTGAGTCATACTTGTCAGAACTCCTTCTGACATTATGAATTATTATCTTTATAATAATTCACCCAACTCATCGACTGCGGATGTACCAGGCCACTGTGCCGTGGCCCCCAAACGATACAGGGGAATCCAATCCTTTGGACCTATCTATCCTCAGTTACCATGTATCTATAATCTCTCATCCATCTAATATCCCAAAGACCCTATACCGGGCATAGTGCTATCAGGCCCATACGGTCTCTTCTCGAGTCTTGTTCTCATCGGATTCTCCCGAAGAACTCTTTCTCTCTCAATCCGAATAACCTTTGCTAAGGATTTGTTCGAGCAAGAACACATGAGATATTCCTCTCATGATACCATGAGTGAATGATCCTCTATTGACACTCAATAGCCCTCGTAAGGTTGGCTACCACTCCCAATGACCGGCTGTACTAGATCTGGAGCTTTCCAAACCTATAAGTCTGGTATCAATGAGTGAATTACTCATACAAGGCATCCTTGGTGTCTCAAGTCTAAGAACCAGATACACTACTGGGACTACGGAATCGCTGTCTGATATGAGGTATCAATAACTATCCAGCATTCCGTAGGCGGATAAATCAGTGAACTCATTCTCTAATGAGTACCTGCACTGTATCCTTAGTGTCCCCACATGAGTAGCTATGAGACCAGCTACCTTCATCATATGAATGGGTATACAACACACCAGTCTATCCGGTTATCTCAATGTCCTTCTCGAGTAACCTATGACCAAGATAATTTAGGGTCTGTGTTTAAAGGTGAATTGGTCTCATTATCATAATCTTATCACGGTCCAATTCCCATTGCACAGATCCAAGGACATCACAATATACATCTAGATAATGTGAGATAATGCCAATAATCATAAGCAAAGAGATTGACGCAGCATGTTACAGGTGCAATCACTCATGTGATTGGCTTGTAGGACACCTATAACTAGCAATTAGTGTTGCCCGTATTAATGAGAACGGTGATCGGTTATTGTTTGAGCATGCCTCCAACTTTCATCGTTTGCGGATTTGAGTAGCCGGCTAGTGCATGTACCATAAAGTTAGTCAATTGTGGCTCTTCTTCCACATCTTCTTTCTCATGTTCAAGACTCTCTTCTGGCTATTCACTAATCTCTTTTTCCACTGGTTCAATCACAAGAAGTCTCCCTTTTTTATAGTGATGCTCGCGGCTCCACGGCTCGTCACAATGCCAATATAACCCCTTGGCAGTTCGGTCTCGAAGCTCTTCTCTTGTCAACCTTTTTGGTGCAGGAGCTCGGCTGATAGTAGGGGGGGCTGAGGGTTTTGATATTGCTAGTTGGGGAGCGACCCTAGTCCTCCGGGCTTTATGGTTCAATCGCTCCTCCTGAAGTCGTGCGAAAGAGATGGCTACCATAAGCGTGTACGGTTGTCGCGCTTTAACTTCTCCCTAGATCTTCAACTTCATGCCCTCAATAAATGTTCCTAATAATTGTTTTTTAGACTAATCACAAGTTTGATTAGATAACCTTTCAAACCTGGTTTGATAATCCTGAATGGTGGAGGTTTGTCGGATCTTCGCTAGTTGTCCGTCGATGTTCTCATAATCGGTTGGTCCGAAGCGGATCAGTAGTCATTCTTTGAATTGTCGCCATGAGAGGACTCCATGAGTGTGTTCAAACCAATCAAACCATTGTATGGCATCTCCTTCAAGATGTATAGCCACAATTTCTACCATAGATGCATCTGTGGTTTTGTGGTACCGAAAATATCACTCCGCGCGCGAGATCCAATCAATCAGGTCTCCTTCCCATCTAGGGAAGTCCACCCTCATGCGTGGATAGTAAGGATCGATCATAGAGCCTCCCCTCTCCTGGAGGTCATCTCTTCGATCAGAGCACTCTCCTTGATGTGATTTCTTTGGGCTCGGTGTTCGACAAAGCATCAATTGCCTCCTCGGATGCCATAGCATATGTCTCCAAATCTATAATATTAAGATCTCTTTTTTGTTGTCGAGTTGAAGGCATGTATTGGTTAAGAGAAACGGTGGCTAAAAGGGTTGGTGGATTGGTGGATGTAGGCTGCAGTTTAGGCTTGTTTTGTGGCTATTTTGGGCATAGTTTAGGGCTACAGTTTGATGGAGTTTTGGGCTGTGATGGTAGTGGATGAAGGTTAGGGAAGAGGGTTTTAGATCTGTGGTAGATCACAGCAAAGATTTGACAAAAATCAGTAGAAATTACTACCGATATGCACCATCTCGTAAGAGCAGAATTATCGTCGAAGAAATAGCGGTTTCTCGACAAAATTTCCAGTGAAATCTCAGGGATTTGAGGAGAGGGTTTGACGGTAGAATCTTAGTTTAAATAACAACAAGGATGACAAATTGGATCAAGAAATTTCTGCAGCATAATAGTAAAGAAATCGGTGCAAGTTGCGATAGCAGAATTCTCGTCGAAAAATTTCAGCAGTTTGCGACGAGAGATTGCAGCAACAGACGAATTTTTTTTAAGATGAATTCCATGATAGATCAATTATGGATGGGAGCCTGATAGAACCCCAGAGGAATTCTATAGAGATTGATCTTTGAGGGGGATCAACCCTTGGAACGCTATAGGGGTTCCACCCTCCAAGTAGCCTGGTGGCTGCAATTGTAGATTGATCTTTCTTATTCCAAAGAGGTGGAGGCTACAAGCTTATATAGAGCTCCAAACCCTAGCCCTAGGGGCTGCTTCCTAAGTGAACTACCCAATTTGCCCTCAACTTTAGTGGGCCAGCCCAGTAATAAGGGGGGCGACGGTTAAGAAGCCCAAAGACCCAAATATAAACCCTAGCCTCTCTTCTTTATAGGATAGAGGCGGCTAGGTGGGGTTTATTACATTCTCACAGGGTTTTTATTAGCTGCTACATGGTTGAATAGGACCTAACCCTGCTTGGGTCCTATCAAGCCCGCCCTCTTCAAATCAGCCTTGTCCTCATGGCTGGGGTTCCATGAACTCAGGGAACCGGGACTTCAGCTCCTCATATGATTCCCATGTGGCATCTTCGAGTGGTAAATTAGTCCAATGTACTAGTACTTCAGAGAGGGCGTCGATGGACGCATCACGACTGCGATCGAGGATGGCTTATGGTTGGGCTTGAATATTTCCATCATCAGTGGTGTTGGGCGTTGGATCAGGGTGTCTCGTGTTCTCCCAACTTGGGCTTCAAGCATGACACGTGGAAGACAGGGTGAATTTTGGCATCTTCAGGTAATTTAAGTCTATACGCCACAGCTCCAATACGCTCTATGATCTGATAGGGTCAATAAAAACGTGGAGATAGCTTCATGGAGGCTCGTGTGTTGATGGATAGTTGCTTGTATGGTTGTAGGCGAAGATAAATCCAGTCCCCTACTAAAAATTCTCTTTCACTTCTTCGTGTGTCAGCTTGCTGCTTCATTCTAGCTTGAGTGGTAGAGAGATTATCCTTTAGCAGCTGTAGGAGTTTGTCCCTGTCAATTAAATCTTGGTCGACCTGATCTAGGGCCGGCCAATTACATACTTTGGAATCACAAGGGCCGGCCGACCATATAATGCTTCATATGGAGTACATTTTGTAGATGAATGATATGTAGTATTGTACCACCATTCTGTCACGGACAAAATTGTAAACGGCTTGTTCGGTGTAATGCTTATGCTTGTCCGTGTACCTTTTGGTTTGTCATATAATGTAAAGCTTGTAAAGGGCTTGCCAAAGGCAAAATGCCCCTATTTGAGTGAGTTTGGCAACTGTTCTGAGCTTGTAATATCCATGGTTGGAATTTGCATTGGCTATAAAGTGTTTGCTAAAAGAGTGGCTTGTGGATCCCGTGTGAAACGCTTTCTCTGTCCCGTCCTCTCTTTCGTAGGTCCTAAGAGATTCTAGGAGATTTTGGGGAGGCTGACCTTTGCGGTGATATGCATTGGTGCCACACGGCTTAGGCAAAACCAGCTAAGTCCGTGACAATTCGGCCCAGGGGAGCTATTTCGTCCACTCCTTTGGTCGATCACTAGCGAAACACCGAAGGTATGTCTCTAAACATCTGTTCACCACTTCTGTTTGGCCGTCAGTTTGTGGATGATATGAAGTGCTCATCTTGAGTTTGGTGCCCTGTAACTGAAATAACTCGGTCCAAAATTTACTAGTGAAGACCCTATCACGATAACTTACGATGGACCTTGGCATCCCATGCAGTTTAACAATATTTTCTATGAAAATCTGAGCAATACTAACAGTAGTGTAGGGATTTCGCACAGCACAAAAATGAGCATATTTCGTAAGTCGATCAACCACCACAAGGATTGTGCTTTTACCTTTGGAAGGTAGCAGCCCTTCGATGAAGTCCATGGAGATGTCAGTCCACACCGAGTCTGGTATGGGTAGTGGTTGTAGTTTCCCTGGACTTGCCACTATTTCACCTTTTTGCTGTTGACATACATCACATTGTGCTACGTATTCAGAAATAATTTTTTTCATCCCTTTCCAATAAATGTTTTGCTTCACTCTTTTGTAGGTTCTTAGAAATCTTGAGTGCCCTACTAAAGGTGTGGAGTGCATTTCGTGTAGAATGACTTTGATGCAAGGGGAGTTTGGTATAAGTACAATACGACCTTTATAGTGTAGATCCCTCGAATCCCAAGTATAGTGAGCTATTACGCTTGGATCCTCCTCCAATTTTTTGATGATGTTGCTGGTTTCTGGATCCTTCTTCCATTCCTCCCCCTCTGGTTGCTGCTGGAGATGCATAAGAAAGCCACCATTTATCTTGTGTAAAACTTTCTCCATTCGTTGGGTTGAAACGGTGGTTACGTTGCTTCCGCGCTTCCCGCGTAGGGTGACCTGTTTACCTTTGCAATAGAATTTCATAATCAATTTGGAAAAGTTCCAAGAGACATCACCTAGTGTCGTCAGCCATTCTATGCCCAGCACAGCCTCATAATCATCAATTGGTAGGAGGAAGAAGTCAGCAACAATTTCTTGGTCCTGTAGTAATAGTTTCACCTGCGGGCATCTTTGGTCGCATTTTAGGATTCGGCCGTCGGCGACCTTTACGTCGAACTTGCTGCAACCTTCGATGTGGAGCGCCATCCGAGCAGCAACCTTACTGTTTAGAAAGTTATTAGTGCTGCCTGTATCGATGAGAACGGTGATCGGTTGTTGTTTGAGCAGGCCTCCAACTTTCATCGTTTGCGGATTTGAGTAGCCGGCTAGCGCATGTACCATAAAGTCGACCGATTGTGGCTCTTCTTCCATATCTTCATCCTCATGTTCAAGACTCTCTTCTGGCTGTTCACTGATCTCTTCTTCCACTGGTTCAATCATAAGAAGTCTCCCTTTTTTACAGCGATGCTCGCGGCTCCACGGCTCGTCACAATGCCAACATAACCCCTTGGCAGATTGGTCTCGAAGCTCTTCTCTTGTCAACCTTTTTGGTGCAGGAGCTCGACTGATAGTAGGGGGGCTGAGAGATTCTATATTGCTGGTTGGGGAAAGACCCTAGTCCTCCGGGCTTCGTGGTTCAATCGCTCCTCCTGAAGTCGTGCGAAAGAGATGGCTGCCATAAGCGTGTACGGTTGTCGCGCTTTAACTTCTCCCCGGATCTCCAGCTTCAAGCCCTTAATAAATGTCCCAAATAACTATTTTTCAGCCCAATCATGAGTTTGATTAGATAACCTTTCAAACTTGGTTTGATACTCCTGGATGGTGGAGGTTTGTCGAATCTTTGCTAGTTGTCCATCGATGTTCTCGTAATCGGTTGGTCCGAAATGGATCAACAGTCCTTCTTTGAATTGTCGCCATGAGAGGACTCCATGAGTATGTTCAAACCAATCAAACCATTGTATGGCATCTCCTTCAAGATGTATACCTGCAATTTCGACCATAGATGCATCTGCGGTTTTGTAGTACCGAAAATATTGCTCCACGCGCGAGATCCAACCAATCGGGTCTCCTTCTTCCCATCTAGGGAAGTCCACCCTTATGCGTGGATAGTGGGGATTGGTCATAGAGCCTCCCCTCTCCTGGAGGTCATCTCTTCGATTAGAGCTCTCCCCTTGATGTGATTTCTTTGGGTTCGGTGGTCGACCCAAACTAAGTTCGGCAAAGAGAGTCCGAATCTTCTCCTCCATTCGTGTCTCGAAGGCTTCGAATTTAGCATCAATTGCCTCCTCGGATGCCATAGCATATGTCTCCAAATCTATAATATTAAGATCTCTTTTTTGCTGTCGAGTTAAAGGCATGTATTGGTTGAGAGAAGTGGTGGTTGAAAGGGTTGGTAGATTGATGAATGTAGGCTGCGGTTTAGGCTTATTTTGTGGCTGTTTTGGGTGCTATTTGGGGCTGCGATTTGATGGAGTTTTGGGCTGAGATGGTAGTGGATGAAGGTTAGGGAAGAGGGTTTTAGATCTTTGGTAGCTCGCAGCAAAGATTTGACAAAAATCAGTAGAAATTACTGCCTATATGCACTGTCTCGTAAGAGCAGAATTGTCGTCGAAGAAATAACGGTTTCTCGATGAAATTTCTAGCGAAAACTCAGGGGTTTGAGGAGAGGGTTTGATGGTAGAATCTTAGTTTAGATAGCAACAAGGATAACAAATTGGATCAAGAAATTTTGGCAGCAAAGCAGTAAAGAAACTGGTGCAAGTTGCGATAGCAGAATTCTCGTGAAAAATTTTTAGCAATTTGTGACGAGAGATTGCAGCAACACACGAATTTGTTTTTGTGATGAATTCCACAATAGATCAATCACGGATGGGAGCCAAGATGATCTATGAGGTGCACAAAAAATTTCATTCAAAAAGGATAACGATTAGATCGGTTAAAGGCAGCAATACACGGCTGAAATTTTCTGCAGCAATCCTTCGTTCGCAAAGATGGTAACTTTTGCGACACAAGGAATTCGCAGCAAGGGATCGATAGAAAAACTTCTTTTTGATATTTTAGATGAAAAATTGCAGCAGCAAAAGGTATTGGTGGTAGAAAAATACCAGATCTCTGATGCAATTAGAGGTGGCGACTGTAGATTGATTTGATCTACGTCAAGAGATGAAAGTGGAGACGACGACGTCAAGAGCAATTGTGGGAATTGCTTGGCTAATGGTGGGCGGGAGGGATGGCAGCAAAAGCAGCAAGATCGCTGCTCTGATACCAGATGATAGAACCCTAGAGGAATTCTATAGAGATTGATCTTTGAGGGGGATCAACCCTTGGAACGCTATAGGGGTTCCACCCTCCAAGTAGCCTGGTGGCTGCAATTGTAGATTGATCTTTCTTATTCCAAAGAGGTGGAGGCTACAAGCTTATATAGAGCTCCAAACCCTAGCCCTAGGGGCTGCTTCCTAAGTGAACTACCCAATTTGCCCTCAACTTTAGTGGGCCGGCCCAGTAATAAGGGGGGCGGCGGTTAAGAAATCCAAAGACCCAAATATAAACCCTAGCCTCTCTTCTTTATAGGATAGAGGCGGCTAGGTGGGGTTTATTACATTCTCACAGGGTTTTTATTAGCTGCTACATGGTTGAATAGGACCTAACCCTGCTAGGGTCCTATCAGAGCCAAGATGATCTATGAGGTGCACAAGAAATTTTGTTCAAATAGGATAACAATTAGATCAGTTAAAGGCAGCAACACACGGCTGAAATTTTCTACAGCAATCCTTCGTTCGCAAAGATGGTAACTTTTGTGACGCAAGGAATTTGCAGGCAAGGGATAGATAGAAAAACTTATTTTTGATATTTTAGATGAAAAATTATAGCAGTAATGGGTATTGGTGGTAGAAAAATACCAGATCTCTGATGCAATTGGAGGTGGCGACAATAGATTGAATTGATCTATGTTAGGAGATGAGGGTGGAGACGACGACGTCAAGAGCAATTGTGGGAATTGCTTGGCTGATGGTGAGCGGTAGGGATGGCAGCAAAAGCAGCAAGATCGCTGCTCTGATACCAGATGATAGAACCCCAAAAGGAATTCTATGGAGATTGATCATTGAGGGGGATCAACCCTTGGAACGCTATAGGGGTTCCACCCTCCAAGTAGCCTGGTGGCTGCAATTGTAGATTGATCTTTCTTATTCCAAAGAGGTGGAGGCTACAAGCTTATATAGAGCTCTAAACCCTAGCCCTAGGGGCTGCTTCCTAAGTGAACTACCCAATTTACCCTCAACTTTAGTCGACCGGCCTAGTAACAAGGGGGGCGGCGGCTAAGAGGCCCAATAGCCCAAATATAAACCCTGGCCTCTCTTCTTTATAGGATAGAGGTGGCTAGGTGGGATTTATTAAACTCATAGGATTTTTATTAGCTGCTACTTGGTTGAGTAGGATCCAACCCTGCTAGGATCCTATCATGTCCCTCCTTCTCTGGGGTCCTTTCTGAATTCTCTTCTTGCTACAATTTGGTTGGACTGAGTGGTTGTCTAATTCTGAATTCTACAAACAAAGTGCGTAATTTGTCTTCCAAGTGTGATTCAAGCTGTGATTCAATTCGAGATTCCCATGCTTCAAATTTGGCATTAATTGGATCTTGAGAAGCCATAGCATATGCCTGTAGGTCAGAGATGTCGTTGTCTTTTTTCTGTTGATGGGTTAATGGCATGGGGTGGTGGAAGGTTCGAACAATAGATCGGTGATAGAAGGGTTCGGTTGTAATTGTTTACTATTTTGGGCTACGGTTTTTATACTGTTAGGGTTATAAAACTAGGTTATGATGGCTACATCTTAAGGCTAGAGGGATGCTCTAAAGATGTCTTAGTTTGTGGCAGTAAGGTGGCTAGGGTTTAGTAGGTTACGGAAAAGAAAAAAGGACAAAGGTGCAACACCAGATTTTTCGCTGAAAAAATTCCAGCAGTAAAGATGTAATTTTTTTCAGAAATTTTCAAAAGAGATTCAAGTAAAACTCAAAGGGAATCTACTAATAAGGGAGAGGTAATGCTGTTAAAAGTTTTGTAGAAAGAAATGACAGCAAGAGGTTCGGCAAAATTGAGAATCACGGAGAGGTACTATAGCAGATTTTTACATCTAAAATGCAACAGTTTGGACGTAAAAGATAAGTGGTTTATATTGAGTATTTTTCGACAAAACCAAAGGGAAAACCACTATTAGGAAGTCAAAGCCGTTGTAAAAATTTCATAGAGATTTGGATAGAAAAAATGTAGTAGCAAGATCAAAAAGATAGTGCTATGCGGCTGAAATTCTACAGTGCAACTTTCGTTGTAGAGATGAAAACTTTACGACGAAAAGTTTATGCAGCAATAAAGGAATAAATTTTTTGGATTTTTTTGAATAAGGATAACTAAATTGCAGTAGTAGTAAGGTAGATAACTAGAATCTATAGCAATTCACGGGAAGATCAAAGGATGATCTACGGTGGTGGAGATGATGACGGAATTCGGCGATGATCTTCTAAGCAATTGTGGGAATTGCTTTGGGCGGTTGTGGAGGGCTGGTGGATGGCCGTGGAAGGGTACCAAGATGCCAGGAATGCTGCTCTGATACCAAGTGTTAGAACCCTTGCGGATTCTAATCTTGTGGTTGATCTCTATAGGGGATCGGCCTCCTTGGAACTCTATAGGGGTTCCTTCCTCCAAGTTGCTGCTCAAAGGCTACTAAAAGATTGACCTATTCATAATGAAAAGAGGGTGAATACATGGCTATTTATAGGGCTTCTAAACCCCAACTCCTGATAGGACTCTTACTCAAGACTCCTACTTCTAACCAACTCCTACTTTTAATTAGGAATCCTTCTCTAGTATGACTCCTAATTCTAATAGGACTCTATCCCTAATAGGACTCTATCCCTAATAGGACTCCTACTTCTAATAGGACTCTTTCTCTAATAGGATTCTTACTTCTAATAGGAGTCTCTCTCTAATAGGACTCCTACTTCTAATAGGACTCTTTCTCTAATAGGACTCCTTTTCTAAGAAGCAACCTAATCCTAACCTAGCCGGCCTCTTCACCTCTTTAATAGGGGTTGGCTATATAAGATTTATATGAATGCCCTTATCAATAAAACTAAATTAGGACTCTCATAGCTAGAGTCCTAACATGATCCGCTTCGGACCAACCGATTACGAGAACATCGATGAACAACTAGCAAAGATCTACCAAACCTCCACCATTCAGGAGTATCAAACTAGGTTAGAAAGGTTATCTAATCAAACTTGTGATTGGTCTAAGAAACAACTACTGGGGCATTTATTGAGGGCTTGAAGTCGGAGATCCGGGGAGAAGTTAAAGAGTGACAACCATACACGCTTACGACAGTCATCTTTTTTGCACGACTTCAAGAGGAGCAATTGAACCATGAAGCCCGGAGGACTAGGGTCACTCCTCGACCAACAGTATTGAAGCCCTTAGCCCCCCTACTGTTAGCCAACCTCTTACACCAAAAAAGTTGACAAGGGAAGAGCTTCGGGAGCGATCTACAAAGGGGCTATGTTGGCATTGTGACGAGCGTGGAGCCATGAGCATTGCTGTAAAAAAGAAAAAATTCTTGTGATCGAACCAGTGGAAGAAGAGGTCATTGAATAGCCAGAAGAGAGCCTTGAATATGATGAAGAAGATGTAGAAGAAGAGCCACAATCGATTGACTTTATGGTACACGTGTTAGCCGGCTACTCAAACAACAACCAATCATTGTTCTCATCGATACGGGCGGCACTAATAACTTCTTAAATAGTAAAGCTGCTGCTCGGATGGCACTCCACATTGAAGGTTGCAGCAAGTTCGACGTAAAGGTTGCCGACAGTCGAATCCTAAAGTGCGACCAAAGATGCACGCAGGTGAACCTATTATTGCAAGACCAAGAAATTATTTCCGACTTCTTCCTCCTACCAATTGATGATTATGAGGCCGTGCTGGGCATAGAATGGCTAATGATGCTAGGTGATGTCTCCTAAAACTTTTCTAAGTTAATTATAAAATTCTACTGCAAAGGCAAGTAGGTCATCCTATGCGGGAAGCGCGGAAGCAACGTAACCATCGTTTCGACCCAACGAATGGAGAAAGTTTTACATAAGATAAATGGTGGCTTTTTGATGCATCTCCAGCAACAACCAGAGGAGAAGAAAATAAAAATTGAAGATTAAAATCTCGCCCAATTGCTTGCTAAATTTAATGACGTTTTTGCTGAACCACGTGGTCTTCCTCCTACTCGGCAACATAACCACCTTATTCCAATTCTTTCGGGCAAACCACCAGTGAACACTCGGCCATACCACTATCCTCACCTCCAGAAGGATGAAATTTAGAATATTATAAAGGAGATGCTTGAAACAGGGGTGATCCGGCCAAGCTACAGCCCCTATTCCTCACCATTGCTACTTGCATGCAAGAAGGATGGAACTTGGCGGATGTGCATCGACTACTAAGCTCTAAATGGCATCACCGTTAAGGATAAGTATCCAATACCAATGGTGGATGAACTTCTTGATGAGTTAAAAGGGGCTCGAGTCTTTACGAAGTTGGACCTCCGATCCGGTTACCACCAAGTTTGGGTATGTGAAGATGACATTCCAAAAACTACTTTCCGCACATATAACGACCATTATGAATTCTTGGTAATACCTTTTGGAGTTACTAATGCTCCTTCAACTTTCCAAAGTCTCATGAACAATATTTTTTAGAGCTTTCTTCGCAAATTTGTGCTGGTATTTTTCGATGATATTCTCATTTACATCCCTTCGCTTAAGACTCATTTTCAGCACTTGCGGTTTATTCTGACGATCCTTCGGGAGAATACTCTTTTTTTTAAGCTATCAAAGTGTAGCTTTATCTAGCAAAACTTAGAGTACCTTGGGCACCTAATATCAGAAGAAGAAGTGGCGGTAGACCCAACAAAAATCAAAGTAATGCAGGGCTTGCCAAAACCTACAAATGTGAAATTGCTACGTGGGTTCCTTGGACTAATAGGATACTACCAAAAATTTGTGATGGACTATGGGAAGATCAGTATACCCCTCATTACTCTACCGAAAAAAGATACCTTCTAATGGTCAGATGAAGCATCCACTGCCTTTGATAAACTTAAGGCAGCCATGATGACGACGCCCATGCTAGCACTACCAAATTTCAGTCGACCCTTCATCATTGAGGCTAATGTATCTGGAGTCAGAATTGGAGTCGTTCTCATGCAAGATGGTCGACCACTCGCATACACCAGTAAGGTGCTATCTCCCTCCCATCAAAAAATGTCAATCTATGATAAGGAGATGCTCGCCATTGTGCACGTAGTAACAAAGTGGAGACCCTACTTTATCGATCGATGATTTCAAATTAAAACTGACCATAGAAGTCTCAAGTACTTTTTGGAGCAGAAGATATCATCCCAGAGCAGCAAAAAGGGTAACCAAACTTCTAGGATTTGATTATGAAATTATTTACAAAAAGGAAAAGGAAAATATTGTTGCAGATGTACTCTCATGACTACCGGAGCAAACTGAATTTTTAGTCATCTCCCTTTCTACCACCGGCTTCCTCGAGGATAATAGGGAGGAATGGAAGAAGGACCTAGAGACCAGCAACATCATTAAAAAATTGGTGAAGGATCTAAGTACAATAGCTCACTATATTTGGGATTCGAAGGATCTACGCTACAAAGGCCGTATTATACTTATACCCAACTCCCCTTGCATCAAAATCATTCTACACAAAATACACTCCACACCTTTAGTAGGGCACTCCAGATTTCTGAAAACCTACAAAAGAGTGAAGCAAAATTTTTATTAGAGAGGGATGAAAAAAATTATTTCTGAATACGTGGCACAATATGATATATGTCAATAGCAAAAAGGTGAAATAGTGGCGAGTCTAGGTAAACTATAACCACTACCCATACCAGACTCGGTGTGGACTGACATCTCCATGAAGCTATCTTCACGTTTTTATTGACCCTATCAGATCATAGAGTGTATTAGAGCGTACAGGCTTAAATTACTTGAGGATACCACAATTCACCTTGTCTTCCACGTGTCATGCCTCAAGCCCAAGCTGGAACCACCATAGAACACTTCTGATGAGACCCAAGTTCCCTTATTTGAGTAATCACCCTATTGTTGTCACAATATATGGGAATTGGCTCCTCGCTACTTAGCACAACCTCTAGATCTTTGTTGAACTTCTTCATCCAGACTCCCTCCTTTGGTGCCTCTACCACAGCAATGTACTCCGCCTCTTTGTGGTTGAGTCAGCAATAGTATCTTTCTTGGAGCTCTTCCAGCATACTACTCCTTCATTCAGGGTGAACACATACCCTGAATTAGACTTGTCATCATTGACATCGGACTCGAAGCTCGAGTCCATGTAGTCCTCAACCCTTAGGCTACTGCCTCCGTCTAGATGACCAAGCCTTTACCGTGGAGAGCATTCCTACATCATTCTCAATGATTAGGATGTCATCCACATACAACACCAAAAAGGTGATAGCGTTCCTACTTATCTTCCTGTACGCACAAGGCTTATCTTCATTCTTAATGAAGTCATAAGATTTGATCACTTTATCAAATCTTATATTCTAACTTTAGGAAACTTGCTTCAGTACATAGATGTACCGAAGCAACCTGTACACCTTATCTATGTTGGGCAGACTGCCCATTATTCAGCCCATATGGGCTTTAGTATCCCACAGTTTGCTCCTCTTTTAACCTAAACCCTAACACTAATTAAGGGACTAATGGTGGCTACGAAAATAAGATCAAAACTATAGCAAAAAGGATAGATTTTTGGCAACAGCAAGGTGATTCAGAAAGAAGAGAAAAGGGAAAAAAATAAGAGAAAAAGAAAGGGAAGAAGACAAGGAAAACATAGAAATTGTTCTCATTCATCCAAACAGTTTTCTCATCTCAAGTTAGATTAGATCTACAGTGAATTTTTATTGTGACTGCTTGTGGAGGTTTTGGATATTGTGCGTAGTGACGTGATTCTTGTATCCCAATTATTTCTTGTGATTATTGCTTGGGTTTTGGGCAAGAAACTTTGAGAATTGTACATTCATTATTCCTATAGTGGATTTTCTCTGGTTTGCCCTGTGGTTTTTACCCTTCACGTTGAAGGGATTTTCTATGTAAATCTTGGTATTCTATTTGATTGTGATTTTCATTTAATTTTGTAGTGTTATGGCCTGCTAGTATTTGTTCATATACAAAAGTTCTTCTTTGTTATTATTTTTATCCCATCAATTAGTATCAGAACAAGGTTTTGGTGATTTAATTTTTGTATTTGAACATGGAGGCCGATAGTGTTTCTCATATAATTAGCTTGAACGAAAACAATTGGATAATATAGAAACTAAGAATGGAAGATCTCTTGTATTACAAAGATTTGTATGGACCATTGCAAAGGGATAGTGAGAAACCCACAGCTATAACTGATAATGAGTGGAAGAGGTTAGACCGAAAAACGATTGGGTTTATTCGACAATGGCTCGATAACAGTGTCTTTCACCATGTTTCTACTGAAAGTTCTGTATATTCTCTTTGGAATATGTTAGAAGGTCTCTATAAAAGAAAAATAATTGGCAATAAAACTTTTTTTATCAGAAAACTTATGAACTTGAAATATAAAGAGGGTGCTTCTATTGCTGAGCATTTGAATGAAATACAGAGTATTGCTACCCAGTTATCTTTTATGAAAATGTCTCTTGATGATGAATTGCATGTATTATTATTTGTCAGTTCATTACAAGAAAGCTGGGAGACACTGGTGGTTTCCCTTAGTAATTCTATGCTAGATGGTATTGTCACCATGAGATAAGTAATAAGAAGTTTATTGAATGAGGAGTTGAGAAGAAAGAACTCAACAACATTTCAGATTGATTCACAGGCACTTATCTCAGAGAATAGAGGAAGGTCAAGGTCTAAAGATAGAAGCAGTTCACGCAGGAGTAGAAGCAAGTCAAGATCAAAGAAAGATATTATTTGCTACAACTGTAGTGAGAAAGGACATTATAAGAATCAATGTAAGTAACCTAAGAAGAGCAAGAAAAAGAGAAAAGAAATGGAGTCTATAGAGTCGAAAGAGAATATCACAGCAATAGTGTAAGGTGGTGATTATTTGATTTTGTCCCCTTCTGATGATATTTTTTCTTATGTGTATTAGTATCTCGATTGGATAATTAATACGAGAGCTTCTTATTATGCTACACCACAGAGGGAGTTCTTTACTACTTATAGGTCTGAAAATTTTGGTGTTGTCAAGATGGGCAACTATGGCACGGTAGACATCATTGGCATGGGTGACATCCACATAAAGACTAACTTTAGATGTAAGTTGGTGCTTAAGGATGTGAGGCATGTGATTGACTTGAGGCTGAATCTAATTTCAGTTGGAAGACTAGATGATGAAGACTATAATAGTAGGTTTCACAAAGGGCAATGGAAGCTCAATAAGGGTTCTCTTGTTATAGCTAGTGGAAAGAAATATCACAACTTGTATAGGTTGTAGGCCAAAGCTTGTGGTGAGCAATTAAATGCTATAAAGAAAGACTTCAACATGGAGTTGTGGCATATGCGATTAGGACACATGAGCGAGAAGGGACTGCAAGCTTTTTTCAAAAGAGAGGTATTACCTGACCTCAGAGGTACATGTATGAACCCTTGTATTGATTGTTTGGCTAGTAGATAACATAGAGTTTCTTTTGCTAGTCCTGCTTTGTTTAGAAAAATGCATGCTTTGGATCGTGTTGATATAGATGTATGTAGTCCTTTAAGGATAAAAACTCCTAGTGGTTCTATTAATATTCCTAGCATCAGTGGTGCATTTTATTTTATTACCTTTATAGATGACTTTTCAGAAAAGTTTGGACCTATGGTTTAAAGACCAAGGATTAGATTATTGATGTTTTTAAAGAGTTTCATGCCAGAGTTGAAAGGGAGACAGAAAGGCAACTGAAATACATAAGATCAGATAATAGTGGTGAGTATATAGGATTGTTTAATGATTATTATAGGTCACATGGCATCCAACATGAGATGACAATTCTAAGTACACCTCAGCATAATGCAATTGCAGAGAGGATGAACCGCACCATCATGAAAAAGATCAGATATATGCTTTCACAAGCAAAGCTACCAAAAAGTTTTAGGATGAGGTTTTAAGGACTGTAGTTGATGTGATCAACTTATCTCCCTGTACAGCCCTAGATGCTGATATTGCAGAGCATGTATGGTCAGGGAAAGATGTTTCTTATAGATATTTAAGAGTGTTCGGTTGTCGTGCATTTGCATATGTTCCAGACAATAAGAGGTCCAAGCTAGATGGTAAGAAAAAAGAATATATTTTTCTTGGCTACTCACATGATTAATTTGGTTATAGGCTTTGGGATCCAAAAAAGTAAAAGGTGTTTAGAAGCAAAGATGTGGACTTCTTTAAGGATCAAACCCTTGAGGATTTGAAGAAAGAGGCACCAGTCAAGACTTCTACAGAAGGATTAGCATATTGTGACCCAGTTACTCCTCCAGTATATCAGGGTGATGGGTGAGATGTGCAGGAAGATGATATAGAACCAGATGTTAATCTACCTGTAGGACATGTTAAGCAAGAATAAGTTGAGGAGTAGCTTCCCGCAGAACCTCAGTTGAGAAGATCTTCTAGACAATGTTAGTCTTCCAAAAGATACTCTACAGATGAGTATGTGATGCTTACTGATGCAAGTGAACCAAAGAGTTCCCAGGAAGTAGTTGAAAGTGAGCAGAAAAAGAAGTGGTTAGTTGCTATGCAGGAAGAGATAGATGCTCTATAGAAGAACCACACATATGATTTAGTGCAACTACCACAGGGAATGAAGGCCTTGAAGAACAAGTGGATTTTCAGGTTGAAGACTTAAGAATATTATTCTCAACTAAAGTACAAAGCCAGATTGGTTGTGAAAGGCTTTAGTCAAAAGAAAGGTATTGACTTTGAAGAGATTTTTTCTCTTGTTGTTAAAATGTCTTCTATTCGTATTGCTCTTGGTATTGCTGCTAGCCAAGACTTGGAGATTGAGCACTTAGATGTGAAGACAGCTTTCCTTCATGGTGATTTGGAGGAGGATATTTATATAGAACAACCAGAAGGCTTTAAAATTAATTGCAAAGAAAATTTTATCTGCAAGTTGAGAAAGAGCTTGTATGGGTTGAAGCAAGCTCCAAGACAGTGGTACAGAAAGTTTAATTCATTTATGATTGAAAATGGATACAAAAGAATAGCTTCAAATCATTATGTGTACATCAAACAGTTTGGTGAGGATTTTATTATTCTCTTACTTTATATTGATGATATGCTTATCCTTGGGAAAGATATATATACACTTGATAGGTTGAAGAAGGAACTGAGTGAGTCCTTTGCAATGAAGGATATGGGGCTAGTAAAGCAAATACTAGGCATGCAGATTTCTCATGATAGGAAAAACAGGAAGATTTGGTTGTCACAGAAGAAATATATCGAGAAGGTATTAGAAAAGTTTAGTATGAGCAATGCAAAACCAGTTGGTTCTCCTCTTTCAGGTCACTTCAAGTTATGCTCAGAACAGAGTCCATCAAGTGATATGGAGAAGGAGAAAATATAAAATGTTTCTTATGCTTCAACAGTTGGAAGTTTAATATATGCAATGGTATGTACGAGGTCGGACATGGCATATGCAATGGGCATTACTAGTAGATTTCTTGCAAATCAAGGCAAAGAGCACTAGGTAGCAGTGAAGTGGACCTTGAGATATCTCAGAGGAAGCTCTAAGGTTTGTTTAAGCTTTGGAGGTAGACCATCTGTGTTAACGAGTTACACAGATGCAGATATGGCTAGAGATATTGATACGAGAAAATCCACATCAGGTTTTGTACTTACCTTTGCAGGGGGAGCTGTGTCATGGCAATCCAGATTGCAAAGGTATATTGCTCTCTCTACCACAGAGATAGAATATATTGCTACTACAGAGGTTTACAAAGAAATGTTATGGATGAAAGAATTCCTACTAGAATTAGGGCTGAAACAAGAAAACTATGTGGTACATTGTGATAGCTAAAGTGCCATCCATTTGTGTAAAAATCTAACTTTTTATTTTAAATCAAAGTATATAGATGTCAGATATCACTGGATTCGAAATGTACTTGAAGAGAAGCAGTTGTAACTTTAGAAAATTTATACAGATGATAATGGAGCAAACATGTTAACAAAGACCTTACTGAAAGAAAGGTAGTAGATGTGCCGATAGTTGGTCGACATGGCTTCACACTGAGGAGTCATGGGACAGCCTCCCTTTTAGGCTGAAGAGGGAGGTTGTTGGGCAGGCAGCCTATTATTCAACCCATATGGGCTTTAGTAGCTCATAGCTCGCTCCCCTTTAACCTAAACCCTAACACTAATTAAGGGACTAATGGTGGCTACGAAAATAAGATTAAAACTATAACAAAAGGGCAGATTTTTTGCAGCAACAAGGTGATTTAGAAAGAGGAGAAATGGGCAAAAAAATAAGAGAAAAAGAAAGTGAAGAAGATAAGGAGAACCCAGAAATTATTCTCATTCATCCAAACAATTTTCTCATCTCAGGTTAGATCAGATCTATAGTGAATTTTTATTATGATTGCTTAGGGAGGTTTTGGATATTGTGCACAATGACAAGATCCTTGTATCCTAATTATTCTCTTCTGATTATTGCTTGGGTTTTGGACAAGAGACTTTGAGAATTATGCATTCATTATTCCTATTGTAGATTTTTTCTGGCTTACCTCATGATTTTTACCCTTCACATTGAAGGGATTTTTCATGTAAATCTTGGTGTTCTATTTAATTATGATTTTTGTTTAATTTCGCTATGTATTACGACCTGCTAGTATTTGTTTATATATAAAAGTTTTTTCATGTTATTATTTTTATCCCATCAATTTGGACTGTCCTTGGATACAAATCCCTCAGGTTGTATCATATACACCTCTTCCTCGAGGTTGCCGATGAGGAACATAATTTTTATGTCCATCTGCCGGATCGCATAATTAAGGTGTGCTACAATAGGCAATAGAATTCGGATAGATTTTAGCATGACTATGGGTGAGAAAGTTTTATCATAGTCAACATCTTACCTTTGACGATACCCCTTAGCCACTAGCGTTACTTTATAGGTCTCTACCTTTCTATCTACTCCGATCTTCTTCTTGAAGATCTACTTGTAGCCAATGGATACGATACCCTCAAGTGCATCAACTAAGTTCTAAACCTTGTTGGAGTACATGGAATCCATCTTTGAATTTATGGCTTCTTGCCACTTCCTAGAGTCTATACTCGTACTAGGCTCCTCATAGGTTTGAGGATCAATATTCTCAACATCCTCTCTTCTGATATATCCCATATATCTCTCAGAAGGATGAGATACTCTACCAGACCTATGTAAAATTAGAACTTGTGTGCTAGGTACCTGAACAGACTCTGGCTGTGGAATGGTGCCTGAGCTAGATTCTCCAACTTCGCTCAACTCTATCACTCTCCCACTGTCTCCACCAAGAATGTGTTCCTTCTCAAGGAACACTGCTCTCTTGGATACAAAGACCTTTTGGTCCTCAGGGTGATAGAAATAATACCCACAAGTTTCCTTGGGGTAGCCCACGAACTTGCATCGTTCCATCCTGAATTCCAACTTGTCGGGGTTGTGTCTCTTGACGTGGGCAGTGCATCCCCAAATCTTAATAACTTTAAGATCAGGCTTCTTCCTATTCCATATCTCATATGGAGTAGATACTACTAACTTATTTGGAATTCTATTGAGAAGGAAAGTTGCGGTCTCTAGGGCATATCCCCAAAATGAGATGGGTAGATCGGTGAAACTTATCATAGAACACACCATGTCTAACAGTGTGGGATTCCTCCTTTCTGATATACCATTAAGCTGTGGTGTATAAAGAGGTGTCCATTGGGATAAAAATCCTATGGTTTTTGAGGAACTAGGTGAACTCGGTACTTAAGTACTCACCTCCTCGATCTGATCAAAGGGTTTTAATACTCTTTCCAATATGGTTCTCCACTTCATTCTTATATTTCTTGAATTTTTTAAAAGTCTCAGACTTGTACTTCATTAAGTACACATGTCCGTATCTTGAGAAATCATTAGTGAAACTAATGAAGTAGGAGTAACCACCTATGGCATGAGTCGACATGGGACCACATACATCACTATATATGAGTTCCAGTAACTTAGCGGCTCTCTCTCCATTTCTACTAAATGGAGAGTTGGTCATTTTTCTCCGAAGGCAAGGTTCGTAAGTCGCATATGACTCATAGTCGAATGGATCTAGATATCCATTCTTCAACAACTTTTAAATCCTTTCCTCATGGATGTGACCTAGCCTACAATGCTACAGATATGCATTGTTCACCTTTTCTTGTTTCTTCTTTGACTCACTTACTCTCATGATGTGTGGAGCTGTATCTAGCATAAATAAACCATTATGCAACATTCCTCTCATGATGATCTCATCATCTAATGCTATTGAACAATCTTTGTTCTGAAAAACTAATTTATATCCACTAATGTCAAACATGAAATGGAAATAATATTTTTGATAATAGAAGGAACATAATAGCATGTATCTAATGCAATAATAGCTCCACTGAGCAGATGTAGGTGACCTTACTAATAGCCATTGCAGCAACCTTTGCTCCATTGCCCATCTTAAGTCTATCTCGCCTCTCTTTAATCTCCTAGATCCTGCAGATATGATAGGCACTCCCAGTATCCAATACCCATGTGTTATCATAAGATTATGACAAATGAAGACTGATCGTGAATGTACCTGAAGCTTCTCCAAGATTTTTTTTTGCCCTCTCTATATGGTACTCTTTGTAGTTCCTCTTCTAGTGCCCATCTTTGCCATAGTGAAAGTATTAGCTTTTATCCTTTGTTGAGTCTTTCCTAGCAACCTTTGCCTTACTTATTTTGCCCTTGCCCTTGCCCTTGCCCTTCTTAAGGGACTTGTCAACCTTCCTTTTCTTTTTGATCTCACCAACATAGAGAACTAGCTTCTCTTTCTTAATGGTGCTCGCTGCTTCTCTCAACATGTTGAGGAGCTCTAGGAGGATCATCCCAAGCTTGTTCATATTAAAATTCATTATAAATTAAGAAAAGGAATGTGGTAGGGACTGAAGCATAAGATCCATACATAGGTTATCCTCTAGAATCATTCCTAAATCTGTGAGTTTCTCGATCCACTCAATTATCTTAAGGACATGGTTATGAGCCGATGTCCCCTTAGTCATCCTAGCACAGAAAAGACTCTTTGATATCTCATATCGCTGAGTTCTTCCTTGTTCCTCAAATAGTTTGCGGAGATGCAAGAGTATGAAATTAGCATCCATATTTTCATGTTATCTCTATAACTCAGTAGTCATATAAGCCAATATATTACATTAAGCAAGAGTAGAATCATCTATGTACTTTACATAACAAGTGATTCATCCTCGCTTGCCCCTTCATCGGGTGTAGGGATCACTGTATCAAGGACGTACGTGATTTTCTCCACCGTAAGAAAGATTCTCAGATTGCGAAGCCAATCCATATAATTTGGACTAGTGAAGCGGTTGGCATCAAGTATGCCATGTAAAGAATTTGAAAACGATATTTTTCTGAAATTAAAGATGTAGCAAAAATAAATAATATGCAGACTTTGTAAAAATTAAATATTAATATAAGGACTTCTATCTTAATCTACTCCTACTAATTTTTTATGAGACACACAACACCCTCCAATATATGAATCGGAGACCTCTAACGGATCTCTAGTGGGGATCAAGATCCAATCGGTATCTTAATGTAACCTCGAGGGACTCGATTAATCATGTTAAGCCCATAAATGTAGGCCACCCTTGCCAATCACAACTCCTTGTGATTCCCATCTTGTTCGGCCTCCGAATCACCGTGACCTCGAGGGACTCGACCAATCATGATGTTCGGTTAAGTCATCACCATCATTACATGATGAGTCTGATTCGATGATATACCCTCGAGGGCCTCGACCAAGTATACCATGTCCTCAGGTCACCGGTGACATCTCTATGTCGTAGATAAGATAGCGAATCGTGATATAGGTGAGTCTCGGGGGACTCGACCAGCTCAACCTACACCAGAAATCGGTTCTTAGCTATAATGATGGAAGGCCACGTGGGTCAATCTAATTGCCTCACGTTTACCGACTTAATATTATTGAGAGAGGAAATTTTTAATTTGGTCGCCTAATATGATGTGTCACACACATACATATTCAATATATATCTACATCGCATGCAAATATATATATATATAGTAGGTGTATAAACAATCACACATCACATGAGCAATCACACCAGATGATCATGGACTACATCCTAATGTGATTAAGATCAAGCTAGTGGGCCTAATCACTTACATCAAGATCTATTGTGTAGCGACGCATCTCAAAACCCTATGATCGTTCATCTTGGGAAATCCACAGGGGGCGACATCTCATGCGCAGTGGAAGAACAAAAAACAAAACCACAGATTTTTTATTGAAAGGTTTCGTCATCGTGCAAAGATTGGTACGTCAAAATAAATCCGTAAAAACTATATGTGTAAAAGAAAGTACCTAGGGAGATCGTATATCCTTGAATCCCTACAGATTTGTAGGAAGGATGAAGGAGGTCAAGCGTCCTCCTCTCTAGCGGTATCCACACAGTAGGGACTACAACGATGCACCTCTCTAGGGAGAGGAGAACAGGAGATGGCCAATAAAAAGAACTCCCATCCTATAGAGCTTTGGTTCCCTCCTATTTATAGAGGCCCCCTGAAAACCCTAATGGATCTTGCCCTATTGGGTATTGGATCTCCATCTAATTACCTAAGCCTATTGGATTAGTGGGTCTATACCCAATAATCTCTTATTAGCAATTATTGGATCTCATCTTAGGATCCAATAATTCAGGGGCTTAATGGATATCCAATAAGATAGGGGCTCCAGCAGATATCTCATATACGAACCACTACTCATCGCAACACCTATCATATATGTGTGACCCTCTAGGCCCAATATCGAGCTGGCCGTGAGTCATTCTTATCAGAACTCCTTCTGACTTAGTGAATTATTATCTCCATAATAATTCACCCAACTCATCGATTGCGGATGTACTAGGCCACTATATCACAGCCCTTAGACGATATAGAGGAATCTAATCCTTTGGACCTATTTGCCCTTAGTTACTATGTATCTATATCCCCTTATCCAAATAATATTCTAGTGACTCTATATCAGGCATGGTGTTGTCAGGCCTATACAGTCTCTACTTGAGTCTTGCTCTTGTCAGAACTCTTTTTGACATAGTAAATTATTATCTCTATAATAATTCACCTAACTCATCGATTACAGACGTACCAGGCCACTACGCCGTGGCCCCCAAACGATACAGGGGAATCCAATCCTTTGGACCTATCTATCCTCAGTTACCATGTACCTATAATCTCTCATCTATCTAATATCCCAGAGACCCTATACCGGGCATGGTGCTGTCAGGCCCATACCGTCTCTCCTCGAGTCTTGTTCTTGTCAGATTCTCTCGGAGAACTCTTTCTCTCTCAATCCGAATAACCTTGGCCAAGGATTTGTTCATGCAAGAATACATGGGATATTCCTCTAATGATACCGAGAGTGGATGATCCTCTATTGACACTCAATAGCCCTCGTAAGTTTGGCTACCACTCCCAATAACCGGTTGTACTAGATATGGTACTTTTCAAACCTATAAGTCTGGTATCAAAGAGTGGAGTACTCACATAGGACATCCTTAGTGTCTCAAGTCTAAGGACCAGATACAGTACTAGGACTATAGAATCGTTGTTTAACGTGAGGTATCAATAACCATCCAGCATTCCGTAGGCGAATCAATCAATGAACTCATTCCCCAATGAGCACCTGCACTATACCCTTAGTGTCCCCACACGAGTAGCTATGAGACCAGCCACCTCCATCATATGAACGGGTATACAGCACACTAGTCTATCCGGTTATCTCGATATCCCTCTCGAGTAACCTATGACCAGGATTATTTAGAGTTTGTGTTTAAGGGTGAATCAGTCTCACTATTATGATCTCATCATGATCTGATTCCCATTACAGAGATTCAAGGACATCACAATATATGTAACAAGCAAGATAAAGTGATAAAATGCCTAATAATAAGTAAAGAGAAAGAGTGCATATCAAGTCATAAGTGCCATCACTTTTGTGATTGGCTTATAGGGCACATATGACTAGCAATCTCCCACTTGACCTAAAGCCAATCACCAATATGTCTGATCCTCATTAGACCTCTGTGATGCTCAAAGACAATCTAAGTCAATGACTTTGTCTATGGATCTGCAATGTTATCTTCGAATTGAACTCTTTCCACTACTACATCTCTTCAGGCTACGATCTCTCTAATAAGCTATAACCTTCTCAAAACACTTCTGATAAGACCCGGGTTCCCTTATTTGAGTAATTATCCCGTATTTGTCGTAATTTAAGGGAATCAACTCCTCACTGCTTGACATGACTCCCAAATATGTGATGAACTTCTTCATCTAGACTCCCTCTTTTGTTGCCTCTACTCGCCTCTGTGGTCGAGTCAGCGATAGTGTCTTACTTGGAACTCTTCCAACATACTACTCCTCCATTCAGGATGAATACATACCCTGAATTAGACTTGCTATCATCGACATCGGATTGGAAGCTTAAGTCCGTGTAGCCCTCAACCCTAAGGTTATTGCCCCCGTATACCAGTAAAAGATCCTTAGTCCTTCTCAAGTACTTAAGGATATATTTTACTATTTTCTAGTGCTCCAAGCTTGGATCTTCCTAATACCTGCTCGTGACACTCAAAGCATGCGCTATATCAAGCCTAGTACATAGCATAACATACATGATAGATCTTATCGCTGAGGCATATGGTATTATATCCATGTGTGCTCTTTCTTCAAGAGTCTTTGGGGACATACTCCTAGAAAGTGATATTCCATGTCTCATTAGTATGAGACCTCTCTTGGAATTTTCCATGCCAAACCTTTTGATAATGGTGTCTATGTATTGGACTGAGACAAGCCAAGCATCATTTTAGATTTATCTCTAAAGATCCGTATCCCCAATATGCAAGATGCTTCCCCTAAGTCCTTCATGGAGAAGTGCCTAGATAGCCAAGCCTTTATTGTGGAGAGCATTCCTACATCATTCTCAATGATCAAGATGTCATCCACATATAAAACCAAAAAGGTGATGGTGCTCCCACTTACCTTCCTATACACACAAGGCTCATCTTCATTCTTAACGAAGTCATAAGATCTGATCGCCTCATCAAATCTTATTTTTCAAGTTTATGAAGCTTGCTTCAGTCCATAAATGGACCTAAGCAACCTGCACACTTTGTCTGGGTTATCCCTAGACACGAATCCCTTAGGCTATATCATATACACCTTCTCCTCGAGGTTACCATTGAGGAATACAGTTTTAATATCCATTTGCCAGATCTCATAATCATAGTATGCTGTAATAGCTAATAGAATTTGAATGGATTTTAGTATGACTATAGATGAGAAAGTTTCATCATAGTCAACACCTTACCTTTGACGATACCCCTTAGCCACTAGCCTTACTTTATAGGTCTCTACCTTTCCATCTACTCCAATCTTCTTTTTAAAGATCCACTTGCAACCAATGGGCACAATACCCTCGGGTGCATCAACTAGGTTCCAAACCATGTTAGAGTATATGGAATCCATTTCTGAATTCATGGCTTCTTGCCAATTCCTGAAGTCTATACTCATAATAGCCTCCTCGTAAGTCTGAGGATCAATATCCTCAACATCCTCTCCTCTTATATGTCTCACATATCTCTTAGGAGGATGGGATACTCTACCGGACCTATGTAAAGTTGGAACTTATATACTAGGTATCTGAACAGATTCTAGCTGTGGAATGGTGCTTGAGCTAGGTTCTCCAACCTCGCTCAACTCTATCATGCTCCCACTGTCTCCAACAAGAATGTGTTCCTTCTTAAGGAACACTGCTCTTTTGGCTACAAAGACCTTTTGGTCCTTAGGGTGATAGAAATAATACCCACAAGTTTCCTTAGGGTATCCCACGAACTTGCACCGTTCTGTCTTGGATTCCAACTTGTCAGGGTTGTGTCTCTTGACATAGGCAGGGGAGCCCCAAATCTTAACAACCTTAAGATTGGGCTTCTTCCTATTCCATATCTCATATGGAGTAGACATTACTGACTTAGTTGGAATTTTGTTTAGAAGGTAAGATGAGGTCTCTAGGGCATATCCCCAGAATGAGATGGGTAGGTCGACGAAACTCATCATAGAATACACCATGTCTAACAGTGTGTGATTCCTCCTTTCTGATACACTATTAAGTTGCGGTGTTTAAGGAGGTATCCATTGGGATAAAATCCCATGGTCTTTGAGGAACTAGGTGAAATCTATACTCAAGTATTCACCTCCTCGATCTGATTGAAGGGTTTTAATACTCTTTCCTATCTGGTTCTCCACTTCATTCTTATATTCTTGGAATTTCTCAAAAGCCTCAAACTTGTACTTCACCAAGTACACATGTCTGTATCTTGAGAAATCATTAGTGAAACTAATGAAGTAGGAGTAACCCCCTATGGCATGAGTCGACATGGGACCACATACATCACTATGTATGAGTTCCAGTAACTTAGTGGCTCTCTCTCTAGTTCCACTAAATAGAGAGTTGATCATCTTTCCCTGAAGGCAAGGTTCACAAGTCACATATGACTCATAGTCAAATGGATCTAGATATCCATTCTTCAGCAACTTTTGAATCCTTCCCTCATAGATGTGAACTAGCCTACAATGCCATAGATATGTATTGTTCACCTCTTCTAGTTTCCTCTTAGACTCACTTTGTTAGGACTCTAGATATGAGAGTCCTAATTTAGTTTTATTGATAAGGGCATTCATGTAAATCCTATCTAGTCGACCCCTATTAAAGAGGTGAAGAGGCCGGCTAGGTTAGGGTTAGGTTGCTTCTTAGGAAAGGAGTCCTATTATAAGTAAGAGTTCTATTAGGAAAAGAGTCATATTAGAAGTAGAAGTCATATTAGGAAAGGAGTCCTATTATAAGTAGGAGTTCTATTAGGAAAAGAGTCCTATTATAAGTAGGAGTTCTATTAGGAAAAGAGTCCTATTAGAAGTAGAAGTCCTATTAGGAAGAGAGTCCTATTAGAAGTAGAAGTCCTATTAGAGAAAAAGTCCTATTAGAATTAGGAATCCTACTAGAGAAGGAGTCCTAATCAGAAGTTGGTTAGAAGTAGGAGTCTTAAGTAAGAGTCCTATTAGGAGTTGGGGCTTAGAAGTCCTATAAATAGCTATGTATTCATCCTCTTTTAAGGAATGAATAGATCAATATTTTACAGCCTTTGTGCAGCAACTTGGAGGAAGGAACCCCTATAGAGTTCCAAGGAGGCCGATCCCCTATAGAGATCAACCCCAAGCTTAGAATCCGCGGAGGGTTCTAACACTTGGTATCAGAGCAGCGTTCTTGGCATCTCGCTGCCCTTCCACAGCTATCCACCAGCCCTCCACAACCACGCAAAGCAATTCCCACAATTGCTTAGAAGATCATCGCTGAATTCCGCCGTCATCTCCACCACCGTAGATCATCTTTTGATCTTCCCGTGAATTGCAACAGGTTCTAGTTATCTACCCTACTGCTGCTGCAATTTAGTTATCCTTATTCAAAAAATCCAAAAATATTCGTTCCTATAATTGCTGCATAAACTTTTCGTCGCAAAGTTTTCATCTCTACAACGAAAGTCGCACTGCAGAATTTCAGCCGCATAGCACTGCCTTTTTGATCTTGCTACTACGTTTTTTCTATCCAAATCTCTATGGAATTTTTACGGTGACTTTGACACTTCCTAACAGTAGTTTTCCCTTTGGTTTTGTCGAAAAATTCTTAATAAAAACCACTTATCTTTTACGTCCAATCTGCTGCACTTTAGACGTAAAAATCTGCTATAATACCTCTCCGTGATTCTCAATTTTGCCAAACCTCTTGTTGTCATTTCTTCCTACGAAATTTTTTACAGTATTACCTCTTCCTTATCAGTAGATCCCCTTTGAGTTTTACTTGAATATCTTTTGAAAATTTCTGAAAAAATTACATCTTTACTGATGGAATTTTTTCGGTGAAAAATCTGGTATTGCACCTTGGTCCTTTTTTCTTCTCCGTAACCTACCAAACCCTAGCCACCTTGCTGCCACAAACCAAGACATCTTTAGGGCATCCCTCTAGCCTCAAGATGCAGCTATCATAACCTAGTTTCATAACCCTAACAGCATCAAAAACCACAGCCCAAAACAGTAAACCATTACAGCCAAACCCTTCAATCACCGATCTATTGTCCGAACCTTCCACCACCCCATGCCATTAACCCGTCAACAAAAAAAAGACAAGGGCATCTCTGATCTACAGACATATGCTATGGCTTCCCAAGATCCAATTGATGCCAAATTTGAAGCATGGGAATCTCGGATTGAATCACAGCTTGAATCGCGCTTGGAAGACAAATTACGCGCTTTGTTTGCAGAATTCAGAATTGGACAACCATCGAGTCCAACCAAACTGCAGCAAGGAGAGAATTTAGAAAGGACCCTAGAGAAGGAGGGACAGCCCTCAAACGTGCTTCAGCCACGCATGAGGGTGGACTTCCCACGATGGGAAGAAGGAGACCCAGTAGGGGTGGATTTTTCAGCGAGAATGTTACTTTCGCTACTACCGAACGTCGGATAATGCTATGGTGGAGATTGCTATCATCCACCTTGAAGGAGATGCTATTCAATGGTACAATTGGCTA
This sequence comes from Musa beccarii, assembly GCA_024322285.1. Taxonomy (NCBI): domain Eukaryota; kingdom Viridiplantae; phylum Streptophyta; class Magnoliopsida; order Zingiberales; family Musaceae; genus Musa; species Musa beccarii. The sequence goes on from CM044396.1 coordinate 23,453,127, forward strand.
GAATATAACCAGGGGGCTCCGACATGGAATCAATTTAAGAATGCACTGCTGAACCGTTTCGGACCTACAGAGTATGAAAATATCGACGGCCAACTCACAAAGATTCGACAAACCTCTACGATTCAAGAGTACCAAACCAGGTTTGAGAAGCTATCCTACCTTGCTCGTGATTGGACTGACCGTCAATTGTTAGGAATATTTATCGAAGGACTCAAGCCAGAGATAAAAGGGGAAGTTAAGGCGCGCATACAAATGCATCTTTGTGATGGCTGCGATTTCTTTTGCCCGAATACAAGAAGAACGACTCAACCAAGATTCTTGGAGGATAAGAACCACTCCTAGAACCTCAACATATAAATCCCCTTCTGATCTCAGCCATCCTTCGCTGCCCAAAAAATTGACAAGAGAAGAACTACGTGATCGATCAGCAAAGGGTCTTTGTTGGCATTGCGACGAGCCGTGGAACCGCGATCATTGCTGCAAAAGGGGCCACCTCCTATTGATTGAACCTCTCGAAGACATGGAGGAGGAGGTCCAGGAGCATGAGGAAGAGGTCACGGATGAAGAACAGCAGCCAATTGATATTATGATGCATGCCCTTACCGGTTACGCAAACCCGCAAACAATGAAAGTGGGAGGATTTCTGAAGCAACAACCAATCACCATTCTTATTGACACTGGGAGCACTAATAATTTTATGAATAGCAAGGTTGCTGTTCGGATGGCCTTACCTATTGAGAATTGCAGCAGGTTCGATGTTAAAGTCACAGATGGACGAATTTTGAAGTGTGATCGTAAATGCCCACGGGTGAAACTATTACTGCAGGACCAAGAGATAATTGCAGATTTTTTCCTTCTCTCTCTCGATGATTATGAGGCCGTGCTTGGCATCGAATGGTTGATGACATTAGGTGATGTTTCCTGGAATTTTTTGAAATTAATTATGAAATTTTACAGCAAGGGGAAATAGGTGATACTGTACGGGAAACGTGGGGGTGACGTAATGACAATTTGCACACAACGAATGGAGAAAGTTTTGCACAAAGCATGCAGCGGCTTTTTGGTACAACTTGAGCAGCAATCTAAGGGAGAGCCAACCAAATTTGAAGATCCAAACCTACTTCCCTTGCTTGCTGAATTTTCATATATATTTGACGAACCACGCAGGCTACCTCCTAACCGCCGGCACGATCATCGTATACCGATTCTTCTAGGGAAACCTCTAGCAAATACTCGACCATATTGGTATCCACATCTCCAAAAAGATGAAATAGAAAGGATTGTAAAAGAGATGCTTGAAACAGGAATTATTCGGCCAAGTTGCAGCCCCTACTCTTCACCAATGCTCCTCGTACGAAAGAAAGACAAAACATGGCGAAAGTGCGTTGATTACCGAGCTCTCAACGACATAACCGTCAAGGACAAGTATCCTATTTCAGTAGTAGATGAATTACTTGATGAATTAAAGGGAGCACGAGTCTTCACAAAGTTGGACCTTCGATCCGGATATCATCAAATACGAGTGTGCGAAGAAGACATACCGAAAACTACCTTTCGAATGCACAACGGTCACTATGAATTTCTGGTAATGCCCTTTGGTCTCACCAATGCTCCTTCCACCTCCCAGAGCCTTATGAATGATATTTTCTGGAGTTATCTTCGAAAGTTTGTGCTAGTTTTCTTTGACGATATCCTTATTTACAACCCTTCTCTTGAAAGTCATATCCAGTACTTACGACTTGTTTTGATAATTTTGCAAGAACATGTTCTTTTTGTCAAAAAAACGAAGTGTAGCTTTCTTCAACAAATAGTGGAATATCTTGGGCATATCATATCAGAGGAAGGGGTGGCAGTGGACCCCTCCAAAATTGAAGCAATGCAGAACTGGCCAACCCCGAGGAACATAAAATCACTACGCGGCTTTCTTGGTTTAACAGGTTACTGCCGTAAGTTCGTAAAAGACTATGGAAAGATCAGTGCACCCCTTACTTCCTTGCTGAAAAAAGATGCTTTCCAGTGGTTGGACAAAGCCACCACCGCCTTCGAGGAACTTAAAGTCGCAATGATAACAACGCTAGTACTAGCATTACCTGACTTCGATAAGACTTTTATTGTTGAAGCTGATGCCTCCGGAGCAGGAATTGGTGCTGTACTATTGCAAGATGGCCGACCCCTCGCTTATACTAGTAAGGCATTATCTCCTTCCCACCTCAAGATGACTATTTACGACAAGGAGATGGTCTTCCTACGGCTCCAGCCATACAAGCAAACATCAATCCAAACCAGAGCATCTATGAAGCTTTCACCTCGATTCTATGGACCCTACCAGATTTTGGAGCGCATCGGAGCAGTAGCATACAGATTGGACTTACCCGCCAGCTCCCGAATCCATCCAGTCTTCCATGTATCATGTTTGAAGCTCAGGTTGGGACAACACTAGACAGCCCAAAGCCATCTACCAAATACAACTACCCAAGGAGAGCTCCAGACCCAACCAAATGCCATTATTGATCGACGAATCATGACTCGACGACGACGACCTGCTACTGAAGTGTTAATACAGTGGGCAAACCTACCAGCAGAAGATGCCACTTGGGAGAACTACGACGACATGAAGATCAAATTCCCAGAATTCATGGAACGTCAGCCTCGAGGACAAGGCTGATTTGAAGAGGGCGGGTCTGTTAGGACTCTAGATATGAGAGTCCTAATTTAGTTTCATTGATAAGGGCATTCATGTAAATCCTATCTAGTCGACCCCTATTAAAGAGGTGAAGAGGCCAGCTAGGTTAGGGTTAGGTTGCTTCTTAGGAAAGGAGTCCTATTATAAGTAAGAGTTCTATTAGGAAAAGAGTCATATTAGAAGTAGAAGTCCTATTAGGAAAGGAGTCCTATTATAAGTAGGAGTTCTATTAGGAAAAGAGTCCTATTATAAGTAGGAGTTCTATTAGGAAAAGAGTCCTATTAGAAGTAGAAGTCCTATTAGGAAGAGAGTCCTATTAGAAGTAGAAGTCCTATTAGGGAAAAAGTCCTATTAGAATTAGGAATCCTACTAGAGAAGGAGTCCTAATCAGAAGTTGGTTAGAAGTAGGAGTCTTAAGTAAGAGTCCTATTAGGAGTTGGGGCTTAGAAGTCCTATAAATAGCCATGTATTCATCCTCTTTTAAGGAATGAATAGATCAATATTTTGCAGCCTTTATGCAGCAACTTGGAGGAAGGAACCCCTATAGAGTTCCAAGGAGGCCGATCCCCTATAGAGATCAACCCTAAGCTTAGAATCCGCGGAGGGTTCTAACACACTTACACTCATGATATGTAGAGCTGTATCTAGCATAAATAAACAATTATGTAATTTTCCTCTCGTGATGATCTCATCATATAATATTATTAAATAATTATTGTTCTCAAAAACTAATTTATATCCACTAACTATCAAACATGAAATAGAAATAATATTTTTCATAATAGAAGGAACATAATAGCATGCATCTAATGCAATAATAGCTCCACCAAGCAGATGTAAGGTGACCTTGCCAACAGCCACTACAGTAACTTTTGCTCTATTACCCATTTTAAGGTCCATCTCACCTCTGTTCAATCTCCTAGGTCCTACCAGAACCTATAACGAATTGTAGATATGATAAGTACTCTCAGTATCCAATACCCATATGTTATCATAAGATTCTGATAAATGGAGAATGATCATTAATATACCTGAAGCTTCTTCAAGCTTCTGTTTCACCCTCTTTGCAAGGTACTCTTTGCGGTTCCTCTTCTAGTGCCCATCTTTGCCATAGTGGAAGCACTGGCCTTTATCCTTTATTGGGTCTTTCTTGGCAACCTTTGCCTTACCTATTTTGCCCTTGCCCCTTGCCCTTGCCCTTCTTAAGGGACTTCTTAGCCTTCCTTTTCTTTCTGGTCTCACCAGCATAGAGAACTGACTTCTCTTTCTTGATGGTGCTCTTTGCTTCTCTCAACATATTGAGGAGCTCTAGGAGGGTCACCTCAAGTTTGTTTATATTAAAATTTATTATGAACTGAGAAAAGGAATATGGTAGGGACTGAAGCATAAGATCCACACATGGGTTATCCTCTAGGACTATTCCTAGACCTGAGTTTCTCGATCCACTCAATCATCTTAAGGACATGGTTTTGAACCGGTGTCCCCTCAGTTATCCTAGCACAGAAAAGATTCTTTGATATCTCATATCACTGAGTTTTTTCATGTTCCTCAAATAGTTTGTGGAGGTGTAGGAGTATAAAATTAGCATCCATATCAGGTTGCCTCTATAACTCAGTAGTCATAGAGACCAACATATAACGCTGAGCAAGAGCAGAATCATCTATGTACTTCACATAACGAGCGATCTCATCCTCGCTTGCCCCTTTGTTGGGTGTACGAATCACTGTATCAAGGATGTACGTGATTTTCTCCATCGTGAGATCGATTCTCAGATTGCGAAGCCAGTTCGTATAATTTGGACCAGTGAGGCGGTTGGCATCAAGTTTGCCACGTAAAGGATTTGAAAGTAACATTTTTATGAAATTAAAGATATTGTAGAAATAAATAATATGCAGACTTTGCAAAAATTAAACAATTAAGATAAAGACTTCTATCTTAATATACTCCCACTAATTTTTCATGCGACACACAACACCCTCTGGTATGTAAATTGGAGACCCCCGGCGGATCTCTAATGGGGATCGGGATCCAATTAGTGTCTTAACGTAACCTCGAGGGACTCGACCAATCACGTTAAGCCCGTAAAGGTAGGCAACTCTTGTTAATCACAACTCCTAATGATTCCTATCCTGTTTGGCCTCCGAACCACCATGGCCTCGAGGGACTCGACCAACCATGATGTTTGATTAAGTCATCACCATCGTTACAAGATGAGTCTGATTTGATGATATACTTTCGAGGGACTCTACCAAGCATACCATATCCTCAGGTCACCGTTGACATCTCTATGTCATAGATAAGATAGCAAAATATGATATAGGTGAGTCTCAAGGGAGTCGACTGACTCAACCTACACCGGGAATCGATTCCTAGCTATAACGATGGAAGGCCACATGGGTCAATCTAATTGTCTCACGTTTACCGACTTAATATTATTAATAGAGGGGATTTTGATTTGGTCTCCTAATAATATGTCACACATATACATATTTAATATATATCTCCATCGCATGCAAATATATATATATATATATATATATCTACTAAGTGTATAAGCAATCACACATCACATGAGTAATCACACTATATGATCATGGACCACATCCTAATGTGATCAGGCTCGAGCTAGTGGGCCCAATCACTCACATCAAGATCTATGTGTGCTTCGGCACATCTCTATGCCCTGTGATCGTCCATCTCGCTTTGTCGATTCCGCCGGTATCTCAACGCATTTCTATGCGTTGGATCGTCCTTCTCGGCCTCATGGGTCTCGCTATTGCTTCCACACTCCTACTGTGCCTCCTCATGTAATTACAATATAGTTACAGACATGTAGGCCCGACAATAAACAAGAAAAATAGAGACTCGTAGGCTCCAATAATAATAATCACATGCACACACATCACATCATAAGGTCCATGATCATCTGTCCATATCATACATCACATATATATTAATTTATAGGAGTACTAGATAAATAATAATAATTAATTAAACTATTTAATTAACATATATATTTTTCTGAAATCAAGGACATAGAGGGAATTTTTTGAATTTTGAAGCGTATTTTGGTCATTTGGTCAAAAGAGAAAGAAATCGGAATTTCTGAAATTCCAAGGGGCAAAACTATCTTTTGCCCGAAAACTCTAATTCCTCTCCTTGCTTTACTACAATGTGGCCACTGCCACCCTGCCAGCGGCGGCCACTATGCGGCGAGCGCATTGGCCTCTGCCCACCGGTGACTCGCCCATGGGTGGCGCTGCCCCTTGCGGGTGAGCACCGCCTCCCGCTAGTGCCAGCCTTGCGGGCACACACCCTTGTGAGCACCGCTATGGCTGGTCGCCCACAAGCGGGCACCCTTGCGAGCTCTGTGCCCCAGGCGGCGATCGCCCTTACGGGCAACGCCACTATAGTAGGCACGCGCCACCACTGCGGGCTCTTCTGCCCGAGGGGCAGCACCCACAGGCCACCGTAGGCAGCGTTGCCCCGGCGGGTGCCGCCGGCCCTTGCGGACAGACTACCCCATAGGGGCTGCTGCTGCAGGTGGGCCAACAGCCACCTGCTTGCAGGCCCTATGCCCGCAACCGCCACCGCCGCCGGTGTCGGCAGCAAGGCTGCAAGCAGCCTCTTTGCCGCTATGCGAGCGTAGCAAGGGCAGCAATAGTTGCTGCCCTTCCTCGCCTTTTGCGCCAATGATTTTGATGATAAAACATAACACACGCAGTTAAAATCCGATCTTTGCACAAATAACCTGGCTCTGATACCACTGTTGGGAAATCCATAGGGGGCGACATCTCATGCGCAGCGGAAGAATAAAAAAAAACCACAGATTTCCTATAGAAAGGTTCCGTTGTCGTGCTAAGATCGGTGCATCAAAACAAAGCCGTGAAAACTGCATGTGTAAAAGAAAGTACCTAGGGAGATTGTATATCCCTGAATCCCTACTTATTTGTAGGAAGGATGAAGGAGGTCAAGCATCCTCCTATCTAGCGGTATCCACATGGTAGGGACTGCGACGATGCACCTCTTTGAGGAGAGGAAAATAGGAGATGGCCACCACAAAGAACTCCTAGCTTATTGAGCTTTAGTTCCCTCCTATTTATAAAGGCCCCTTGAAAACCCTAATGGATCTTGCTCTATTAGCTATTGGATCTCCATCCAATTACCCAAGCCTGTTGAATTAGTGGGTCTATACCTAATAATCTCTTATTAGCAATTATTGGATCTCATCTTAGGATCCAACAATTCAAGGGCTTAATGGATATCCAATAAGATAGGGGCTCCAGCAGATATCTCATATTCGAACCTCTACTCATCGCAATACCTACCTTATGTGTGTGACCCTCTAGGCCCAATATCGAGCTGGCCATGAGTCATTCTTATCAGAACTCCTTCTGACTTAGTGAATTATTATCTCTATAATAATTCACCCAACTCATCGACTGCGGATGTACTAGGCCACTACGCCGTAGTCCCCAGACGATACAGGGAAATCTAATCTTTTGGACCTATCTACCCTTAGTTACCATGTATTTATAGTCCCTCATCTAACTAATATCCCAGAGACCCTATATCGGACATGGTGCTGTCAGGCCTATACGGTCTTTGCTCGAGTCTTGCTCTTGTCGGATTCTCATAGAGAACTCTTTCTCTCTCAATCCGAATAACCTTGGCCAAGGATTTATTCAAGCAAGAATACATGGGATATTTCTCTTATGATACCGAGAGCGAAGGATCCTCTATTGACACTCAATAGCCCTCGTAAGGTTGGCTACCACTCCCAATAGCCGATTGTACTAGATTTAGAACTTTCCAAACCTATAAGTCCAATATCAAAGAGTGGAGTACTAATACAGGACATCCTTGGTGTCTCAAGTCTAAGGACCAGATACACTACTAGGACTATGGAATCGCTGTCTGACGTGAGTTATCAATAACCATCCAGCATTCCGTAGGCGGATCAATCAGTAAACTCATTCTCCAATGAGCACTTGCACTGTACCCTTAGTGTTCCTACACGAGTAGCTATGAGACTAGTCACCTCCATCATATGGATGGGTATACAGCACACCAGTCTATCCGGTTATCTCAATGTCCCTCTTGAGTAACCTATGATCAGGATTATTTAGGGTTTGTGTTTTAAGGTGAATCAGTCTCATTATCGTGATCTCATCACGATTCGATTCCAATTGCACAGATCCAAGGACATCACAATATATGCAACACGTAAGATAAAATGATAAAATACCTAATAATAAGTAAAGAGAAATAGTGCATATCAAGTCACAAGTGTCATCACTTATGTGATTGGCTTGCAGGGCACATATGATTAGCTAAGGTTATTGACAGATGATCATCTGTCCACATCATGTATCACATGTATATGTTATTATATAGGACTACTAGATAAATAATAATAATTAATTAAAAATATTTAATTAACTATTATTTTTCTGAAAATAGGAATATACAGGTAATTTTTTGAATTCTAAAGGGTATTTTGGTCATTCAACCAAAAGAAACAAAATTAAAATTTTTAAAATTCCCAAGAGCAAAACTATCGTTTGCTCAAAAACCGTAATCCCTCCCTTTGCTACACGCTGTGTTGTCATCATCAAAAAGGGGGAGACTGTTAAGTCTCGGATTTTGATGATGAAACTAATTGATTGTGTTTTGTTGTCTAACTATGTTTTGAGTGACGCAGGTCTACTATCGATCAGGATTAGACAACTGACACTAGATGAATCAGCGTTGCACTAGAAGAAATCATGTTAGGAGATTGGACGTCGAGTCGGAGGTCCGATCGACAATCGGCTGAAGGCTTCGGACATCGGGCATCAAGCCAAGAAGAGTGGTGTTGTGCTAGGAAAATCAGGGTTACGGAGGTCAACCGTTGATTGGGCAATAGGCTACAAGAGAGAATGGTGTGTCGAAGAACTAGATGAAGTGCCGACCAATGACGTGTCAGGCAATAGGATATTGATTCGTGTAATAATTGTCTAGATCGAAATAGAGTAAAGATTTACTTACTATGTATGATTAACTACGATAACGATGAAGACATAAAGTGAAACAAAGTGCTGGAGTCAAGTGCGATGGAATCATTGGGAGTTCGAGAGTTCGACAAAAGTTCAAAAATTCATCGGGAGTGCTGCTAGAACTGGTCGAGAATGAGCAAGAAGCTTGCCGAAGGATTTTCGAAAGTTCGTTGAAAGGTTCGTCCGAAGTTCGTGGAGCTCACCAAAAAAGATCGGAACTTACCGAAGAAGCTCGTTGGAACTTGAGAAGTCCACGAGCTTGCCGAGTGTCCATAGAATGGTGTCCAAGGGTTCGTCGAAAGACCATCGAAAGTTTGTTAGAAGACCGCTAGAAGTTCACCGGAAGATCATTGGAAGCTCACCGGAAGCTCACCGAAGGAAGACTTGATGTGTCGGACTTTGTATTAGCTTAGAAAATATATTTAATTTCATAGTTACATATAATTAGGGTTAGGATTAAGTGTTAATCCTATAACCCTAGTAGGGGTCAATTGGGCCCAGTATTAGATTGGTTTGGACCAAGTTTAAGGCCCAACCAGGAGTGCTGGACACTGTCTGGCGATGGCACCGCTAGACTGGGGTGGTGGCATTACATAGATCCAGCTCCCCAGGTTGTACTAAGTGGTTGTACTGCCTAGTACATTAACTGTGTTAATATGTTAAGTGGTAGTACTACCCTATACACTGACAGAACCAAAGTGCATTGACAGTGGTACCACCAGTATCCGGTAAACCCGGGATGGGAAGGTTTTTGGCTCCAAGTTTGAATCCAATTGGAGCTTATAAAAACCCCTCCCATCCCTGGGTTAAAAACATAAGCACATACACTTTGAAAGTAGGAAAACATTATAGAATTCTTTCTAGAAATCTCCTCCTATAATTCTCATTTATATTTAAGTTAAAAGAGAGGAAAGAGTGCTTGTAAGGGTTTTCTCCTAAGCCCGTCAAAAGGAGAGGTGCTGTAAGGGAGTTCGTCTTCGCCCGTTGAAAGGAAGACAACTAGTAAAAAAGTCGGTGGCCTCAAGAGAAGAGGAATCAGGAGTGGATGTAGGTCGGATGACCGAACCACTATAAAAATTGATTTACATTTACTTATTATCATTTACACTACTACAAACCATTTCATTTTACTATAATCATCCAACTTCTTCTTTATCCTCTTACAATCACTCTCAAGCTCAAGTATTTCTGATACACTTTTCAACGAAATATCTTTTTATCGTATGAAGTTTCCAAAAGTGTTTAAATCATCGAAATTTATCGTTCTTAACCGTTGTACTAATTCACCCCCCTTCTCCCTCTTAGTGCTACTCTAGATCCTAACACCTATAAATACCCCTCCCATCCTTGGGTTGAATATAGAAGCACACACACTTTGAAAGTAGAAAAATGCTATTCAAATCTCTCTAGAAATCCCCTCCTCTAGTCCTCACTTGTATTCAAGTTAAAAGAGAGGAGAGAGTGCTTGTGAGGGTTACCTCCTAAGCCCGTCAAAAGGAGAGAGCATTGTAAGGGACTTTGTCTTCACCCAATGGAAGGAAGACAACTAGTGGAAAGCCGATGGCCTCAAGAGAAGAGGAATCGGTAGTGGACGTAGGTCATATGAACGAACCACTATAAAATTGGGTTTGTATTTTTATTCTTATTTATCTTTACTGCAAGCCTTTACCTTACTGTAATTACTCGAATTCTTCCTATTCTTATGAATGGCTTCAAGCTTCACATCTTTCCAATACGTGCAATCGAAATCGATTTTCATCGAAACGTGTTTTTGTCGTATGAAGTTTTCAAAATCATTTTAAATCGCTAAAATTTATCGTTCTTCACTACTGCACTAATTCACCCCCACCCCCCCCTCCCACCCCCCTCTCTTAGTGTCGCTCTAGATCCTAACAGTAACTTATCAGTTTTGGGCTTGAATTCAAAGGGTTGAATTCAAGTGTTTCTTTTCTCAAATATGGGATGTAGATAGGGGGAGTTAAGGTTAACTCCATCATCAATTGATTGTCATCATCAAAAAGGGAGAGATTATTGAATCTCAGATTTTGACAATGAAGTCGATTGATAGATTATTTGATCTAATCCATATTATTGAGAAAAGCGTGTAGGATTAACTACGTTATCAATGAAGACGTAAAGCAAAATGACGTGCCGGAGTCAAGTGCGATTGAATCATTGGAAGTTCGAGAGTCTATCAGATGTTTGAAGATTCATTAGAAGTGCTACCGGAACTGACCGAGAATGAATCGGGGCTTGCCAATAGGTTGTCGGAAGTTCACCGAAAGATTCGTCGGAAGTTCACAGAGCTCATTAAGAAAAATCAGTTCTTACCAAAGGAGACTCGTCGGAACTCACCAAGGTCATCGTAAAGTCTATGAGCCTATTGGAAGTCCACTAGAAGATGTCCGAGGGTTCATTGGAAGTCTGCCGAAAGTTCGTCGGAAGCTCACTAAAAGAAGACTTGATGTGTCGGTTTATGTTTTGCTTAGTGTATGTCTTTAATATCATAGTTAGCACGTAATTAGGGTTAGAATTAGGTGTTAATTCTAATTATCCCTAGTAGGGCCCAACTGGGCCTTAAATGGATTGGATTAGATCAGATTCAAGGCCCATCTAAGAGTGCTGGACTTTGTTTAGCAATGGCACCACTAGGTTAGGGCGGTGGAATCGCTCAAGGACCAGGTTCCTAAGTGCACCGGGCGGTGGTACTGCCTAGGTCAATGGTGGTACCGCCCCTCCACAAAACTTGAAACCCTATCAAGTGGTAGTATCGCCAGACTGGGCACTAGTACCGCCCAATGTTAGGGTCAACTGGCAGTGGTACCGCTAATGTCAGGCGGTGGTACCGCCAGCTCTCGGAAATCTGGGATGGGACCTTTTTTAGCTCCAATTCTGAAGCCAATTGAGCCTATAAATATCTCTTACTTCTCAACTGGCTAAGCACATTGAGAAGTGTTAAGAACTGAGTCAAAACTATAGAAAAATTACCTTGAAAAGTTAGAGTATTCATATCCCGAATTCCCACTTGTAAAATTTCTGTAAAAGGGTATGAGCCACTTGTAGAGTTCTGTAAAAGGGGTGTTTACTCCTTCCCCTTTAAGAAGGATTGATAGTGGAAGCTAGAAACCTCATCGGAGGAGGTTTCGAAAGTGGACGTAGATCATTTGATCGGAACCACTATAAATTGCTACGTTCTTCTCTTGGTATGTAAGTTTTAATTATTGCATTCAATTCCTTCACTGCACTTGTATTCTCCTTCTTTACTCTCTTATGTATTTACTCAAATCAAACTTCTTTGTCGAAATTGCTTTCATCGAATGAAACTTTCTCAACACATAAAGTTTTTCGAAATCGATTTAAATCATCGATTTTTATCCTCTACACTAATTCACTCCCCCCCCCTCTTAGTGCTGTTCTAGATCCTAATAATTCTACCGCAGTGGACACCTCCTTATACACCCCAGCTCAATAGTGTATCCAAAAGGAGGAATCATACACTATTAGATATGGTGCGGTCCATGATGATTTTCGTTAAACTACACATCTCATTCTGGAGATACGCCCTAGAGTACGTAGCTTACCTTTTGAATAGAGTTCCAACTAAGTCGATAGTGTAGAAATTATATAAGATATGAAAAGGAAAGAAGCTCGATCTTAAGGTTGTTAAGATTTAGGACTGCCCTTCCCGCATTAAGAGATATAATCCTGACAAGTTGGAATCGAGGATAGAACGGTGCAAGTTTGTGGGATACCCTAAAGAAACTTGTGGATATTATTTCAATCACCCCAAGGATCAAAAGGTCTTTGTAGCCAAGAGAGCAGTGCTTCTTGAGAAGGAATATGATAGAACCCCAGAGAAATTCTATAGAGATTGATCTTTGAGGGGGATCAACCCTTGGAACGCTATAAGGGTTCCACCCTCCAAGTAGCCTGGTGGCTGCAATTGTAGATTGATCTTTCTTATTCCAAAGAGGTGGAGGCTACAAGCTTATATAGAGCTCCAAACCCTAGCCCTAGGGGTTGCTTCATAAGTGAACTACCCAATTTGCCCTCAACCTTAGCGGGCCGGCCCAGTAACAAGGGGGCGACGGCTAAGTAGCCCAAAGACCCAAATATAAACCCTAGCCTCTCTTCTTTATAGGATAGAGGTGGCTATGTGGGGTTTATTACATTCTCACAGGGTTTTTATTAGCTGCTACATGATTGAGTAGGACCTTACCCTGCTAGGGTCCTATCAGAATATATTCTTGGTGGAGACAGTGGAAGTATGATAGAGTTAAGCAAGGTTGGAGAACCTAAATCAAGCACCATTCCACAACCAGAGTCTGTTCAGATATCTAACACACAAGTTCTGACTTTACATAGGTCTAGTAAGGTATCCCATCCTTCTAAGAGATATGTGAGATATATTAGAGGAAAGGATATTGAGGATATTAATTATCAGACCTACGAGAAGGCTATTACGAGTATAGACTCTATGAAGTGGCAAGAAGCCATGAATTCTAAGATGGATTCCATATACTCCAACAAGGTTTGGAATCTAGTTGATGCACCCGAGGGTATCGTACCCATTGGTTGCAAGTGGATCTTCAAGAAGAAGATCAGAGTAGATGAAAGGTAGAGACCTATAAAGTAAGGCTAGTGAGTAAGGGGTATCATCAAAGGCAAGGTGTTAACTATGATGAAACTTTCTCACCCATAGCTATGTTAAAATCCATCTGAATTCTATTAGCTATTGTAGCACACTCTGATTATGAAATCTGGCATATAGACATGAAAACTACGTTCCTCAAATAGCAACCTCAAGAAGAATGTATATATGATACAACTTGAGGAATTCATGTCCAAGGATAGTCTAGATAAAGTGTGCAGGTTGCTTATGTCTATTTATAAACTAAAATAAACTTCATAAAGTTGGAACATAAAATTTGATGAAATGATCAGATCTTATGACTTCATGAAGAATGAAGATGAGTCATGTGTGTATAGGAAGATGAGTGAGAGCGCTATCATCTTTTTAGTACTGTATATGGATGACATCCTAATTATTGGGAATGATGTAGGAATGGTCTCTACAATAAAGGCTTGGCTATCTATAGAGATAGATCCAAGAGGATGCTTGGCTTGTCCAAATCTAGGTACATAGACACCATTGTCAAAAGGTTTGGCATGAAAATTTTCAAGAGAAGTCTCATACCAATAAGATATGAGATATCACTTTCTAGGAGTATATCTCCAAAGACTCCTGAAGAAAGGGCATACATAGATAGGATACCCTATGCCTTAGAGATAGGGTCTATCATATATATTATGCTATGTACTAGGCTTGATATACTGCATGCTCTGAGTGTCACAAGCAGGTATCAAGCAGATCTAGGCTTGGAGCACTAAAAAGTAGTAAAGTGTATCCTTATGTACTTGAGAAGGACTAAGGATCTTTTACTAGTATATGGAGGAAGTAGCCTCAGGGTTGAGGGCTATATGGACTCGAGCTTCCAGTCCGATGTCGATGACAGCAAGTCTAATTTGGGTTATATGTTAACTTTGAATGAAGAAGTAGTGTGCTGGAAGAGTTCCAAATAAGACACTACTGCTAACTCGACTATAGAGGTGGAATGCATTGCTATGGTAGAGGCAGTAAAAGAGGGAGTCTGAATTAAGAAGTTCATCATAGATCTGGGTATCGTGTCAAGTAGTGAAAAGCCAATTCCATTATATTATGATAACAACGGAGCGATTGCTTAAGCGAAGGAACCCAGGTCTCATTAGAAGTCAAAACATATTATAAGGAAGTTCCACCTGATCATCCGAAGATAACATATTAGAGATTATCGCCTAAAGAGATATAGTAGTGGAAAAAGTTTCATCCGAAGATAACATCACAAATCCATTAATGAAGCCATTATCTCATATTATTTTTAAGCATCATAGGGGTCTGATGGGGATTAGATATATAAATAATTAACTTTAGGTCAAGTGGAGATTAGATTACTAGTTTAGGCACCCTACAAGCTAATCACATAAGTGATGACATGTGTGACACAACATGCACTCTTTTTGCTTATTATTATTATTTGATATTTTATCACTTTATCTTATATTTTGTATTTATTGTGATGTCTATGGATCTGTACAATAGAAATCGGATCGTGATGAGAACACCATAATGAGACCAGTTTACCTTTAAACACAGACCCTAAAAAATCCTAATCATAGGTTACTCGAGAGAGACATCAAGATAACCGGACAGACTGGTGTGCTATATACCCGTCCATATAATGGAGGCGACTAGTCTCATAGTTGCTCCTGTGGGGACACTAAAGATGTAGTGTAGGTGCTCATTAGAGAATGAGTTCACTGATTGTCTACTTATAGAATATTGGATGGTTGATGATACCTTATTATCATATAGTAATTCCTCAGTAGTATATTTGATCCTTAGACTTGAGATACCAAGAATATTCTATTTGAGTACTCCACTCTTTAATACCAGACTTGTAGTTTTGAAAGTTATAGATCTAGCATAACTAGTCATCGGGAGTGACAGCCAACCTTATGAGAGCTATTGAGTATCGATAGAGGATCATCCACTCTCAGTATCATGAGAGAAATATCCCACGTATTCTTGCTTAGACAAATCTTGAACGAGGTCATTTGGATTGAGAGAGATAGATTTCTCTAAGAAAATCTGATTAAAGCAAGACTCGAGGAGAAATCATATGAGCCTTGTTAGGACCAAAATTGGTACTAAGAGAAAGGGATGAATTAGTACGTATGTAAAAAAAGTCAGTTTAGAAAACGTCATTCGATTCAAAACTTTCATCCAATGAAAATCGATATCGAGTGTGCTTTAACTTAAAGTGAGTGCAAGATGGAGTAAGCAAAAAAACTTAGTAAGTAGTAAAGGTAAACAAGAAAGTAGAGATCACACCGGAATTTATAATTGTTCGGTCATCATGACCTACATCCACTCCCAATTCCTCTTCCGTCAAGGCTACCGACATCCACTAACAATCTTCTTTCCAACGAACGAAGATCAACTACTCTTATAGCAATTTCCCCTTTTGATAGGCTCAAGAGATAACCTTTACAACCCCTTTTATTAGTATTCCCTTACATTCTCCCTTAAAATAAGCTCTAAGTATATAGAAGAGGGAACTCAACTTTCTAACAGGGTTTACAGCTTTAGAATCATAGAGTTTTGTTCTACTTTCTTACTATTCTAAGAAGGAATAGCTAGGGTATTTATAGACCCCAAATGGCTTTAAAAATAGAGTCAAAATTTTAAACACCCTGAGATTTCGGGGTATTGACAGTACCATCGCCTGTGTTGGGCGGTACCACCGCCTACAGCACTGACACTAGGCGGTACCATCATCTAGTCTAGCGATACCACCACTTGACACTGGATAGTACCACCGCTCAGTCTGGTGCTACGACTACACAGTTTGATGGTACCACCGCCTGACATAGTCTTAGAGATTATGTCTCGAAGATTGAGTCGCTAGTAGTTCCACCACCTGTTCTGACGGTGCCATCACTTGACCCATATTTTTGGATCATTGATTGGACTTTTCTCTTGGCCCAAAATAGCCTCAACCTAGGCCCAATGAGCCCCTAATTGAGTTAGCCAAATTCCAACCCAATTAGAACTAAAACTTCTTTGATATAGACAAAGCATTAATCACATATTATCCGGTATGTCATTGGTTCATCCAGCGCTTCGTCCGATCTTTGGGCACATCGTCCTCTGCTTCAGTATATTGCCCAATCGATATGTTGTCTTCCCACAACATCTAATCTCCTTGGCACAATATCTGATCTTCTTGGCCCGATGTCTGAACTAATGGCATAAAGCCTTCTGCCGTCACATTGATCGATCCTCTGGCTCAACATCCAATCTTTTGACACATTCGACTCTGACCCAACATTGATTCTTCCAACTTTAATTATCTCTCCATGATCGAAGATAGTCCTGCATCACTTAAAATACAAATTAGATCATAAACTTTATCAATTGGTTTTATCATCAAAATTCAAGATTCAACAATCTCTCCTTATTTTATGATGACAACCAAATGATGACGGAGTTTAAACTATACTCCTCCTATCAATATGTCATATTGATATAATCATATGCAACAAGTCATTACATTCATCATATGCATATCATTGTATACATCATTCAAAATTTTAAATCATCATAATTTCAAAATATAAAATCATACCATGCATGATTCAAATCATCATCATACTTTTCCCCCTTTGTCATCAACAAAAAGGAGAAGTGTAACTAGCAAGTTTTTGAAACATGCAAGCTAGCAATTTAGCAAGTTTTATATCACTTTACAGCATGCAAGCTAACAAGTTGGCAAGTGTTACTTTTCTTTAAAGTATGAAGGCTAGCAAGTTTTGCTTCTCTTGAGATGACTAAGCAAGCACTTTTTGCTTCTATTATGATGTGCAAGATAGCAAGTTCTTTCTTCTCTTTTGAGAAGTACAAGCTTGCAAGTTTTGCCTTCTTTACAAGCTAGCAATTTTGCTTTTCTTGAGATATGCAAGATAGTAATTTTGTCTTCCTCTTTGTCATTGTCAAAAGGAAGGGGAGGATACAATGGCGTAAAATATTTCAATCATTACATGAGGCATACAAGTCATAGATGCAAAGGAATTATACATAATAACACTCAAGTTTGTAAATATCAAGAAGTAAATTGATATATCATGGTATATTTGGATAAATATTCTCTTTAATAAAATGCAAGAATCATACGAGAGTAAAGAGTAAGGGATCTTGATTCATATAAAGAAAATATCAAGTTATAATTCTGAGAATTCAAGATCATGATATAGATAAAAACTTCTCTATAGCAAAAAGAGACATGGGAGAACAAATAAAGGATCTTGATTCATGCATAATATGTCTCAATTCATCATGAATCATAAAAAAATTTAAAATATAATTTTAAAAAATCATGATTCATTTTAAAAATTCTCCTTTTTAGTAAATGACAAATTCTTAAGAGATCAAAGATCTTGTTTCATAAAAAATTTCAAGTTATAATTATGAGAAATCAAGATCATGATTTCAATAAAACTACTCTTTAATACATAGCAAATAGAATTATAGGAGAACAAGGATCTTGATTCATAAAAAAAATCTCAAGTATTAAGCAAAAGATTTGAATTAAATTCATTCAAATTTAAATCATCAAATCATTAAAATCACTTTTAAGATATTCATAATTGATAATATACATGGATCCATCAATCGAAAATGTTTAAAGAAAAATGCATTCACCTTTTTTTTAATTTAAATTTATGAAATTAATTTCATACAAGCATGCCCAAGATTTTATACTGAAACCATACATCATCGTATAAATCCGAAAAGCAAGTTTCATCAAAAAATAAATCATTAAGATCAATAGTATAATACATTAAAATAATAACACATCTTCAAACATAAGATTTGATTTAACATTTTAATTCTAATGATAATACTTTTTTCTTCTTAAGTGAGTTTAACTCTTTACACTTAGTGTGAGGAGTTAACATGCAAATGTCATGCTCATTTTTTTGAATTTTTTAAAATCACTAGAAAGAAAAGCATGATGTATTTTTTATATATTTTTTTTAATTCTTACTAATTAAAAAACAACTCAGGAAATATATAAGTAATTTCATAATTAAATAAAGGGGTTTTGGTTGAGTCACTTACCTCATTGTCGAAGGCCACCAAAGCGTAGTTCGCAGCCTCATCTTTGTTAGTTTGCTTCTCGTCTTTAGATACACTCGACTCATCCTTGAGTGTTTTTTTCTTCTTTGTCAACTTCTTCTTCAGTTTCATACACTCATCTTTGGAGTAGCCTGGCTTCTTACGTTCATAGCAAGTGGATGTGTTCTTTTTAAGTTCATTTTTATTCTTTATTTCTTATTTTATGAACTTTTTAAATTTTATAGTGAGAAGTTTGAGGTCATCATCATCATCACTTGAGTTATCACTCAAGTGGTATTCTTTAGTTCTCAGTATCATATCCTTCTTGTTCTTTGGAAGGTGATTCTCATGTTTATCTTATGTCATACATGTCATCTCATAGGTCATTAATAACTTGATAAGTTCTTCTAATGAAAAATTATTCAAGTCTTTTGTTTCTTATATCGCCATCCCTTTTATATCCCAACTCTTTGGAAGGGATCTTAGAATCTTATTAACAAGTTTAAAATTAGAAAATCTTTTACTAAGACTTTTTAAACCATTGACGACATTTGTAAAATAGGTGTACATGTCTCCAATGGTTTCGCTTAGTTTCATTCAAAAAAGTTCAAAACTATGCATCAAAAGATTAATTTTAGAATCTTTAACTCTACTTGTACCTTCATGTGTGATTTTAAGAGTGCCAAATGTCATGCATAGTTTCACAAATAGAAACCCAATTAAATTCGTTTTTATCAAGAGCGCAAAACAAAGCATTCATCACTTTAGCATTTAAAGAAAAAGTCTTTTTCTCTAAATCATTTCATTTATTCATTAGTTAAAAAGACTTTTGAAAACCATTGTTAATGATATTCCATAAATTAAAGTTCATAGAAAGTAAGAAAATTTTCATTCGAGTTTTCTAATATATGTAGTTCGTTCCATTGAACATAGGAGGACGAGTGACAGAAAGACCCTCTTGAAAGTCAAAAAAAGTCATCTCTCTTGAGTGTTAAACCAAACAGAGAGAAATGTGACTCTGATACCAACTATTAGGACTGAAATTGATACTAAGAAGGAGGTGAATTAGTGTGTATGTAAAAAAATATTGGTTTAGAAAATGTCATTCGATTCAAAACTTTTGCCCAATGAAAACTGATATCGAGTGCACTTTAACTTAAAGTAAGTGTAAAATAGAGTGAGCAACAAACTTCTGTTGAGGCCATGACATCCACTAACACTCTTTTTTCCAATGGGCAAATATCAACTACCCTTATAGTACTTTCTCCTTTTGATAGGCTCAAGAGATAAACTTTACAACCCCTTTTATAAGTATTTCCTCATACTCTCCCTTAAAACAACCTCTAAGTATATGGAGGAGGGAACTTAACTTTCTAACAGGGTTTACAGATTTAGAATCACAGAGTTTTGTTCTACTTTCTTGCTATTTTAAGCAGAAATAGCCGAGGTATTTATAGACCCCAAATGGCTTCAAAAATGGAGCCAAAATTTTAAACATCCAGGGATTTCGGGGTATTTGTGGTACCACCACCTGTGCTGAGCATTACCACCACCTATAGCAGTGACACTAGGCGGTACCACCGCTTGACACTGGGTGGTACCATCGCCTAGTCTGGCGGCACCACCGCCTAACATAGTCTTAGAGACTGTGTCTCGGAGATTGAGCCACTAGCAATTCTATCGCCTATTCTGGTGGTGCCACTGCCTGACCCACCTTTTGGGTCATTGATTGGGCCCTTCTCTTAGCCTAAAATAGCTCTAACTTAGGTCCAATAGGTTCCTAATTGAGTTGGCCTAATTCTAACCCAATTAAAATAAAACTACTTCGATCTAGATAAAGCATTAATCACATGTCTGGCATGTCATTGGTTCATCCAACGCTTTGCCCAACTCTTCAGCGCACCGTCCTCTCCTTCAGCATATAACCCAATCACATATTGTCTTCCCACAACATCTTATTTGCTTGGCGCAATATCTGATCTTCTTGGCCCGATGCCCAAACTCATGGCACAAAACCTTCTGCTAACACGTCAATAAATCCTCCGGCTTGACGTCTAATCTTCTAACTTGTTCCACTCTGGCCTAACATTGATTCTTCCTGCTTTAATTGTCTCTCTATGATCGAAGACAATCCTTTGTCAATCAAACATAGGTTAGATCATAAACTCTATCAATTGGTTTCATCATCAAAATCTGAGATTCAACAGCCCTCACAACATCATGCCCCGTATACGATCTCTGGGATATTAGATAGTCTAAGGACTATAGTGTCATGGTCTAGTACGTTCGTAGTCAATGAGTCGAGTGAATTATTATGGAGATAATAATTCATTGAGCCAGAAGAAGTTCTAACAAGCATGACTCATAGCCAGCTCAATATTGGGCCAAGAGGGTCACACACATATGGTAGGTGTTGCGACGAGTAGAGGTTCAGATATGAGATATCCACAAAAGTCCCTATCTTATTTGATATCCATTAAGCCCTGAATTATTGGATCCGATAGATGAGATCCAATAAGAGCTAATATGAGATTATTAAGTAGAGATCCACTAATCTAAGAGGCTTAGGTAATTAGATAGAGATTTTGCTAGTTATAAGTGCCCTACAAGCCAATCACGTGAGCGATGACACTTGTAACACGTTTCGTCAGTCTCTTTGCTTATGATTATTGACATTTTCTCATATTATTTGGATGTATATTATGATATCCTTGGATCTATGCAAAGGGAATCGGATCATGATGAAATCATGATAATGAGACCGATTCATCTTTAAACATAGACCCTAAACAATCCCGGTCACAGGTTACTCGAGAGGGACATCGAGATAACTGGACAGACTTGTGTGCTATATACCTGTCCATATGATGATGGTGGCTGGTCTCATAGCTACTAATGTGGGGACACTAAGGGCACAGTATAGGTGCTCATTGGAGAATGAGTTTGTTGATTGATCCGCTTACGGAATGCTGGATGGTTATTGATACCTCACGTTAGATAACAATTCAGTAGTTCCAATAGTGTGTCTGGTCCTTAGACTTGAGACACCAAGGAAGTTTGTATGTTAGGGATCGAGTGGCACTAAGAAGGGGGGGGGGGGTGAATTAGTATAGCAATTAATAACGATAAATTTTTAGTGATTTAATATAACTTCGGAAACTTTATGCGACAAAATTATGTTTCGATGAAATCCGGTTTCGATTACGTATAAACTTAAAATGATTCATAAGAAAGTAAGGAGGAAGTAGAGTAAGCAAATGAACAAGTTTGCAGAAATGTAAATAATAATATTGAAATGCAAACCAGAATTTTTAAAGTGGTTCGGTCATACGACCTACGTCCACTCCTTATTCCTCTTCTCTTGAGGCCATCGGCTTTTCACTAAGTGTCTTCCTTCTAAGGGCGAAGACCAATTCCCTTTTATAGCGCTTTCTTCTTTTGACGGGCTTAGGAGACATCCCTTATAAGTACTCAATTCTTTCTTTTGAATCGAATATAAGAGAAAACTAAAGGAGGGATTTCTAGAGAGATTTGAACAGCGTTTTCTAGCTTTTAAAGTCTATGTGCTTGCTTATTGCAACCTAGGTGGGAGGGATTTATATAGGCTCCAAGAGGATTCGAATTTGGGCTTGCATTTTCTAGCTTTCAAAGTGTGAGGGATTTTTATAGGCTCCAAGAGGATTCAAATTTGGAGCCTAAATTTGAATCTTCTCAGTTTTCCAGGTTACTGGCAGTACCATCACTTGATAGAGTCCTCGGGCTCTGTGGTCTGGCGGTACCACCACTTGACACTAGCAGTACCACCGCCTGCTAGGCATTAAAGTCGGTGGTACCACCGCTGACGTGGGGCGGTGTCACCGTCCAGAACACCTGGAATTTCGGTCCCTGGGCGGTGCCACCGTCAGACTATTCCAGCAAGACCGAATGGGCCCTGACTTTGCCCCAAATCAGCCCAAATAAGGCATAGTTGGCCCTTACAAGGGTTAAATAGGATTATTACCTAATCCTTACCCTAATTATGTGATAACTATGGAATTGAAACATAATTCTAAGTAAATTAACAACTGGTAATATCGAGTCTTCTTCCAACGAGCTTTCCGACAAACTTTCGATGGACTTCCGATGCACCCTCGAATTTCTTCCGACGGATTCCCAACAGGCTCTCGGACTTTGTGGTGAGTTCGATGAGTCTTTGGCAAGCTTTCGAACCTTCTCGGTGAGCTCCACGAACCTCCAATAATCTTTCCAACAAACTTTCGAAACCTTTGGCAAGTTCCTGATTCTTTCTCGGTTGGTTCCGGTAGCACCTCCAACGATCCTTCAGACTTCCGATGGACTCTCGAACTCCTAACTACTTGACTTTGATAATTTGCTTTATGTCTTCAAGCTATTGGAGTTAATCCTGCAAACTTATCTCAATAATATGGATTAGATCAATTAACCCATCAATTGACATCATCATCAAAATTTAAGATTCAATAATCTCTCCCTTTTTGATGATGACAATCAATTGATGATAGAGTTTATCTTAACTCCCCCTTTCTATATGCCATATAATGAGAAAGAAGATGCTTGAATTCAATCTATTTGAAT
Source organism: Musa beccarii (assembly GCA_024322285.1). NCBI lineage: Eukaryota > Viridiplantae > Streptophyta > Magnoliopsida > Zingiberales > Musaceae > Musa > Musa beccarii. Next base: position 23,476,159 of record CM044396.1, read on the forward strand.
TCAAACCTAAACTAATAAGTTTCATCCGATGAACTTATCATTATGCTCAACAAGCATGATTTTTCATCCACAAATACGAAACTTCATATTTTTCAAGTCAAATTATAGACATTTATCATTTACACAAAAGATACCAATCATAAATTGAAATATAACAAGGATAAGATGATATCAATAAAGTGCACAAAATCAATGCATGATATCAAATGAAATAATAGCTTATCATATCAATAAAAAGAACCTAATTTTTAAACATGATATGATATCGATTTCTCAAAAATTTATATTTTAAGCATTTGAAATATATTACGACATTGTGATATTTTTCAAGGATAGCAATCAATTTTTGATTACAATGCATGACACAAACAAATTAAAAAATATGTCAATTCATTTTGGTAATAATTCTTCTCAATGCGATAAAGTCATCAATTCATTTGCTACATTCTTCTCCCCCTTTGTCATCAACAAAAAAGAGGTGAACGGAGTGTAAAAATCAACTATACCATCAAGATCCATCATTTAAAGAAGACACCAAATATTACAACATCATAAAGGCATCAGCAGGATAAAAAAAAGAGCTTCGTTTAAAAAAAATGTCATTCAAAATCCGAATATATGATATCATGAAGATACCCGAAGTTGAGAGAAAATGGAAAAAATTCGAAAAGAAACATACAACATCATATATTATGATAATTTCAAAAGTATGTCAAAGTAGCATAGAGGTTTACAAGAGTCAAAAGGTTCAATACAACAGCTATTCCTCGGGTGGAATACCAAAATACCTATACGGGTGATCTAGCTTCCGTTTCATCTGTTGCACTTCACTCAAAATTTCAGCTTGCTGTAATTTGATTTGATTTATTTTTATCATGATTGGATCTTCAGAAGATGGAGCAGGAGCTGGTTCTAATGGTGCTGCACCAAAGTGACTGGGAGGAGGAGATTCACTTCCCCTAAAGACTAGTGTTTCAAGTTGTTCTACTAGAGAGGGAACTGGATTTGTCCTTCTAGGCTGCCTAGTCCATATTCCATTTATAAAAATGCACTTAAGTCTCTTGAGCAGGTTTTTGTTAATAATGTTATATCTGTCTACTTTTATCACTTCTTCATCGGGTGATATTCTGATATTATGGGCATATAGCAATCTAGTGATTAATCCCCCGTATGGTAACATCAAGTCTTTAGACATTATTTCCATCATATGTTGCCGGATCAGATATCCAAAACAGATATTTTATTCGATCTTTATCCAATACATAGTTCCTAACTCTAATTAAATAATCTCATCATGGTGATATTGTTTAGAAATAAGGATGCTTATGATGATGTGATGAAGAATTTTAAAATTGAAAAGTAACAAATGTTCATAGCTTTTAGGGACTATGCCTAGGTTAGGATTTGCAAAAATAGTCTCTAAAGCTTCAGAGTAGGTTACTCCGATTGCATTCATATCTCACTGTCTTTTGAAATACCAACCCCTATCCTTTTCAGAGATTCCAATTAGCTCACATAACATACTATTAAATATTCGAATTCAAGTTCCTAAAAGGTAGGTGTCATGTTATCATCATCCAAGCTTAAATTTGCATAAAACAACCTAACTAACCTAGGGTAAATTGGTTCATCGATTTGTAAGATGGGCAAGACATCCAAATCGGCAAACCACCTAATGAGTTCTAGGTTTCCTAGTTCACCTAAATCAACATGTTTTCCCTTATGCACCGTTCTTGCTTCGAAACTAAGGTACCTAAGTGCTACTTCATTAGATCTAAAAAGGGATGGGTCATGTGAATCTCCTACCATCCTTTTCCTTTTGTCCCTTGATGATCTCTTAGGAGCCATATCTAAACATGATGATAGAGCAAGAACAATTTTAAAGAATAGGCCATGTATTGAGAAGAAAGGAAAAAATTCAGTTCTTACCTTATATGAGATTTCTTGGGAGGTAGAGGTCTTGATCCAAGATAGAACCCTCTCTTAGTCTTTTAGAGGGAGAAGATAAGGTTTGGGAGAGTTTAGAGAGGATGAGAAGAGGGTTTAGGAGTGTTTCCACGGGTTGGGGGCGGTTCCACCATCGGCCCTAACCCCCCCTTTATATAAGGGGGCTCACGGGCAGTGCCATCGCCAACTGAGCGGTGCCACCACCTGAGGACAGAATGCCCAGGTGGTGCTACCACTAGTTCTGGCGGTGCCATCATTGGCACCCTTAGATGATTTTAGGAGGGCTTCAACAATTCTCCTTTTTGATCAATTTGCTCCCATTTTTATTATTTTTATATTATCTATATCACAGAAGTCTAATATGTTTGATTAAGCTAGAATGATGTCTTGTATCACTATTTAAGATGTTATAAGATAATACAAAATCAAAAAGGATGAAGTCAAATCCATGAAAATCGAAAAGATGATGAAATTTTTTTGAAAAAAGGCATAAAGTAAACTCATTCACAAGGATAATGCAATATGCCTAATTCCCTTCTAATAAAGTCAAATTATTCTTCATTTAAGGGTTTTATGAAAATATTCGCTAATTGATATTTTGTGTTAATAAATTCTAGAATGGCATCGCTATTATTTATATGATCTCGTATAAAATAATAACTAATGTCAATATGCTTAGTCCTAGAGTGTTGAATGAGATTTTTGGTTAGACAAATAACACTAGTGTTATCACATTTTATGGGAATATTCTTTAAATAAATTTCATAATCTTTTAATGTATTTTTCATCCAAATAACTTATACACAAGATGCACTAGCGACTATGTATTCAGCTTCAGCTATAGATAGTGCAACTGAGTTTTATTTTTTGGAAGACCAAGAAACAAGTGTCCTAAAAATTGGCATGTTCTAGATGTGCTTTTTCTATCTATTCTACATCCGCCAAAATCCGCATCCGTATAGGCTTTTAAATTAAAGTCATCAGAATTTGGATATCGTAATCCTAAGTTAGGAGTGCCTTTAAGATATTTAAAGGTTTTTTTAACAGCTTTAAGTTAAGACAACTTAGGATTAGCTTGAAATCTTGCACAAAGTCCTACACTAAATATAATATTCGGTCTAGTTGCGGTGAGGTAAAGTAAACTACCTATCATTCCTCTATATGTTTTTTGATTAAAATTTTCTCCATGTTTATCTATGTCTAACTTAGTGGAGGTACTCATAGGAGTGTTTATAGCTTTTGAACCATCCATGTTAAATCGTTTTAACAATTCTAATGTATATTTGGATTGATTAAGAAATATACCATTATTAAGTTGTTTAATTTACAATCCTAGAAAGAAGGTTAGTTCACCCATTAGACTCATTTCAAATTCATGACTCATACACTTGGCGAATGATTCACATAGTGATTCATTCGAAGAATCAAAAATAATATCATCAACATAAATTTGAACAATAAGAAAATTATTTTTAAAATATTTAATAAATAATGTAGTATCAACCTTGTCTTTAGTAAAATTATTTAAAATAAGAAAGGAACTAAGCCTCTCATACCAAGCTCTAGGGGCTTGTTTTAATCCATAGAGAGCCTTAGTTAGTTTAAACACATGATTGGGAAGAATAGAGTTTTCAAATCCGAGTGGATGTTCAACATACACTTCTTAGGAAATAAAGCCATTTAAGAAAGTACTTTTGACATCCATTTGAAAAAGTTTAAAATTATTACTACTAGCATAGGCAAGGAGCATCTTAATGGCTTCTAATCTTGTCATAGGAGCGAAAGTTTTTTCGTAATCGATACCTTCTTCTTGGTTGAAACCTTTGGCCACTAATCTAGCCTTATTTCTAACCACGATACCAAATCCATCTTGCTTGTTTCTAAAGACCCATTTAATACTAATAACTAAATGGTCACTAGGTCTAGGAACAAGCTTCCATACCTCATTTCTCTCAAATTGATTCAATTCTTCTTGCATTGCGATAACCCAAGAATCATCTTTCAAGGCATCGTCAATGCACTTAGGTTCAATTTGAGAAAGAAAAGTGGCATGAGCACAAAAATTTTTAAAGGAAGAATGAGTTTGAATCCCTTTCGATGTGTCTCTTATAATTAACTCCTTTGGATGGGCATCTACATACTTCCATTCCTTGGGTAAGGAAATTTAGGAAGAAGATGCATCCAAGTTGCTATCTTGAGGAGAGGGTTCATTTAAATTCAAACCATCAAAACCAAGATCATCATCAAAATCATTTTTCTTAAGTTCAAAAACTTCATTAAAAACTACATGAATAGACTCTTCTATAACTAACGTTCTTTTGTTAAAAACACAAAAAGCTTTAGAAACGGAAGAGTAACCAAGAAAGATGTCTTTATCAGATTTAACATCAAATTTTCCTAAGGCATCCTTTTCATTCAAGATAAAGCATTTGCAACTGAAAACTTTAAAATAAGAAATATTTGATTTTTTGTTATTCCATAATTTATAAGGGGTTTTGGATAGAGATGGTCTTACTAAAACCCTATTCATGACATAGCAAGTCGTATTAATGGCTTCAGCCCAAAAGTATTTGGGTAAACTATGTTCATTTAACATAGTTCTTGTCATTTCTTGTAAATTTCTATTCTTTCTTTCTACTACTCCAATTTGTTGAGGATTCCTTGGAGTAGAGAAGTTGTGGTTATACCCATTAGATTCATAAAAATTTTGGAAGTCATGGTTTTGAAATTCTCCACTATTATCACTTCGAATCGATAAAATCATGAAACCCTTTTCATTTTGAGTAAGTTTACAGAATTTAGAAAAACATTTAAAGCAATCACTTTTGTGAGCCAAAAAATAGGTCCAAGTGTATCTACTATAGTCATCTACAATGACAAACGCATATTTGCTACCTCCTAGACTTATAGTATCGATTGGTCCAAATAAATCCATGTGGATTAATTGTAATGGTCTAGAGGTGCTTATTTGATTCTTTGATTTGAAGCTAGTTTTTATTTGTTTTCCTAATTGACATGCATCACATACTTTGTCCTTGACAAACTTAATATTAGGAATTCCTTATACTAGTTCTCTAGATGAAATTTTAGATATTAGTTTCATGCTTGCATGGCCTAATCTCCTATGCCAAAGCCAAGCATCATCATTTAAAATGGAAAAGCACATTTAATTACTAAGTTCTTCAATGTTAATGGTGTAGATATTATTTTGTTTTAACACAATCATGGATATATTGTTGTTTGGTTTTTCAATGATGCAAGCATTAGATTCAAATCTAACAATGTAACCTTTATCGCATAATTAACTAATGCTCAACAGATTATGTTTTAATCTATCAACTAGTAACATATCATCAATTGAAAAACTTGATTTGTTACCTATAGTTCCCTTGCCAATGATTTTACCCTTGTTGTCTTCGAAGGTGACATACCCTTCTTCTTTGTTAGTGAGCATAGAGAATTGAGATAGATCTTCTGTTATGTGCCTTGAGCATTTACTATCAAGATACCATCTCTTGCTCCTAGCTTGTGAGTGTGTCTACAAGAGAGGATGGTTTTTAGGTATCCATTTGATTTTGGGTGCTTAAAAAATTGATCTACTAACTTTGTCATTTAGCATTGAATTATTTATGGTTCTTTTAGCCATATCAATTTGCGTGGACTAATTTTCTTAAACGGACATTTGTAAATAACATATCCAGATTTACAATAAAAATTACATTTCAAACGAGGTGATACATGTTGTGTGGGTCATTTAATGAAGGTGGTAGGATTTTAGTGAGATCCACTCACAAATCCAATTCCACTTCTATTTGAGACGTGACCTTGTTTGTAAGGATCATATCTAAGGCCTTGCTACTGACCTTAAACTTGTTTAGAGTCTCTTTAAGTAGCAAGTTCTCATTTTTTAATGCTTCTAAGTGTTCACACTTAGAGTATGGAGGTGAAGAGAGAGTTTGAAGACTATCAAGTTTATCTAGTAATAAAGCATGCTCCTTCTTTAATAAATTAAACTTCTTACTAATAGTTCTACACTCATCAAATAATTCATGAAAAGCTATTGAAAGTTCATTGAAAGATAAATCTTCATTAATTAACCTCATCTCCTAAAGCCATTAGCATGAAGTTGGCCTCCTTTTTGTTGCTTGTTTCTTCATTCTCGAAGTCACTTGAGTCGTCCCACATCGCCTTTAAAGCTTTCTTCTTCTTAGCTTAGGGGCATTCATTTTTTAAGTGCCCCAGCTTCTTGCATTCGTAACATATGGCTTAGTCCTTTTTTGGTTTAAGTTTATTTTTAGTGTCATTTTTAAATTTATTCCTTCTTATAAATTTTTTAAATTTTTGAGTTAAGTATGCAATGTCATCGTCACTATCCTCATCACTTGATGTTCCTTTCAAGTTATCTTATGTTCTTAATGTCATATCCTTCATGTTCTTTGGAAGAGGGTTTTCGAGCTCTTCATGAGCATAGCATGTCATTTCGTAGGTCATTAGAGATCCAATAAGTTCTTCAAGAGGAAAAGTTTTAAGGTCCTTGGCCTCTTGAATGGTCATAACCTTTGGATCCCAACTCTTTGGAAGGGATCTTAAAATTTTAGTTACAAGTTCAAAATTAGAAAAACCTTTACCAAGTGCTTTGAGTCCATTGGCGACATTCGTGAAACGGGTGTACATGTCTCCAATAGACTCATTTGGTTTCATTCAAAAAAGTTCATAAGAATACACGAGAATGTTGATTTTGGACTCTTTCACTCGGCTAGTGCCTTCATGAGTGATTTCTAGAGTACGCCAAATATCAAAAGCCGATTCATAAATCAAAACACGATTAAACTCATTTTTATCAAGTGCATAAAATAAGGCATTCATAGCCTTTGCATTTAAAGCAAAAACCTTCTTCTCCGATTTATTCCATTCGCTCATCAGAAGAGAGGATTTTTGAAATCCATTTTCAATGATATTCCAAAGCTAAAAGTCTATGAAAATAAGAAAGATCTTCATACGAGTCTTCCAATACATGTAATCCGACCCATTGAACATGGGTGGACGTGTAATTGAATGACCCTCTTACATGCCAGAATAAGCCATCTCTCTTGGGTTTTAAACTAGATGAGAGTGATCAAGCTCTGATACCAATTGTTATGGATCGAACAACACTAAGAAAAGGGGGGGCGGTGAATTAGTGTAGCAGTTAATAACGATAACTTTTCGGTGATTTAAAACAACTTCGGAAACTTTATGTGACAAAATTATGTTTCGATGAAATTCGATTTTGATTGCATATAAACTTAAAATGATTCATAAGAAAGTGAGGAGGAAGCATAGTAAGTAAATTAATAAGTTTGTAGAAATGTAAATAATAATATTGAAATGCAAACCAGAATTTTTATAGTGGTTCGGTCATACAATCTACGTCCACTCCCGATTCCTCTTCTCTTGAGGCCATCGGCTTTCCACTAGGTGTCTTCCTTCCAAGGGCAAAGACCAATTCCCTTTTACAATGCTTTCTCCTTTTGATGGGCTTAGGAGACAACCCTTGCAAGCACTCACTCCTTTCTTTTGAATCGAATACAAGAGAAAACTAAGGGAGGGATTTCTAGAGAGATTTGAACAGCGTTTTCTAGCTTTCAAAGTGTATGTGCTTACTTACTGCAACCCAGGAATGGGAGGAGTTTTTATAGGCTCCAAGAATATTCAAATTTGGAGCCCAAATTTGAATCTTCTTGGTTTTCCAGGTTACTGGTGGTGCCATCGCCTGACAGAGTCCTCGAGCTCTGTGGTTTGGCAGTATCACCACTTGACATTAGCGGTACCACTACCTGTCAGACATTAAAGTCGATGGTACCACCGTTGACCTAGGGCGGTGCCACCACCTAGAATACCTGGGATTTCAGTCCCTGGGCTATGCCACCACCTGGGTCTGGCGGTGCCACCACCAAACTATTCCAGCAAGGCTGAATGGGCCCTGCTTTGGCCCAAATAAGGCCCAATTGGCCCCTACAAGGGTTAAATAGGATTATTACCTAATCCTTACCCTAATTACATGCTAACTACATAATTAAAACATAATTCTAAGCTAATTAACAATTGGCAATGTTGAGTCTTCTTCCGACGAGCTTTCCGACAAACTTTCGATGGACTTCCGACGCACCCTCGGATTTCTTCTAACGGATTCCCAACAGGCTCCCGGACTTTGTGGTGAGTTCATCAAGTCTTTGGCAAGCTTTTGAACCTTCTTAGTGAGCTCCACGAATCTCCGATGATCTTTCTGGTAAACTTCTGAAACCTTCGGCAAGTTCCCAATTCTTTCTCGGTTGGTTCCAGTAGCACCTCCGACAATCCTTCATACTTCCGGTAGACTCTCGAACTCCCAACTACTTGACTATGGTAATTTGCTTTATGTCTTCAAGCTATTATAGTTAATCCTGCACACTTATATCAATAATATAGATTAGATCAATTAACCCATCAATTGACTTCATCATCAAAATCCGAGATTTAACACCGTATGAGTACTCCACTCTTTGATATCGGACTTATAGGTTTGGAAGTTCTAGATCTAGTACAGCTAGTTATTGGGAGTGGTAGCCAACCTTATGAGGGCTATTGAGTATCAATAGAGGATCATCCACTCTCGGTATCATGAGAGGAATATCCCATATGTTCTTGCTTAGGCAAATCCCTAGCCAGAGTCATTCGGATTGAGGGAGAAAGAGTTCTTTGGGAGAGCGAGACTCGATTGAAAATTGTATGGGCCTGACAGCACCATGCCCGATATACGATCTCTGGGATATTAGATGGATGAGAGACTATAGGTACATGGTAACTGAGCACAAATAGGCCCAAAGGATTGGATTCCCCTATATCGTCTGGGGACTATGGCATAGTGGCCTAATACGTCTGCAGTCGAAGAGTCGAATGAATTATTATAGAGATAATAAGTCACTACATCAGAAGGAGTTATGATAAGTATGACTCATGGCCAGCTCGATATTGGGCCTAGAGAATCACACACATATGGTAGGTGTTGCGATGAGTAGAGGTTCGGATATAAGATATCCGTCGGAGCCCCTATTTTATTAGATATCCAATATGCCCCTGTATTATTAGATCCCATGGATGAGATCCAATAAGAGCTAGATTATTAGGTAGAGACCCATTGATTTAAGAGGTTTAGGTAATTAGATAAAGATCCAATACCCAATAGGGCTGGATCCATTAGGGTTGATAGGAGGCCTCTATAAATAGGAGGGAACCAAAGGCCCATAGGCTGGGGTTCTCATGGTAGCCACCTTCTATTCTCCTCTCCCAAGAGAGAAGTATTGTTGCAGTCCCTACCGTGTGGATACCACTAGAGAGGAGGACGCTTGACCTCCTTCATCCTTCTCCATGGATCTACAAGAACTCAGGGATATACAATCTCCCTAGGTACTATCGTTCTTCTTACACATGTAGTTTTTGGATTCACGAATTTGTTTTGATGCACCGATCTTCACACGATGATAGAACCTTTTATAGAAATCTAGAGTGTTTTATTTTTTGTTCTTTCGTTACGCATAAGATGTTGCCCCATAGATTTTCCAACAGTGGTATTAGAGCCAGGTTATTTCTGCGAAGATCGGATCTTAAACTACGTGTGTTGTGATTTAGAATAGCTTTTGTCATCAAAATTATTTAAGAAAAGTGGTGAGGAAGGGTAGCAACTATTGTTGCCCTTACTGTACTCGCACAACGGCTGCAAGGCTGCTTGTAGCCTTGCTGCCTGCAATAGCAGTCGACCAACGGGCTGTAGGCTGCAACCAGGCAATGCCTGCAGGCTGCAACCAGGCAATGCCTACAGGCTGCCTATGGCCTGACTACAAGGGGCAAGCGGCGCCCACTTGCAGGCGGTCTGCTCGTAAAGGGCCAGCGCCGCCTGCAGGTGCTACGCCCATGAGCAAAAGCACCCGCATGGGTAGGGGGCACTGGTAGGCGTAGAGCCTACGGGGGCAACGGAGCCTACGGGGGCTGTGACCGCAAGATGGCGATGGTGCCAGCAAAGGGGGCGCTGGCCCACATGGGCGACAACTGCGAGGGCAGTGTTTGCCCGTAGCGGCACCACCGATGGGTGAGCTACCTGTAGAAAAAGGCGGCACCGCCCCCCTACACGCATGGCCGTCACCGGCAGGTGGTGCGATGACATAGAATCGCAACACAACTGCATGCCTAGAGGGATTAGGGTTTTCGGATAAAAAATAGTTTTGCCCCTGGGAATTTCAAAAATTTTAAGTTTATCCCTTCTGGTTGAATGACCAAAATACCCTTCAAAATTTAAAAAATTTCTTGTACATCCCTGTTTTTAGAAAAATATTAGTTAATTAAAATATTTAATTAACTATTATTATTTATCTAGTAGTCATATATAATAATAATATGTACATGTGATGTATGATGTGGACAGATGATAATAGACCGTGTGATGTGATGTATGTGTATGATGTGATCAGCGAGCCTCTATTTTTCTCGTTTATTATCGGGTCTACGTGCTTGTAATTATATTGTAATTACACGAGGAGGCACAGCAAGAGCGGGACCCACGAGGTTAAGACGAATGATCTGATGCATGGAGATGCGTTGAGATGCCGACAGAATTGACGAAGTGAGATGGACGATCACAGGGCATGGAGATGCATCGAGGTATACATAGATCTTGATGTGAGTGATTGGGCCCATTGACTCGGGCTTGATCACATTAGGATATAGTCCATGATCATCTATTGTGATTGCTCGTGTGATGTGTAATTGGTTATACACCTACTAAATATGTATATATATTTGCATTCGATATAGATATATATTAAATATGTATGTGTGTAACACATTATATTAGGAGACCAAATCAAAAATCTCTTTTCTCGATAATATTAAGTCAGTAAATGTGAGACAATTAGATTGACCCACGTGGCCTTCCATCCTTATAAGTAGGAACCGATTCCGAGTGTAGGTTGAGTTGGTTGAGTCCCTCGAGACTCAACTATATCACAATTCGTTATCTTATCTATGACATAGAGATATCACTGGTGACCTAATAACATGATATGCTTGGTTGAGTTCCTCGAGCGTATATCATCAAATCAGACTCATCATGTAACGATAGTGATGACTTAACCGAATATTATGGTTAGTCGAGTCCCTCGAGGCTATGGCGGCTAGGAGGCCGAACAGAATGAGAATCATGAGGAGTTGTAATCAGCAAGAGTTGCCCACCTTTTGGGCTTAGTGTAATTGATCGAGTCCCTCGAGATTACACTAAGATGCTGATTGAATCTCGACCCCTACTAGAAGTCTGCCAGAGACTTCCATTTCACTTGTTGAGGGTGTCACGTGACTCGCTAGAAAAATAGTGGGAGTACATCAAGATAGAAGTCCATATCTTGATTATTTATATTTCTACAAAATCTTCATGTTATTTATTTATGCTATATATATATATTTTTTAATGTCGCTATTAGACTCTCTATGTGACATATTGATGCCAACTGCCTCATAGGTCAAAACTATGCAAACTGACTCCGTAACTTGAGAATAGTTCTCACAGCAGAGAAAATCGCATGTCTTTAAAATAGTGATGCCTATGCCCAAGGAAGGGGCAAGCGAGGATGAGATCACTGGCTACATGAAGTATACAGATGACTCCACTCTTGCTCAGTATTATACGTTGGGCTCCATAACTCCTGAGTTATAGAGACAACATGAAAAGATGGATGTCAGATCCATACTATTGCATCTCCTCAAATTATTTGAGGAATAGGGAAGAACTCAACGATATGATATATGAAAGAGTTTCTTCTGTGCTAGGTTGACTAAGAGGACACCGATTCAAAATAGTACCCTTAAGATCATTGAGTGGATAGAGAAACTCATAGGTCTAGGAATGGTCCTAGAGGATAACTTGTGTGTGGATCTTATGCTTCAGTCCCTTTTTATATTTCTTTTCACAGTTTTCTATACTGGTAAGACTAGAAAGAAAAGAAAGATAGAGAAGTCCTTTGAGAAGGGCAAAGGGCAAGGGCAGATCGGGTAAAGCAAAGGTTGCTAAGAAGACCCGAAAGAGGACAAAAGCCAATGCTTCCACTATGGCAAAAATGGGCATTAGAAGAGGAACTGCAAAGAGTATATTGTAGAGAAGGCGAAACATAAGCTTAGAGAAGCTACAGATATGCATTCATGATTAGTCTCTATCCGTCAGACTCATATGATAACATTTAGGTATTGGATACTGATAGTGTTTATCATATCTATAATTCGTTACAGGATTTGGCAAAACCTAGGAGATTGATAAGAGATAATATGGACCTCAAGATGGGCAATGAAGTAAGAGTTGCTGCTATTGCTATTAGCGAGGTCACCCTATATTTGCTTGTTGGAGCTACTATTGCATTAGATGTATATTATTTTGTTCTTTCTATCATCAAAACTGTTATTTTCATTTTATGTTTGAGATTGAATGGTTATAAAGTAGTTTTTTTATAACAATAGTTGTTCAATTTTTAAGGATGATGAGATCATCATGAGGAACATTGTATAATAGTTTAATTATACTAGACACTACTCCATGTATTATGAATGTGTGTCCAAGAGGAAATAAGATGAGGTAAACAATGTAAACCTATGGCATTGTAGGCTAAGTCATATCCATGAGGGAAGGATTCAAAAGTTATTGACAGATGGATACCTAGATCCATTTAACTATAAGTCATATACGACTTGCGAACCTTGCATTTGTGAAAAGATGACAAACTCTCTATTTAGTGAAACTGGAGAGAGAGCCACTGAGTTGTTAGCACTCATATATAGTGATGTATATGGTCCCATGTCAACTCAAGCCATCAGTGGTTATTCCTACTTCATTATTTTCACTGACGATTTCTCTAGGTATGGACATGTGTACTTGATGAAGTACAAGTTCGAAGCCTTCGAGAAATTCAGGGAGTATAAAAATGAAGTAGAGGTTCAGACTGGAAAGAGTATCAAGACTCTTCGATCAGATCGAGGAGGAGAGTACTTGAGTATAGAGTTCACCCGATTTCTCAAGGATCAGGGGATTCTATCCCAATGGACACCTCCTTATACACCTTAGCTCAATGATGTATTCGAAAAGAGGAATCGCACACTGTTAGACATAGTGCAGTCCATGATAAGTTTCGTCGACCTACTCATATCATTCTGGGGATATGCCCTAAAGTTCGCAGCTTACCCCCTGAACAGAGTTCCAACTAAGTCGGTAGTGTCTATACCATATGAGATTTAGAAAGGGAAGCTTGATCTTAAGGTTGTTAAGATTTAGGCTGCCCTGCCCATGTTAAGAGACACATACCCGATAAGTTGGAATCCAGAACGGAATGGTGCAAGTTTGTGGGATACCCCAAAAAAACTTGTGAGTATTATTTCTATCACCCCATCTTTGTAGCTAAGAGAGTAGTGTTCCTTGAGAAAGAACACATTCTTGGTGGAGACAGTGGGAGCATGATAGAGTTGAGCGAGGTTGGCGAACCTAGCTCAAGCACCATTCCATAGCCAGAATCTATTCAGGTACCTAGCACACAAGTTCCAATTTTACGTAGGTCTGGTAGAGTATCCCATCATCCTAAGAGTATATGGGACATATCAGAGGAGCAGATGTTAAGGATATTGATCCTCAGATCTACGAGGAGCCTATTATGAGTATAGACTCCGAGAAGTGGCAAGAAGCCATAAATTCAAAGATGGATTCCATATACTCTAACTAGGTTTGGAACCTGGTTGATGCACCTGAGGGTATCATACCCATTGGCTGTAAATGGATCTTCAAGAAGAAGATCGGAGTAGATAGAAAGATAGAGGCCTATAAAGCAAGGCTAATGGCTAAGAGGTATCGTTAAAGCCAAGGTGTTGACTATGACGAAACCTTCTCACCTATAGCCATGCTAAAATCCATTCGAATTATATTGGCTATTGTAGCACACCTTGATTATGAAATCTGATAAATGGACATCAAAACCGTATTTCTCGATGGTAACCTTGAGGAGGAGGTGTATATGATACAACTTGAGTGATTCATGTCCAAGGACAGTCCAGATAAGATGTGTAGGTTGCTTAAGTCTATCTATGGATTGAAGCAAGCTTCCCGAAGTTAAAATATAAGATTTGGTGAAGCGATCGGATCTTATGACTTCGTTAAGAATGAAGACACGCCTTGTGTGTACAGGAAGGTAAGTGGGAGCATTATCACCTTTTTGTTGCTGTATGTGGATGACATCCTAATCATTGAGAATGATGTAGGAATGCTCTCTATACTAAAAGCTTGGCTATGTAGACACTTCTCCATGAAGGACTTAGGGGATGCATCCTACTTATTGGGGATTCAGATCTATAGAGATAGATTCAAGTAGATGCTTAGCTTATCCCAAGCCAGGTACATAGACACCATTGTCAAAAGGTTTGACATAAAAAATTCTAAGAGAAGTCTCATACCGATAAGACATAGGTTATCACTTCTAGGAGTATATCCCCAAAGGCTCCCAGAAAGGGCACACATGGATAGGATACCATATGCCTCAGCGATAGAATCTATCATATATGCTATGCTATGTACCAAGCTTGATATAGCGCATGCTCTTAGTGTCATGAGCAGGTATCAGGCAGATCCAGGCTTAGAGCACTCGAAAGCAGTAAAATATATCCTTAAGTACTTGAGAAGGACTTAGGATCTTTTACTAGTATATGGAGGCAGTAGCCTAAGGGTTGTGGATTACATGGACTCGAGCTTCGAGTCTAATGTCAATGATGGTAAGTCTAATTTAGGGTATATGTTCATCTTGAATGGAGGAGCAGTATACTAGAAAAGTTTCAAGTAAGATACTACTGTTGACTCGATCATAGAGAGGCGGAGTACATTGCTATAGTAGAGGCGGCAAAGGAGGGACTTTGGATAAAGCATTTCATCATAGATTTGGGAGTCGTGCCAAGTAACAAGGAGTTGATTCACTTATATTGCAATAACTATAGGGTGATAACTCAAATAAGGGAACCTGGGTCTCATCAGAAGTGTTTTGAGGAGGTTCCAGCTTATTAGAGAGATCGTGACCCGAAGAGATGTAGCAGTGGAAAGAGTTCCATCCGAAGATAACATTGTAGATCCACTGACAAAGCCATTAACTTAAATTATCTTTGAGCGTTATAGAGGTCTGATGGGGATCAGACACATAGTTGATTGGCTTTTGGTCAAGTGGGAGATTGCTAGTTATAGGTGCCCTACAAGCCAATCACGTGAGCGATGACACCTGTAACATGCTACATCAATCTCTTTGTTATTGATTATTGATATTTTCTCACATTATCTGGATGTATATTATGGTGTCCTTGGATCTGTACAATGTGAATCAGATCGTGATGAGATCACAATAATGAGATCGACTCACTTTTAAACACAGACCCTAAACAATCCTAGTCATAGGTTACTCGAGAGGGACATCGAGATAACCAGATAGACTGGTATGCTATATACTCTTCCATATGATGGTGGTGGCTAGTCTCATAGCTACTCGTGTGGGGACACTAAGGGTACAGTACAGGTGCTCATTAGAGAATGAATTCACCGATTGACCCGCTTACGGAATACTGGATAGTTATTGATACCTCAAGTCAGACAGCGATTCCATAGTCCCCGTAGTGTATCTAGTCCTTAGACTTGAGACACCAAGGAAGTCTTATATGAGTACTCCACTCTTTGATACCGAACTTATAAGTTTGGAAGTTTCAGATCTAGTACAATCAGTTATTGGGAGTGGCAGCCAATCTTATGAGGGCTATTGAATGTCAATAGAGGATCATCCACTTTTAGTATCATGAGAGGAATATCCTATATATTCTTACTTAGGTAAATCCCTAGCCAAGGTCATTCAGATTGAAAAAGAAATAGTTCTCCGGGAGAATCCGATTAGAGCGAGACTCGATTAGAAATTATATAGGCCTGACAACACCATGCCCGATATACGATCTCTAGGATATTAGATGAATGAGGGACTATAGGAATATGATAACTGAGGACAGATAGGTCTAAAGGATTGGATTCCCCTATATCGTCTAGGGACTGCGACGTAGTGGCCTAGTACGTCCATAATCGATGAGTCAAGTGAATTATTATAGAGATAATAATTTACTGAGTCAGATGGAGTTCTGATAGGTATGACTAACGACCAGCTCGATATTATGCCTAGAGGATCACACACATATGGTAGGTATTGCGACAAGTAGAGATTCGGATATGAGATATCCACCAGAGCCCCTATCTTATTGGATATCCAATAAGCCCCTGTATTATTGGATCCCATGGATGAGATCTAATAAGAGCTAGATTATTGGGTAGAGACCCATTGATCTGAGAGGCTTGTGTAATTGGATAGAGATCCAATACCTAATAGGGCCGGATCCATTAGGGTTGACAAGGGGCCTCTATAAATAGGAGGGAACCAAAGGCCCAAGGCTGGGGTTCTCTTGGTAGTCACATTCTATTCTCCTCTCCCAAGAGAGGAGCATCGTTGCAGTCCCTGTCATGTGGATTCCGCTAGAGAGGAGGATACTTGACTCCCTTCATCCTCCCCCAAGAAACTCGGGGATATACGATCTCCTTAGGTACTATCGTTCTTCTTACACACGTAGTTTTCGGATTCGCGGATTTATTTTGATGCACCGATCTTTGCATGACGACGGAACCTGTTATAGAAATCTAGGGTGTTTTATTTTCTGTTCTTCCATTGTGCATAAGATGTCTTCCCCTGGATTTCCTAACAGATTCAATACCCAATATGACAGGATACATTATGGTTAAGTTGTTAGAGGACCTCTATAAATAGGAGGGAACCAAAGACCCATAAGCTAAAGCTTTTAGCTGCCACCTCCTATTCTCCTCTCCCCTTCTCCTTCTCAGTCAACAGCCCTAGTTTGGAGGTATGTGAACAGCAAGAAGGGCCAGCCCCTTCTTGATTACATGGTGAATGTAGCGTGGATATTTGAGGAGCATCGCAGCTCCTACCATGTGGATCACTGCTAGAGAGGAGGGCACTTGAACTCCTTCATCTAGTCCTATAAATTTATAGTAATTCAGGTATATACGATCTCCATAGGTAATTTTCTTACGTGTAGTTTTTTGGTTTCATGGGTTTTTAGGAACCAACTTTGCACGACGATAAGAAACCTTTTTTAATAAGAAATCTATGATTTTTATTTTTATTCTTTTGCTGTGCATATACTGTCACCCCAAGATTTCTCAATAGGTGCTATAACGAGTAGAGGTTCAAATATGAGATATATGGTGGAGCCTCTATCTTATTGGATATCAAATAAGCCCCTACATTATTAGATCCTATGGATGAGATCCAATAAGAGCCTATGAGAGATTATTAGGTAAAGATCCACTAATCTAAGAGGCTTGGGTAATTGGATAGAGATCTAGTACCCAATAGGGAAATATCCATTAGAGTTTAGTTGAAAGATGACCTCTATAAATAGGAGGGAACTAAAGGGCCATAGGCTAGACCCCTTTTAGCTGCCACCTCCTATACTCCTCTCCCCCTCCTCCTCAGTTGACAACCCTTGTTTGGAGCGTGTGGATAGTAAGAAGGGCCAACCCCTTCTTGATCCCATGGTGTGCATGGAAATAAGGATTATGCAGTAATTTGAGAGTCTTCAAGCCTTTACTATATAGATCACCACTAGAGATGAGGACAGCTAACCTCCTTTATCTTCTCATATCGATCAATAGGTTTTCAGGGATATACGATCTTCCTATGTAATACTTTTTTCATATACGTATAGTTTTTTATTTTAGCGATTTTTGTAAATTAATAGATTGCTAGTCATATATGCCATGCAAGCAAATCACATGAGTGATGACACTTGTGACTTGATATGCACATTTTCTCTTTCCGTATCATTAGGCATTTTATCATATTATCTTGCATGTTGCATATATTGTGATGTTCTTGGATTTGTGCAATGGGAATCGGATCGTGATGAGATCACGATAATGAGATCGATTCACCTTTAAACATAGACCCTAAATTATCCTGGTCATAGGTTACTCAAGAAGGACATCGAGATAACCGGATAGACTGATGTACTGTATACCTATCCATATGATGGAAGTGGCTGGTCTCATAGCTACTTGTGTGGAGACACTAAGGGTACAGTGCAAGTGCTCATTGGGGAATGAGTTCACTAATAGATCCGCTTACGGAATGCTGGATGGCTATTGATACCTCACGTCAGTCAACGATTCTGTAGTCCCAGTAGTGTATCTGGTCCTTAGACTTGAGACACCAAGGATGTCCTGTATGAGTACTCCACTATTTGATACCGGACTTATAAGTTTGAAAAGTTCCAGATCTAGTATAGTTGGTTATTAAGAGTGGTAGCCAACCTTACGAGGGCTATTGAGTGTTAATAGAGGATCATCTGCTCTCGGTATCATGAGAGGAATATCCTATATATTCTTGCTCGAACAAATCCTTGGCCAAGGTTATTCGAATTGAGAGAGAAAGAGTTCTTCGGGAGAATCCGATAAGAGCAAGACTCGAGGAGAGACTGTATGGGTCTGACAGCACCATGCCTGGTATAGGGTCTCTAGGATATTAGATGGATGAGGGACTATAGATACATGAAAATTGAGGATAGATAGGTCCAAAGGATTGGATTCCCCTGTATCGTTTGGGGGTTGCGGTGTAGTGGCCTAGTACATCCGCAATCGATGAGTTAGGTGAATTATTATAGAGATAATAATTCACTAAGTCAGAAGGAGTTCTAATAAGTATGACTCATGACCAGCTCGATATTGGGCCTAGAGGGTCATACACATATGGTAGGTATTGCGATGAGTAGAGGTTTGGATATGAGATATCCACTAGAGCCCCTAACTTATTGGATATCCATTAAGCCCCTGAATTATTGGATCCTCAGATGAGATCCAATAATTACTAATAAGAGATTATTGGGTAGAGACCCACTAATCCAAGAGGCTTAGGTCCAATACCCAATAGGCCAAGATCCATTAGGGTTTACAGGGGGCCTCTATAAATAGGAGGGAACCAAAGCTCTATAGGCTGAGAGTTCTCTTGGTAGCCACCTCCTGTTATCTTCTCCCTAGAGAAGTGCATCGTCGCAATCCCTACCATGTGGATATTGCTAGAGAGGAGGACGCTTGACCTTCTTCATCCTCTCCTACATATCTGTAAGGATTTAGGGATATATGATCTCCCTAGGTATTTTCTTTTACACATGTAATTTTTGCGGATTTATTTTAATGCATTGATCTTCGCACGACGATAGAACCTTTCTATAGGAAATCTGGGGTGTTTTATTTTTGTTCTTCTGTTGCGCATGAGATGTCGCTCCCCAGAAGGATTTCCCAACACAGATTACCTAGGAAGCTGGACCTAGGCGGTGCCACCACCCCAATCTGGTGGTGCCACCACCAGACAATGTCTAGCACTCCTGATTGGGCTTTGAACCCGGCCCAAACCATTCCAATTCCAAGCCTAGTTGGCCCTAATAGGGTTAAATGATTAATACCTAATTCTAACCCTAATTATATCCTAACTATGAAATTAAAGATATTTTCTAAGTTATTACAAAGTCCGTAAGTCAAGACTTCTTTCTCCGGTGAGCTTCGGGCGAACTTTCGGTGGTCTTCCGATGAACCCTCGGATACCATTCTACAGACTCCAGGCAAGCTCCTGGACTTCATGATGATCTTGGCGAGTTCTGATGAGCTTCTTTGCAAGCTCCGATCTTTTTCGGTGAATTTCGATGAATCTTCGAACTTCCATCGAACTCTCAACAATCCATCGCACTTGACTCCGGCACTTTGTTTCACTTTGTCTTCATCATTATCATAGTTAATCCTGCACACAAGCCATAACACTACTTCGATCTAGATAGTTATTATAACGTGAATTGACATTCTGTTGCCCGTACGTCATTGGCCTATCGGTGCTTCATCCGATTCTTCGGCGTATCATCCTCTCTTGTAGCTTGTTGCCCAATCGGCGGTTGACCTCTACAACCTCGATATCCTTGGCACAACACTACTCTTCTTGGCCTGATGCTCGATGTCCGAAGCCTTCTATCGATTGTTGACCGAACCTCTGGCTCGACGTCCAATATCCTGACGTGATTTCCTCCGGTGCAACATCAATTCCTCTTGCGTCAATTGTCTAATCCTGATCGAGTAGACCTGATGGAAATCATCAACTTAGCAACCATACACCCCGATAGCTAAATAGCTATGATACATATGGAATGCAAATTGACACCCTCCAACGAATTGAAATAAGGCGGATCGTTCAAGAATGAAGTAAGGGAAACTATTCTAATTACCTATCAATAGAAAATTGATAAAATAACTAGAATAGCACTTTGAATTCCCTTAAGACGCCACAAACTAACAAGTCTGATAAGTCAAAGGAAAAGCAAAGATTTGGGTTGAACGCCACAAGCAGAAAAGCCTGATAAGTTCTAAAGTTCATGCAAGAACTTAAAAACAAAACACTCACCGGTGTTGAAGAATTGTTATACTTCCCAATTGTCTTCCTTACACTGAGAGTCAACCTCATTTATATAGTATGAGGATAGTACAAAGAGAATGAATGCATTAAATAACATTTATATTCCTAATTCATGAATTTTGGTAAACATAGCTGAATGGACTTTTATTCTTCAAGTTGAGGTCTTCAAATTTGTCCTTCTCTCTTTATGATCACGTTGGCCATTTTAGAATCTTCTTGCAATCATAGAATGTTGATTGAGTCTTGACTAGCTTGATCTGATTCATATCATTCCCCCTTTCCTGAAAAGGATTCGTCCTCGAATCATAGCCTCCATCACCTTGTTTGTACTTGATGATGTATGGAAAAGATTCAATAAACTCCACCCATTTTGCATGCCTACGACTTAGCTTTAAGATTTCCTTGGTCTCTTCGGGGTTACATCTATATGCTGGCCTATTTGGTATGCTTGCACTTGGAATGAAATCAATTTGATGCTCAATTCCTCTAATTGGTGGCAAACCATTGGGAACTTCTTCGGGAAAGATATCCTCATTTTCCTGCAAAAGATCAACAATAACACTAGGCAAACTTTTGTCAATTTTGTTAGAAGAAATCAAAATGACCTTGTACATAAGTACAAGTAAGGGTTGCCTCATGGTTAATGCCTCTTTTACATCACTCATTTTGGCATAAACACTCATTTTTCTTTCACTTAAGCCTTCCTTGTTTTCTCTCCCCTTGTGTTTCCCAATACTCTTATTTTTATCACTCATCTCATCTTTTTCTTTTTTCTCTCTTTCTTGCTCCCTCCCAAAAGTTTTGGTTAATGAAGACTCAAGCTCCTCATATTGTTGTCTTATGCGCATCTGGTCTTCAAGAATTGTCTTCGGAGGCAACGGTCCAAGCTGATATTTCTGTCCATCCATGATCAAGGAATAACGGTTCTTGAACCCATCATGTGTTACCCTACGATCATATTGCCATGGTCTCCCCAACAACATGTGACCAGCATACATAGGTACCACATCACACCAAACTTCATCCTTATATCTACCAATTGAAAAATGAACTAACACTTGCTGATTTACCTTTACTACACCACTATCATTCAACCATTGCAACTTGTAAGGTTTCGGATGTTTGATAGTAGGCAATTTCAGTTTCTCCACGAGCAAGGTACTTGCCACATTGGTACAACTTTCGCTATCAACAATCACATTGCACAACTTATTAGCAATCAAACAATGAGTATGAAACAGATTTTCACGTTGTTCACCATGTTCATCATTTTTACTTTGCAAACTAAGTGTGCGTTGAATAACCAAAATTTCACCTTTAGCATACTCTACGTCACTAGTATCCTCACGGAATGTCATCATCATCCTCTCTTTCACTTTCAGATTCTATATTCCCATCTCTTATAATCATAACTCTCTTATTTGGACATTCACGTGCTATATGTCCATGTCCAAGGCACTTAAAACACTTAATACCTCTACTTTGATTAGGTTGATTCTCACCTTTACCCTTGTTGCCAAATTCATTTTTGCCTTTAATTCCATCAATTTTAGGCTTAACAATGGGTTTATCATCCTTTTTACTCCAATTCTGTTTCCAAGATAAAGACGAATTTGAATAAGGTTTTGAATCATACCTTGTGCCTTTTCTTTTGAGTTGTCTCTCAATCTTCATGGCCATATTCACCATATCCTCAATCTCCACATAATGCTGCAATTCCACAAGATCAGCAATGTTCTTGTTTAATCCACTCAGGAATCGAGCCATTGTAGCCTCACGGTCTTCCTCCACATTAGCTCTTATCATGGCTATCTCCATCTCTTTGTGATATTCATCAACACTCATGGAACCTTGTGTCAAAGTTTGCAGTCGTTGATGCAAATCCCGATAGTAATGACTTGGGACGAATCTTCTCCTCATGATTTGTTTCATCTCCAACCAAGTCTCTACGGGCCTTTCACCATTTTTACGCCTGTCTTTACATAATTGATCCCACCAAATTATAGCATAATCACAAAATTCAACAGCAGCTAATTTTACCTTTTTCTCTTCGGAGTAGTTGTGACATTCAAAGATCAGCTCCACTTTTCGTTCCCACTCCAAATAAGTATCTGGATTATTCTTTCCTTGAAAAGAAGGAATTTTCATTTTGATGCTGCCTATGTTTCTGTCCACACCATCAAAACGTCCTCTCCTAGTTTGTCTCGTAGGATTAACATCTTGACCAATTAGAGTGACTTGGTCATCGTCGAGGTCATCTCCGCCATTATATTCATCGTGGACGAATGTTGGTTGTCTCCTACGCCGTGGTTCACCTTCCAATCTATTAATTGCATCATCATGCCTTTCTAGATGATCTCTTACATCTCTTATCACTTTGAACATACGTTCAAATTGTTGTTGCATTGCTTGAAGCAAAAGATCATTAGATGAAGAACTCGCTTCTTTTTCTTTAGACATGTTTGCAACCTGAAAAACAAAGTTAGAAT
This sequence comes from Musa beccarii, assembly GCA_024322285.1. Lineage (NCBI taxonomy): Eukaryota > Viridiplantae > Streptophyta > Magnoliopsida > Zingiberales > Musaceae > Musa > Musa beccarii. Next base: position 23,499,173 of record CM044396.1, read on the forward strand.
AGCCTCACCAACACTCTCTCACGTGTTTCACTCAAGATTTGATTCACTCCACTCGTGTTTTCACACAATGTTTGGCTTTTCTCGATATTGATCTCACCACTCTTGCCTTTTACCTCTTGTTTTGTTCTTTGAGTTCTTAGATTAACTAAAAAAACTTAAACAAACAATTCAGATTGTGGCAATTCAAGGGTATTGAAATTGGACATAAAAAAAATGTAAGCCAAATTTATAGGAGTGTATGATGCACTTCAATCATAAGCAAAGATTTGAATTCAAGTATTTTTGGAATGAAAAAAATTTCAAACCTGAAACAAGAATTCAAAATAATGAAGAAAGAATTATGCAATTTGCACGAAGTCCCTGAATTCATAATTTTTTTTTAATTTCGATCTCTTTCTTTCTTTCCTTTTTTTTTACCTTTTGATCTTCTCCTCTCTTTTTTTTTCTTTGATCTTGCTTTCTTCTCTTTTTTTTACTTTTGATTTTCTCTCTCTCATTTTTTTTTTAACTTTCTGTTTCTCTTTCTTTTTTGACGATAAAGTGAGGGGAAAAAAATGAAAAACAAACAGTGATAGCACAAGAAACACAGCAAGGAAGAATAGCAATTATGGATATCGTGATAAGAGAACAGGGAAAAGTTAAAAGATAATAAATAAATGGATAAGCAAACCTCAAACTTGAGCCGTGCTCTGATACCAAATGATGGAAATCATCAACTTAGCAACCATACACCCCGATAGCTAAATAGCTATGATACATATGGAATGCAAATTGACACCCTCCAACGAATTGAAATAAGGCGGATCGTTCAAGAATGAAGTAAGGGAAACTATTCTAATTACCTATCAATAGAAAATTGATAAAATAACTAGAATAGCACTTTGAATTCCCTTAAGACGCCACAAACTAACAAGTCTGATAAGTCAAAGGAAAAGCAAAGATTTGGGTTGAACGCATACAAGCGTAAAAGCCTGATAAGTTCTAAAGTTCATGCAAGAACTTAAAAACAAAACACTCACCGGTGTTGAAGAATTGTTATACTTCCCAATTGTCTTCCTTACACTGAGAGTCAACCTCATTTATATAGTATGAGGATAGTACAAAGAGAATGAATGCATTAAATAACATTTATATTCCTAATTCATGAATTTTGGTAAACATAGCTGAATGGACTTTTATTCTTCAAGTTGAGGTCTTCAAATTTGTCCTTCTCTCTTTATGATCACGTTGGCCATTTTAGAATCTTCTTGCAATCATAGAATGTTGATTGAGTCTTGACTAGCTTGATCTGATTCATATCAAGACCTGCATCACTCAAAATGCAGTTTGATAATAAAATATAATCAATTAGTTTCATCATCAAAATCTGAGACCTAATAGGTTGAAACACACATCCTAGAACGAAAAAGAGGGAAAATTCTATTGTAAACTTGAGAGAAATCCTCCCCTCCAATTCTAAGTGTTGGAAAAGTTCAAGAGAGGGGTGAGAGGCTTTGTAAGGGTTACCTCCTAAGTCTATCAAAAGGAGAGTGTTGTAAAAGGGAGTTAATCCTTACTTGTTGAAAGAAGGATAGCTAGTGGAAAGCTAGTGGCCTCAAGAGAAGAGGAATCAAGAGTGGACGTAGGTCGTATGACCGAACCATTATAAAATCAAGTTTGCATTTTATTATTGTCATTTACATTACTGCAAGCCTTTACTTGCTCCACTTCCACTTCATCATCTTACGTATGTGTTCAAGTTAAACGGAATAGAAATGCTTTTAATCGAAACATTGCTTTGAATCATATGAAGTTTCCGAACTTGTTTTAAATCGCTAAAATTTATCATCTTTATCCACTACACTAATTCACCCCCTCCCCCTCTTAGTGCCACTCTAGATCCCAACAATTAGTATCAAAGCCTCATTATTTCTCATTCGGATTCACACCCATGAGAAATGACTCTTCATGGTTTTCAAGAGGGTTTTTCGATTATTCGTCCTTTGTTGTTTAACTGTTTGGACTACACTTATTGAAAAACTCAAATGAGAGTTTTCTTAATTTCTATGAATTTAGATTTATGGAATATTGTTGAAAACGGCTTTTAACTTCCCTCTAAACCGATGAACGAATAGTCGGACTTGGATAGAAAATCTCTCTCATTAAATGTAAAGGCTATGAATGCCTTATTTTGTGCTTTAGATAAAAAGGAGTTCAATCATATTTCTACATGCGAAACAGCTTTTGATATTTGGTGGACACTTAAAATCACGCATGAGGGAACTAGTAGAGTCAAAGACTCGAAAGTAAACCTCTTATTGCATGATTTTGAGCTCTTCCGAATGACACTAAGCGAGTCTATTGGTGACATATACACTCATTTCATGGATGTTATAAATAGATTGAAAAGTCTTAGTAAATGTTTTTCAAATTTTGAATTCACTAATAAGATCTTAAGATCCCTTCCAAAGAGGTAGGATCCTAAAGTAATCGCAGTACAAGAGACTAAAAATTTAAATAATTTTTCATTAGAAGAACTCATTGGCTATTTAATGACATATGAAATGAGTTTCTTAGAACATGTTGAACTCGATGAACACATGAACTACCTTCCAAAGAACAGGAAGGATTTGACACTTCGAACAAAAGAATGCCACTTGAGTGATGACTCAAGTGATGAGGACAATGTTGAGAACATTGGACTTTTGATATTAAAATTTAAAAAGTTCATTAAACATGAATTAAAGAATACAAATGAAAAGAACACCAACTCTTGCTATGAATGCAAGAAACCGGAATGCTCCAAAGACGAGTACACAAAAATAAAGAAGAGGAAAGCATGCAAAGAAGATGAAGATGTAAACTACGCTTTAACGAGCTTCAAGTATAAGGTAAGCAACTCAATCGAAGCCTCTTTGCTTTATGAAATTATTTGAAATTTTTCATGAGTGCTTAATTTAGATAGTAGGAAATAAAAAATCATTTTCAAAAAATTATATCATGCTTTTCTTTCTAGTACTTTTGAAAAGTAAAAATTATGGTTGATGATTGGATGATTCCATGAATGCTTATGATTTTTATATCAGATTAGATGTATGATTTTGAGACGAATATTAATTATGTTAATCCATGATTAAGTATTTTGATTTTCATGCTTAATGATATTATGCATAAGGATTTGAAGTAATGATATCCTATGTTTTGGAATGATGACTTGATGGTTTTTATGATGAAAATTATTTTTTCATATTTATAAAATGATACATGATTTTAGCAAAAATTTTAGCATTGAACATCTTGTTATAACTAATGAAAGAGAGAATTAAAATGATTTTGATGATGCATTATGAAATTATGCTTAATGATTGTATCATGCTTGATATTTTGAAATCTTATATTTCAGAATATTGTGCTTTTGGTCTTAACGGTTTTATGACAAAATTTTTTAAGATAACACACCATATTTTTTATAATGAAACTTGTCTCGACTTTAAACTTGATACTCATCCCTTATACAAAAAGGACTTGAGCATGCTTACATATGTAATCAATCTATATTGCTCTTAATAAATTTTCCGAATGAAAGTTCTCAATGTCGATTTTGGACTTAAATGATAATGCATATTGTGATTTATTTTACAAAATTTGCCTTTCATTTTTTAATGTGATACTCATTTTTATTAAAGGCAAAGATATGCTTACATGAAGTAAATCATAAAAAGAAAATACATATTTCTTGAAATTTGTCTATCTCTAAAGTTCTCTATTTTTGATAAAAGACAAATAATAAGTCTCTAGAAAATGATTTTGATGATATTTCAAAAATCATGATTGCTAACGATATAGATGAAAATGTTTAATGTATGCATAGTGATGATTTCATTCTCAACATGATGCATGACTTTTATATAAAAATTTGAATATGGTTATATGAGATCAACCACATAAAATAAAACATATAAAAATTAAAAATGCACTATCATGATATTTCATGTTTGATACATTTGATCTTAATGACAAAACTTGTATTTCAAATTTATACGATAATGGCTTTCATGTAAATATTAGAACATATCTTATGAAATCACCATTGATAATGATGAAATGAAAATATTAAAAGTTTGTTATCATACTTAATGACTTTACGATATCATATCTTAATGACAAAATTCATGTGTTGGTTTTAAACATGATACTCATCTTTTAAAATATGAGCAAACTTATATGAAACAAACAACTTAAAATACAACACATTATGTATGATGAGTGACTCTCACATTTTGAACTAATGTGTATTTGGTCTTAATCATTTTTACGATGAATTTTTATATAACGTGTTATATCTTTCAATTTTAAAAATCTTGACGATGGTTTTTGCCTTTACATCTTAAACTTTCGTGCTTATCTCTATTTGACATTAAAAAACAAAGATATGCTCATATGAAATGAATCATAAAATGGAAATGCATATTTCTTGAAATCTTTCTTCTAGAGTTTTTTGATTTTTTCATAAAAAACAAGTGATGAATTCATTTATGATATTTTGTGAATCACTTGAATTATGAATGAGATTTTGATGATATGTTAAAAGAATCACTTAAAAAGAAAATGCTTTTCCCATCTTATTGAGATTAATGATTTCATAATATCTTATGAATCTCGTAAATTATGAAAGTAATTTTGATGATTCGTTTATGAGTTCAGAGTTGATGAATTGAACTAGAATGAGTCTTATCTATATCGTGATCTTGGTAACTTAAGTTTTTCAAGATCTCTTACTCCATACTCTTTTATGATTCTCCCATGTTATTGAAGAAAAATGCAAATGAATCATAAATTATCTTCTCTTGACTTTTCGTTACTAAACTTGAGAAAATGTGCTTTGATGATTGAAACATTGCATGTGTAATTTGATTTTTTTCTCATATGTTTTAATACTTCTTTGTATGCTTCATGACTTGATGATTGAAATGTTGATGTAGACCTTTGATGTATCACTTGTTATGATTTATGCAAATTGCTAGCATTTTGAATCTCGAAAATGATTTCGACTTGATTATGGGTTTCAAGTTGTCAAATTAGTTTGAATGAGATTTTTGTTTCAAGCAAATCATGAACTCTCTAATGAATTCTTGACTTGAGATATTTTATGCAAATTGAAATATTTTCCTCTATGATTACTTCTTTTTCACTTACTAAAGAGGAAAAGTAATCCAAGTCTTGATATATCGATAAGTAATACTTGAAATTATTTTTATGATTCATGATGAATTTAGATCTATCATGCATAAATTAAGTTGTTCCTTTTTACTACTAAATGAATCATGACTTGATCTTTGATATTGATATTTCTTTTATCATGATCCTTGGTTGTATAATTCTTTTGCTTTATTAAAAAGATTTGTCAAATGAATTATATCCTTCTTGAATTTTTTTGATATCATGACATGATTTCTTTATATGGCTTGAAATTTTTAGTCATTGAGTCCTCCACTTCATTTTGACAATAACTAAGGGGGAGCTAGCTTGTTGGCTTGCATGTTAAATTCATGATTTGAATTTTGATGATAGAAACATTTGTGTCAATATTTGTTTCTAATATCTCATTTGCCATTTTGATGAAAAAGAAAATCAATTACAACATTGCATCCTCCCTTCTTTTTGACAATGATAAAGGGGGAGAAAAATTGCTAGCTTGAAGCAAAATTACTAGCTTAGAGAAAACTTGCTAGCTTATGTATCACAAGAAAAAGTGGCAAAAGTAGCTAGCTAAAACTTGCAAAAATTGCTACTTTGCAATTTCACGAGAAGCTAAGAATTACTATCTCAAAGAATGTAAATATTGCTATCTTGCCTACCTCAAGAAGAAAAAATGCAAAACTTAGAAAATTTGTATTCCTACACTTGCCATGCTTGTATGTTGTAATGAAAATTTAGCATGCATGTTTAAAGTGATTATACAAAATTACTAGCTCGTTGCAAACAAGAAGTTGATAGCTTACAAAGGCAAAACTTAGAAAGGTGCTAGCATGAAGTATTGCAAAAAGAAACAAAATGCTATCTTGCCTATCATGAAAAACTTGCCATGATTGAATATTGATGAAAATCTAGCTAGTATGATTGTAAAACTTGCATATCTTTTAAACTAGCTATAATGTTACTTCTCCTTTTTGTTGATGACAAAGGGGGAGAAGTAGATTGATAAGTTCATGCAAAGTAATGTTATTTGAATATTTTATATGTTTGCATGATGGTTTGATATTTTTCATAACATGTTGCTTGGATTTGGCATAGTCCAAGGGTTCTATCAATATGGCATATTGATAGGAGTGTTGAATCTCAGTTTTTGATGATGAAGTCAATTAGTGAATTATTTATTCTAATCCATAATGTCGAGATAAGTGTGCAAGATTAACTACGATGGTATAAAAACATAAAGTGATTTACCGAGGTCAAGTTTGCTCGAAGTTCAAGAGGTCACCAGAAGGATCGTCGAAAGTGCTGCCGGAACCAATCGAGATAGAATCGAGGACTTACCGAAGGTTTTGGAAGTTCACCGAAAAAATCATCGGAGGTTCGCAGAGATCACTGAGAAGGTTCGAAAGCTTGCCGAAGACTCGATGAACTCACCATAGAATCCAGGAGCTTGCTGGGAGTCCACCAGAAGAAATTCGAAGGAGTGTCGGAAGTCCACCGGAATTTCACTAAAAAGCTTGCCAAAAGATGACTTGAAGAATATCAGTTTAAATCACTTAGAATTATGTTTCAATTTCGTAGTTAGCATATAATTTAGGTTAGGATTAGGTGTTAATCCTGTAACCCAAGTAGGGGCCCATTGGGCCTTGTTTCGAACTGGTTTGGGCCGAGTTTAAGGCCCAAACTAGTATGCTAAAAAGAGCTAGGCGGTGGCATTGCCCACATTGGGGTGCTGGCACCGCCTAGCACCCGAGAGCATGGGCAGTGGCACCGCTACCTTGGGTAGTGGAACCGCCCAGTACATTGTCAGTCTGACAACTCACAAGTAGTGGCACCACCACTAACAAGTGGTGGCACCACCAACACCGGGAAACCCAAAACTAATTCAAATTTGGAGCACAAATTTGAATCTTCTTAGGGTCTATAAATACCCCTCCTTTCTCAATAGAAAGATCAACCTTTTGAGAGTTAGAAATTGAGCAAAAGCTTTGGCAAAGCCTTATTTTTGATAGCTAGTGTTCACCTCCCTCTTTCTCTTTGAAAAATCTATAAGAGTGTGAACCACTTGTAAAAGGGTTGTAAGAGAGGTATTTGGTCCTTCCTCTTCAAAGTGACTTGCTAGTGGAATTTGGGAGCCTCATCAAAGAAGGCTTTGGAAATGGATGTAGGTCACTTGACCGAACCACTATACATCGTGGTGTTCCTTGAATGTGTGAGTGTTTAAATTTCTGAATCATTTTTCTACTTAGTTGCAAATCCTTCGATTTTCATCTCCTTTACTAAAGCTACTTTAACTAAGTTATCTTTCATCAAATCGAAATCTTCATATGAACTAGCTATTTACGAAATTGGTTTTAAACTTATGAGTTTTAATATGCTCCACCAATTCACCCTAGCCCCCTCTTAGTGCCTCTCCGATCCTAACAATTGGTATCAGAGCAAGGTTCACTCACATATTTGATTTAAAACCCAAGAGAGATAGCTTATTCTGGCATACAAGAGAGTCACTCCATTACACATCTGCCTATGTTAAATGGATCAGATTACACGTATTGGAAGACTCGTATGAGGATCTTTCTTATTTCCATGGATTTTGAGCCTTAGAGCATCGTCGAAAATGGTTTTCAAAAATCTTCTCTTCCAACGAGCGAATGGAATGAATCGGAGAAGAAGACTTTTGCTTTAAACGCAAAGGCTATGAATGCCTTGTTTTGCGCTCTCGACAAAAATGAATTTAATCACGTTTCGATTTGTGAATCAGCTTTTGATATTTAGCGTACTCTTGAGATCACTCATGAAGGCACTAGCTGAGTGAAAGAATCCAAAATCAACATTCTTGTGCATTCCTACGAACTTTTCCAAATGAAGCCAAGTGAGTCCATCAGAGACATGTACACCCGCTTCACGGATGTCATCAATGGACTCAAAGTACTTGGTAAAGGTTTTTCTAATTTTGAACTTATAACTAAAATTTTAAGATCCCTTCCAAAGAGTTGGGATCCAAAAGTTACGGCCATTCAAGAGGCCAAGGATCTTAAAACTTTTCATCTCGAAGAACTTATTGGGTCTCTAATGACCTATAAAATGACGTGTCATGCTTATGAAGAGCTCGAGAACCCCCTTCCAAAGAACAGGAAGGATATGATATTAAGAACACAAGAAGACCACTTGAAAGAAACATCAAGTGATGAGGACTTTGACGAAGACATTGCACTCTTAACTAGAAAATTTAAAAAATTCATTGAAAAGGGTAAATTTAAAAATGAAACCAAAAATAAACTTGAACTAAAAAAGGACTAAGTCATATGTTATGAATGCAAGAAGCCAGGGCACTTCAAATATGAATGCAATGCCCCCAAGCCAAGAAGAAGCAACTCAAGAAGAAGAAGGCATTGAAGGCTACATGGGATGACTCAAGTGACTTCGAGGATGAAGAAGCAAACAACAAAGAGGAGGCCAACTTCGCGCTAATGGCCTTAGGAGAAGAGGTTAGTGAGTTATTTAATGAAGAGTTATATTTTGATGAAGTTTCTATCGCTTTTTATGAATTATTTGATGAATGTAGAACTATTAGTACGAAGTTAAATTTATTAAAGAAAAAGCATGCTTTATTACAAGATAAGTTTGAGAGTCTCCAAACTCCTTCTTTACCCCCATGCTCTAAGTGTGAACACTTAGAAGTAATCAAAAATAAGAAGTTGCTAGTTAAAGAGACCCTAAACAAGTTTAAGGTCGGTAGCAAGGGCTTGGACATGATCCTTGCAAACAAGAGTCACATCGGAAATATATGTGGAATTGGATTTGTGAGTGGATCTCATCGAAATCCTACCACTTTTATTAAAGGACCCACATTACATGTATCACCTCATTTAAAATATAATTTTTGTTGTAAATCCGGATATATTGTTTACAAATGTCCATTTAGGAAAATTAGTCCACATAAATTGATATGGGTTCCTAAAGGAACCATAAATAATTTAATGCTAAATGATAAAGTTAGTAGATCAATATTTGAGGCACCCAAAATCAAATGGGTACCTAAAAACCATCCTCTTTTGTAGAATCATTCACCATCATAAGCTAGGAGCAAGAGATGGTATCTTGATAGTGGATGCTCAAGGCACATGACCGGAGATCCATCTCAATTCTCTATGCTCACTAGCAAAGAAGAAGGGTATGTCACCTTCGGAGAAAACAACAAAGGTAAAATCATTAGCAAGGGAACCATAGGTAACAAATCAAGTTTTTCAATTGATGATGTATTACTAGTTGATGGATTAAAATATAATCTTTTGAGCATTAGTCAATTATGTGATAAAGGTTATATTGTTAGATTTGAATCTAATGCTTGCATTATTGAAAAACCAAACAACAACATATCCATGATTGCATTAAAACAAAATAATGTTTACACCATTAACATTGAAGAACTTAGTAATGAAATATGCTTCTCCATTTTAAATGATGATACTTGGCTTTGGCATAGGAGATTAAGCCATGCAAACATGAAACTAATATCTAAAATTTCTTCTAAAGAACTAGTACGAGGAATTCCAAATATCAAGTTTGTCAAGGACAAAGTATTTGATGCATGTCAACTAGAAAAACAAATAACAACTAGACCATTACAATTGATCCATATGGTTTTATTTAGACCAATTGACACAACAAATCTAGAAAGTAGCAAATATGCATTTGTCATTGTAGATGACTATAGTAGATATACTTTGACCTATTTTTTGGCTCATAAAAGTGATTGCTTCAAATGTTTTTCTAAATTTTATAAACTTACTCAAAACGAAAAGGGTTTCATGATTTCATCAATTTGAAGTGATCATGGTGGAGAATTTCAAAACTATGACTTCCAAAATTTTATGAATCTAATGGGTATAACCACAACTTCTCTACTTTAAGAAATCCTCAACAAAATGGAGTAGTAGAAAGAAAGAATAGAAATTTACAAGAAATGGCAATAACCATGTTAAATGAACATAGTTTACCTAAATACTTTTGGGCTGAAGCCATTAATACGGCTTGCTATATCATGAATAGGGTTCTAGTAAGACCATCTCTATCCAAGACTCCTTATGAATTATGGAATAATAAAAAATCTATTGTTTCTTATTTTAAAGTTTTTGGTTGTAAATGCTTTATTTTAAATGAAAAGGATGCTTTAGGAAAATTCGATGCTAAATCCGATGAAGGTATCTTTCTTGGTTACTCTTCTGTTTATAAAGCTTTTCGTGTTTTTAACAAAAGAATGTTAGTTATAGAAGAGTCTATTCATGTAGTTTTTAATGAAAATTTTGAATTTAAGAAAAAAGATTTTGATGATGATTTTGGTTTTGATAGTTTGAATTTAAATGAACCCTCTCCTTAAAATAGCAACTTGGATGTATTTTCTTCCTAAATTTCCTTACCTAAGGAATGGAAGTATGTAGATGCCCATCCCAAGGAGTTAATTATAGGAGACACATCGAAAGGGGTTCAAACTCGTTCTTCTTTTAAAAAATTTTGTGCTCATGCCGTTTTTCTTTCTTAAATTGAACACAAGTGCATTGACGATGCCTTGAAAGATGATTCTTGGGTTATCGCAATGCAAGAAGAATTGAATCAATTTGAAAGGAATGAGGTATTGAAGCTTGTTCCTAGACCTAGTGACCATTTAGTTATTGGTATTAAATGGGTCTTCAGAAACAAGCAAGATGAATGCAGTATCGTGGTTAGAAACAAGGCTAGACTAGTGGCCAAAGGTTTCAACTAAGAAGAAGGTATCGATTACGAAGAGACCTTCGCTCCTGTGGCAAGATTAGAAGCCATTAGGATGCTTCTTGCCTATGCTAGTAGTAATAACTTTAAGCTTTTTCAAATGGATGTCAAAAGTGCTTTCTTAAATGATTTTATATCTGAAGAAGTGTATGTTAAACAACCACCCAGATTTGAAAATTCTCTTCTTCCCAATCATGTGTTCAAACTAACTAAGGCTCTCTATGGATTAAAACAAGCCCCTAGGGCTTGGTATGAGAGGCTTAGTTCTTTCTTAATTTCAAATAATTTTATTAAAGGCAAAATTGATACTACATTGTTTATTAAATATTTTAAACATAATTTTCTTATTGTTCAAATTTATGTTGATGATATTATTTTTGTTTCTTTGAATGAATCATTATGTGAATCATTTGCCAAGTGTTTGAGTCATGAATTTGAAATGAGCCTAATGGGAGAATTCACCTTCTTTTTAGGATTACAAGTTATACAACTTAGTGATAGTATATTTCTTAATCAAACAAAGTATACATTAGAATTGTTAAAATGATTTAACATGGATGGATCAAAAGCCATCAACACTCCAATGAGTACTTCCATAAAGTTAGACTTGGATGAAAGTGGAGAAAAATTTGATCAAAAAACATATAGGAGAATGATAGACAGCTTACTTTATCTCACTACAACTAGACCAGATATCATGTTTAGTACAGGTCTATGTGCAAGATTCCAAGCTCTAAGTTATCTCACCTTAAAGCTGTTAAAAGAATTCTTAGGTATCTAAAAGGAACTCCTAATCTAGGATTATGGTATCCAAAATCTGATAACTTTGATTTAAAAGCCTATGTGGATGTGGATTTTGGTGGATGTAGAATAGATAGAAAGAGTGCATCCGAAACATGCCAATTTTTAAGACATGCACTTGTTTCTTGGACTTCCAAGAAACAAAATTCTGTTGCACTATCTATGGTGGAAGCTAAATACATAGCCGTAAGTGCATGTTGTGCACAAGTTGTTTGGATAAAAAATACCTTAGAAGACTATAGAATTTATTTAAAGAACATTCCCATAAAATGTGATAATACAAGCGCTATTTGTCTAACCAAAAATCTAATTCAACACTCTAGAACTAAGCATATTGACATTAGGCATCACTTTATACGAGATCATGTCAATAATAATAATGTCATTCTAGAATTTATTGATACAAAACATCAATTAGTGGACATCTTCATAAAACCCCTAAATGAAGAACAATTTGACTTCATTAGAAGAGAATTAGGCATGCTGAATTATTCTAATAAATGACGTTTTATGTTTCTTTTCGAAAATTTTCAACTTTGGTTTTGATTGTATCATCTTAATATTATCTCTTCATTTTTTAAATGACATCGTTACAATATCATCATGGCATTTTGATTAAAGCTCTCATTTTTATCTTCCTATTTTGATTCTCCTCATCAATTGATGAATTTTTGAGTTATATCATGACTCTTGATTAAATGATTAAATTTCAGTTTTGATAGTTTCACATTGATATTATATTTTTGCATTTTGATGATATCTTTATATCATGGAGCTCTCATTTTTATCTTTCGATCATAATCTTGATGAAAGCTATCATGATGTTGTTTTCCTCTTTCTTTAAATAGTGGATACTAATGATATAGTAAAAGCTGATTTTATACCCTCCTTTAAGTATGACTAAAGATATTTCATGACTTGAATTTTATATGAAGCTTAACATATGCATAAATTAATGTCATAATTTGTGCAAAATTAAGTTCTTAAATATTCATTTTCGATTTTTATTCTTGTGCTAATCGGTATGATTCAAGGTTTTATGACTTCCTTCACATGAATCACTATAAGAATACCACGTCGAAGTTTTTCCTTCAAATTTTTGATATTGATATATTTCATTCGTTGAAGTTTTATGAGTTTTGACATCTCATTCACATGGAGTTTACCTTAAAATATGAAATCCTTGATGAATGACTTTAATGATCTATCCTTTCATAATTCTATGCTTGAATTCTCAATCAAAAAATTGAGTCTTATATTCTTCATGTATGAATTCTTCATGAGCATTTTGAAAATTGACATATTTTGACATATTTTTCAACTCATTTATCATATGCTTGAAAATTGATCACTCATTTTTTTTGTATGGTTTGATACCTTGTGATGGCTACTTCACCTCCTTTTTGTTGATGACAAAGGGGGAGAAAAATATGAAATTGATGATAAATGACTTATATGTAGCAATATGTTGGAATGAAAAATGACTTATATGTATCATATCTCATCGCAATAACTTACATGGTTCATATTGCAAATTGCTTTTGCTATGCATTGAAATCAACAATTAATTTCTATGAAGCATTGCAATGTATTGCAATATATCTCAAATGCTTAAATTTTTTAAGCTATTATTTCATTTTATAACATGCCTTGATTTTGTGCACCTCATTGATATCATTTGATCCTTGTGTTATTTCAATTTGTGATTAATTTCTCTTGTCGAAATGATGAATGTCTATCATTCGACTAGAAAATACATATCATGTTATGACATTGTGAAAAATATGAAGTTTCATATTTATAGATGAAAAATCATATTTATTAAGCTTGATAATAAATGAAACTTATTGATTTCGGCTTGAATTCAAAAGATTGAATTCAAGTGTTTTTACCTTCTCATGATATGATAAATAGATAAGGGGAGTTAAGTTTAACTTCATCATCAATTGATTATTATCATCAAAAAGGGGGAGATTGTTGAATATCAAATTTTGATGATGAAGTTAATTGTGAATTATTTGTTCTAATTCATATTATCGAAATAAGCGTATAGGATTAACTATGATAGGATAAAAATATAAAGCAATTTACCAAGGTTAAGTTTGCTGGGAGTTCAAGAGGTTACCGGAAGGATCGTCAAAAGTGCTGTCGGAACCAATCGAGATAGAATCAGGGACTTGCCGAAGGTTTCGGAAGGTCACCGAAAAAATCGTCGGAGGTTCGCGAAGACACCGAGAAGGTTTGAAAGCTTGTCGAAGACTCATTGAACTCACCACGGAATCCGAGAGCTTGCTGGGAGTCCACCGGAAGAAATCCGAAGGAGTGTTGGAAGTCCACCAAAATTTTGCTAGAAAGCTCGCCGGAAGAAGACTTAAAGAATGTCTATTTAAATCACTTAGAATTATATTTCAATTTCATAGTTAGCATGTTATTTGGGTTAGGATTAGGTATTAATCCTATAACCCAAGTAGGGGCCCATTAGGCCCTATTTCGAAGGCACCGCCCAGGACCAGAGAGCTGGGCGGTGGCACCGCTGCCTTGGGTGGTGGAACCATCCAGTACATTGTTAGTCTGACAACTACAGGCGGTGACACTGCCAATGATAGGCGGTGCTACCGCCAGCATAGGGAAACCTAAAAGTAATTCAAATTTGGAGCCCAAATTTGAATCATCTTGGAGTCTATAAATACCCCTCCTTTCTCAACAGAAAGATTAACCTTTTGAGAGTTAGAAATTGAGCAAAAGCTTTGGCAAAGCCTTGTTTTCGATAGCTAGTGTTCACCTCTCTCTTTCTCTTTGAAAAATCTATAAGAGTGTGAACCACTTATAAAAGGGTTGTAAGAGTAGTATTTGGTCCTTCCCCTTTAAAGTGACTTGCTAGTGGAAGTTGAGAGCCTCATCGAAGAAGGCTTCGAAAGTGGATGTAGGTCATTTGACTGAACCACTATACATCACGGTGTTCCTTGAATGTGTGAGTATTTAAATTTCTGAATCATTTCTCTACTTGGCTGCAAATCATTTGGTTTTTATCTCCTTTACTCAAGCTACTTTAACTAAGTCATCTTTCGTCGAATCGAAATCTTCATACGAACTAGCTATTTACAAAATCGATTTCAAACTTATGAGTTTTAATCTGCTGCACTAATTCACCCCCCCCCCTCTTCGTACCTCTCCGATCCTAACAAGGAGTTTGTTTAAACTTCGGGGAGTTAAGGTTAACTCTGTTATCAATTAGTTGTCATCATCAAAAAGGAAAAGATTATTGAATCTTAAATTTTAATGATGAAACTAATTGATCATGTTTAGTTATCTAACTATGTTTTGAGTCACGCAGGTCTACTCTTGATTAGGATTAGACAATTGATGCAGGAAGAATTGATAGTGTACCGATGGAAATCATGTCAGGAGATTGGACATCGAGTCGGAGGTCCAATCGACGATCGACAGAAGGCTTCAAACAAAAAATCGGGCATCAAACCAAGAGGAGCAGAGTTGCACCAAAGAGATCGGGGCTGCAGAGGTTAGCTGCTGATTGGGCAACAAACTGCAAGAGAGGATGATGCATCGAAGTGTAGGACAAAGTGCTGATGGACCAATGATGTGTCGGGCAACTAATTACGATTCATGTTGTAATAATTGTTTAGATCGAAGTATGATTGAGTCAAAATTGAGTTGGTTTTGGGTAAAATAATACCAACTCAATTAGGAGCCAATTGGGCCTAAATTAAGACTGATTTGGGCTTATTGGAAGGCCCATTCAGTGGCCCAAAAGTTACTACAGGTGGTGGAACCGCCTGTGAGCTGGAAAAGTGAAAAAGTACATTTTTTCAAGCTGCAGGCAGTGGTACCACCCAGTCTAGGTAGTGGTAGCACCTAGCATTAAAGCTACAATGGTGGTACCACCCCAAGCTGGCAGTAGTACCACCAGTGTCAGAATCAGACTGGTGGTGGTACCACCAGTGTCAGGCGGTGGTATCGCTAACACTTGGAAATATAGAATGATTCAAATTTGGGCTCCAAATTTGAATCACCTTGAGTTCTATAAATATCTGTCTCATCCATGGTTCAAACACACACAACCTAGAACAAAAAAAGGGAAAATTCTATTATAAACTTGAGAGAAATCTTCCCCTCAAATTCTAAATGTTGGAAAAGTTCAAGAGAGGGGTGAGAGGTTTTGTAAGGGTTACCTCCTAAGCTTGTCAAAAAGAGAGTGCTGTAAAAGGGAGTCAATCCTTATCTATTGAAAGGAGGATAGCTAGTAGAAAGCCGATGGCCTCAAGAGAAGAGGAATTGGGAGTGGACGTAGGTCATATGATCGAACCACTATAAAATCATGTTTGCATTGTCTTATTATCATTTACATTACTACAAGCCTTTACTTTACTTGCTCCACTTCCACTTCATCATCTTACGTATGTGTTCAAGTTAAATGCAATCGAAATGCTTTTAATCGAAACATTGCTTTGAATCGTATGAAGTTTCTAAACTTGTTTTAAATCGTCAAAATTTATCATCTTTATTCGCTATACACTAATTCACCCCCCCCCCTCTCAGTGTCGCTCTAGATCCCAATTCTATGGACGTACTAGGCCACTATGCCATAGTCCCCAAACGGTATAGGGGGATCTAATCCATCGGACCTGTTTGTCCTCTGTTACCATGTATCTATAGCCCCTCATCCATCTAATATCCTAAAGATCGTATATTGGGTATCTTAAAGTCAGACCCATACGGAATCCTGTTCGAGCCTTGCTCTAATCGGATTCTCTCGGAGAACTCCTCTCTCGATCCAAAGGACCTTGGCTAGGGATTTTGCTTGAGCGAGCACATGTTGGATATATCTCTCATGATACCGAGAGTGGATGATCCTTTATTGACACGTAATTGCCTTCGTAAGGTTGGCTATCATACCCATGAACTAGCTATACCAGATTTGGAGCTCTCCAAACTTGTAAGTCTGGAGTCAAAGAATGGAGTACTCAAACAAGATATCTTTGGTGCCTCAAGTTTAAGGACCAGACACACTACTGGGACTACGAAATCATTGTCTAACATTAGGTATCATTAACCATATAGCATTATGTAAGCAGATCAATCAGTGAACTCATTCTCCAATGAGCACCTGCATTGTACCTCTAGTGTCCCCACACAAGCGACTATGAGACCAGTTGCCTCCATCATATAGACGAGTGTACAGCACACCAGTCTATCCGGTTATCTCGATATCCTCATCGAGTAACCTATGACCAGGATGATTTAGGATATGTGTTTAAAGGTATATCGGTCTCATTATCGTGATCTCATAACGATTCGATTCCCATTGTACAGATCCATAGACATCACAATATTCATCCAGATAATGTGAGAAAATACTAGTAATAATATGTGAAGAGATTGACGTAACATGTCACAGGTGTCATCACTCATGTGATTAGCTTGTAGGGCACC
Organism: Musa beccarii; assembly: GCA_024322285.1. Classification (NCBI taxonomy): domain Eukaryota; kingdom Viridiplantae; phylum Streptophyta; class Magnoliopsida; order Zingiberales; family Musaceae; genus Musa; species Musa beccarii. Next base: position 23,516,369 of record CM044396.1, read on the forward strand.
TACAACCAACACGCCTTTGACGAACTTAAAGCCGCAATGTCGATAACGCCTGTACTAGCACTACCCGACTTCGGTAAGACTCTTGTTATTGAAGCTGATGTCTCCAGAGTTGAAATTGGTGTTGTACTAATGCAAGATGGCCACCCCCTCACTTATACTAGTAAACCATTATTTCCTTCCCATCTCAAGATGACTATTTACGATAAGGAGATGACCGCGATTGTGCATGTGGTGACCAAATGGAGATCGTACTTGATCGGGCAACGCTTTCAAATCAAGATCGACCATAAAAGCCTAAAATATTTCTTGGAGTAGAAGATATCTTCCCCTGAGCAGCAAAAATGGGTAACAAAGCTGTTGAATCTCGAATTTTGATGATAAAACTAATTAATTATGGTTTATTGTTTAACTACGTTTTGAGTTACGTAGGTCTACTATCGATCAGGATTAGACAATTGACATTAGAGGAATTGACATTGCATCGGGTGATCACGTCTGGATATTGGATGTCGAGTCGGAGGTTCGATCGACAATCGGCTGAAGGCATCGTACGTCGGGCATCGGGCCAAGATGCATGTTGCGCCAAGGATATCGAGGTTGCAGAGGTCATCTGCCGATTGGGCAATGGACCGCAAAAGAGGATGATGTGCTGAAGGTTCGGACGAAGTGCCGACCAATGATGTGCCGAGCAACTGAATGTCAATTCGTGTTGTAAAAATTAACTAGATCGAAGTAGAGTGTTTGTTTGTTTGTGTGCAGGATTAACTACGATGACGATGAAGACGTAAAGCGAAACAAAGTGCCAGAAGATAAGTGGGATGGATCGTTGGGAGTTCGAGAGTTCGATAGAAGTCCGAAGATTCGTTGGGAGTAGTTGTCGGAACCGACCGAGAATGAGTAGGGAGCTTGCCAAAGGGTTTACGGAAGTTCACCGGAAGGTTCGTCGGAAGTTCGCGGAGCTTGCCAAGAAAGATCGGAGCTTGCCAAAGAAGCTCGATGGAACTCGCCAAGATCATCATGAAGTCCGGGAGCTTGCCGGGAGTTCACAGAATGGTTTCCGAGGGTTCGTCGGAAGACCGCCAGAATTTGCCGAAAGCTCACCGAAAGAAGTCTTGTCTTATAGACTTTGAAATAGATTAAAAATATCTTTAAAATTTATAGTTAGCACATAATTTGGTTTAGGATTAGGTGTTAATCCTATAAACCAAATTTGAGCCAATTTGGACTTCGTTTGGACCGGTTTCGACCGAGTTTTCGGCCGAAACCACTATGCTGAAAATGACCTGGGCGGTAGTACCGCCCAGCCTGGGGCAGTAGTACCGCCCAGCTATAGTAACAGTGGCGGTAGTACCGCCTGCCCCAGGCGGTAGCACCGCCTGTGCACTGTCAGTCTGACGACTGATAGGCGGTAGCACCACCTCTGACAGGCAGTAGCACCGCCAGCACCGAGAACTCCAATTTGATTTCAAATTTGGAGCCCAAATTTGAAACCATTTTGGATCTATAAATACCCCCCCTTTCTCAGTTGAAAGGGAACCTTTTGAGAGTTAAAAAAATTGAGGAAAAGGCTTAGGAAAGTATAGTTTTCAATAGCTTGTGTTCACCTCCTTCTTTCTCTTTGAAAAATTTGTAAGAGTGTGAACTTCTTGTAAAAGGGTTGTAAGAGGGGTATTTGGTCCTTCCCCTTCAAAAGGATTTGCTAGTGGAAGTTGGGAGCCTCATCGGAGAAGGCTTCGGAAGTGGATGTAGGTCGGATGACCGAACCACTATAAATCGGTTTGTATTTACTTTCTCGCAACTTTCTTTGCTGCAAACCATTTTCATTTGCTGCCTTATTTACTTAACTTCATCTTCATTTTCTTACGTATGCTTTAAAGTTAAAACGTAATCTTTCCGGATTCAAACGAAATGCTGCATTCATTCGTACGAAGTTTCCGAACTTGTGTTAATCGCTGAAAAATCTATCGTTCTTTACCGCTGCACTAATTCACCTCCCCCCCCCTCTTAGTGCTGCTCGATCCTTAACAATTGGTATCAGAGCCATGTTCTTTCTCTTTCGGATTTACACCCGTAAGAAATGGCTCTAAATGGTTTTCAAGAGGGCTTTTCGGTTTCTCGTCCACCGTTCTTTAACGGATCGGACTATACTTATTGGAAAACTCGAATGAGAGTTTTCATACTTTCAATGGACTTAGATTTATGGAACATTATTGAAAAAGGTTTTCAACTTCCCTCTAAACCGACGAACGAATAGTCGGACTTAGAGAGAAAATCTTTTTCCTTGAACGTAAAGGCTATGAATGCCTTATTTTGCGTTTTAGATAAGAACGAGTTCAATTGGATTTCAATGTGTGAAATGGCTTTCGATATTTGGCGAACACTTGAAATCACGCACGAGGGAACTAGTAGAGTTAAAGAGTCAAAAGTAAACCTCTTATTGCATGATTTTGAGCTCTTCCGAATGACACCAAGCGAAACTATCGGCGATATATACACTCGCTTCACGGATATCGTCAATAGCTTGAAAAGTTTTGGTAAATATTTTTTGAACTTTGAACTCACTAACAAGATTTTAAGATCCCTCCCAAAGAGTTGGGATCTAAAAGTAACCGCAATACAAGAGACTAAAAATTTAAATGATTTTTCATTGGAAGAACTAATCGGTTCACTAATGACATATGAAATGAGTTTCTTCAAACATTTGGAATATGATGAACATATGAAGCACCTTCTAAAGAACAAGAAGGATTTGGAACATCAGACAAATGAATGCCACTTGAGTGATGACTCAAGTGATGAGGACAATGAGGACATTGAACACATAACAATGAATGTTAACAAGTTCATTAAACAAAAATTAAAAAGCACAAATGAACTTGAACGGAGAAAGAGGCCAAAGAAGAAGAAGAAGGGTTGTAAAGAAGAATCAAGTAAATAAGAGGTGAAATGGGCTTTGACGGTTTTCGATAATGAGGTAAGAAACTCACCCAAGTTATTCTTACCTTACTTTGAAATTACATGATCCTTTCATGAGTTGCTTGAAATAGTTGGTAGGATTTTTTTTATGCTTTTTCCTTCCTAGTATTTTTGAAAAGGAAAAATTATGAATGATATTTGCATGATTTGTGATATTGCCTAGAATTAATCCATGCATGTATATCTTGATGTTTTATATTTCATTTCTAAACATGATGCTTGATGATTTTGTATCTTGCATGAGCTTTTGAAGTAATAAAGTGTCATATTGTGATGATGAAACTTATTTTTTGAATTTATAAATAGATGCATGATTTTGGCAAAAATTTGAACATGGCCTTTTAACATAAAAATTGAAAGTGTGCTATCATGTTTATGTATTTGGTCTTGACGGTTTTATGACTAAGCTCGTGTTTTATTTTGATACATGTTTTCATAAAAATTTTGAATATGCTCACATTAAATTGATTAAAATGAAAATGTATTTTTTTTCATTCTATTGAGATGAATGAATTCATGTTATGAGACTTGTGAATCTCATGAAAATAAACATGATGAATATTTTAAAAAATATGCCTCATGTTTTCGGTCTTAATGATTTCTCTTGAAACTTACTCTTTGGACCTATATGAAAAACATGAGTATACTCATATGAATGTCAAATCACTTGAAATGGAACACATAAAAAATGAGAAATTGCACTATCATGATGCTTTACGTGTAATGCTTTTGATCTTAATGGGCTAAATGATAACTTATATTTCAAAGTAATACAATGATGACTTTCATATAAATAATTGGACATACTTTATGTAATCATCATTGATAATGATAGTTGGTTGTCATGCTTAATGATTTTATGATATCATGAGTATTTAAAGGCATTATATCTTGATGACAAACTCATGTTTTGGTCTTGAATTTGATACTCATTTTAGAAACATGAGCACACTTGTATGAAACAAACAACTTAAAAAGAAGATATTTTTCCTATCTTATCAAGTTTAATGATTTCATGATATTTTGTGAATCTCGAAATTGATTTTGATGATTCAAGTTAATAATTTGATTTGAATGAGCTTAAACTACATTGTGATCTTGATAACTTGAGTCTTTCAAGATCTCTCACTTCATACCATGATTCGCCCATGTTGTTGAAGAAAAATCCAAATGAATCATAAATTATTTTCTCTTAACTTATTGATACTCAACTTGAGAAAATATGTTTTGAAGATTGAAACATTGCATGCACAATTTGATTTTTCTCCTATGTTTCAATACACATGACTTGATGATTGAAATATTAATGCAAACACTTAAAATATCACTTGTCATGATTTGAATATTGATTTAAAAGAAATTTTGCTCGACTTGATATCTTTTATGAATTTGAATAAGACTTATTAAAGATTCTTGATTCATCTCTTAATCTCTTGAAATCATGACCTTGAATTCTTGACTTGAGATATTTTTGGGAATCAAAATATTCTCCTCTATGATTGCTTCTTTTTATCATTTACCAAAGAGGAAAATAATTCAAGTTTATGTCATTTGTGAATCTCACAAACTATGTTAATGATTTTGGATGATTCGAACTTGAATGAGCTTTATCATAATCCAAGTCTTGATATTTTGATATTTGATACTTGGAATTCTTATGCATGAATCAAGTTACTCTTTGTGCTATATCTTTTTAAATGAATCATGAGCCTTGATGTCATATATTTCATGAAATGACAAGATTTCTTTGCCTTGTGTGGTAAATTGAACATTTGACATAAATGAAATTTGCTTTATGATGAATCATGTATGATGTCTTTTGGTGTTGATCCTTATTGATATTTCATATTGATATCCTTCATGAATTCTTTACATCTATGTTTTGTATGCATCATGAAAAATTGAAATATTGATTGATGCAAAATTATTTCATTGAAATATTATTCATCCCTTCTTTTCGATAGTGACAAAGGGGGAGTTAGCTTGCTAGCTTATGTATCACAAGTGAAAGTGACAAACATAGCTAGCTAGAACTTGCAAAGGGCAAAACTTGCACTTCTCAAAATGAGAAGAAAGAAATTACAAAGTTGCATTATTTTTTAACTCATGAGCTTGCATGTTTAAAATGTTATAAATTTTACAAAAATTACTAGCTCATTACAAACAAAAAGTTGATGGCTTGCAAAAGGGAAACTTAGTTGCAAAAGAGAAAAATTGAAAGGGAGCTAGTTTGCGTATCGCAAAGTATGCTAGCTTATCATTATTGCTTGCTTGCTTGTCATAAATTTCCCTTATACCATGATTTGTTTATGACTCCCTTGAATTCATGACTTGATATGTTAAAAATTCATAATGGAAATTTGTTATTTTGTCATGATAGAAGCATTCATGTAAAGGGAAAAGAATTATATTCTTCCCTTCTTTTTGACAAAATCAAAGGAGGAGAAGATTTATTGCTAGCTTGCATGATTAATTTGCTAGCTCATTCAAGAGGAAGAAAATTGCTAGCTTGTGCATCAAAAGAGAAAATTTTGCTAGCTTGAATATTTAAAAGCAAAAAGTTGCTATCTCAAGAGAGGCAAAAATCTTGCTCAATTTCACTTCTTCAAAATTGCTTACATTTTTGTTACAAATTATTATTGAATCTTATGCAAGATTATTTGAAGTATTTGATCCTCCCTTTCTTTTTGATGCTAACAAAGGGGGAGAAAGTTTCTAGCTCGAACATTGCAAAAATTTGCCATCTTGATTCCTATTTTGCAACTTCATGAGAAGCTAAGAATTGTTATATCAAAGGATGCGAATATTGCTATCGTAAGAAACAAGGTGCAAACTTGCACATCTCAAGAAGCAAGTGAAAATTACCATCATTGCCCATCCTTGAAACTTGCTATAATTGAATGGTATTATTTGATGTTGTATTGCAAAAATGTTGTATGATGTGATAAATAGCTAGTGTGTTGTAAAAATTTGCATATCTTTTAAACTAGCTATGATGCTACTTCTCCTTTTTGTTGATGACATAGGGGGAGAAGTAGATTGATGACTTCATGCATTGATTGAATATTTTATATATTTGCATGATGGTTTGATTGATTCTCTTAACATTGTGATGAATGTTGCTTGGATTTGGGATAATCCAAGTGTTTCTATCAATGGAATATTGATAGGGGGAGTTTGGTTAAACTTCGGGGAGTTATGGTTAACTCCGTTAGTCATCAATTAGTTGTCATCATAAAAAAGGGGGAGATTGTTGAATCTCGGATTTTGATGATGAAACTAATTGATTGTGGTTTATTGTTTAACTGCATTTTGAGTTACGCAGGTCTACTATCGATCAGGATTAGACAGTTGACGCTGGAGGAATTGATGTTGTGCCGGGTGATCACGTCTGGATATTGGATGTCGAGCCGGAGGTTCGATCGACAATCGGCTAAAGGCTTCGTACGTCGGGCATCGGGCCAAGATGCATGTTGCGCCAAGGATATCGGGGTTGCGGAGGTCATCCATCGAATGGGCAACGGACCGCAAAATAGGACAATGTGCCGAAGGTTCGGACGAAGCACCGACCAATGACGTGCCGAGCAACTGAATGTCAATTTGTGTTGTAATAACTGTCTAGATCGAAGTAGAGTGTTTATTTGTTTGTGTGCAGGATTAACTACGAAGATGATGAAGACGTAAACCGAAACAAAGTGCCGGAAGACAAGTGGGATGGATCGTTGGGAGTTCGAGAGTTCGATGGAAGTCTGAAGATTCGTTGGGAGTAGTTGCCGGAACCAACCGAGAACGAGTAGGGAGCTTGCCGAAGGGTTTTTGGAAGTTCGCCGGAAGGTTCGTCAGAAGTTCGCAGAGCTTGCCAAGAAAGATCGGAGCTTGCCAAAGAAGCTCGATGGAACTCGCTAAGATCATCATGAAGTCCGAGAGCTTGCCAGGAGTCCGTAGAATGGTTTCCGAGGGTTCGTCGGAAGACCGCCGGAAGTTCGCCGAAAGCTCACCGAAAGAAGTCTTGTCTTATGGACTTTGAAATAGGTTAAAAAATGTCTTTAAAATTTGTAGTTAGCACATAATTTGGTTTAGGATTAGGTGTTAATCCTATAAACCAAATTTGAGCCAATTCGGACTTCGTTTGGATCGGTTTCAGTCGAGTTTTCGACCGAAACCACTGTGCTGAAAATGACCTGGGCGGTAGTACCGCCCAGCTACAGTAACAATGGCGGTAGTACCGCTTGCTCTAGGTGGTAGCACCGCCTGTGCACTGTCAGTCTGACAACTGATAGGCGGTAGCACCGCCTCTGACAAGCGATAGCACCGCCAGCACCAAGAACTCCAATTTGATTTCAAATTTGGAGCCCAAATTTGAAACCATTTTGGATCTATAAATACCCCCCCTTTCTCAGTTGAAAGGGAACCTTTTGAGAGTTAAAAAAATTGAGGAAAAGGCTTAGGAAAGTATAGTTTTCAATAGCTTGTGTTCACCTCCTTCTTTCTCTTTGAAAAATTTGTAAGAGTGTGAACTTCTTGTAAAAGGGTTGTAAGAGGGGTATTTGGTTCTTCCCCTTCAAAAGGATTTGCTAGTGGAAGTTGGGAGCCTCATCGGAGAAGGCTTCGGAAGTGGATGTAGGTCGGATGACCGAACCACTATAAATCGGTTTGTATTTACTTTCTCGTAACTTTCTTTGCTGCAAACCATTTTCATTTGCTGCCTTATTTACTTAACTTTATCTTCATTTTCTTACGTATGCTTTAAAGTTAAAACGTAATCTTTCCGGATTCAAACGAAATGCTGCATTCATTCGTACGAAGTTTCCGAACTTGTGTTAATCGCTGAAAAATCTATCGTTCTTTACCGCTGTACTAATTCACCCCCCCCCTCTTAGTGTCGCTCGATCCCTAACAAAAGCTTCTTGGATATGATTATGAAATAACATACAAAAAGGGGAAAGAGAATGTTGTTGCAGATGCGCTTTCGCGGCTACTAGAGCAAGCTAAATTTTTGACCGTTTCAGTTTCGACCAGTGACTTCCTTGAGGATATTAGGAGGGAATGACAAGATTATCTGGAGACCAATAAGATCATAAAAAAATTGGAGGAAGCACCAAGCTCTATGGCTCATTATAGTTAGGACTCAAAAGACTTGCGCTATAAGGGACGCATTGTGCTTGTCCTTCAAGAGATGCATTCCACACTTGCGGTCCAGCATTTCGGGTTCCTTAGAACCTATAAGAGAATTAAGCAAAATTTTTATTAGGTAGGGATGAAAAATATTATTACTGAATTTGTAGCACAATGTGATGTATGTCAATGACATAAAGGTGAGACAATGGCAAGTCCCAGAAAGATGCAACCTCTACCTATCCCGGACTCAATATGGACTGATATATCAATGGACTTTATCGAGGGGCTTCCCTCATCACAAGGGAAAGAGTTATTCTAGATGCATGACACTAAATTGAAGATGAGTATAGTATATCACCCACAAACCGACGACTAGACTAAAGTGGTAAACAGGTGCTTCGAGACATACCTCAAATACTTCATCAGTGACTGGCCAAAAGAGTTGACAAAGTAGCTTCCCTAGGCCGAGTGGTGGTATAATACAACTTATCATGCATTCATAAAATATACTTCCTATGAGGCTATGTATGGCCGACCTCCCCCTATAATCCCAAAATATGTGTTGGGCACCTCCAAAGTAGAACTAGTAGACAGGAAACTACAGGACAGAGACAAAATGTTGAAGTTGCTAAAAGATAATCTCACTGCAGCTCAAGCAAGGATGAAACAATAATATGATCAACACAAAGGAGAAAGAGAATTTTCAGTAGGAGATTGGGTCTTCCTACGGCTCCAGCCATATAAGTAAACATCAATCTAGACCAAAGCATCCATGAAGCTTTCACCTCGGTTCTATAGACCCTACTAGATTTTGGAGTGCATCAAATTAGTTGTGTACAGATTAGACATACCCGCCAGCTCCTGAATTCATCCAATCTTCCATGTGTCATGTTTGAAGCTCAAGTTGGGACAAAACGAGATAGCCTAAAGCCACCTATAAAATATGACTACCCAAGGAGAGCTCCAGAGCCTGCCGAGTACCATTATTGATTAACGGATCATGACTCGACAATGACGACCCACTACTGAAGTGCTAATATAGTGGGTGAACCTACCAACAGAAGATGCCAATTGGGAAAACTATAATGGCTTGAAGATCAAATTCTCAGAATTCATAGAGTTATTAGTGCAGTGGATAAAAACCATACTTTTGAAATTGATTTCGGAAAGAGTTATTCATAGAGAAATTTCGATCCGACGAAAAAGATTTCGGCAAAGTGATTTAAGTGAATGCTATCAAAAGTAGAGAGGAGGAAATCAAGAGATCATAAGTATAGAATGAAGTGCAGAAAGTTAAAACTCACACATCAAGAGAAGTACATAGTAATGTGTAGTGGTTCGGTCAAATGACCTACATCAACTTTCGAAACCTCCTCCAATGAGGTTCCCAACTTCCACTATCAAATCTTCTTGAAGAGGAAGGAACAAGCACCCCTCTTATAAACTTTTACAAGTGGTTCACACTCTTATAAAATTTTGACAAAGTAAAACGTGGGAGGTGAACACTCGAGCTATCGAATGCAATTTTGTTATAGCTATGACTCAGTTTTTATTACTTCTCAATATGCTTAGCTAGTTAAGAAGATAGGGATATTTATAGACTCAATTGGTTTTAGAATTTGAGCTAAAAAGAGTTGCATCTTGGATTTTGGGGTACTGGTAGTACCACCTTTTGTTGACCCTACTCTATCAATGTACTGGGTGGTACCACCGCTTGATAGGGTCCTCGGTCTCTATGGACTAGCGGTACCACCACTAATAGGTAATAATTGTCAACAGTACCACCGTTGACCTGGAGTGGTACCACCACCCAGACCACCTAGGAATTAGTTCCCGGGGTAGTGCCACCGCCCTAGTATAGTGGTGCCACCGCTAGACCTGGTCCAGCACTATTGAATGGGCTCTAAATCTGACCCAATTCAGTCCAATTAAGGCCCAATTGGCTCTTACTAGAGTTAATCAAGATTATCACCTAATTCTAACCCTAATTACATACTAACTATGAAGTTCAAAATATATTCTAAGTAAAAAACTAAGCCAGCACGTTGAGTTTTCTTTCGATGAGCTTCCGATGAACTTTCGACAGACTTCCGACACACCCTCGGATTTCTTCCAATGGACTCCCAATAGGCTCCCAGAGTTTATAGCGAGTTCCACGAATCTTTGGCAAGCTTCTGAACCTTCTCGGTGAGCTCCACGAACCTTCGATGATCTTTTCGGTGAACTTCCGAAACCTTCGGCAAGTCCCCAATTCATTCTCGGCTAGTTCCGGCAGCACTTCCGACGATCCTTCAGACTTTTGACAGATTCTCGAACTCCCAACGTACTTGACTCTGGTAATTTACTTTATGTCTTCGTTGCTATCATAGTTAATCTTGCACACTTATCTCAATAATATGGATTAGATCAAATAACCTATCAATTACTTCATCATCAAAATCTAAGATTCAATAATCTCTCCCTTTTAGATGATGACAATCAATTAATGATGAAGTTAATTTTGACTCTCCCTATCTACATGCCATATTATGAGAAGGAAAATACTTGAATTCAATCTCCTTGAATTCAAGCCGAAACCGTTAGGTTGCATCTGTTGAACTTATCATCATGCTCAACAAGCATGAACTTTTATTCATAAATATGAAACTTCATATTTTTCTCAATTGAAAATGATGTCAAGTCATGACACCCATTTTCAAGTTCAATGTCGAATGATGATAGACATTTATCACTTCGACAAATGATACCAATTATAACTTGAAATACAACAAGGATCAAATGATATCAATATAAAATGCACAAATGTAAGGCATGATATCATTTTGCGATACATCATCAAAAGAAATGATAACTTATTATATCAATGAAAGAAACCAACTTTAAACATATATGATAATAATCTTTCAAAAATTTATATGATAAGTATGTATGAACCATTTGCGATACATGTGAAACATTGTAATACGCTACAATTTTTATTGCGATGCTTTTAAGGATAGTAACCAATCTTTGATACCAAGCATGGCAAAAGCAATTATATTACAATACATATAAGACACTTATCATTCCATCAAATCATTACGATATGATACGATACATCAAATCATCAATTCATTTTACCATATTCTTCTCAATACGATACACGCAAGGCATTTATCAACTCATCAATTTATTTTGCCACATTCTTCTCCCCCTTTGTAATAAAAAAAAAGGAAGTGAATCTTGATTACGAAAAAAGATGACAAAAAGAGATAGATAAACTCGAAAAGTGATTTGATAATTCTTATTAAAATTTGTCTATGAAATATAGGCTATATCATTGAGGCCAAAATGCATTAGAATTTGTAAGTGCTCATGAAAGATTCATACATGAAAAAAAAAGGTAGATAGTTCAAGACACAATTTTGATTGAAAAATTCAAGCATAAGATTGTAAAGTTGAAGGATAGATCATTGAATCCAAGTCATTTATTAAACATAGCATCAAGAGCTCATGTCATTTATTCAAGGAAAAATTTGTGAGAGAGAGATATCATTTTAGTTCAAAATTCATGAAAATAGTTCAACTTGGTATTACAAATTCATGAACTGGAGCACATCAATATCAAAAGTTTCATAGAGAAAGATTCAACTTGGCATTCTCATAAGAATTCATGGGGTAGAAGATAAAGAATCAAGTCATAAAAGTTCAAGACGTAGAGATTAACACAAGAGTTAAGAATGAAGTCCGAAGAGAGTATTCAAGTAATAAACACTTGAGAACTTCTTCTTTATGCAAAGTTCATGACATGTATAGTCATATTAAAAAACTTCAATTGATACAAAAATGTTGAGAAACATGAAATCTATTTAATCATCCCAATAGAGGTAAAGGGAGTATAAAACTAATTTTACCATGTCATAAAAAGGGTATGATATTACTAAAATTTCATTAGTTGAAGAAGGAGGAGTATCAAAATATTACGATCGAAGAAAGATAAAAATGAGAGCTCCATTAAAAATATGATATCAAAAAGATGTCATCAAAAAATGAAGAGATAATGTCAAGATGATATAATGAAAATCGAAGTTGAAAAATCTTAGAAAAGAAACATAAACACAAATGTAATTTTAAGGTGTGCCAAAATAATATAGAGTTTTACAAAACGAGAGTCTAAAACTCCATTACAACTCATGAAGTTAATTATAGAGTTTTTTACAACTATTCTTCAGGTGGAATACCAAAGTGCCTATACAAGTGATCTAACTTCTGATTCATCTGACGCACTTCATTCAAGATTTCAACTTGCTATGATTTAATTTGATTTATCTCTATCATGAGCGGATCTTCAGAAGATGGAGTAGGAGTTGGCTCTGATGGTGCTACACCAAAGGGACTAGGAGGAGGAAATTTATTACCCCTAAAAATTGGTGTTTCAGGTTCTTCTACTAGAGGGAAAATTGGATCGGTCCTTCTAGGCTACCTAGTCAATATTTCATTTCTAAATGTGCATCTTAGTCTCTTAAGTAGGTTTCTATTTATGGTGTTGTATCTATCCACTTTTATCACTTCTTCGTCGGGTGATATTCTAATATTATATGGATGTAGTAATCAAGTGATTAACCCCCCATATGGTAATATTAAATCTTTAGATGGTATTTTAATCATATTTTACCGGATCAGGTATCCAAAATAATTATTTTGTCCGGTCATTATCTAGTACCTAACTCCATTTGACTAATTTCATCGTGATGATACTATTTAGGGATTAGGATACTGATGATAATATGATGGAGGATCTTAGAACTAAATAGTAATAGATGCTCATAGGTTTTAGGGACTATGACTAGGTTAGGATTTTCAAAAACGGTCCATAAAGCCTCGGAGTATGTTACTTCGATTGCATCCAAATCCCACTGTCCTCTAAAGTAACAACCCCTATCTTTTTCGAAGATTCCAATTAGGTCGCATATTGTGCTATCTGTAATTGGAACTTGGTTTCCTAAAAGGTAGGTTGACATGTTATCATCATCACCTATGCTTAAATTAGCATAAAACAACTTAACTAATCTAGGGTAAATTGGTTCGTTGATTTGTAAAATGGGCAAGACATCTAAATTGACAAACCACCTAATAGGCTCTAGGTTTCCTAGTTCACTTAAATCAACATGTTTTCCCTTATGCATAGTTCTTGCTTCAAAACTAGGGTATCTAAGGGCAATTTCACTAGTGCTAAAGAGGGATGGGTCATATGTATCTCCTTCTCTCCTCTTTCCTTTGTCCCTAGATGATCTCCTAGGAGCCATTTATCTAGAAAATAATGATAGAACAAGGAAATTACAAAAAGACAGCCATATATCAAGAATTCAAAGAGAGTGCCAAAGATTACCTTAGTTGAGGTTTCTTGAGAAATAAAGGTCTTGATCCAAGATCTGAGAGGATGGAAGCCTCTCTTAGTCTTCTTGAGAGGGAAGATGGAGTTTTGAGAGGAAGGAAAGAGTATTTTAGAGCAACTTCAAGAGTTGGGGGCAGTTCCACCGCCAGCCCTAACTCCCCTTTATATAAGGGGGCTCTCGGGCGATGCCACTGCTTGGGAATAGAAAGCCCAAGCAGTGCTATCGCCAATCATGGTAGTGCCACCACTGGCACCCTGACTTAGATAGTTTTTAGGAGGGCTGCAATATCTTGATTTTTGATCAATTTGTACCCTTTATTAACATCTATCTCAGATATCTAATTTGATCATTAAGTATTTGATTGAGATGAAATGATGTCTTCCAATCTCATACTAATCATGAGGTAATAATTTTTTATTAAGCACATTTACTCAAACAAACGATTGATCACATTAAGTGTTGTAATCAAAAAGCTTTGAAAACTTTCTCATCAAGCGATTCGAAAGAAAAACTTGGATGATATAAAGGTAGTGATTTTCGAATGTTATGAATACCAACATTGATCACTTTGTGAGATGATGAAGGATGTATAATTGAACCAAAAGATATCATTTATAAATATCGGGATCATGAATCACACTATTTTTAGTCATACGTCCGAGAAATCAAGAAAAAAAAATTTTGAGTCGGAAATCAACAATTCATGTGTTGCTTATCATATAAAAGATAGTCAAGCATGTTTTCAAAACATTTATCACTAAGAGTCATCTTCAAAAGAATATATTTCAATTGTAACTATTGATAAGCAACTCATTTGTATGTATCATCAAATGAGAACATGATTCATGCATCGTGTCAAAAAAAAATCATGTCTCTAATGCATTCAAGCCATCAATGCACAATTAGATATGAATCATTTGAAAAACTCATTCTAGCTTAATTCATTAACTCTGAATTCATCATTAAAATCACATACGAGATTTACAAAATAAATGAATTTGTAGACTTTGAGAATGCATGAGTGAATTCAACTTTTCATAGGAATGTTCAAGGAAGATATATACTTCTTATATAAAGGCCTAGTATCATTGTATAGTTCTGAAACAAAGTTTTGTCAAATCCATTAAAACCACATCATTTCAAAACATAGGAATTCTAATTTTAAGGTGGCACAATTGTTTTTACCAAATTCCTATTTGAAGAGACTTAATGGAAGCATTATGGTGCATAACCAAACAATGTATAACATTCAAGGGTATTTTTATTACTCGAGCTAGTGAGCTTGGTAAAGATCAAGAATCATATTGTTTCCTGATCCTAGCTTGTTATATTTAGGATACCTACAAAAAAGGATTTTTGGGTACCCATTTGAACTTGGGTACCTCAAATAGTGATCTACTTGCTAGTCATATGTGCCCTGCAAGCCAATCACATGAGTGATGACATTTGTGATTTGATATACACTTTTTCTCTTTACTTATTATTAGGCGTTTTATCACTTTATCTTACGTGTTGCATATATTGTGATGTCCTTGGATCTGTGCAATGGGAATCGGATCGTGATGAGATCACGATAATGAGATCGATTCACCTTTAAACACAGACCCTAAATTATCTTGGTCATAGGTTACTCAAGAAGGACATCGAGATAACCAGATAGACTAGTGTGCTATATATCCGTCCATATGATGGAGGTAGCTGGTCTCATAGCTACTCGTGTGGGGACACTAAGTGTACAGTGTAGGTGTTCATTGGGGAATAAGTTCACTGATTGATCCGCCTATGGAATGCTGGATGATTATTGTACCTCACGTCAGACAGCGATTCTATAGTCCCAATAGTGTATCTAGTCCTTAGACTTGAGACACTAAGGATGTCCTGTATGAGTACTCCACTCTTTGATACCGAACTTATAGGTTTGGAAAGTTCCAAATCTAGTACAACCGGTTATTGGGAGTGGTAGCCAACCTTACGAGAGCTATTGAGTGTCAATAGAGGATCATCCACTCTCAGTATCACGAGAGGAATATCCTATGTGTTCTTGCTCAAATAAATCCTTGGCCAAGGTTATTCGGATTGAGAGAGAAATAGTTCTCCGAGAGAATCCGACAAGAGCAAGACTCGAGGAGAGACCGTATGGGCCTGACAGCACCATACCCGGTATAGGGTCTCTGGGATATTGGATGGATGAGGGACTATAGATACATGGTAACTGAGGACAGATAGGTCTAAAAGATTGGATTCCCCTGTATCATCTTGGGGCCACGATGTAGTGGCCTAATACGTCCGCAGTCGATGAGTTGGGTGATTTATTATAGAGATAGTAATTCACTAAGTCAGAATGAGTTGTGAGAAGTATGACTCATGGCCAGCTCGATATTGGGCCTAGAGGGTCACACACATATGGTAGGTGTTGCGACGAGTAGAGGTTCGGATATGAGATATTTGCTGAACCCCCTATCTTATTGGATATCCATTAAGCCCCTGAATTATTGGATACTGAGATGAGATCCAATAATTGCTAATAAGAGATTATTGGGTAGAGACCGACTAATCCAAGAGGCTTGAAAAATTAGATGGAGATCCAATACCCAATAAGGTAAAAGATCCATTAGGATTTTTAAGGGGCCTCTATAAATAGGAAGGAACCAAAACTCTATAGGCTGAGGGTTTTTTTTGGTGTCCATCTCCTGTTCTCCTCTCCCCAGAGAGAGAGATGCATCGTTACAATCCCTGTCATGTGGATATCGCTAGAGAGGAGGATGCTTGACCTCCTTCATCCTCTCCCACAGATCTGCAGGAATTCATAGATATACGATCTCCCTAGGTATCTTCTTTTACACATGTAATTTTATGGATTTGTTTTTGATGAACCGATCTTCGCACGACGACGGAAACTTTCTATGGGAAATCTAGGGTTTTGTTTTCTATTCTTTCGCTGCGCATGTGATGTCACTCCCCTGAAGGATTTTCCAACAGTGGTATCAGAGCCAGGTTGTTCGTGCGAAGATCGGATCTTAAACTACGTGTGTTGTGTTTTGGATCTGCTTTTGATGCCAAAATCATTGGCTCAAAAGGGCTAGGAAGGGCAGCAACTGTTGCTGCCCTTGCTATGTTCGTGCAACGACCGCAAGGTTGCTTGCAGCCTTACTGCCTGCATAGGCAGTAGCCGCCAACCGGCGGGGCTATTGACCGCAGGCAAGCTACCTGCGGCCTACCCGTAGGGGTTCAGGCGGGCTGCTGGCCATAGGGGCGCCAGCGGGCTGCTTGTAGGGCAACGCCGCGGGGCGCCAGCGCATGCCCGCGGGGCGCCGGCGCTACGCACGGGGCAGCGACCTTGCGAGCGCAGCGCCGCCCGCATGGACGACAAGCGCCGCCACCCCGGCGCCCTCCTTGCGTGCAAGGGCCGCTGCCGGCAAGGTGGAGTTAGGGTTTTAGGACAAAAGATGATTTTACCCCTTAAAATTTTAGATTCTGTCCCTTTTGATATAATTATCAAAATACCCCTCGGAAATTCAGAAATTTTAAATTCTGTCCCCTTTGATGGAATTACCAAAATACCTTTTTGGCCAAATTATCAAAATACCCCAGGGAATTCAAAAATTCTCTTTATGTCCCTAATTTCAGAAAATTAAATATGTTAATTAAATAGTTTAATTAACTATTATTTTTATCTAGTAGTCCTATAAAATAACATATACATGTGATGTATGATGTGGACAGATGATCATGGACTTGTGATGTGATGTGTGTATATATAATTATTATTATTGGGGCCTGTGTGCCTCTATTCTTTTCTCATTTATTATCGGGCCTACGTACCTGAAATTATGTTGTAATTACATGAGGAGACACAGCGGTAGCGTGACTCACGAGGTCGAGACAGATGATCTGACGCATGAAGATGCGTTGAGATGTCGACGGATCCGATGAAGCGAGATGGATGATCATAGGGCATAGAGATGCGTCGAAGTATACATAGATCTTGATGTGAGTGATTGGGCCTACTGGCTCGGGCCTGATCACATTAGGATGTGGTCCATGATCATCTAGTGTGATTGCTCATGTGATGTGTGATTAGATATAAACCTGCTAGATATGTATATATATATATATATTTGCATGCGATGTAGATATATATATTAAATACGTATGTGTATGATATATTATGTTAAGAGACCAAATCAAAAATCCTCTCCATTAATAATATTAAGTCAGTAAACGTAAGGCAATTAGATTGACCTACGTGGCCTTCCATCGTTGTAGCTAGGAACCGATTCTCGGTGTAGGTTGAGTTGGTCGAGTCCCTCGAGACTCACCTATATCGTGTCTTACTATCTTATCTATGACATAGAGATGTCACCGGTGACCTAAGGATATGGTATGCTTGGTCGAGTCCCTCGAGAGTATATAACCAAATCAGACTCATCTTATAACGATGGTGATGACTTAACCGAACATCATGGTTGGTCGAGTCCCTCAAGGCCATGGTGGTTCGGAGGCTGAACAAGACGGGAATCACAAGGAGTTGTGATTGGCAAGAGTTGCCTACCTTTACGGGATTAACGTGATTGGTCGAGTCTCTCGATGTTACGTTAAGATGACGATTGGATCCTGATCCCTACCAGAGATCTGTCGGGGGTCTCTAATTCACATACCGGAGGGTGTTGTGTGTCTTGTGAAAAATTAGTGGGAGTACATTAAGATAGAAGTCCTTATTTTAACTATTTAATTTTTGTAAAGTTTGCATGTTATTTATTTCTGCTACATCTTTAATTTCAGAAAATATCGCTTTAAAATCCTTTAGGTGACATTCTTGATGCCAACCGCCTCACTGGTCCAAATTATGCGGATTGGCTTCGTAATCTGAGAATCGTTCTCATGGTGGGGAAAATCACATATGTCCTTAATACAATGATCCCTACGCTCGACGAAGGGGCAAGCGAGGATGAGATCGCTTGTTATGTGAATTACTTAGATGATTCCAATCTTGCTCAGTGTTATATGTTGGCCTCTATGACTACTGAGTTACAGACACAGCATGAAAATATGGATGCTAATTCCATACTCTTGTATCTCCGCAAACTGTTTGAGGAATAGGGAAGAACTCAGCGATATGAGATATCAAAGAGTCTTTTCCGTGCTAGGATGACTGAGGGGACATCGGTTCAGAACCATGTCCTTAAGATGATTGAGTGGATCGAGAAACTCACAGGTCTAGGAATGGTCCTAGAGGATAACCTGTGTGTGGATCTTGTGCTTGATCCCTACTGATTCCTTTTCTCAGTTCATAATGAATTTTAATATGAACAAACTTGAGGTGACCCTCCCAGAGCTTCTCAATATATTGCGAGAAGTAGAGAGTACCATCAAGAAAGGAAAGCTAGTTCTCTATGCTGGTGAGACCAAAAAGAAAAAGAAAGGCTGAGAAGACCCTTAAGAAGGGCAAGGGCAAGGGCAAAATGGGTAAGGCAAAGGTTGCCAAGAAAGATCCAACAAAGGACAAAGGCCAATGCTTCCACTACGGCAAAAATGAGCATTGGAAGAGGAACTGCAAAGTGTACCTTGCAGAGAGGGCGAAACAGAAGCTTGCAAAAGTTTCAGATACATTCATGATCAGTCTCTATTTGTTAGAATCTTTTGATAACATATGGGTATTGGATACCGGGAGTGCTTATCATATATGCAATACGTTGTAGGTTCTGGCAAGACCTAGGAGATTGAACAGAGGCGAGATGGACCTTAAGATGAGCAATGGAGCAAAGGTTGCTGCAGTAGCTGTTGGCAAGGTCACCTTACATCTGCTTGGCGGAGCTATTATTGCATTAGATACATGGTATTATGTTCCATCTATTATCAAAAACATTATTTCCATTTCATGTTTAATAGTTATTGGATATAAATTAGTTTTTAAGAATAATGGTTGTTCAATAATATTAGATGATGAGATCATCATGAGAGGAACATTGTGTAATGGTTTATTTATGCTAGATGCAGCTCCACATACCATGAGTGTAAGTGAGTCTAAGAGGAAACGAGAAGAGGTAAATAATGCATATATTTGGCATTGTAGGCTAGGTCACATCCACGAGGGAAGGATTCAAAAGTTGCTAAAAGATGGATATCTAGATCTATTTGACTATGAGTCATATGCGACATGTGAACCTTGCCTTCAGAGAAAGATGACCAACTCTCCATTTAATGGAATTGGAGAGAAAGCCATTGAGTTACTAGAACTCATACATAGTGATGTATGCGGTCTCATGTCGGCTCATGCCATAGGTGGTTACTCCTGCTTCATTACTTTCACTGATGATTTCTCAAGATACGGACATGTGTACTTGATGAAGTACAAGTCTGAAGCTTTTGAGAAATTTAGGGAATATAAAAATGAAGTAGAGAACCAAACAGGAAAGAGTATTAAAACCCTTCGATCAGATCGAGGAGGTGAGTACTTGAGTATAGAGTTCACCTAGTTCCTCAAAGACTATAGGATCTTATCCCAATGGACACCTCCTTATACACCAAAGCTTAATAGTGTATCAGAAAGGAGGAATCACACATTGTTAGACATGGTGCGTTCTATGATGTGTTTCATCGACCTACCCATCTCATTCTGGGGATATGCCCTAGAGATCGTAGCTTACCTTCTGAAGAGAATTCCAACCAAGTCAGTGATGTCTACTCCATATGAGATATGGAATGGGAAGATGTCTGATCTTAAGATTGTTAAGATTTAGGTTTGCCCTACCCACGTTAAGAGACACAACCCTGACAAGTTAGAATCCAGAACGGAACAGTGCAAGTTCATGGGATACCCTAAGGAAACTTGTGGGTATTATTTCTATTACCCTGAGGACCAAAAGGTCTTTGTAGTCAAGAGAGTAGTGTTCCTTGAGAAGGAACACATTCTTGGTGGAGATAGTGGGAGCATGATAGAATTGAGTGAAGTTGGAGAACCTAGCTAATGCACCATTCCACAGCCATAGTCTGTTTAGATACCTAACACACAAGTTTCAACTTTACGTAGGTCCGATAGAGTATCCCATCCTCCTGAGAGATATGTACGACATATCAGAAGAGATGATGTTATGGATATTGATCCTCAAACCTACGAAGAGGCTATTATGAGCATAGACTTTGGGAAATGGCAAGAAGCCATGAATTCAGAAATGGATTCCATGTACTCTAATAAGGTTTGAAACCTAGTTAATGCATCCAAGGGTATTGTACCCATGGGCTGCAAGTGGATCTTCAAAAAGAAGATTGGAGTAGATAGAAAGATAGAGACCTATAAAGCAAGGCTAGTGGCTAAGGGGTATCATCAAAGGCAAGGTGTTGACTATGACAAAACTTTCTCACCTATAGCCATGCTAAAATCCATTCAAATTCTATTGGCTATTGCAGCACACTATGATTATGAGATCTGACAAATGGACATCAAAACCGCATTCCTCAATGGTAACCTCGAGGAGGAGGTGTATATGATACAGCCTGAGAGATTCGTGTCTAGAGATAACCCAGATAAGGTATGAAGGTTGCTTAGGTCCATTTATAGATTGAAGCAAGCTTCCCGAAGTTGGAACATAAGATTTGATTATGCAATCAGATCTTATGACTTCGTTAAGAACGAAGATGAGCCTTGTGTGTACAGGAAAGTAAGTGGGAGCACTATCACCTTTTTGGTATTATATGTGGATAACATCCTGATCATTGGGAATGATGTAGGAATGCTCTCCACAGTAAAGACTTGGTTATCTAGGCACTTCTCTATGAAGGACTTAGGGGAAGCATCCTACATATTAGGGATACAGATCCATAGAGATAGGTCCAAGAGGATGCTTGGCTTGTCTCAGTCCAGGTACATAGACACCATTGTCAAAAGGTTTGGCATGAAAAATTCCAAGAGAGGTCTTATACCAATGAGACATGGAATATCACTTTCTAGGAGTATGTCCCCAGAGACTCCTAAAGAAAGGGCACACATGGATATGATACCATATGCATCAGTGATAGGATCTATCATGTATGCTATGCTATGTACCAGGCCTGATATAGCGTATGCTCTGAGTGTCACGAGCATATATCAGGCAGATCCAAGCTTGGAACACTGAAAAGCAGTAAAAAGTATTCTTAAGTACTTGAGAAGGATTAAGGATCTTTTACTGGTATATGGAGGTAGTAGCCTCAGGGTTGAGGGCTACACGGACTCGAGCTTCCAGTCCGATGTCGATGATAGCAAGTCTAATTCGTGGTATATGTTCACCTTGAATGGAAGAGTAGTATGCTAGAAGAGTTCCAAGCAAGACACTACTGTTGACTCGACCATAGAGGCGGAATACATTACTGTGACAGAGGCAGCAAAGGAGGGAGTCTGGATGAAGAAGTTCATCACAGATCTAGGAGTCATCCCGAGCAGCGAGGAGCTGATTCCTTTATATTACGGTAAATATGGGATGATTACTCAAATAAGGGAACCCGAGTCTCATCAGAAGTGTTCTGAGGAGGTTTCACTTGATAAGAGAGATTGTCGCCAGAAGAGATGTAGCAATGGAAAGAGTTTCATCTGAAGATAACATTGCAGATCCACTAACAAAGTCATTGACTCAGATTCTCTTTGAGCGTCACAAAGGTCTGATGGGGATCAAACATGTTGGTGATTGGCTTTAGGTCAAGTGAGAGATTGCTAGTCATATATGCCCTACAAGACAATCACATGAGTGATGGCACTTGTGACTTAATATGCACTTTTTTTCTTTACTTATTATTAGGCATTTTATCACTTTATCTTATGTGTTGCATATATTGTGATGTCCTTGGATCTGTGCAATGAGAATCGGATCATGATGAGATCACGATAATCAGACCGATTCATCTTTAAACACAGACCCTGAATTATCCTGGTCATCAGTTACTCGAGAAGGACATCGAGATAACCGGATAGACTGGTGTATTGTATAACTATCCATATGATGGAGGTAGCTGGTCTTATAGCTACTCGTGTGGGGACACTAAGGGTACAATGCAGGTGCTCATTGGAGAATGAGTTTATTGATTGATCCGCTTATGAAATGCTGGATGGTTATTGATACCTCACGTCAGACAGCGATTCCGTAGTCCCAGTAGTATATCTGGTCCTTAGACTTGAGACACCAAGGATGTCCTATATGAGTACTCCACTCTTTGATACCGGACTTATAGGTTTGGAAAGTTTCAGATCTAGTACAACCGGTTATTGGGAGTGGTAGCTAATTTTACGAGGGCTATTGAGTGTCAATAGAGGATCATCCGCTCTCGGTATCATGAAAGGAATATCCTATGTGTTCTTGCTCGAACAAATCCTTGGCCAAGGTTATTCGAATTGAGAGAGAAAGAGTTCTCCGGGAGAATCCGACAAGAGCAAGTCTCGAGGAGAGACCGTATAGGCCTGACAGCACCATGCCCGGTATAAGGTCTCTGGGATATTGGATGGATGAGGGACTATAGATACATGGGAACTAAGGACAAATAGATCTAAAGGATTGGATTCCTCTGTATCGTTTGGGGGTCGCGGCGTAGTGGCCTGGTACGTCCGTAGTCGATGAGTTGGGTGAATTATTATAGAGATAATAATTCACTAAGTCAGAAGGAGTTCTAACAAGTATGACTCACTGCTAGCTTGATATTGGGCCTAGAGGGTCATACACATATGGTAGGTGTTGCGACGAGTAGAGGTTCAGATATGAGATATCTGCTGAACCCCTTATCTTATTGGATATCCATTAAGTCCTTGAATTATTGGATCTTGAGATGAGAGCTAATAATTTCTAATAAGAGATTATTGGGTAGAGACCCACTAATCCAATAGGCTTGGGTAATTGGATGGAGATCCAATACCCAATAGGGCAAAAGATCCATTAGGGTTTTCAAGGGTCCTCTATAAAGAGGAGGGAACCAAAGCTCTATAGGCTGAGGGTTTCTTTTGGTGTCCACCTCCTATTCTCCTCTCCTAAGAAAGAGAGGTACATTGTTACAATCCCTGCCATGTGGATACTACTAGAGAGGAGGATGCTTGACCTCCTTCATCCTCTCCCATAGATTTGCAAGAATTCAGGGATATACGATCTCCCTAGGTATCTTCTTTTACATGTACAGTTTTGCATATTTGTTTTTGATGAACCGATCTTCTGATATGACCCTAGCAGGGTTAGGTCCTACTCAACCATGTAGTAGTTAATAAAAACCCTGTGAGAATGTAATAAACCCCACCTAATCGCCTCTATCCTATAAAGAAGAGAGGCTAGGGTTTATATTTGGGTTTTTGGGCTTCTTAGCCGCCGCCCCCGTTGTTATTGGGCCGACCCGCTAAGGTTGAGGGCAAATTGGGTAGTTCACTTAGGAAGCAGTCCCTAGGGCTAGGGTTTGGAGCTCTATATAAGCTTGTAGCCTCCACCTCTTTAGAATAAGAAAGATCAATCTACAATTGCAGCCACCAGGCTACTTGGAGGGTGGAACCCCTATAGCGTTCCAAGGGTTGATCCCCCTCAAAGATCAATCTCCATAGAATTCCTCTGGGGTTCTATCATCTGGTATCAGAGCAGCGATCTTGTTGCTTTTGCTGCCATCCCTGCCGCCCACCATTAGCCAAGCAATTCCCACAATTGCTCTTGACGTCATCGTCTCCACCGTCATCTCTTGACGTAGATCAAATCAATCTACAGTCGCCACCTCTAATTGCATCAGAGATCTGGTAGTTTTCTACCACCAATACCATTTGCTGCTACAATTTTTCATCTAAAATATCAAAAATAAGTTTTTCTATCAATCCCTTGCCAGCGAATTCCTTGCGTTGCAAAAGTTACCATCTTTGCGAACGAAGGATCGCTGCAGAAAATTTCAGCCGCGTGTTGCTGCCTTTAACCGATCTAATTGTTATCCTTTTTGAACGAAATTTTTTGTGCACCTCATAGATCATCTTGGCTCCCATCCATGATTGATCTATTGTGTAATTCATCAAAAAAAAAATTCGTGTGTTGCTGCAATCTCTCGTCACAAACTGCTGAAATTTTTCGACGAGAATTCTGCTATCGCAACTTGCACCGATTTCTTTACTACTTTGCTACCAAAATTTCTTGATCCAATTTGTTATCCTTGTTGCTATCTAAACAAAGATTCTACCATCAAACCCCCTCCTCAAACCTCTGAGTTTTCGCTAGAAATTTCATTGAGAAACCGCTATTTCTTCGACAACAATTCTGCTCTTACGAGGCAGCGAACATAGGCAGCAATTGCCACTGATTTTTGTGAAATCTTTGCTGTAATCTATCACAGATCTAAAACCCTCTTCCCTAACCTTCATCCACTACCATCACAGCCCAAAAGCTCCATCAAACCGTAGCCCCAAAATAACTATAAAACAAGCCTAAACCGCAGCCTACATTCACCAATCCACTAACCCTTTCAACCACCACTTCTCTCAACCAATACATGCCTTTAACTCGACAGCAAAAAAGAGATCTTAATATTACAGATTTGGAGACATATTCTATGGCATCCGAGGAGGTAATTGATACTAAATTCGAAGCCTTCGAGACACGAATGGAGGAGAAGATTTGGACTCTCTTTGCCGAACTTAATTTGGGTCAACCACCGAGCCCAAAGAAATCACATCAAGGGGAGAGCTCTAATTGAAGAGATGGCCTCCAGGAGAGGGGAGGCTCTATGACCGATCCCCACTATCCACGCATGAGGGTGGACTTCCCTAGATGGGAAGAAGGAGACCCGATTGGTTGGATCTCGCGCGCGGAGCGATATTTTCGGTACCACAAAACCGCAATGCATCTATGATAGAAATTGCAGCTATACATCTTGAAGGAGATGCCATACAATGGTTTGATTGATTTGAACATACTTATGGAGTCCTCTCATGGTGACAATTCAAAGAAGGACTGCTGATCCGTTTTGGACCAACCGATTATGAGAACATCAACGGACAACTAGTAAAGATCCGACAAACCTCCACCATCCAGGAGTATCAAACCAGGTTTGAAAGGTTATCTAATCAAACTCATGATTGGTCTGAAAACCAATTATTGGGGACATTTATTGAGGGCTTGAAGCCGGAGATCCGAGGAGAAGTTAAAGCGCGACAACCGTACATGCTTATGGCAGCCATCTCTTTCGCACGACTTCAGGAGGAGCGATTGAACCATGAAGCCCAGAGGACTAGGGTCGCTCCCCGACCAGCAATATTGAAGCCCTCAGCCCCCCCTACTATCAGCCGAACTTCTACACCAAAAAGGTTGACAAGAGAAGAGCTTTGAGACTGATCTGCCAAGGGGTTATGTTGGCATTGTGACGAGCCGTGGAGCCGCGAGCATCGCTATAAAAAGGGGAGACTTCTTGTGATTGAACCAGTGGAAGAAGAGATCAGTGAACAGCCAAAAGAGAGTCTTGAACATGAGGATGAAGATGTGGAAGAAGAGCCACAATCGGTCGACTTTATGGTACATGCGCTAGCCGGCTACTCAAATCCGCAAACGATGAAAGTTGGAGGCCTGCTCAAACAACAACCGATCACCATTCTCATCGATACAGGCAGCATTAATAACTTTCTAAACAATAAGGTTGCTGCTCGGATGGTGGTCCACATCGAAGGTTGCATCAAGTTTGACGTAAAGATCGCCGACGGTCGAATCTTAAAATGCGACTAAAGATGCCCGCGGGTGAATCTATTACTACAGGATCAAGAAATTGTTGCTGACTTCTTCCTCCTACCAATTGATGATTATGAGGCTTTGCGGAAGCAACGTAACCATCGTTTTGACCCAACGAATGGAGAAAATTTTATACAAGATAAATGGTATAAAACAGAAATTATCCTGTTTATGCATCTCCAGCAGCAACCAGAGGGGGAGAAAACAGAAATTAAAAATCAAAATATCACCCAACTGCTTGTTGAATTTGATGATGTTTTTGCTGAACCGCGCGGTCTTCCTCCTACTCGACAACATGACCACCAGATTCCAATCCTTCTAGGCAAACCACTAGCAAACACTCGGCCTTACCGCTATCCTCACCTCCAAAAAGATGAAATTGAGAAAATCATGAAGGAAATGCTCGAAACAGGGGTGATTCGACCAAGCTGCAGCCCCTACTCCTCACCGGTGCTACTTGTGCGCAAGAAAGACGGAACTTGGCGGATGTGCATCGACTACCTAGCTCTAAATGACATCATCGTCAAGGATAAGTACCCCATACCAGTGGTGGATGAACTTCTTAATGAATTAAAAGGAGCTCGAGTCTTCACGAAGTTGGACCTTCGATCCGGTTACCACCAAATTCGGGTATGTGAAGGCGACATCCCAAAAACTGCTTTCCACACTCATAACGGCCATTATGAATTCTTGGTAATGCCCTTTGGACTCACTAATGCTCCTTCAACCTTCCAAAGTCTCATGAACGATATTTTTTGGAGCTTTCTTCGCAAATTTGTGCTGGTATTTTTCGATGATATTCTCATTTATAGCCCTTCTCTTGAGACTCACTTTCAGCACTTGCGAATTATTCTAACGATCTTTTAGGAGAATACACTTTTTGTTAAGCTATCAAAGTGCAGCTTTCTCCAGCAAAAAGTAGAGTACCTTGGGCATATAATATCAGAAGGAGTGGCCGTAGACCCAACAAAAATCGAAGTAATGCAAGGCTGGCCGAAACCTACAAATGTGAAATTGCTGCGTGGGTTCCTTGGACTAACGGGCTACTACCGAAAATTCATGAAGGACTATGGGAAGATTAGTGCCCCCCTCACTTCTCTATTAAAAAAAGATGCCTTCCTATAGTCGAACAAAGCCTCCGCTGCCTTCGATAGACTTAAGACAGCCATGACGACAACACCGGTGCTAGCACTACCAGATTTCAGCCGACCCTTCATCATTGAGGCCGATGCATCTGGAGTTGGAATTGGAGCTGTTCTCATGCAAGATGGTCGACCACTCGCATACACTAGCAAGGCGTTGTCTCCCTCCCATCAAAAAATATCTATCTATGATATGGAGATGCTCGCCATTGTGCATGCAGTAACAAAGTGGAGACCCTACCTGATTGGCCGATGATTTCAGATTAAAACCGACCATAGAAGCCTTAAGTACTTTTTGGAGCAGAAGATATCATCCCCGGAGCAGCAAAAATGGGTAACCAAACTTCTAGAATTTGATTATGAAATTATTTATAAAAAGGGGAAAGAAAACATTGTTGCAGATGCACTCTCACGGCTCCCTCAGCAAGCTGAATTTTCAGCTATCTCTCTTCCTACCACCGGCTTCCTTGAGGGCATTAGGGAGGAATGGAAGAAGGATCCAGAAACCAGCAACATCATCAAAAAATTGGAGAAGGATCCAAGCACAATAGCTCACTATACTTGGGATTCGAGGGATCTACGCTATAAAGGTCGTATTGTGCTTATACCAAACTCCCCTTGCATCAAAGTCATTCTGCACGAAATGCACTCCACACCTTCAGCAGGGCACTCCGGATTTTTAAGAATCTATAAAAGAGTGAAGCAAAACTTTTATTGGAAAGGGTTGAAAAAAATTATTTCTGAATACGTAGCACAATGTGATGTATGTCAATAGCAAAAAGATGAAACAGTAGCGAGTCCAGGGAAACTACAACCACTACCCATACTAGACTCGGTGTGGACTGACATCTCCATGGACTTCATCGAAGGGCTGCCACCTTCCAAAGGTAAAAACACAATCCTTGTGGTGGTTGATCGACTTACGAAATATGCTCATTTTTGTGCTATACGAAATCCCTACACTGCTGTTAGTATTGCTCAAATTTTCATAGAAAATATTATTAAACTGCATGGGATGCCAAGGTCCATCGTAAGTGATCATGACAGGGTCTTCACTAGTAAATTTTGGACCGAGTTATTTCAGTTACAGGGCACCAAACTCAAGATGAGCACTGCATATCATCCACAAACTGATAGCCAAACAAAAGTGGTGAACAGATGTTTAGAGACATACCTTCGGTGTTTCGCTAGTGATCGACCAAAGGAGTGGACGAAATGGCTCCCCTGAGCCGAATGGTGGTACAATACTATATATCATTCATCTACAAAATATATCCCATATGAAGCATTATATGGTCGGCCGGCCCCTGTGATTCCAAAGTATGTAATTGGCTCAGCTAAGGTAAATCAGGTCGATCAAGATTTAATTGATAGGGACAAACTCCTACAGCTGCTAAAGGATAATCTCTCTATCGCTCAAACTAGAATGAAGCAGCAAGCTGACACATGAAGAAGTGAAAGAAAATTTTTAGTAGAAGACTGGGTTTATCTTCGCCTACAACCATACAAGCAACTATCCATCAACACACGAGCCTCCATGAAGCTATCTCTATGTTTTTATGGGCCCTATCAGATCATAGAATGTATTGGAGCTGTGGCGTACAAACTTCAATTACTTGAAGATGCCAAAATTCACCCTGTCTTCCACGTGTCATGCTTGAAGCCCAAGTTGGGAGAACACGAGACACCCCAGATCCAACTGCCCAACACCACTGATGATGGAAATATTCAAGCCCAACCACAAGCCATCCTCGACCGCAGAGTCATGATGCGTCGTCGACGTCCCTCTACTAAAGTACTAGTACATTGGACTAATTTACCACTCGAAGATGCCACATAAGAATCATATGAGGAGCTGAAGTCCCAGTTCCCTGAGTTCATGAAACCCCACCTTGAGGACGAGGCTGATTTGAAGAGGACGGGCTTGATAGGACCCTAGCAGGGTTAGGTCCTACTCAACCATGTAGCAGCTAATAAAAACCCTGTGAGAATATAATAAACCCCACCTAGCCGCCTCTATCCTATAAAGAAGAGAGGCTAGGGTTTATATTTGGGTCTTTTGGCTTCTTAGCCATCGCCCCCCTTGTTACTGGGCCGGCCCGCTAAGGTTGAGGGCAAATTGGGTAGTTCACTTAGGAAGCAGCCCCTAGGGCTAGGGTTTGGAGCTCTATATAAGCTTGTAGCCTCCACCTCTTTGGAATAAGAAAGATCAATCTACAATTGCAACCACCAGGCTACTTGGAGGGTGGAACCCCTATAGCGTTCCAAGGGTTGATCCCCCTCAAAGATCAATCTCCATAGAATTCCTCTGGGGTTCTATCATCTTCGCACGATGATGAAAACTTTCTATAGGAAATCTGGGGTTTTGTTTTCTGTTCTTCCGCTGCGCATGTGATGTCACTCCCCTGAAAGATTTCCTAACACTACTAACCTTGTCAATGTTCATTGAGTTCCTTATAGTTCCTTTAGGAATCCATGTTAACTTATGTGGGCTAAGTTTCTTATACGGACATTTGTAAATAACATGTTCAGATTTGTAACAAAAGTTGCATTTCAAATGAGATGATATATGTAGTGTGAGTCCTTTAATGAAGGTTGTTAGAGTATGGTGAGATCCACTCACGAACCTAATTCCACTTCTTTTTCTGACATAACCCTTATTTGCAAGGATCAAGTCCAAGCCCTTGTTACCGACCTTAAACTTATTTAGGGTCTCTTTAAGTAGTAAGTTCTCATTTTTAATTGTCTCTAAGTGTTCACACTTAAACTATGGTAGTAAAGAGGGAGTTTTAAGACTATCAAGTTTGTCGACTAAGAGAGCATGCTCCTTCTTTAATAAACTAAACTTTTTACTAATAGCTCTACACATCAAATAATTCATGAAAAATAATTAAAAGTTCGTCGAAAGATAAATCTTCATTAAATAACTCATATACTTCTTCTCCAAAAGCCATTAATGTGAAGTTGGCCTCCTCTTTGTTGCATGCTTCTTCGTCTTCGGAGCCACTTGAGTCGTCCTATGTCACCTTTAGAGCCTTCTTCCGTTTTGGTAGCTTCTTCTTGGCTTGGGGGCATTCACTTTAGAAGTACCCCGGCTTCTTGCATTCGTAACATATCACTTGTTCTTTTTTTTTATTCAAATTTATTTTTAGTGTTATTTTTAAATTTATTCCTTCCTATAAATTTTTTGAATTTCTTAGTTAAAAGTGCAAGTTCATCATCAAGGTCCTCATCACTTGAAGATTCTTTCAAGTGGTCTTCTTATGTTCTCAATGTCATATCCCTCCTATTCTTTGGAAGGGGGTTCTCCAGCTCATCATAAGCATGGCATGTCATTAAAGACCTAATGAATTCTTCGAGAGGAAAATTTTTAAGGTCCTTAGCCTCTTAAATGACCGTAATTTTTGGATTCCAACTCTTTGGAAGGGATCTTAAAATTTTAGTTACAAGTTTGAAATTAGAAAAACTTTTACCAAGTACTTTGAGTCCATTGACGACATCTATGACACGGGTATACATGTCACCGATGGACTCACTTGGTTTCATCCAAAACAATTCATAAGAATGCACCAAGAGGTTGATTTTAGACTCTTTCACTCAGCTACTACCTTCATGAGTGACTTTAAGAGTATGCCAAATATCAAAAGGTAATTCACAAATCAAAACATAATTAAACTCATTTTTATCAAGTGCGTAAAACAAGGCATTTATAGCATTTGCATTAAGAGCAAAAACCTTCTTCTCCGATTCATTCCATTCATTCATCAGAAGAGAAGATTTTTGAAATCCATTTTCAAAAATATTCTAAAGTTCAAAATCTATGGAAATAAGAAAAATCTTCATACGAGTCTTCCAATAGGTGTAATTTGACACATTGAACATAGGTGGACGTGTGATTGAATGACCCTCTTGCATGCCCAAATAAATCATCTTTCTTAGGTTTTAAACCAAATGAGAGTGACCAAGCTCTAATACCAATTGTTAGAATCTGAGCGAAAATAAAGGAGAGGGGGGTGAATTAGTGTAGCGGATAAAAATAGTACTTTTGAAATCAATTTCGGAAAGAGTTGTCCAAAGAGAAATTTCGATCCTACGAAAAAGATTTTGACAAAATGATTCAAGTGAATGCTATCAAAAGTAGAGAGGAGGAAATCGAGAGATCACAACAAGCATAGAATGAAGTGTAGAAAGTTAAAACTCATACATCAAGAGAAGTATGCAGCGATGTATAGTGGTTTGGTCAAATGACCTACGTCCACCTCCAAAACCTCCTCCGATAAGGTTCCCAACTTCCACTATCAAATCTTCTTGAAGGGGAAGGACCAAGTACCCCTCTTACAAATTTTTATAGTTGGTTCACCCTCTTATAAAATTTTGACAAAGTAAAACATGGGGGGTGAACACTCAAGCTATCGAATGCAATTTTACTATAGCTATGACTCAGTTTTTATCACTTTTCAATGAGCTTAGCAAGTTGAGAAGAGAGAGGTATTTATAAACTCAATTAGCTTCAGAATTGGAGCCAAAAAGAGTCACATCCCAAATTTTCGGGTACTAGTGATACCATTGCCTGGCACTGGCAGTACCACTGCCAATTGTCCCTATTCTATCATGTATTGGGTGGTACCATTACTTGATAGGGTCCTCTGTCTTTATGGATTAGTAGTACTATCACTTGTCAGGCGGTACCACCACTAACAAGTAATAACTGTCAACGATACCACCGCTAACCTAGGGTGGTACCACCGTCCAGACCACTTGGGAATTAGTTCCTGGGGCAGTGCAACCGCTCAAGTCTGGTGGTGCCATTGTTGAATCTTGGATTTTGATCATGAAACTAATTGATTGTGTTTTGTTGTTTAATTACGTTTTGAGTTACGCAGGTCTACTATCGATCAGGATTAGACAGTTGACGCTGGAGGAATTGACGTTGCGCCGGGTGATCACGTCTAGATATTGGATGTCAAGCCGAAGGTTCGATCGACAATTAGCTGAAGGCTTCGTACGTTGGGCATTGGGCCAAGATGCATGTTGCGCTATGGATATCGAGTTACGGAGGTCAATCGCCGATTGGGCAACAAGCCGCAAGAGAGAGCGATGTGTCGAAGGATCAGAGGAAGCGCCGACCAATGACATGCCGGGCACCTGGATGTCAATTCACGTTGTAATAATTGTCTAGATCGAAGTAGAGTGTTTGTTTGTGCAGGAGTAACTACGATAAGGATGAAGACGTAAAGCAAAACAAAGGGCCGAAGTCAAGTGAGATAGATCGTTGGGAGTTCGAGTGTTCGATGGAAGTCCGAAGATTCATTCGGAGTGCTGCCGGAACTGACCGAGAACGAGTAGGGAGCTTGCCGAAGGGTTTTCGGAAGTTCATCGGAAGGTTCGTCGAAAGTTCACGGAGCTTGCCAAGAAAGATCAGAGCTTGCCAAAGAAGCTCGGGGGAACTCGCCAAAATCATCGTGGAGTCTAAGAGCTTCCCGGGAGTCCGCAGGTTGATTTTCGAGGAATCGTCGAAAGACCGTCGAAAATTCACCGGAAGCTTGCCGGAAGAAGACTTGACTTGCGGACTTTGTAATAGCTTAGGAATGTCTTTAAATTCATAGTTAGCATATTAATTTGGGTTAGGATTAGGTGTTAATCCTATAAACCCAAAGTAGGGGCCATTGGGCCTTAATTTGGACTAGTTTGGGCCAAAGTTTTTGGCCTAAACTAAACCAGCCTGGAGCAGTAGCACCGCCTGGCTGGGGCGGTAGTACCGCCCTTCGCCGTGTGTAGTCTGCCGACTAACAGTAGTAGCATCTGCCTTTGTGACAAAGCAGTAGCACCGCTCGACATCTGGGAAACTCAAAATAAATTCAAATTTGGAGCCCAAATTTGAATCCATTTTGAGTCTATAAATACCCCTCCTTTCTTAGCTGAAAGGGAACCCTTGAGAGTTAGATTTTGAGCAAATAAGTCTTGGGAAAATCTTGTTCTTCATTTGCTTAAGTATTCACCTCATTTCCTTCTCTTTGTGAAAACTTATAAGAGTGTGAACCTCTTGTAAAAGGGTTGTAAGAGGGGTATTTGGTCCTTCCCCTTCAAAAGGATTTGCTAGTGGAAGTTGGGAGCCTCATCGAAGAAGGCTTCGGAAGTGGATGTAGGTTGGATGACCGAACTACTATAAATCGGTTTGCATTTACTTTCTTGCAACTTACCTTGCTGCAAACCATTTTCATATGTTGCCTTATTTACTCAACTTCATCTTCATCTTCTTACGTATACTTTAAAGTTAAAATGCAATCTTTCTGGGTTCAAACGAAACGCTGCATTCATTCATACGAAGTTTCCGAACTTGTGTTAATCGTTGAAAAATCTATCGTTCTTTATCGCTGCACTAATTCACCCCCCCCCTCTTAGTGCCACTCAATCCCTAACAATTGGTATCAGAGCCATGTTCTTTCTTTTTCGGATTTACACTCGTGAGAAATGGCTCTAAATGGTTTTCAAGAGGGCTTTTCGATTTTTCGTCCACTGTTCTTTAACGGATCGGACTACACTTATTGGAAAACTCGAATGAGAGTTTTCATACTTTCAATAGACTTAGATTTATGGAACATTATTCAAAACAGTTTTCAACTTCCCTCTAAACTGACGAACGAATGGTCGGACTTAGAGAGAAAATCTTTTTCCTTGAATGCAAAGGCTATGAATGCCTTATTTTGCACCTTAGACAAGAACAAATTTAATCGGATTTCTATGTGTGAAACGGCTTTTGGAATTTGGCGAACTCTTGAAATCATGCATGAGGGAACTAGTAGAGTTAAAGACTCGAAAGTGAATCTCTTATTGCATGATTTTGAGCTCTTCCGAATGACACCAAGTGAAACTATTGGCGATATGTTCACCCGGTTCACGGATGTCGTCAATAGCTTAAAAAATCTTGATAAATATTTTTCTAACAAGATTTTAAGATCCCTCCCAAAGAGTTGGGATCCAAAAGTAACTGCAATACAAGATACTAAAAATTTAAATGATTTTTCATTGGAAGAACTAATCGGTTCACTAATGACATATGAAATGAGTTTCTTCAAACATTTGGAACATGATGAACATATGAACCACCTTCTAACGAATAAGAAGAATTTGGAACATCGGACAAATGAATGCCACTTGAGTGATGACTCAAGTGATGAGGACAATGAAGAGGACCTTGAACCTTTAATCGATTTTAATAAGTTCATTAAACAAAAATCTAAAATCAACAATGAACTTGAACGGAGGAAGAGACCAATGAAGAAGAAGAAGGCTCACCGAGAAGAATCAAGGAAAGAAGAAACAAACTACGCATTAATGGGCTTCGTCAATGAGGTAAGTAACTTAACTCCCTTGAGTTGTTATGAAATTACATGATGTTTTTCTTGAGTGCTTAACTTAGTTAGTAGGAAATAAAGTTTTATTTTATGCTTTTTCTTTCTAGGATTTTTGAAAAGTAAATTTTTTGATGAATGATGTATGATGATTTGTGATAATGATTGTACACCTATTATGATTAATCCACACATGTGTATCTTAATGTTTTTATTGCTTTTCATGATGCTTGACGATTTTATATCATGCATGAGCTTTTGAAGTAATAAAGTGTCATATTGTGATGATGAAACTTATTTTTTGAATTTATAAATTGATGCATGATTTTGACAAAAATTTGAACATTCCCTTTTAACATAAAAATTGAAAGTGTGTTATCATTTTTATGTATTTGGTCTTGACGGTTTTATGACTAAGCTTGTGTTTTATTTTGATACATGTTTTCATAAAAAATTTGAATATGCTCACATCAAATTGCTTAAAATGAAAATGTATTTTTTCATTCTATTGAGATGAATGAATTCATGTTATGAGTTTTGTGAATCTCATGAAAACAAACATGATGAATATTTTAAAAAATGTGCCTCATGTTTTCGGTATTAATGATTTCTCTTGAAACTTGCTCTTTGGACCTATATGAAAAACATAAGTATACTCATATGAACGTTAAATCACTTGAAATGGAACACATAAAAAAAAAGAGAAATTGCACTATCATGATGCTTTACGTGTAATGCTTTTGATCTTAATGGGCTAAATGACAACTTGTATTTCAAAGTAATACAATGATGACTTTCATATAAATAATTGGATATACCTTATGTAATCATCATTGATAATGATAGTTGGTTGTCATGCTTAATGATTTTATGATATCATGAGTATTTTAAGGCATTATATCTTGATGATAAACTCATATTTTGGTCTTAAATTTGATAATCATCATTTCAAACATGAGCACACTTGTTTGAAACAAAATGAAACATATTATCATGATAAATTGAATCTCATAATGTGTTATATTTTTATCTTGATGAATTTTATGATGAAGTTTGTCTTTCAATGTTGAATGTTGATATTTCTATTTTATTTGACATCAAAAAACAAAGGCATGCTCATATGAAATAAATCATACAATGGAAATGCATGTTTCTTAAAATCTTTCGATTTTTTAAATAAAAGATAAGTGATAAATTCATTTATGATATTTTGTAAATCACTTGACTTATGAATGAGATTTTGATGATACGGTAATGACTTTATTTATGTTATGAATATTAAAAATGATAATTTGATTAGGAGTTTCGAATTGACAAAATGAGTTTGAATAATTTTATGACTCCTCTCTTGATCACTTGAAATCATGACTTTGAATTCTTGACTTGAGATATTTTTGTGAATCAAAATATTTTCCTCTATGATTGCTTCTTTTTATCATTTACCAAAGAGGAGAACAATTCAAGTTTATGTCATTTGTGAATCTCATAAACTATGTTAATGATTTTGATGATTCGAACTTGAATGAGCTTTATCACAATCAAACTCTTGATATCTTAATATTTGATACTTGGAATTTCTTTTGCATGAATCAAGTTACTCTTTGTGCTATATCTTTTTAAATGAATCACGAGTCTTAGTATCATATATTTCATAATATAGAAATGATAAAAATTCTTTGGCTTGTATATCTTATGTGGCAATTGAAAAATAGATAATTGAAAAGAAATTTTCCTTATGATGAATCAATGAATCATGACTTGATCTATGAGAATGATATATTTTTATGCATCATGATTCAAGATAGTATACCCTTTATCATGAATTGATATTTGCCATGTAAGCCTTATACGATTCAAAATTGATGTAAAAGAATTGTGCTTAATAATTGAATCATTAATTTATTCTTTTATCATGGCTTGAAAATGAATAAAAAAAAATATGTTAGAACTTGTAATCATGATTTGATCCTTAATATTGATATGCTTTTATATATCATGATTCTTGGTTATATGACATTTATCTTGAATTAAAAATTGATAAATATGAACTTTGATCTTGCTAAATAGAAAGTTATGAATCATGAATGATATCTTTTGGTTTTGATCCTTGTTGAATTACATATTGATATCCTTCATGACATGATTTCTTTGCATTGTTGTCTTATTTGTATCATGTGATGATTGAACAATTGATGTATATTTTTATTGATGCAAATTTATAATTGATATGAAAAATGGCTTGTATAATGATTAAAATTTTTAGCCATTCCTCCCTTCTTTTTGACAAAGACAAAGGGGGAGAAAAATTGCTACCTTGTAAATTCACAAGAAGTTAAGGATTGCTATCTCAAAGGATGCAAATATTGCTATTTTGACTATCTTAAAAGAAGCAAAATGTAAAACTTCACTTGCCATGCCTTTATGTTTGTATATTTTAATGAAAAGTTAGCATATATGTTTAAAGTGATTATATATAATTGCTAGCTCATTGCAAACAAAAAGTTGATAGTATACAAAGGTGAAACTTAGTTACAAAAGAGAAGAATTGAAAGGAAGCTAACTTGCGTGTTGCAAAGTATGTTAGCTTGCTTATCATTATTGTTTGCTTGCTTATCATCATTTTCTCTCATATCACAATTTTTGTCTCCCTTGAATTCATGACTTAATATGCTAAAAATTCATGTTGTAAATTTGCTATTTTGTCATGATCAAAGCATTGACTATTTGTACTCCATTTTTTTTGACAAAAACAAAGGGGGAGAAAATTAATTGCTAGCTTATGTATCGCAAAGAAAAATTTTGCTAGCTAGAACATACAAAGGAAGCAAAAAAAGTACAACTTGCATATCTCAAGAAGCAAGTGAAAAAAATTACCATCATTGCCCATCCTTAAAAACTTGCTATGATTGAATGGTGTGATTAGATGTTGTATTGCAAAGCTATGCTTAAATGTTGTATGATGCATATCTAGATTAATAGCTAGTATGATTGTAATATTTGCATATCTTTGAAAGCTAGCTATGATGCAACTTCTCCTTTTTGTTGATGACATAGGGAGAGAAGTAGATTGATGACTTCATGCATTGATTGGCATATTTATATATTTGCATGATGGTTTGATTTATTCTCTTAATTGTGATGAATGTTGCTTGGATTTGGGATAATCCAAAGTTTCTATCAATGGCATATTGATAGGGGGAGTTTGTGTTAAACTTTGGGGAGTTAAGGTTAACTCCATTAGTCATCAATTAGTTGCCATCATCAAAAAGGGGGAGATTGTTGAATCTCGGATTTTGATGATGAAACTAATTGATTGTGTTTTGTTATTTAACTGCGTTTTGAGTTACGCAAGTCTACTATCGATCAGGATTAGACAGTTGACGCTAGAGGAATTGACGTTGCGTCGGGTGATCACGTCTGGATATTGGATGTCGAGCCGGAGGTTCGATCGACAATCGGCTGAAGGCTTCGTACATCGGGCATCGGGCAAAGATGCATGTTGTGCCATGGATATTGGGGTTGCGGAGGTCAATCGCCGATTGGGCAACAGGCCGCAAGAGAGGGCGATGTGTCGAAGGATCAGAGGAAGCGCCGACCAATGACGTGCCAGGCAACTGGATGTCAATTCGCGTTGTAATAATTGTCTAGATCGAAGTAGAGTGTTTGTTTGTGCAGGAGTAACTCCGATAAGGATGAAGATGTAAAGCAAAATAAAGGGCCGAAGTCAAGTGCGATGGATCGTTGGGAGTTTGAGTGTTCGATGGAAGTCCGAAGATTCATTGGGAGTGCTGCCAGAACCGGCCGAGAACGAGTAGGGAGCTTGCCGAAGGGTTTTCGGAAGTTTGCCGGAAGGTTCGTCGGAAGTTCACAAAGCTTGCCAAGAAAGATCGGAGCTTACCAAAGAAGCTCGGGGGAACTCACCAAAATTATCGTGGAGTTCGAGAGCTTGCCGGGACTCCGTAGGATGGTTTTCGAGGAATCGTCGAAAGACCGCCGGAAGTTCGCCGGAAGCTTGCCGAAAGAAGACTTGACTTACAGATTTTGTAATAGCTTAGGAATATCTTTAAATTCGTAGTTAGCATATTAATTTGGGTTAGGATTAGGTGTTAATCCTATAAACCCAAAGTAGGGGCCATTGGGCCTTGATTTGGACTAGGCCCAAACTGAACCAACCTGGGGCGGTAGCACCGCCTAGCTGGGGCGGTAGTACCGCCCCTGCTGTGTTAGTCTGCCAGACTAACAGGTGGTAGCACCGCTTGACACTGGGAAATTTAAAATAAATTCAAATTTGGAGCCCAAATTTGAATCCATTTTGAGTCTATAAATAGCCCTCCTTTCTCAGCTGAAAGGGAACCCTTGAGAGTTAGATTTTGAGCAAATAAGTCTTGGGAAAGTCTTGTTCTTCATTTGCTTAAGTGTTCACCTCATTTCCTTCTCTTTGTGAAAACTTATAAGAGTGTGAACCTCTTGTAAAAGGGTTGTAAGAGGGGTATTTGGTCCTTCCCCTTCAAAAGGATTTGCTAGTGGAAGTTGGGAGCCTCATCGAAGAAGGCTTCGGAAGTGGATGTAGGTCGGATGACCGAACCACTATAAATCGGTTTGCATTTACTCTCTCGCAACTTACCTTGCTGCAAACTATTTTTATATGTTGCTTTATTTACTCAACTTCATCTTCATCTTCTTACGTATGCTTTAAAGTTAAAACGTAATCTTTCTGGGTTCAAATGAAACGCTACATTCATTCGTACGAAGTTTTCAAACTTGTATTAATCGCTGAAAAATCTATCGTTCTTTACCACTGCACTAATTCACCCCTCCCCCCCTCTGAGTGCCACTCAATCCCTAACAGCCATCGCCAGACCTGGTCCAGCAATGCTGAATGGGCCCTGAATCTGGCCTAATTTAATCCAATTAAGGTCCAATTGGCCCCTACTAGGGTTAATCAAGATTATCACCTAATCCTAACCCTAATTATATGCTAACTATGAAGTTGAAGACATATTCTAAGCAAAAACTAAACCGACATGTTGAGTTTTCTTCCGGTGAGCTTTCGATGAACTTCCAATAGACTTCTGACACACCCTCGGATTTCTTCTAGCGGACTCCCAACAGGCTCCTAGACTTTATGGCGAGTACCACGAATCTTTGGTAAGCTTCCAAACCTTCTTGGTGAGCTCCATGAACCTCTGACGATCTTTCCTGTGAACTTCTGAAACTTTTGGTAAGTCCCCGATTCATTCTTGATTGGTTCCGGCAGCACTTCCGACGATCCTTCGAACTTTCGACTAACTCTTGAACTCCCAACGTACTTGACTCCGGTAATTTGCTTTATGTCTTCATTGCTATCATAGTTAATCCTGCACACTTATCTTAATAATATGGATGAGATCAAATAACCTATCAATTGACTTCATCATCAAAATCTGAGATTCAATAGCGTCAACCTCAAGGATAAGGCTGATTTGAAGAGGGCGGGTCTACTAGGACTCTAGCTAGGAGAGTCCTAATTTAGCTTTATTGAAGGGGATAAACATGTAAATTCTAAGGGCACTCATATAAATCCTATCTAGCCAACCCCTATTAAAGAGGTGAAGAGACCGACTAGGGTAGGATTAGTTTGGAGGTTACTTAGAGAAGCATTGGGAGTTAATTAGAAGTAGGGGACTTGAGTAAGAGTCTTATTAGGAGTTAGGGTTTAGAAGCCCTATAAATAGCCATGTATTCATCCTTTTTTCTTCATAAATAGATCAATCCTTTTAGCAGCCTTTGAATAGCAACTTGGAGGAAAGAACCCCTATAGAGTTCCAAGGAGGCCGATCCCCTACAGAGATCAACCCTAAGCTTAGAATCTGCAAGGGTTCTAACACACATGTGCTTCCGATATGTACCAATTTTATTACTCATATGTCCTTTTGTACTCTGTCATTTGTGGAATAATATAAACCTTTGTCAAAAATGATAAAGGGAGTTACGCTCGGAGCTCGCAATGCTTTGTCGACCCCTTATAACTTCACTCAAACGTGGGTAGATGGAGCTCCTAGACATGAGACTTATGTTTGGTGGTCATCCAGAAATGGATAGATCATATTTTGTATATGATCCCACTTCATCTTCTATGTGTTTGATATGATATCTAGAGCTTTGGTTATGTACTTCTATGTGTGCTTTATATAAGAATAAAATGAATACAACATCAAATATGACATTTTAGCTTATGTTTCATATTTATTTTTTATATACTCTAAAATATTTCATATACCATTGATATACGTTAAAATATTTCATATGCCCTTGATGTACTTTTATGTGCTTCTATACGTGCTTTGGATAAGAATAAAATGAATGCAACATCAAATATGACATTTTAGCTTATGTTTTATATTTGTTCGTTGATATGCTTCGAAACATTTCATACACCATTGATATACTCTGAAATATATTATATGCCCTTAACATACTTTGAAATATTTCATACATCATTGATATGCTTTGAAATGTTTTATATGCTATTGATATGCTCCGAAACCTTTTATACACCATTGATATGCTCTGAAAAATTTTATATGCCATTAATATACTCCAAAATATTTTATACACCATTGATATGCCTTGAAATACTTCTTATATCACTGATATGCTCTAATTACTCTTTACTCCATTTGTTATGAACCAAATATGTTTTCAATGAAATGACATTTGTGATTCTATATCTAATGAGTTGATATCCATGAATTCTTATATCTCTGCCTTGCATTTTGATACCAAGTTTGCTTGTAACTATGCTCTCTCTTGCTATGGATATATTTGTCACTTGTTGAGCTTTGTATCTCATTTTCTTGCTAAATAAATTTTTTAGGTTAGCTTGTTACTCACTGAAGTGTTGGAATTGGGCCGAGGTAGTGGAAAGCTATTCAGATTGTGGGCAAGTCTTTATATGTTGTTGTGTTATTATTGTATAAGTGTATTTTGTATGTAATGAAATATTTTTGATAGATGAATTGATATATCATGTAAAAGTTTTAAAAGACCTCTCATGTTCAGAATTTTGGAATATTAATTTTTATGTACAATGATATGAACTTATGGTAAATGATTGGTTTTACGATGGTATAGATTCTCACACTGATGAACTTACAAGTGTAGTTAATGTTTTGTTAAGTTAGCTTAGGTTTTCGTAAATGTTTGAGTGATGTGATGTGTAATTATAAACTGCACAGGTTTTATGGATGTGAATTTTAATATTTGAATATTTCTTAGTGTCCTTAAATGTTAGTTTAGATAATGGATTAAATTATTATTAAATCATAATATAATCGATTTAAGATAGGGTCACATCTCCTGAATGAGATAATTCGAGGGGCGTGACATCCCTGGCCCCCAAGGTTGCCTCTGCCGCTAGGAAACCTTGGCTATAGGGTGAGAATGGACAGTCAGGAAACCCTAACCGCTAGGGGTGCACCTTTCAGCCAAGAAACTTGGCTATAGGGGTTGCCATGCTATAAGTTGAGAGCTCTCTTACTGCTCTTAGCCTCCTTGCTTGTGGCCAAGCCAAGAGCAATAAGCTATGCTGTTGGCCAAGGCTACAAGTAGCCTTCGGCCAAATTGTAGGGCTGCAACACTTACTACCCTTTATCCCCTGTTCTTTGACAATAATTTTGGTAATAAAACATTGATCTAAAACACCTTTTAGTAGGGAGAAGATGTGCAGTCCATATCTTAAAACTATGATAAAAATCATAGCAATTGTGTAAAAATAATTCTACGTGATTAAATACAACACATATAGTTTATAAACTAATCTTTTGCATGAAAACCCTAGCTCTGATACCACAGTAGTGAAATCTAGGGGTGACGTCACATACACAATGGAAGAATAAAAAGAAAAATCTCAGATTTTCAGAAAAAGATTTTATCATCGTGTGAAGATTGGTGCACAAAAACCTGAAAACTAAAAACTACACGTATAAGAAAAATGTGTTACTTAGGAAGATTGTATATCCCTGAAATCCTATAGATCTATGAGAGAGGATGAATAAAGTTAAGTATCCTTCTCTCTAATAGTGATTCACATAGTAGGGGTTATGAAAATGCCTCTCAAATCGCTATACAAATCCCCTTGTTATGCGCACCATGTAATCAAGAAGGGGCTGGCCCTTCTTGTTATCTATACACACCAAATAGGGGCTATTGGCTGAGAAGAGACAAAGAGGAGAATAAGAGGTGGCAGCCGAAAGAGTCTTAGCCTATGGGCCTTTGGTTCCCTTATATTTATAAAAGTCCCTTGTCAACTTAACCCTAATGGATCTTGCCCTATTGGGTACTAGATCTTCATTCAATTACCTAAGCCTCTTAAATTAGTGGATCTTTATCCAATAATCTCTCATAGGCTCTTATTGGATCTCATTCATATGATCCAATAATTCAGGGGCTTACTGATATCAAATAAGATAAGTGCTCCAAAGGATATCTCATATCAAAACCTTTACTCGTCGCAACACCTATCAAATGTATATGATCCTCTAGGCCCAATATCGAGTTGGCCATGAGTTATATTTATTAGAAAAATATATGAGTTGGACATGAAAAATATTATCAAGTTTTCTTGCTTTTCTTGAAAAATATGAGTTGGCCATGAAAAATATAAATAAGGCTTTTCTTGCTTTCTTTAGCATTTAATTTATAGAATATTATCAAGTTTGGTTTTTAAAAATTTCCTAAATTGGTAGATGAATGGAATGATTTTGAAAAAAAATATTTTTTTTAAATACTAAAACTATGAATACTTTAAATACTAAAACTATAGATTAAAAGCTATGAGTAAAAATTATACTAATCTTGAATTGATGAGTAAGATTGTAAGGTCTCTTCCTAAAAGCTAGGACTTAAAAATAATGGTAATCCAAGAAACTAAAGACTTGAATAACCTTTCTCTTGAAGAATTCATAGAATCTTTAATGACCTATGAAATGATATGTAAAGTATATAATGAAGAAGAGAATAATCTTCTAAAGAAAAGGATGGATATTGCTCTCAAATCCAAAAAAGATTACTCGAGTGAAAACTCAAGTGATGATAATGATGATATAATATTTTTTACAAAAAGATTCAAAAAGTTCATGAGGAAAAATAAAATAAATCTAGCAAAAAGAGAATGTAAGAATAAAAGTAAGTCTAAGAAAGATGAATCATATGCTATGAGTGCAAAAAAATTAGGACACTTCAAAAATGAGTATCCATAACTGAAATAATTATCAAGCCAAAAAAAAAGTACTTAAAACAATATAGGATGAATCAAGTAATTTGAAAGTGGAAGAGTAAATCAATAAAGAAGTGACAAATTATGCTTTAATGGCTTTTAAAGATAAGGCATTTGACTCTCTCAAAACTTTCTAATTACATGAAGAACTACTTAAAGCATTTCATAATTTATATGATAAACTTAAAAGGATTGGTAATAAATAAGTTCACTAGAAAGGGATCATGCATTACTTATTAATGAATTTGATATATTAAAAATTATACATGACAAATATATATCAACTTCTTGTACTTGTTGCACTGAATATAAAGATTTATAATCATCTAAACTTGAATTTAATAAGGTAGCTATTTTAAAATCACATACTTTGGAAAATACAAAAAAGGACTTAATTACTATGAATAAGAAACTAAAACATTGCTTAGAATAACCAATTAAAAATAAGTTTTTACGACAAACATTAGAAAATTTTAAAATAAAAAATAAATCATTTGATATGATTCTAGCTAAATAAATTATGTATTTAGAAAAGAAGATATTAGCTTCATAAGTAGTAGTGCATATCAAAAGTCAACCAAATTTGTAAAAGGAGCTACATTGCATATTCTTTCTAAAGTTAAAAATATAATTTTTATAAAAAGTTTGATCATTATGCTTACACATGTTATAAAATATAATTATCTTAAATTAGTTTGAGTTCTTAAAAGAACCATAAGTGATTTAAAACCAAGAGAAAAAAAAGGTAAATCTACTATGAAGGACTTAAAATTAAATAGGTATCTAAAATGAATCTCTCTTTCTTGTAAGTTTTTCTCCAAATAAAAGTTAGGAGTAAAAGATTGTATCTTGATAGTGGATACTCAAAACATATGATCAGAGATCCTACAAACTTCTCAAAGCTTACTAGTCAA
Organism: Musa beccarii; assembly: GCA_024322285.1. NCBI lineage: Eukaryota > Viridiplantae > Streptophyta > Magnoliopsida > Zingiberales > Musaceae > Musa > Musa beccarii. Next base: position 23,561,197 of record CM044396.1, read on the forward strand.
AATAGAGGATATGTTACCTTCGGAGACAATAACAAAAGAAAAAAATATTGATATTAGAAATATTGATAACAAATCAAATCTCTTGATTGAAGATGTACTTTTAGTAGACATTTTGAAACATACTTAATAAGAATCAACCAACTTTATGATAAGAAATATAATATTAAATTTGAATCTTAGACTTGTATCATAAAAATACTTAGTAAGAATAAATTATGATAGCTTTAAGAAATGATAATATTTATACTATTGGTCTTGATGATTTTTATAATGTTACTTATTTTTTAATTTTAAATAATAATGCATGATTTTAGCATAGAAGACTAGAATATATTAGTATGAAATTAATTTTATAAATTAAAACTAAAATACTTATAAGAGGAATACCTAAAATAAAATTTATATTGTATATCAATTAGGAAAACATATAAGGAGTAGCTTCAAATCCAAAAACCAAGTACCTTTAGACTATTACATAAGTCTGAGAGGTAATAAATATATTTTTATAAATATTAATAATTATAGTAGATATACTTCAACATATTTCTTAGCATATAAAACTGACTATTTCAAATATTTTATTAAGTTTTATAAATAATTTTAAAATAAAAAAGTTTTATTACTTCTTCTAAGTGATCAAGATAATGAATTTAAAAATTATGATTTTTAAAAATTTTATTATTTAAATGGGTATAACCATAATTTCTCTACTCTACAAAATTCATAACAAAATAAAGTTATGGAGAGGAAGAATAGGAGCTTACAAGATATGATAAGGATCAAGCTTAATGAACATTACCTACCCAACTACTTTTGGGCCAAAGCTGTTAACATGACATATTATGTCATGAACATATTTCTTATAAAACCTCATATATCTAAAACTCTTTATAAATTATATCACAATAAAAGACACAACATCTCATATTTTAAAATTTTTGGTTGTAAATATTTTGTTTTAAATGATAAGATTACTTTGGGAAATTTTAATACAAAATTCGATAAAGAAAATTTTCTTGGATATTCCATTATCTCTAAAGCCTATCGAGTTTTCAATAAGAGATCCTTAATATTGAAGAATTTATTCATATTATTTTTTATGAATCTCTCAATGCTTAGAAAAATAATTTTGATAATAATTTTAAATTTAACAAATTAAATTTGAATAAGGATTCTACTACCTAAAGTAACTCAGATATATTTGCTTTCAAGCATACCTAAAGAGCTAATTATTGAAGATACATCAAAAGGTATTTAAATTCATTCTCTATTAAAAAATATTTATGCAAACACTATCTTTTTATCTTAAATTGAGCCTAAATACATTAATAACCTCTTAAAGATGACTCATAGGTCTTGGTAATACATGAAGAGGTAAATCAATTTAAAAGAAATAAAGTTTGGATGCTAATTCCTATACTTGGTAATCATCTATTGGTTAGCACTAAATCAGTATTTACAAATAAGGAAGATGAATAAGGTATCATAGTTTGAAATAAGGTTAGATTAGTAGCTAAAAGTTTGAATTAAGAAAAGTGTGTAGACTATGAAGAAACCTTTACTCTTATGACTAGACTTGAAGCCAAAAGAATACTCCTCACCTATGCATGTTTAAAAATTTTAAATTATTTTAAATGGATCTTAAAAGTATTTTTCTTAATAATTTTATTTTTTAATGAAGTTTATATTGAGCAACCACCTAGATTTAAAAATTATTTTTTTCCAAACTATGTTAAAGACTATTTATAGATTCAAGTAAACCCCTAGGGCTTGGTATAAGAGATATAACTCTTTTTTTATTCAAAATATTTTTTTAAAATTTAATGACGACATCATATTATTTATTAAATATTTTAAAAATATTTTGTTATTATTTAAACTTATGTTGATAATATTATATTTGGTTCTACTAATGAATCTTTTCGTGAATCATTTGCTAAGAATATGAGCCAAAAATTTTAAATGAACTTGATGGATGAATTAATATTTTTCTTTGGATTATAAATTAACTAAATGATTGATTTTTTATTAGTCAAACTAAGTACACTCATGATCTATTAAAATGGCTTTATATGAACAATGTTGAGGCTATTAAAACGCCAATGAGTATCTCTACTAAATTAAATATAGAGAATGAAGAAGAATACTTTAATCAAAAGACTTATAGAGACATGGTAAATAGTTTATTATACCTTACTATAACTAGACCTGATATAATATTTAGTGTTAGGCTTTATACAAAATTTTAATCTAATCCTAAACTATCTTACTATAAAAAAATTTAAAAAAAAATTTAGATACTTAAAATGAACTCATAATTTAGGATTATAGTGTCATAAATTTTAAAATTTTAATTTGATTACTTATGTTGATGTTAACTTTGTAGGATATAGAATAGGTAGAAAAAATACCTTTGCAACTTGTTAGTTTCCAAGTCATGTATTTGTTTTTTGGTCTTCCAAGAAGCAAAAATATGTTATACTATATATAGCTGAAGCTGAATATGTTGTGATAGGTATATATATTGTGCATAGATAATTTGGATGAAAAATACTTTAGAAGATTATGAACTTTGCTTTAAAAAAAATCCCTATAAAGTATGATAATATTAGTGTATTTTACTTGTTAAGGAATCCTATCCAACATTCTTGAACTAAGTATATTAACATTAAATACTATTTTATTATGGATCATATAAGCAACAAAGACATATCATTGGATTTTATTAATAAAAAATCAATTAACAAAATTTTCTAATTTATTAAATGAGAAATAATTTGATTTTATTAGAAAAAATTAGGTATGTTAAACCTGAATGAATGATGTTGTGTGTAGGTTAAAAAAATAAAAAATAAAAATAAAACAAAACAAAAAAAATAAAAAAGGGGCCCGACGATAGCACCATTTGACGGATAGTACTATCACTAGTACCTTCTATCTATAGGTTGTGGTATTGCCCAGGCTAATAGTGCTATCGCTAGCAACCCAAACTAAAACACCTTTATGTTTAGGGCTAGCGGTGGAACCAACCTAAACTCCTCTAAACACCCTACCAAAACCCTCCTCTCTCCCTTGTCGGCTTCTCCCTCCTCTAACCCTCTTCTTCTTTCCTCTAAGCCTTCTCTATAATCCTCTTTCACCTCCTTCCTCCTAATCTCTCCTCAAGTTCTCTTCTTCCTCTTCACTCACATAAAGTCTAGGATTCTCATCCCGCCTCTATCTACAAGGCTAAGGATCAAGTTAAGAACTTAATCAATCTCTTTGGTGATCAAGAAAGAAGGCTTAACTTTCGAAAAGATTTAGATTATAAGGGTAATCTCTAAATCCTCCTCTTATTCTCAATTTTTAGTTTGTTCTAATTCTTATTTTTATAATATATGTTGTAGTTCTCATGGCACCTAGAATATCCTCAAGGAACAAAGGAAAGAGGAGAACAGATGAAACCTATGACACTATCCTATTTGATACCTATGAACATGCTCTAAAATTTTTAAATTTTGAATATAGGATTGTTCATAAAGGAAAATATGTGGACCTAAAAGACTTAGGTAAATTAGAAATGATCTAATGGTTCAATAACTTAAATATTCTTTCTATTCTTAAAATTAGTGAATGTGTCTAACCTAAGCTAGTTAAAATGTTTTATAACAATTTATATATAAATGAAAATGATAGATCTTCAACTTATGTTCTAGGGCATCATGTACCTATCATAGATAGTATAATTTATGACATTTTGGGTATTACTGAAAAGAGATCATGTTTTTTTTTTTTATGAATAATGGGACACCGAGTACATTAGGGTCACTTATCATGAGACTATTGCCATAATTTTTTGAAATCCCAATCTATCCATTGTCTATAAGAGCTATGAGCACTTTTTTCCATTTAACATAAAATTACTTTATTATATTTTAATTAGTATTTTATTTTCTAAACAACATCATCTTGATGAAATTAATATATTGAAAATGGGCACCATGTATTGGATTATAACAAGATTTGATTATTGCTTTGGTTATCTCTTAATCAAAATATAATTAACATATCGGAAAATGATATGATGCTTTCATATAGAGACCTAATTACTAGACTTTAACGTACATATGACAATTATTGCATAGGATGAAGAAATCATTAAACTAGATATATTTAATATCATTAATAGAAACCTATTAAGAAGATTGGGATGCACTACAAATAATGAAGTATGGACTAGATTACATAGGAGAACTGACCGTCCTCTATCAAAGCCTCTCTCAAATACACCTATACATAGTTATAGTCATTCTCCTCTTACTAGTCTCGTTGAGGCAAGACCTCTAGTAGATCTAACACCTTCTTCATCTTTTGATTCTATGGTAGCTCGATTAGATTGTCTTAAGCCTCATTAGGATTAGATTTTAACTAAGATATAATATGTTCATTAGCATTTTAATACTTTTGATGCATACTTTCATATTTTATTTAGGCATTTTGGATTATCACCACCTTAGTAGATTGTATATTCTTCCTTTTTATTGATGACAAATGAGGAGAAGTAGTTTTTATCTTTTTATAAAGTAATAACCATGCTTATCTTCATTTTTTGATATTGAACAAGAAAAATTATGATGTTTTTAACTTATGATGATGTCCTTTGATTTTTTTAACTAAAATTGTACATTTGATTTTATAATAATTACTACTGAAAATAGTAGAATTTATGATAAAATTATTTTAATTTGAATTCAAGACTAGTAGTGATATTTGCAGCATGACATTTACTGCTACATGCCAAGTGTTAGGATCAATATGGCACTAAGAGCGGGGGGGGGGGTGTGAATTAGTGCAACGATAAAAATAATGGTTTTGATTTGAAATCCTTTCAAGTTGATGAATACATTTCGATGAAATCATATAAAAAATGATATCAACTTGAAGTGAATGTAAAGTAATAAAAGTAGCTAAGTAATGAAAATACACAACAAGGAAATAACACATCGGATTTATAGTGATTCATGTTGGAAAATCCAAGGGCGACATCACATGCATAGTGGAAGAACAGAAAACAAAAATGCTAGATTTCCATGAAAAGATTTCATCATCGTGCAAAGATTGGTACATTAAAACAAATCCACGAATCCAAAACTGCATAAAGGCAATACCTAGGGAGATCGTATATCCTTAAGATTCTTATAGATCTAGAGGGAGGATGAAGAAGGTCAAACGTCCTCCTCTGTAGTGGTGATCCACACGGCAGGGGCTATGAAGATGCTCCTCTCTAGGGAGAGAAGAATAAAAATGGCCACTAAAAACCCTAGCATATGGACCTTTGGTTCCCTCCTATTTATAGAGGCCCTCTATAAACCCTAATAGATCCTGCCCTATTGGGTATTAGATCTCCATCTAATTATCCAAGCCTCTTAGATTAATGGATCTCTATCCAATAATCTCTTATTAGCTCTTATTGGATCTCATCTATAGAATCCAATAATTCAAGGGCTTATTGGATATCCAATAAGATCGGATCTCTAACGGATATCTCATATCCGAACCTCTACTTGTCACAATTATTGAATCTCAGATTTTGATGATGAAACTAATTGATTGTGATTTATGGTCTAATTGCGTTTTGAGTTACGCAGGTCTACTATCGATCAGGATTAGACAGTTGACGCTGGAGGAATTGATGTTGCGCCGGAGGTGATCACGTCAGGATATTAGATGTCGAGCCAGAGGTTCGGTCGACTATCAACAGGAAGCTTCGGACGTCGGGCATCGGACCAAGAAGTGCGGAGTTGCGCCATGGATATCGGGGTTGTGGAGGTCAACCGTCGATTGGGCAACAAGCCGCAAGAGAGGGCGATGTGCCGAAGGATCGGACGAAGCGCCGACCAATGACGTGCAGGGCAACTGAATGTCAATTCACGTTGTAATAACTGTCTAGATCGAAGTAGAGTATTTGGTGTTTGTGTGTGCAGGAGTAACTATGATAAGGATGAAGACGTAAAGCGAAACAAAGAGCCGAAGTCAAGTGCGATGGATCATTGGGAGTTTGAGTGTTCGATGGAAGTCCGAAGATTCATTAGGAGTGCTATCGGAACCGACCGAGAACAAGTAGGGAGCTTGCCGAAGGGCTTTCGGAAGTTCGCCGGAAGGTTCGTCGGAAGTTCACGAAGCTTGTCAAGAAAGATCGGAGCTTGCCAAAGAAGCTCGGGGGAACTCGCCAAAATCACTGTGGAGTCCAAGAGCTTGCCGGGAGTCCGTAGGATGGTTTCCGAGGGATCATCGAAAGACCACCGGAAGTTTGCCAGAAGCTCGACAGAAGAAGACTTGACTTGCGGACTTTGTAATAGCTTAGGATTGTCTTTAATTTCATAGTTAGCACATTAATTTGGGTTAGGATTAGGTGTTAATCCTTTAACCTAAAGTAGGGGCCATTGGGCCTTAGTTTGGGCCAAAGTTTTTGGCCCAAACAGAACCAGCACAGCTAGGCGGTAGCACCGCCCAGAAGCTTGTGTGCTAGGCGGTAGCACCACCAAATAGCCATTGTGTCTTTGGCGGTGGCACCGCCTCAACAACATTGTGTGGCGGGCGGTAGCACCGCCAGCCTTGGGGCAGAGCATTGTCGCATATCGCGCTATCGCCCAGCTTGAAAGCCAGCGGTAGCACCGCTGGTCGGGTAAGTAGCACCACCTGGTGCCTGGAAAGCCAGGCGGTAGCATCGCCCCTGTGTGTTAGTCAGCGGACTGACACAAGCGGTGGCACCGCCTTTGACAGGCGGTGGCACCGCCTCTAACACCACTAGAACCGGGAACTCTAATTTGATTTCAAATTTGGAGCCCAAATTTGAATCCACTTTGGATCTATAAATACCCCCCCTTTCTCAGCTGAAAGGTCACCCTTAGAGAGTTAGATTTTGAAAATAAGTCTTGGGAAAGTCTTATTTTTCATTTGCTTAAGTGTTCACCTCATTTCCTTCTTGTGTAATCTTGTAAGAGGGTGAACCACTTGTAAAGGGTTGTAAGAGGGGTATTTGTCCTTCCCCTTTAAAAGGATTTGCTAGTGGAAGAAGGGAGCCTCATCGGAGAAGGCTTCAGAAGTGGATGTAGGTCACTTTGACCGAACCACTATACATCGCTGCGTCTTGATTGTGTGAGTGTTTAAATTTCTGTTTTATCTCTTTACTTTGCTATAAGCCTTTACTTTACTTGTTCCACATCCTTTTCATCTTCGTACGCATGCTTTAAAGTTAGAACACAACTAAATCGGTTTCAAACGAAACGTTACTTTCATCGTACGAAGTTTCCGAAGCTTGATTTAAATCGCTGGAAAATCTATTATTTTATCCGCTGCACTAATTCACCCCCCCTCTTAGTGCCGCTCGATCACTAACAATTGGTATCAGAGCCACGTTCTTTCTCTTTCAGACTTACAGCCGTGAGAAATAGCTCTAAATGATTTTCAAGAGGGCTTTTCAATTTTTCGTCCATCGTTCTTTAACGGTTCGGACTACATATATTGGAAAACTCGAATGAGAGTATTCATGCTTTCAATAAATTTGGATTTATGGAATATCATCGAAAATGGCTTTCAACCTTCCTCTAAACCGACGAACGAATAGTCGAATTTGGAGAAAAGGTCTTTTTCTTTAAACGCAAAGGCTATAAATGTCTTATTTTGCGCTTTAGACAAGAACGAGTTCAATCGGATTTCAATGTGCGAAACGGCTTTCAATATTTGGTGAACACTTGAAATCACACACGAGGGAACTAGTAGAGTTAAAGACTCGAAAGTAAACCTCTTATTGCATGATTTTGAGCTATTCCGAATGACACCAAGTGAAACTATCGACGATATGTACACCCGCTTCACGGATGTCGTCAATAGCTTGAAAAGTCTTGGTAAATATTTTTCGAATTTTGAACTCACTAATAAGATTTTAAGATCCCTCCCAAAGAGTTGGGATCCAAAAGTAACCGCAATACAAGAGACTAAAAATTTAAATGATTTTTCACTTGAAGAACTAATCGGGTCATTAATGACCTTGAAATGACACTCTTGGAACATAATGAACATGATGAACATGATGAACATTTGAACCACCTTCTAAAGAACAAAAATATTTTTGAACTTCGAACAAGAGAATGTCACTTGAGTGATGACTCAAGTGATGAGGACAATGAAGAGGACCTTGAACCTTTAATCGATTTTAATAAGTTTATTAAACAAAAATCTAAAATCAACAATGAACTTGAACGGAAGAAGAGACCAATGAAGAAGAAGAAGGCTCACCGAGAAGAATCAAGGAAAGAAGAAGCAAACTACGCATTAATGGGCTTCGTCAATGAGGTAAGTAACTTAACTCCCTTGAGTTGTTATGAAATTACATGATATTTTTCTTGAGTGGTTAACTTAGTTAGTAGGAAATAAAGTTTTATTTTATGCTTTTTCTTTCTAGGATTTTTGAAAAGTAAATTTTTTTTATGAATGATGTATGATGATTTGTGATAATGATTGTACACCTATTATGATTAATCCACGCATATGTATCTTAATGTTTTTATTGCTTTTCATGATGCTTAACGATTTTATATCATGCATGAGCTTTTGAAGTAATAAGTGTCATATTGTGATGATGAAACTTATTTTTTGAATTTATAAATTGATGCATGATTTTGACAAAAATTTGAACATGGCCTTTTAACATAAAAATTGAAAGTGTGTTATCATTTTTATATATTTGGTCTTGACGGTTTTATGACTAAGCTTGTGTTTTATTTTGATACATGTTTTCATAAAAATTTTGAATATGCTCACATCAAATTGCTTAAAATGAAAATGTATTTTTTTCATTCTATTGAGATGAATGAATTCATGTTATGAGTCTTGTGAATCTCATGAAAATAAACATGATGAATATTTTAAAAAATTGTGCCTCATGTTTTCGGTATTAATGATTTCTCTTGAAACTTGCTCTTTGGACCTATATGAAAAACATGAGTATACTCATATGAACATCAAATCACTTGAAATGGAACACATAAAAAAATGAGAAATTGCACTATCATGATGCTTTACATGTAATACTTTTGATCTTAATGGGCTAAATGACAACTTGTATTTCAAAGTAATACAATGATGACTTTCATATAAATAATTGGACATACCTTATGTAATCATCATTGATAATGATAGTTGGTTGTCATGCTTAATGATTTTATGATATCATGAGTATTTTAAGGCATTATATCTTGATGACAAACTCATGTTTTGGTCTTAAATTTGATACTCATTTTAGAAACATGAGCACAATTGTATGAAACAAACAACTTAAAAAGAAGATATTTTTCCTATCTTGTCGAGATTAATGATTTCATGATATTTTGTGAATCTCGAAATTGATTTTGATGATTCAAGTTAATAATTTGATTTGAATGAGCTTAAACTACATTGTGATCTTGATAACTTAAGTCTGTCAAGATCTCTCACTTCATACCATGATTCTCCCATGTTGTGGAAGAAAAATCCAAATGAATCATAAATTATTTTCTCTTAATTTATTGATACTCAACTTGAGAAAATATATTTTGAAGATTGAAACATTGCATGCACAATTTGATTTTTCTCTTATGTTTCAATACACATGACTTGATTATTGAAATATTAATGCAAACACTTAAAATATCACTTGTCATGATTTGAATATTGATTTAAAAGAAATTTTGCTTGACTTGATATCTTTTATGAATTTGAATAAGACTTATTAAAGATTCTTGATTCATCTCTTGATCTCTTGAAATCATAACCTTGAATTCTTGACTTTAGATATTTTTGGGAATCAAAATATTCTCCTTATGATTGCTTCTTTTTATCAGTTACTAAAGAGGAAAACAATTCAAGTTTATGTCATTTGTGAATCTCACAAACTATGTTAATGATTTTGATGATTCGAACTTGAATGAGCTTTATCATAATCCAAATCTCGATATTTTGATATTTGATACTTGGAATTCTTATGCATGAATCAAGTTACTCTTTGTGCTATATCTTTTTAAATAAATCATGAGCCTTGATGTCATATATTTCATGATATAGAAATGACAAGATTTCTTTGCCTTGTGTGGTAAATTGAACATTTGACATAAATGAAATTTGCTTTATGATGAATCATGAATGATGTTTTTTGGTGTTGATCCTTATTGATATTTCATATTGATATCTTTCATGAATTCTTTGCATCTATGTTTTGTATGCATCATGTGATGATTGATATATTGATTGATGCAAATTTTTCATTGGTTCCTCCCTTCTTTTCGATAATGACAAAGGGGGAGTTAGCTTGCTAGCTTATGTATCACAAGTGAAAGTGACAAACATAGCTAGCTAGAACTTGCAAAAGGCAAAACTTGCACTTCTCAAAATGAGAAGAAAGAAATTGCAAAGTTGCATTATTTTTTAACTCATGAGCTTGCATGTTTAAAATGTTATAAATTTTACAAAAATTACTAGCTCATTGCAAACAAAAAGTTGATGGCTTGCAAAAGGGAAACTTAGTTATAAAAGAGAAAAATTGAAAGGAAGCTAACTTGCATGTCGCAAGGTATGTTAGCTTGCTTATCATTATTGATTGCTTGCTTATCATCTTTTTCTCTCATATTATGATTTTTGACTCTCTTGAATTCATGACTTAATATACTGAAAATTCATGTTGTAAATTTGTTATTTTGTCATGATCAAAGTATTGACTATTTGTACTCCACTTTTTGACAAAACAAAGGGGGAGAAGATTAATTGCTAGCTTGTGTATCGTAAAGAAAAATTTTGCTAGCTAGAACATGCAAAGGAAGCAAAGAAAGTGCAACTTGCACATCTCAAGAAGCAAGTGAAAATTATCATCATTGCCCATCCTTGAAACTTGCTATGATTGAATGGTATTAGTTGATGTTGTATTGCAAAAATGTTGTATGATGTGTTAAATAGCTAGTGTGATGTAAAAATTTTGCATATCTTTTAAACTAGCTATGATGCTACTTCTCCTTTTTGTTGATGACATAGGGGGAGAAGTAGATTGATGACTTCATGCAATGTAATGATGCTTGAATATTTTATATATTTACATGATGGATTTATATTTCTCACTACATGAATGATACATGTTACTTAGATTTAGAATAATCCAAGGGTTCTATCAATGGCATATTGATAGGGGGAGTTTATGTTAAACTCCGGGGAGTTATGGCTAACTCCGTCAGTCATCAATTAGTTGTCATCATCAAAAAGGGGGAGATTGTTGAACCTCAGATTTTGATGATGAAACTAATTGATTGTGATTTATGGTCTAATTGCGTTTTGAGTTACGTAGGTCTACTATCGATCAGGATTAGACAGTTGACGCTGGAGGAATTGATGTTGCGCCGGAGGTGATCACGTCAGGATATTGGATGTCGAGCTGGAGGTTCGGTCGACTATCGGCAAGAGGCTTCGGACGTCGGGCATCGGATCAAGAAGTGCGGAGTTGCGCCATGGATATCGGGGTTACGGAGGTCAACCGCCGATTGGGCAACAAGCCACAAGAGAGGGCGATGTGCCGAAGGATCGGACGAAGCGCCGACCAATGACATGCCGGGCAACTGAATGTCAATTCGCGTTGTAATAACTATCTAGATCGAAGTAGAGTATTTGGTGTTTGTGTGTGCAGGAGTAACTACGATAAGGATGAAGACGTAAAGCGAAACAAAGAGCCGAAGTCAAGTGCGATGGATCATTGGGAGTTCGAGTGTTTGATGGAAGTCCGAAAATTCGTTGGGAGTGCTACCGGAACCGACCGAGAACGAGTAGGGAGCTTGCCGAAGGGCTTTCAGAAGTTCGCCGGAAGGTTCGTCAGAAGTTCACGAAGCTTGCCAAGAAAGATCGGAGCTTGCCAAAGAAGCTCGGGGGAACTCGCCAAAATCACCGTGGAGTCTGAGAGCTTGCTGGGAGTTTGTAGGATGGTTTCCGAGGGATCATCGGAAGATCGCCGGAAGTTCGTCGGAAGCTCGACGGAAGAAGACTTGACTTGCGAACTTTGTAATAGCTTAGGAATGTCTTTAATTTCGTAGTTAGCACATTAATTTGGGTTAGGATTAGGTGTTAATCCTTTAACCCAAAGTAGGGGCCATTGGGCCTTAGTTTGGGCCAAAGTTTTTGGCCCAAACAGAACAAAGATTGTTAAGCGGTAGCACCGCCGCCAGCAGCTTTATGTGTCGATAGTGGCACCGCCAAAGAACTCTCGGTGGGGCGGTAGCACTGCCTGCTACCGCTACCTTGATGCTGGAAAGCCAGGCGGTAGCACCACTGGTCTGGGCGGTAGCACCGCTGGTGGGCGATAGCACCGCTGGTCAGCGGTGGTATCGCCCCTTGTGTGTCGATCCAAGAGAGACACAGTGGTGTGGCACCGCCTCGACACCACGTAACTAGGAACTCCAATTTGATTTCAAAATTTGGAGCCCAAATTTGAATCCACTTTGGATCTATAAATACCCCCCCCTTTCTCAGCTGAAAGGTCACCCTTAGAGAGTTAGATTTTGAAAATAAGTCTTGGGAAAGTCTTGTTTTTCATTTGCTTAAGTGTTCACCTCATTTCCTTCTTGTGTAATCTTGTAAGAGGGTGAACCACTTGTAAAGGGTTGTAAGAGGGGTATTTGGTCCTTCCCCTTCAAAAGAATTTGCTAGTGGAAGAAGGGAGCCTCATCGGAGAAGGCTTCGAAAGTGGATGTAGGTCACTTTGATCGAACCACTATACATTGCTACGTCTTGATTGTGTGAGTGTTTAAATTTCTGTTTTATCTCTTTACTTTGCTGCAAGTCTTTACTTTACTTGCTCCACTTCCTTTTCATCTTCTTACGCATGCTTTAAAGTTAGAACGCAACCAAATCGGTTTCAAACGAAACGTTGCTTTCATCGTATGAATTTTCTGAAGCTTGATTTAAATCGCTGAAAAATCTATCGTTTTATCCACTACACTAATTCACCCCCCCCTCTTAGTGTCGCTCGATCCCTAACAACAATACCAATCATATGTGTGTGACCCTCTGGGCTCAATATTAAGCTGGCTTGAGTCATACCTGTTAAAACTTCTTCTAACTCAGTGAATTACTATCTCTATAATAATTCACTCGACTCATCGATTGCAGACGTACTAGGCCACTACGTCGTAGTCCCCAAACGATACAGGAGAATTCAATCCTTTGGACCTATTTGCTCTCAGTTATTGTATACCTATAATTTTTCATCCATCTAATATCCCAAAGACCGTATATCTGGTATAGTGTTGTCAGGCCCATACAGTTTCTACTGGAGTCTCGCTATAAACGGATTCTCCCGGAGAACTCTTTCTCTCTCAATCCAATAACCCTAGCTAGGTATTTGCTTGAGCAAGAAGATATGGGATATTCCTCTCATAATACCAAGAGTGGATGATCCTCTATTGATATTCAATAGCCCTCGTAAGATTGGTTGCACTCCTAATAACTAGCTGTACTAGATCTGGAACTTCTAAACCTATAAGTCCGGTATCAAAGGGTGGAGTACTCATATAGGACATCTTTGGTGTCTCAACTAAGGACTGGATATACTACTGGGCCTAGAGAATCACTATCTAATGTCAGGTATTAATAACCATCCAGTATTCCAAAAGCAGATCAATTAGTGAACTCATTCTTCAATGAGCACCTGCACTGTATCCTTAGTGTCCCCACACTAGTAATTATGAGAACAACTATCTTCATCATATGGACGAGTATACATCACACCAATTTGTCCGGTTATCTCGATGTCCCTCTCAAGTAACTTATGATCGGGATTATTTAGGGTTTATGTTTAAAGGTGAATTGGTCTCATTATCGTGATCTCATCACGATTCGATTCCCATTGCACAGATTCAAGGACATCATAATATACATACAGATAATGTGAGAAAATATCAATAATCATAAGTAAAGAGATTGATGCAGCGTGTTACAAGTGTCATCACTTACGTGATTGGCTTGTTGGGCACCTATAACTAGCAGTTCAGTCGGTGTGACCTATGTCCACTTCTGATTCCTCTTTTGTCGAGATCATCGGCTTCCACTATTGATATTCTTTCAATGGGTGAAGATCAATCACCCCTTTTACAGATCTCTTCTCTTTTTAACAGGTTTAGGAGTCAATCTTTTTTACAATTCGCTCACTTCTCCTTATATAAATTTCTAAGCTAGAACTAGTGGAGGTTAACTCTCAAAATTATAATAGTGTTTTCACTATGACTTTTCACTATGATCTTAAATTTTTTTTTCACTTTTCTATGCTCCACAAGTAGAAAATTGTGGGATTTTTATAGGCCTCAATTAGTTTCAAAAATGGAGCCAAAAAATGTCTTATCCTAAATTTTTGAGGTACTAGCGGTACCACCGCTTGTGCCACGTAATACCTGTTAGGTCCGGAGCAGCACTAAGAGGAGGGGGAGTGAATTAGTGTAGCGGATTAAAACTTGACCTTTTAAAAATCGATTCCGGAGATTCGTATAGAAAGTTGATATAACTAAAGAGACTTTAACTTGAAGTAATTTAGGTGAATAAAGTCGAAAGTAGGGAGAAGAATTCCGATTAATTTTGCAGCTAAGAAATTTACGAAACAGAAATTCAAACACTCACACAGCAAATGTACGCAGCGATATATAGTGGTTCGGTCAAATGACCTACGTCCACTCTTGAAGCCTCATCCAATGAGGGTCCCAACTTCCACTACCAAATCTCTTAAAGGGGAAGGACCAAACACCCCTTTACAGCCTTTTACCAGAGGTTCCCTGACTTTACAGAATTTTTACAAGGAGAAGAAAGGAGGTGAACACTTGAGCAATTGAAAGCAAGAATTTGCTATAGCTTAGACTCAATTCTAACACTGCAAAAGGTCCCTCAACCAGCTAGAAGTAAAGGGGTATTTATAGAGCTTTTTGGGATTCAAAAATCTCACTCAAAGAGGGGTCTCATCCGAAATTTCGGACTACAGGCGGTACTATCGCCTGGCACTAGCGGGACTACCGCCTGACACACCTTTGCGTGTGTCAGTGTGCTGGCGGTACTACCGCCTAACACAAGTGGTTGCAACCACCTGTCAAGCGGTACCACTGCCTGCCTGGGGCGGTGCTACCGCCCGACCTACTATCAACAAGCGATGCTACCGCCTGGGTCCAATGGTGCTACCGCCTGGGTCCAGCGGTGCTACCGCTTGGCCTACAGTCAACAGGCGGTGCTACCGCCTGGGTCCGGCGGTGCTACCGTCGACCCTTGCCAGAAACTGTATAGGCCTAACCTTCAGCCCAATACAGCCCAATAAAGGCCCAATTGGCCCAATACAGGTCTAGACAGGATTGACACCTAGTCTATAACCTAATTAAGTGCTAACTATGAACTTTTAAAGCCAAATTAAACCGACACCATCAAGTTATCTTCCGAAGAGCTTTCCGGCGATCTTCCGGCGGACTTCCGACACTCCCTCGGATTCCTTCCGGCGGACTCCCAACAGGCTCCCGGATTCTATGGCAAGTTCAATGAGTCTTTAGCACCCTTTCAAACCTCCTCGGTGATCTTCGCGAACCTCCGACGATCTTTCTGGCAAACTTTCGAAACCTTCGGCAAGTCCTCGATTTCATCTCGGTTGGCTCTGGCAGCACTTCCGATGATCCTTCGGACTTCCGGTGGACTCTTGAACTTCCAGCAACTTGACTCTGGTAATTAGCTCTATCATAGTTAATCCTGCACATTTATCTCAAAAATGGATTAGATCAAATAACCATCAATTTGACTTCATCATCAAAATCCGAGATTCAACAATCTCCCCCTTTTTTATGATGACAATCAATTGATGACGGAGTTATTCTTAACTCCCCCTATCTATATGCCATATAATGAGAAAGTAAAAACATTTGAATTCAATCTCTTGAATTCAACCAAAAACGATAAGTTACTTGCATTGAACTTATCATCATGTTCAATCAGCATGAGGTTTCATTCGTAAGCAATATCAAAGCATGACATTTAATCGAAAGATGATAAACATTTATCATTTCATCAAAAGATACCAAAATTTTGAGATTACAACAAGGATCTCATGATTGAAAAAGCATGACACCATATCAGATAAATCATGAGATGAAAACTTGTCATATCAATCGAAAGATGCCATTTGATAAAAATGATATAGTAAGAATCTTTCAACTATAAAATTCAATTGCAATGTGATGCGTTGCATTACTTATGGGTTCATTGCAATGCTTTTTAAGGATTGCAACCTATTTTTGACACAAAGCATGGCAAGAGCAATTGCAATAACAAATCTTATGAGACATTTTTCATTTCATTTACACTATATAAGTCATTTTTCAATACAATGCATGATATTTATCAAGTCATCAAATTATTTTGCTCATAAAGGCCACATTCAAGTCATCAATTTCACATTTTTCTCCTCCTTTGTCATCAACAAAAACGAGATGAATAAACTTGATGAAAGGGTGAAACTTGAAAAAAATGATATAAGTGAGAGGACTCATAAAGTCATTTTTTGATACAATGGATGATATTTATCAAGTCATCAAATTTTTTCAAAATATGTATAAGGATATATCATTGAAGCCAATCATCAACCATGAAATCATAAAAACTTAATTAGCACATGAATAAATATTTAAGAGCTTGATTTTTATACAGAATCCATGGCATTAATTTATACATATGTCAAGCTTATATAATCAAAAGAAGGTGAAGATAGTATGAAGTCATACATCATTGAAAGATATGATTTTCATTGAAAGTGTAAAGGTGAAACTATCAAAATCAAAGTTTAAATGTTTTGGAAATCATGCACTATTAAATATTAGCACAAATTTAGCATGCCTAATTCTCTTCTAATGAAGTCAAATTGTTCTTCATTTAAGGGCTTTGTGAAAATGTCCGCTAATTAGTGTTTTGTATCAATAAATTCTAGAGTTACATCATTATTAGCGACATGATCTCATATAAAGTGATGTCTAATATCAATGTGCTTAGTTCTTGAGTGTTGAATGAGATTTTTGGTTAGACAAATAGCACTTGTGTTATCGCATTTTATTGAAATATTTTTTAAATTAATTCCATAATCTTCTAAAGTGTTTTTCATCCAAACAACTTGTGCACAACATGCACTTGCAGCTATATATTCAGCTTCCGCCGTAGATAGTACAACAGAATTTTATTTCTTGGATGTCCAAGAAACAAGTGCATATCCTAGAAATTGGCATGTTCTGGATGTACTTTTTCTATCAATTCTATATCCGCCAAAATCGGCATCCGCATAAGCTTTTAAATCAAGATTATCAGATTTTGGATACCAGAATCCTAGATTAGAAGTTTCTTTAAGATACCTAAGGATTCTTTTAACAGCTTTAAGGTGAGATAACTTAGGATTAGCTTGGAATCTTACACATAGACCTACACTAAACATGATATCAGGTCTAGTTGCAGTGAGATAGAGTAAGCTACCTATCATTCCTCTATATATTTTTTGATCAAAATTTTCTCCATTTTCATCCAAGTCTAACTTGGTGGAAGTACTCATTGGAGTGTTAATGGCTTTTGAACTATCCATATTAAATCATTTTAACAGTTCAAATGTATACTTGGTTTGATTAAGAAATATTCCATCACTAAGTTGTTTAATTTATAATCCTAAAAAGAAGTTTAACTCACCCATTAGGCTCATTTCAAATTCATGACTCATACACTTAGCAAATGATTCACATTGTGATTCATCCGAAGAACCAAAAATGATATCATCAACATAAATTTGAACAATAAGAAAATTATTTTCAAAATGTTTAATAAACAATGTAGTATCAACCTTGCCTTTAGTAAAATTATTTGAAATTAAGAAAGAACTAAGCCTCTCATACCAAGCCCTAGGGGCTTGTTTCAATCCATAGAGAGCTTTAGTTAATTTAAACACATGATTAGGAAGAAGAGAGTTTTCAAAACCGGGTGGTTGTTCAATATAAACTTCTTCGGAAATAAAGCCATTCAAAAAAGCACTTTTGACATCCATTTGAAAAGGCTTAAAGTTATAACTATTAGCATAGGCAAGGAGCATCCTAATGGCTTCTAATCTAGCCACAAGAGCGAAGGTTTCTTCGTAATCGATACCTTCTTCTTGGTTAAAACATTTGGCCACTAATCTAGCCTTGTTTCTAACCACGATACCATAGTCATCTTGCTTGTTTCTAAAGACCCATTTAGTACCGATAACTAAATGGTCACTTGGTCTAGGAACAAGCTTCCATACCTCATTTCTCTCAAATTGGTTCAATTCCTCTTGCATTGCGATAACCCAAGAATTATCTTTCAAGGCTTCGTCAATGCTTTTAGGCTCAATTTGAGAAAGAAAAGCGGCATGAGTACAAAAATTTTTAAATGAAGAACGCGTTTGAACCCCTTTTGATGTATCTCCTATGATTAACTCCTTGGGATGGGCATCTACATACTTCCATTCCTTAGGTAAGGAGAATTCGGAAGAAGATGCTTCCAAGTTACTATTTTGAAGAGAGGGTTCATTTAAATTCAAATTATCAAAACCAAAATCATCATCAAAATCTTTTTTCTTAAATTCAGAAATTTCATTAAAAACTACATGAATAGACTCTTCTATAACTAACGTTCTTTTGTTAAAAATATGAAAAGCTTTAGAAACAAAAGAGTAGCCAAGAAAGATGCCTTCATTAGATTTAGCATCGAATTTTCCTAAAGCATCCTTTTCATTTAAGATAAAGCATTTGCAATCAAAAACTTTAAAGTAAGAAACATTAAGTTTTTTGTCATTCCATAATTCATAAGGAGTCTTGGATAGAGATGGCCTTATTAGAACCCTATTCATGATATAGCAAGCTGTATTAACAGCTTCGGCCCAAAAATATTTGGGTAAACTATGTTCATTTAACATGGTTCTTGTCATTTCTTATAAATTTCTATTCTTTCTTTCTACTACTCCATTTTGTTGAGGATTTCTTGGAGTAGAGAAGTTGTGATTATACCCATTTGATTCATAAAAATTTTGGAAGTCACAGTTTTGGAATTCACCACCGTGATCACTCTGAACTGATGAAATCATGAAACCCTTTTCATTTTGAGTAAGTTTACAGAATTTAGAGAAACATTTAAAAGAATCACTTTTGTGAGCTAAAAAATAGGTCCACGTGAATCTACTATAGTCATATACAATCACAAAGGCATATTTGCTACCTCCTAGGCTTGTTGTGTCAATTGGTCCAAACAAATCCATATGGATCAATTGTGATGGTCTAGAGGTACTTATTTGATTTTTTGGCTTGAAGCTAGTTTTGATTTGTTTCCCTAGTTGACAAGCATCACATACTTTATCTTTAATGAACTTAACCTTAGGAATGCCTCTTACAAGGTTTTTAGATGTGATTTGAGAGATTAGGTCATACTAGCATGTCCTAATCTTTTATGCCAAAGCCAAGCATCATCATTGAAAGCCGAAAAACATATTTCACTACTAAGATCATCAAGATTAATAGTGTAGACGTTATTTTACTTGGTTGCAATTATAGATGTATTGTTGTGTGGTTTTTCGACGATGCAAGCATTAGATTCAAATCTTACAATATAACCATTATCACATAATTGACTAATGCTCAAGAGATTATGTTTTAAATCATCTACTAATAACACATTATCAATTGAAAAGGTTGATTTGTTATCTATAGTACCCTTGCCAATGATTTTACCCTTATTGTTGTCTCCGAATGTGACAAACCCTTCGTCTTGGCTAGAGAGCTTAAAGAATTGAGTTGGATCTCCGGTCATGTGCCTTGAGCATCCAGGTACCATCTCTTGCTCCTAGCTTGTGTGGGTGTTTTTGTCTACAAGAAAGGATTGTTTTTAGGTACCCATTTTGACTTGGTGCCTCAAAAACTAATCTACTAAATTTATCATTATTTAATGAGTTCCTAATTAGTCCTTTAGGAACCCATACTAATTTATTTGGGCTAAGTTTCCTATATGGACATTTATAAACAACATGTCTAGATTTGCAATAAAAATTGCATTTCAAATGAGAGGATACATGTAGTGTTGGCCCTTCAATGAATGTGGTTTGAGTTCGGTGAGATCCACTCATGAATCCAATTCCACATCTATTTCTGACATGTCCCTTATTAGCAAGGATCATGTCTAAGCTCTTGCTACCGACCTTAAACTTGTTTAAGGTCTCTTTGAGTAGTAAGTTCTCCTTTTTGATTGCTTTTAAGTGATTACACTTAGAACATGGGAGTAGAGGGAGCGAATCATGCTCAAGACTCTTAAACTTATCTAAAAATAAAGCATATTCCTTTTTTAAAGAATTGAAGCTTTTTGTAATAGTTCTACATTCATCAAATAATTCATGGAAAGCAATTAAAAGCTCATCGAAAGATAAATCTTCATTAAGTAAATCACTTACCTCTTCTCCCAAAGCCATTAGAGCGAAGTTGGCCTCCTCTTTGATTCTTGCTTCTTCATCCTCGGAAT
Organism: Musa beccarii; assembly: GCA_024322285.1. Taxonomy (NCBI): domain Eukaryota; kingdom Viridiplantae; phylum Streptophyta; class Magnoliopsida; order Zingiberales; family Musaceae; genus Musa; species Musa beccarii. The sequence continues at coordinate 23,581,759 of CM044396.1, forward strand.
CACTCGAGTCATCCCATGTAGCCTTCAAAGCCTTCTTCTTCTTGAGTTGCTTCTTCTTGGCTTGGGGGCATTCATTTTTTAAGTGCCCTGGCTTCTTGCAGTCATAACATATAACTTGGTCCTTTTTTGGTTCAAGTTTGTTCTTGAATTCATTTTTAAATTTGCCCTTTTTAATGAATTTTTTAAATTTTCTAGTTAAGAGTGCAATGTCCTCGTCAAAGTCCTCATCACTTGATGTTCCTTTCAAGTGGTCTTCTTGAGTTCTTAATGTCATATCCTTCTTGTTCTTTGGAAGGGAGTTCTCTAACTCATTATGAGCATGGCATGTCATTTCATAGGTCATTAAAGACCCTATGAGTTCTTCGATAGGAAAAGTTTTAAGATCCTTGGCCTCTTGAATGGTCGTAACCTTTGGATCCCAACATTTCAGAAGGGATCTTAAAATTTTTGTTACTAATTCAAAATTAGAAAAATCTTTACCAAGTGCCTTGAGTCCATTGATGACATCCGTAAAGCGGGTGTACATGTCTCCAATGGACTCACTTAGTTTCATTCGAAAAAGCTCGTATGAATGCACAAGAATGTTGATTTTGGACTCTTTCACTCGACTAGTGCCTTCATGAGTGATCTCAAGAGTTCACCAAATATCAAAAGCCGATTCATAAATTGATACGCGATTAAATTCATTTTTGTCTAGTGCACAAAACAAGGCATTCATAGTCTTGGCATTTAAAGCAAACACCTTCTTCTTTGACTCATTCTATTCGCTCATCGGAAGAGAAGATTTTTGAAACCCATTTTCAACGATATTCCAAATCTCAAAATCCATAGAAATAAGAAAAATCCTCATACGAGTCTTCCAATACATATAATCCGATCCATTAAACATAGGTGGACGAGTAATGGAGTGACCCTCTTGCATGCCAAAAAAGATCATCTCTCTTAGGTTTTAAACCAAATATGAGAGTGAACCTCACTCTAATACCAATTGTTAGGTCCGGAGCGGCACTAAGAGGGGGGGTGAATTAGTGTAGCGGATTAAAACTTGACCTTTTAAAAATCAATTCCGGATATTCGTATAAAAACTTGATATAACTAAAGAGACTTTAACTTGAAGTAATTCAGGGGAATAAAGTCGGAAGTAGGGAGAAGAATTCCGATCAATTTTGCAGCTAAGAAATTTACAAAATAGAAATTCAAACACTCACACAGCAAATGTACGCAGCGATGTATAGTGGTTCGGTCAAATGACCTACGTCCACTCTTGAAGCCTCATCCAATGAGGCTCCCAACTTCCACTACCAAATCACTTGAAGGAGAAGGACCAAACACCCCTTTACAGCCTTTTACTAGAGGTTCCCTCACTACAAAATCTTTACAAGGAGAAGAAAGGAGGTGAACACTTGAGCAATTGAAAGCAGGAATTTGCTATAGCTTAGACTAAATTCTAACACTGCAAAAGGTCCCTCAACCAGCTTGTCACGGACTTAGCTGGTTTTGCCTAAGCCGTGCGGCACCAATGCGTATCACCGCAAAGGTCAGCCTACCCGAAATCTCCTACAATCCCTTAGGATCTGCAAAAGAGAAGACGAGACAGAGAAAGCGCTTCACACGGGATCCGCAAGCCGCTCTTTTAGCAAACACATTATAGCCAATGCAAATTCCAACCATGGATATCACAAGCTCAGAACAGTTGCACAACAAAGGTATAGATTTGGTCCACTACAGACCGAATTCTAGTACAAGTGTCCACATGACACAAACTTTCTGTACAAGCCGATAATGGCTGCCAAACTCACTCAAATGGGGCGTTTAGCCTTTGGCAAGCCCTTTACAAGTAATAACAAACCAAAAGGGACACGGACAAGCATAAGCATTACACCGAACAAGCCGTTTACAATTTTGTCCGTGACAGTAACCCGGCTTCCGGTTCATCCCGCATCGCCAGTTCTGCTTACCAAAAATGGCCCACTTGGAGCTCTCGATTCCGCGACGCGGCTCAACGAAGCAGCCGCGCCGTCCTACCTATTTAAAGTTTGAGAATAGGTCGAGGGCGTTGCGCCCCCGATGCCTCTAATCATTGGCTTTACCCGATAGAACTCGCATGTGGGCTCCAGCTATCCTGAGGGAAACTTCGGAGGGAACCAGCTACTAGATGGTTCGATTAGTCTTTCGCCCCTATACCCAAGTCAGACGAACGATTTGCACGTCAGTATCGCTTCGGGCCTCCACCAGAGTTTCCTCTGGCTTCGCCTCGCTCAGGCATAGTTCACCATCTTTCGGGTCCCGACATGCGTGCGAGTCGATGGGTGCGGAAACCCGGAAGGCACAAGGAAGCTGACGGGCGGGAACCCTCTCGGGGGGTTGCACCGCCGGCCGACCCCGATCTTCTGTGAAGGGTTCGAGTTGGAGCATGCAATGAGATGACTTGCAATTTTCATGATAAGTTTCATAATTTCCTTCCAAAAAATAGGAAGGATATGACATTGAGAACATAAAAAGATCACTTGAAAGAATCTTCAAGTGATAAGGACTATGATGATGAACTTGCACTATTGACATGAAAATTTAAAAATTTTATAAGAAAAAATAAATTTAAAAATAACTCTAAAAATAAATTTGAACCCAAGAAAGAACAAGTGATATACTATGAATGCAAAAGGTCGGGGCATTTTAAAAGCGAATGCTCCCAAGCAAAGAAGAAGCAACCAAAGAAGAAGAAGGCTATAAAGGTAACATAGGATGATTCAAGTAGCTCCGAAGACGAAGAACCAAGTAATAAGGAGGTCGCCAACTTCGCCTTAATGGCTATCGGAGAAGAGGTAAGTAATTTAATTGATAAAAATTGAACTTTCGATGAGCTTTTGAACACTTGTCATGATTTTTTTGATGAGTGTAGAGTTATTAGTAAAAAGTTTAATTTATTAAAAAAGGAACATGCTCTCTTAATTGATAAATTTAAAAACCTTAAACACAACACTCCTTTGCCTCCTTGCTCTAAGTGTGAATACTTAGAGGCACTTGAGAAGGAGAACTTACTACTCAAAGAGACCTTAGATAAATTTAAGATTGGTAGCAATTCTTTGGACATGATCCTTGCTAATAAGGGTCACATTCATAAGAGGAGTGGAATCAGATTTGTGAGTGGATCTCATCGAAATCCAACCACTTTCGTTAAAGGACCTACATTGCATGTATCACTTCACACAAAGTGTAACTTTTATTGCAAACCCAGACATGTTATTTATAAATATCTGTTTAAAAAATTTAGCTCACATAAATTGATATGGGTTCCTAAAAAAACCGTAAATATTTCAATGCAAAATTATAAGATACGTAGATCAATTTTTGAGGCACCCAAGGTTAAATGGGTACCTAAAAACCATCCTCTTTTGTAGACACATTCACCCTCATAAGCTAGGAGCAAGAGATAGTACCTTGATAGTGGATGCTCAAGGCATATGACCGGAGATCCATCTCAATTCTCTAAACTCACTAGCCAAGACGAAGAGTATATCACCTTCGGAGATAACAACAAGGGTAAAATTATTGGCAAAGGAACCATAGGTAACAAATCAAGATTTTTAATTAATGATGTATTGTTAGTAGATGGCTTAAAGCATAATCTTTTATGTATTATTCAATTATGTGATAAAGGATACATCATAAAATTTGAATCTAATGCTTACATTATTGAAAAACCACAAAACAACACATCTATAAACCAAAATAATGTCTACACTATTAACATTGATGAACTTAATAATGAAATATGCTTTTCGATTTTGAATGACGATGCTTAGCTTTGGCACAGGAGATTAGGTCATGCAAGCATTAAACTAATATCTAAAATCTTATCTAGAGAACTAGTGAAAGGAATTCCTAATATTAAGTTTGTCAAAGACAAAGTGTGTGATGCTTGTCAACTAGGAAAATAAATAAAAAGTAGTTTCAAATCGAAGAGTCAAATAAGCATATCTAGACCATTGTAATTAATCCATATATACTTATTTGGACCAATTGATACAACAAGCCTAAGAGGTAGCAAATACGTCTTTGTAATCATAGATGACTATAGTAGATACACTTTGACATATTTCTTGGCACACAAAAGTGATTGTTTGAAGTGTTTCTTGAAGTTTTGCAAACTTGTTCAAAATGAAAAAGGTTTTATGATTTCATTGATTTAGAGTAATCACGGTGGTAAATTTCAAAACTATGATTTTCAAAACTTTTATGAATCTAATAGTTACAATCATAATTTCTCTACTTCGAGGAATCCTCAACAAAATGGAGTAGTAGAAAGAAAGAATAGAAATTTACAAGAAATGGCAAGAACCATATTAAATAAACATAGTTTACCAAAATACTTTTGGGTTGAAGCCATTAATACTACTTGCTATGTCATGAATAGGGTTCTATTAAGACCATCTCTCTCTAAAACTCCTTATGAATTGTGGAATAACAAAAAAATCAAATGTTTCATATTTTAAAGTTTTTAGTTGTAAATGTTTTATATTAAATGAAAAAGATGCTATGGAAAAGTTTGATACAAAATCTGATGAAGTCATTTTTCTAGGTTATTCTTCTATTTCTAAGGTCTTTCGTATTTTTAATAAAAGAACTTTGGTTATAGAAGAATCTATTCATGTTGTTTTCAATGAAATTTCTGAATTTAAGAAAAATGACTGATGATGATCTTGATTTTAATGGTTTGAATTTGAATGAAACCTCTCTTCCAAATGGTAACTTGAATGTATCTTCTTCCGAAATTTCCTTACCTAAGGAATGAAAGTATGTAGACGCCCATCCTAAGAAAATAATTATAGGAGACACATCAAAAGGAGTTCAAACTCATTCTTCTTTTAAAAATTTTTGTGCCAATGCCACTTTTCTTTCTAAATATATTGACGAAGCCTTGAAAGATGATTCTTGAGTCATTGCAATGCAAGAGGAATTGAAACAATTTGAAAAAAATGAGGTGTGAAAGCTTATTCCTAGGCCTAGTGACCATTTAGTTATTGGTACTAAATGGGTCTTTAGAAACAAGCAAGATGAATTTGGTATCATGATGAGAAACAAGGCTAGATTAGTGGCCAAGAGTTTCAACCAAGAAGAAGGTATCGATTACAAAGAAACCTTTGCTCTTGTGGTAAGATTAGAAGCCATTAGGATACTCCTTGCCTATGCTAGTAGTAATAATTTTAAGCTATTTCAAATGAATGTCAAAAGTACTTTCTTAAATGGCTTTATTTCTAAAGAAGTGTATGTTGAACAACCACCCAGATTTGAAAACTTTCTTTTTCTTAGTCATATGTTTAAATTAACTAAGATTCTCTATAGATTAAAACAAGCCCCTAGGGCTTGGTATGAGAGGCTTAGCTTTTTTCTTATTTCAAATAATTTCACTAAAAGCAAGGTCAATACTACATTGTTTATTAAAAATTTTAAAAATAATTTTCATGTTGTTGAAATTTATGTTGATGATATTATTTTCGATTCTACAAATGAATCTTTATGAGAATCATTTGCCAAGTGTATGAGCCAAGAGTTTGAAATGAGTTTAATGGGTGAACTAATCTTCTTTTTAGGATTACAAATTAAACAACTTAGTGATGGTATATTTCTTAGTCAAACCAAATATGCTTTAGAATTGTTAAAACGTTTTAATATGGATGGTTCAAAAGCCATCAACACTCCTATGAGTACCTCCAATAAATTAGACATAGATGAAAGTGGAGAAAGTTTTGATAAAAAAATATATAGGGGAATGATAGGTAGTTTACTTTACCTCACCGCAAATAGATCGGATATCATGTTTAGTGTAGAACTTTTACTAATCCTAAGTTATCTCATCTTAAAACCATTAAAAGATTCCTTAGATATCTTAAAGGAACTCCTAACTTAGGATTATGGTATCTAAAATCCGATAACTTTGATTTAATAGCTTATGTTAATGCAGATTTTATCGGATATAGAATAGATAAAAAAAGCACATCCGAAATATGTCAATTTTTAGGACATACACTTATTTCTTAGACTTTCAAGAAATAAAACTCGATTGCACTATGTACGGCTGAAGTCGAATATATAGCCGCAAATGCATGTTGTGTACAAGTTAGTTAGATGAAAAATATATTAGAAGATTATGGAATTCATTTAAAGAATATTTCCATAAAATGTGATAACATAAGTGCTATATGTTTAACTAAAAATCCAATTCAACACTCTAGAACTAAACATATTAACATTAGGCATCACTTTATATGAGATCATATAATCAACAATGATGTTACTCTAGAATTTATTGATACAAAATAACAATTAGCGGATATCTTTACAAAACCCTTAAATGAAGAATAATTTGACTTTATTAGAAGGGAATTAGGCATGCTAAATTGCCCTAATGCATGAGTTTGTTGTATGCTTCTTTTCTAGAATTTTTGATTTTGTATCATCTTTTCGATTTTCATGAACTTATCTTGATCTTTCACCTATCTTGGTGTCATCTTTTTGATTTTGTAGATGGAGCTTTCAGTTTTATCTTTCTCCAATCTTGGACAGATACTCTTGCTTCATCAATTGATGATTTTTAGTATCATATACATTTGATGATTCACGTTCAATGACTTTGTGAAATTGATTCTATCGATTTTATCCTCCCTCAATTTCCATTAGCATGAATGAATGGCTTTCATGATTGACTCTTCATATTTTCATATCATGATATTTGAAGTTTGATAAAATCTTGACCAAATTGCTTTCATGGATCACCGAATTCTTCTCTTTATACATATCTTTGTATCATGAAAAGAAGAAGCTTCTAATGCTCTCCTAAAATCAATTTAGATTTCATTCACTTGTCTAAATGTAAATTTAATGATCTAACTCTTGTATAAATCTTTACGTCATGAACTTTTATGAATTTTTCATGACTTAATTGGTTGTTTTCCACTTCATGGATTTTTCATGGAAATGTTGAACTAGCTCTTATCATGATATGAATTTTTGATCATTCGAACAAATTGCCTCTTGAACTTTTCATGACTTTCAATATCTATTACCATGAGTTTTTATGAATTTTGTGCTTGAATGATCTCTTTTCTACCTCATGAATTTTACTTGGTGGAAATACAGACATTACCGACTTTTGAATGAATTTTTATTATGTAATGAGCTCTTGATAGAAAGTAGAAATTTTTATGAATTTTTTCTTTGATGATCTATTCTTTCTCCTTTACGAATTTATTTCTATGGCATGAATTTTCAATTGAATGAACGAATTGCTTTTCTATGACCCATTTTCCTTTTGTCGATGACAAATAGGGAGAAATGTGGCAAATTGATGACAACTTGATGACATGCGCATGATTTGTATAGTAAAATGCAATTTGTAAAATGTGTTGTATCGTAAAAGCAAATGGATGACATGCTTCGTATCATAAAAAAATTGTCATGCTTTGTATTGTAAAATGCTTACTATCATTAAAAGCATCGCAATGTATCGCAAATATATGAAATGTATCAAATGCATCATAAATGATTGAAACATATTGCAATGTATCGCAATTCTATGGAATGTATGGTATGCATTGCAAATAACATATGTATGCTTAAAATGTTAATTCTTCCATGATCATTATCGTATCATGCTTATTTATCTTACTTGAATTTAGTATCTTATCTTGATACGATAAGCTATCATTTGGTTTGAATGATGTATCGATATCATGCCTTAGATTTGTGAATTTTTATTTGATATCATTTGATTCTTGCTAAATTTTAAAATTAAAGTGTGTATCATTTGTTGAGATGATGATTTTCTATCATCATTCAACATTGGTCTTGAAAATAGATGTCATGCCTTGATATCATTTTCGAATTGTGAAAAATATGAAATATCATATTTTGGGATGAAAATTATGCTTGTTGAGCATGTCGATAAGTTCGAATGTATGTAACTTATCGGTTTTGGCTTGAATTCAAGGGGTTTGAATTCAAGCGTTTCTTTTCTTAATTATAGCATAGAGATAGGAGGAGTTAAGGTTAACTCCGTCATTAATTAATTGTCATCATAAAAAAGGGGGAGATTGTTGAATCCCATATTTTGATGATGAAGTCAATTGATAGATTATTTGATCTAATCTATATTATTAAGAAAAGTATGCAGGATTAACTACGATAGCGATGAAGACGTTAAGCAAAATGACATGTCGAATGTTGGGATTTAGAGCAGCACTAAGAGAGGGGTGAATTAGTACAGTGGTTAAGAACGATAAATTTCATCAATTTAAAAATGCTTTCAGAAACTTCATATGAAAAGAAAGATATTTCGTTTCGATTAAATCCATAATAAAGGATACTTTAAACTTGAAGTGATTCGTAAGAAGAAGATGAGAAAGTAGAGCATTAAAGTGAAGATGGTTTACAGTAAAGTGAATTGCAAGAATATAAACGCAAACCGATTTATAGTAGTTTGGTCATACGACCTATGTCTACTCCCGATTCCTCTTCACTTGAGGCCATCGACTTTTCACTAGCTATCCTCCCTCCAACGGGCAAGGACTGGCTTCCTTTTACAGCGCTCTCTCCTTTTGACAGGTTTAGGAGGTAACTCTTACAAGCACTAACACACTACTTTCTTGAATACAAGTGAAGACTAGAGGAGAGAAAGGATTTTAATAGAGTTTTCCTACTTTTTGGTTTAGTGTGCTTGTGTGTTCAACTCAGGGATGAGAGAGACTTTTATAGGCTCTAATCTAATTCAAACTTAGAGCCAAAAACCTTCCCATCCTAGGTTTACCAGGTACTAGCGGTACCACCGCTTGTCAATGGTGATACCACCGCTAGTTTGACCCTAACACTGGTGGTACTACCGCCAATCTGGTGACACCACCGCCAGACATACTGATATGGTCAGTGTATTAGGCAGTACCATCACCCAGTACAACTTGGGGAACTGGACTTGGGCGATGCCACCGCCCTAGTCTGGCGATGGTTTGGTGGTCTAGCACACTTGGTTGGGCCTTAAATTCAGCCCAAACCAGTCCAATACGTGGGCCAATTGGCCCCTACCATGGTTATAGGATTAACACTTAATCCTAATCTTAGTTATATGCTAACTATGAAATTAAAGATATTTTCTAAGCTAATAAAAAGTTTGAAAAGTCAACTTCTTCCGGCGAGCTTCCGACGAACTTCCAGTGGTCTTCTGACGAACCCTCGGACACCATTCTGTGGACTCCCGGCAAGCTCCTGGACTTCATGATGATCTTGAAGAGTTCCGACGAGCTTCTTCGGCAAGTTCTGATCTTTCTTGATGAGCCCCACGATCTTTCGATGAATCTTTCCGGCAAACTTTCGAAAACCCTTTGGCAAGCTCTCTACTCATTCTCAGCAAGTTCTGGTAGTACTCCCAACGAATCTTTGGACTTCCATCGAACTCTCAAACTCCCAGCAATTCCATTGCACTTGACTCCAGCACTTTGTTTTGCTTTATGTCTTCATCGTTATCGTAGTTAATCATGCACACATAAACCTTAACTCTACTTCAATCTAATCAGTTATACGAATCAACCTCCTGTTGCCCAGTATGTCATTGCCGGTGCTTCATCTAGTTCTTCGGTGCACCGACCTCTCTTACGGCCTGTTGCTCAATCGATGGTTGACCTCCGAAACTCCGATCTCCTTGGTGCAACACTACACTTCTTGGCCCGATGCCTGATGTCTGAAGCCTTCTGCTGATTGTCAACCGGACCTCTAGCATGACGTCCAATATTCTGACATGATTTTCGCCAACGCAACGCTGATTCATTCTATGTCAATTGTCTAATCCTGATCGATAGTAGACCTACGTCACTCAAAATGTAATTAAATAACTAAACATAATCAATTAGTTTTATCATCAAAATTTGAGTCTCAACAGTCTTCCCCTTTGTGATGATAATAACTAATTGATGACGGAGTTAACTTTAACTCTCCGGAGTTTAACCAAACTCCCCCTATCAATATGCCATATTGATAGAACACTTGGATTATGCCAAATCCAAGTTACATTCATCACATGTTATGAAAAACATCAAAATATCATGCAAATATTTTAAACTAACATTATAATGTATGAAGTCATCTATCTACTTCTCCCCCTATGTCATTAACAAAAAGGAGAAGTTGTATCATAGCTAGTTTAAAAGATATGCAAGTTTTATAATCATACTAGCTATCAATCTAGATGTTCAACATACATCACTTTTAAACATTCAATTATGGTAAGTTTTTAAGGATGTGTAATCATGACAATTCAACACTTGTTTCTTGTGCAAGTTTGCATTTTGCTTTTCTTGAATTTGCAAGGTAGCAATTTTTGATATTCAAGATAGTAAGTTCTTTTCCTCTTTTGTAGGCTAGCAAGATAGCAAGTTTGCACTTTGATTTCTTTGTGATATACTAAGCTAGCAATTTTATCTCCCCTTTATCATTGTCAAAAGAAAGGGAAAATGTAATGTTGTAATTGATTTCCTTTTTCATTAAATTTTCAAATCATGACAAATGAGATATCAAAAAAATGAATATTAACATAAATATTTCAATCATCAAAATTCAAGTAATGAATATGAATTCAACAAGCTAGCTCCCCCTTAGTTTTTGTTAAAATGAAGTGGAGGACTCAATGGCTAAAAATTTCAATCATTATACAAGCCATATAAAGAAATCATGTTATGATATCAAGAAAATTCAAGAAGGACATGATTCATTTGACAAATCTTTTTAATAAAGTAAAAAAATTATATAACCAAGGATCATGCTAAAAATATATCAATATCATAGATCTAGTCATGATTTTTGATTCATCATAAAGCAAGTTAGTTTTCAATCATCACATAAGGCATACAAGCCAAAGTGATCATATCATTTCTAAGTCATCAAGGCTCAAGAAAAAAATCAAGACGAACATGATTCATTTAAATGGATTCTTTAACACATCATCAAAATCTCATTTATAATTCAAGTGATAAACAGGATATTATAAATAAATTATTACTTGTCTTTTATTGAAAAATCAGAAGTTTCAGAGAAAGGGAGATGTTCAAGAAACATATATTTCTCTTTTAATGATTTCAATTCATGCATTGATTTCATATAAACATGCCTTTGTTTTTTTATGTCAAATCAAAATAAGCATGAAAGTTCAAGACTTAAAGGCAAAAACATCATAAAAATGATTTAGACCCAAAACATATATGACATATTAGTCCAAGACATATGATTCATCATACATAGCTTTTAAATGTGAATTCATCAACCATTATACAAGCTTTCATTGTTAAGATATTTGTCATTTTTAGCTCATTCAATTTTACAAAATGAATCATCAAAATCATTCACGAGATTAAAATAAATAAATTCTTTAATCTCAATAAAGTAAGAAAATCTTTTTCTTTTTAGTAATTCATTTCGTCTAAGCATGCTTTTGTCTTTATATGCCAAATCAAATAGAGGTAACAATATTCAAAACCGAAAGACAAGTTTCATCATAAAAATCGTCAAGACAAAATATAATATATTATTTCAAAACATAAGATTCAATTTATGATAATGTGTTTCATTTTATAATCAAGCCATTGTCTTTAATAAAAACAAGTATTAACATTTACGAGTGAAAAGGTAAATTTCATAAAATAATTCATCAAGCATGATTCCATAACTTTCAAGCATGATAACATCCTTTTAATATTGAGATATTCATCAAGTATGATTTCAAAAGGTATGTTCAAGATTTTTTATTCGAAAGCCATGTATCATCATACAAATTGGATATTATTATCAAAATCTTTCATTCAAAAATTTTATTTAGAACAATGTAGATTAATTACATGTAAGCATGCTCAAGTCCTCTTTCTATAAAAGTTGTATATTAAGTTTAAGACCAAAAAGGTGATTTCATCAAAGCCATCAAGAATAAACACATAAAACACAAAAATATCATGATAGCACATTTTTCATTTTTTATGTGTTTTATTTCATGTGATTGATCTTATGCAAGTATATTCAAATATTTCTTACGAAAGCCATTATTATATAAATTCAAAATACATGTTTTGTTTTTAAACCCATTAAGATGAAATGCATCACACATAAAATATCATGATAGTGTATTTTATCATTTTTATGAGTTTCAATTTAAGTGATTTGATCTTTCATAAGAATGTTCAAAATTTTCATATGAAAATGTCATACATCATATTTAAAAATGAAAGCATCAGCAAAATCATTTTAATTTTTCTTTCATTAGTTATAACAAGATGATCAATGCTCAAATTTTTGCTAAAATCATGCATCATTTTATAAATTTCATCATAAAAATTATTAAGACCTATTAATCTAAGATGGAAGTTTTCAAATTATAAGCTGATACACACATATATTATCAAAAAGACTTTCAAGAAATTCATATATAGATATGTATCATGTTTAAAATTGAAAATTGATACGGAAAGCATACATGGATTTTATCCTTTTAGGTGTACATGCATTTTGTCATCTTAATTTGTCATGAGTATGATTAGACCAAAAACACGTTTATCTAAAACATAGAGTTTCAAATCAATATCACTTTAAAAACTCATGCATGATATAAAATCATCAAGCATCATGTTTAGAGATGAAAAATAATATAAAACATCAAGATACACATGCATAGATTAATCCTATTAGGTGTGCACACATTATCACAAATCATGCAAGTATCATTTTAATTTTTACTTTTTAAAAATGCTAGAAAGAAAAACATGATATAATTTTTTAAAATAATTTATTTATTTCTTGCTATCTAAATTAAGCACTCATGAAAAAGATATCAAGTAATTTCAAAATAAGGTAAAAGCATTTCGGGTGAGATACTTACCTTGTTGACGAAACCCGTCAAAGCCCAATTTGCCATTTTGTTTTCGAATGCACTTGATTCGCCCTTGGGTGCCTTCCTCTTTTTTGGCATCTTTCTTCATTCAAATTTATTTTTTATTTTAGATTTTTATTTAATGAACTTATTAAATTTTGATGTTTGAAGTTCAAATTCATCATTGTCCTCATCACTTGAGTCATCACTCAAGTGGTATTTATTTGTTTGAAATTTCAAATCCTTCCTGTTCTTTGGAAGGTGATTCATATGTTCATTATGTCCAACATATTCCAAGAGTGTCATTTTATAGGTCATCAAAGATCCAATTAGTTCTTCAATAGGAAAATCATTTAAATTTTTAGCTTTTTATATAGCGATTACTTTATATTCTCAATTTTTTGGAAGAGAACGTAAAATCTTGTTAATGAGTTCAAAATTCAAAACACATTTACTAAGTGCTCTTAGACTATTGATGACATCCAAGAAATGGGAGTACATGTCATTAATAGTCTCACTTGGTTTCATTCAAAAAAGCTCAAAATCGTGCATCAAAATGTTAACTTTCAAGTCTTTGACTCTACTCATTCCTTCATGTATGACTTCAAGTGAGTGTCAAATATCGAAAGTCATTTTACACGTAGAAATCCGATTAAACTCAGTTTTATTTAGAGCGCAAAATAAGACATTTATAGCCTTTACATTTAATGAAAAAGATTTTCTCTCCAAATCCGACCATTCGTTTGTCGATTTAGAGGGAAGTTGAAAGCTGTTTTCAATGACATTCCATAAGTTTAAATCTAGAGAAATAAAAAAAATTCTCATTCGAGTTTTCCAATATGTGTAATCCAATCTGTTAAACAACGGAGGACGAACAATCGAAAAACCCTCTTAAAAGCCGTGAAGAGCCATTTCTCACGGGTGTGAATCCGAAAGAGAAATAACGTGGCTCTGATATCAATTGTTAGGATCTAGAGTGGTACTAAGAGGGGGGGTGAATTAGTGCAGCAGTTAAGAACAATAAATTTCGTCAATTTAAAAATGCTTTCAGAAACTTCGTACGAAAAGAAAGATATTTCGTTTTGATTAAATCCGTAATGAAGGATGCTTTAAACTTGAAGTGATTTGTAAGAAGAAGATGAGGAAGTAGAGCATCAAAGTGAAAATGGTTTGCAGTAAAGTGAATTGCAAAAATATAAATGCAAACCGATTTATAGTGGTTCGGTCATACGACCTACGCCCACTCTGATTCCTCTTCACTTGAGGCCACCAGCTTTTCACTAGCTATCCTCCTTCCAACGGGCAACGACTAACTCCCTTTTATAGTGCTCTCTCCTTTTGACGGGCTTAGGAGGTAACCCTTACAAGCACTAACACACTCCTCTCTTGAATACAAGTGAAGACTAAAAGAGAGAAAGGATTTTAATAAAGTTTTCCTATTTTTTGGTTGAATGTGCTTATGTGTTCAACCCAGGGATGGGAGAGGCTTTTATAAGCTCCAATTTGATTCAAACTTGGAGTCAAAAACCTTCCCATCCCGGGTTTAATGGGTACTAGTGGTACCACCACTAGTTTAACCATGACACTAGCGGTACTACTGCCAGTCTGGTGGTCCCACCACTTGACACACTGACATGGTCAATGTACTGAGCGGTACCATCGCCCAAGTACTCTGTCACTAGGCGGTACCACCACTCAGTACAACTTGGGGAGCTGGACTTGGGCGGTGCCACCGCCCCAGTCTGGTAGTGCCACTATCAAATAGGTCCAGCATACTTGGTTAGGCCTTAAACCCAACCTAAACCAATCCAATACCAGGCCCAATTGGCCCCTACTAAGGTTATAGGATTAATATTTAATCTTAATCCTAATTTTACTATAAAATTAAAGATATTTCCTAAGCTAATACAAAGTCTGAAAAGTCAAGACTTCTTTCGGTGAGCTTTAGGCGAACTTCCGATGATCTTCCGACGAACCCTCGGACACCATTCTACGGGCTCCCGGTAAGCTCCTGGACTTCATGATGATCTTGAAGAGTTCCGACGAGCTTCTTCTGCAAGCTTCAATCTTTCTCAACAAGCTCCGTGAACTTCTGACGAATCTTTCTAGCAAACTTCTGAAACCCCTTCGGCAAGCTCTCTACTCATTCTCGGCCAATTCCAGTAGTACTCCTGACGAATCTTCGGACTTTCGTCGAACTCTCGAACTCCCAACAATTCCATCACACCTGACTCCAGCACTTTGTTTCGCTTTATATCTTCATCATTATTATAGTTAATCCTGCACACATAAACCTTAACTCTACTTCGATCTAGTCAGTTATACGAATCAACCTCCTGTTGCCCAACACGTCATTGGTCGACACTTCGTCCAATTCTTTGGCACACTGTCCTTTCTTGCAGCATGTTGCCTAATTGACAGTTGGCTTCCATAACCTCGATCTCCTTGGCACAACGTCACACTTCTTGGCCTGATGCCCGATGTCCGAAGCCTTCTACCGATTGTCAACTGGACCTCCGGTACAACGTCTAATATACTAATGTGATTTCCTCTGGCGCAATGCTGATTCATTCTGTGTCAACTATCTAATCCTGATCGATAGTAGACCTGCATCACTCAAAACACAGTTAAACAACTAAACCCAATCAATTAATTTCATCATCAAAATATGAGACTCAACACCGAAGTCAAGTGCGATCGAGTCATTGGAAGTTCGAGAGTCCACCAGAAATCCAAAGATTCGTCAAAAGTGCTATCAGAATTGGCCGAGAATGAATCGAGGGCTTGCCAATGGGTTATTAGAAGTTCACCGAAAGGTTCATTAGAAGTTCGCAGAGCTCACCAAGAAAGATCAGAGCTTGCTAAAGAAGACTCGTCGGAACTTGCCAAGGTCATCGTAGAGTCCGAGAGCTTGCCAGAAGTCTACTAGAAAATGTTTGAGGGTTTGTCGGAAGTCCACCAAAAGTTTGCCAGAAGCTCGTTGGAAGAAGACTTGATGTGTCGGTTTATGTTTTTGCTTAAGTGTATGTCTTTAATTTCATAGTTAGCATATAATTAGGGTTAGGATTAGGTGTTAATCCTATAACCCTGGTAGGGGCCAATTGGGCCCATAAATTAACTAGATTAGGCCGGATTCAAGGCCCATCCAAAAATACTAGACCCTGTCTGGTGGTGGCACCACTAGACTAGGGTGGTGGAACTACCCAAGGTATAGATTCCCAAGACCACTAGACGGTGGTACCACCCAAGTCAACGGTGGTACTGCCAACGATGGTACCGCCCCTCCATAGAGCCCGAGACCCTGTTTGGTGGTAGTACCACCTAGTGTTATGGTCAACTAGTGGTGGTACCACTAGTGTCAGGTGGTGGTACCACTAGCACCTGAAAATCTAGGATGGGACCTCTTTTGTCTCCAATTCTGAAGCCAATTGAGCCTATAAATATCTCACTTCTTAACTAGCTAAGCACATTGAGAAGTGATAAGAACTAAGTCAAAACTATAGCGAAATTGCCTTGAAAATTTTGAGTGTTCACCTCTTGAATTCCCAAGTGTAAAATTTCTATAAAAAGGTGTGAGCCACTTGTAGAGTTCTATAAAAAGGGTGTTTGATCCTTCTCCTTCAAGAAGGATTGATAGTGGAAGCCAAAAACCTCATCGGGGGAGATTTCGAAGTGGACGTAGGTCATTTGACCGAACCATTATAAATCACCGCGTTCTTCTCTTGGTGTGTAAGTTTTAATTATTACATTCAATTCTTTACTTCACTGCACTCATTGTTCTCCTTCTCTACTCTCTTACATATTCACTCAAATCAAACTTCTTTGCCGAAATCGCTTTCATCGGATGAAACTTTCTCAACACATAAAGTTTTCTGAAATCGATTTAAATCATTGATTTTTATCCGCTGCACTAATTCACCATCACCTCCCCCCTCTTAGTACCATTCTAGATCCTTACAAGTACCACCGCTTGCTTGGGTGGTACCATTGCTTGATAGTTGTTAACTATTAGCGTTACCACCACCCAATCTGGACGGTACCACCACTCAAACCTCCTAAGAGACTGAGCTCTGGGCGGTTCCATTGCCCAATCCTGGTGGTGCCACTACTAGATAAGTACCAGGTTACTGTTTGGGCCATCAGTCCTGCTCAAACCAGTCTTGATTCGGGCTGAGTTAGTGGGATTACCTCCCAATCCTAACCCAAATTAAGTCCTAACTATGATAATTAAAACATTTAACTAAGTAAATTAAGTTCGGTAGTCAAATGTTCTTCCGATAAAATCTCAGCAAGCTTCTAGTGATCTTTCGATGTACTTCTAATGAACTCTCGATGATCTTTCGGTGGACTCCTAACAAGCTTCTTGAACTCTCGATGATCTTCTCGGCAAACTCTGATGAACTTCTCAGTGTGCTCCTGACAAACTTCTTAGCGAACTCCCGATGAACTCTCGAACTCCTAATGAATCGTCCGATCTTTGACTCCAGCACACATCTACTTTATACCTTATTCGTTATCGTAGTTAATCCTACAACACTTTTCTCAACATTTAGATTAGATTAATAATTTATCAATTAATTTCATCATCAAAATCTGAGATTCAATACCAGGCACATCTACTATACACAAGTACAAAAACCTTCGTAACAATGGGGTTTTTTTTGCATCTCATGGCAAATATGTTGAAGATTCACGTTAAATTCGTTAAGAATTAGAAACCAGTGTATTAAGAGCTCAATCAAATGAAATTAGATTTTTAAATGTCCAAAAATAAAAAAAATGGTCATTTAGGGTTTCATAAGACATTTTGAAGGTTTCAAAGAAAATTTGACTATAAAATCTTGTAATTTCAACTAAGTGGACCAAAATGGTAAATTTTAAATTTTGAGTCCTTTAAGCAGTTTATTAATTGAAAATAATTTTTTAATGGTCAAAAAAATATAAAAGTGGTCCTTTATGGTTTCATTATATATTTCCAAGGTTTCATGAAAAATTTGGTTCAAAAACTTTGAAATTTCAGCTTAAATTGATTAAAAATATAAAATTAGGAATATTTAGACTTTAAAAATTGAATTAACTATTAATAGGACTTTTAATGCCACAAAAATAGCAAATATGATCAATTTGAGATTTATTAAAATTTTCGTGGTTTCATAAAAAAAATATAATTTTTAGATAAAAATATATCTGAGTTATGCTTTTTAAATAGAGTTATATTGTATTTGAATAGGACCACAAAAAATTTCAGCTAAAAATAGAGAAAGTGTTCAATTTGGAATTCATTAGACATTTCTAACGTTTCTTGAAAATTTTGTCCAAAAACCATGTTATTTCAGCTTAAATTGATATAAGAATAAAAAATAGAAAATTCTGCTTTTGTAAGATGAAATAACTGAAAATAGATCTTTTAACAGCCCAAAATAGAAAAAGTGGACATTGAGGGCTTAGATATTTCCTAGGATACATGAAAATTTTGGCAGTTTTGGATAAAAATTATGTTACAAAGTTTTTACATTTTTTTATCGTATCTGTTCTACATTCACCTTAAATTAGCCAAAAAGAGAAAAATAATAAAATTTCAAACTTTTAAGGGTCGAATTAATTAAAAATGTCTTTTAAAAGATCTAAAATAGAAAAAGTAATCATCAAGGGCTTAATAAGGCCCTCACAAGCGTTGGAGAAAATTTTGGTAAAACGACCTTGTAATTTCAGATTAAACTGGCCAAAAATAATAAATTAGAAATTTTCATCTTTTAAGAGCTTGATTTATTTAAAATAGGTACTCTAAAGATCCAAAAATAAAAAATGATCATTTAGATCCAATGTTTTATGAAAAATCTGGCAATGCACCTTATAATATTAACTTAAATTGATCAAAAATAAAAAATTCCAATCTTTTAATAGCTGAATCAACTGAAAATTGATCTTTTAAAGCCCCAAAATAGAAAAAGTGATCATTTAGGATTCACTAGATATTGTTAAAGGTTTAATAAAAAATTTGATATTTTTAGATAAAACTAAACATAAGTTATAGAGTTGCGCTAGTTTTGAATAGGATCCAAAGACAGTATAACCCTAGTAAAAAATAGTGGAACTCAGGTCTCTAGATTTTATTAATCTCAAAACCTCACAAAATCTTTTTATATAATATTCACATGTGTTTTATCCAAAGTGGTTCTAAATTCACATTTAAATTGAGGAAAATTTTAAGAATGGCACAAACTGAACCTTTTCGACATTAAAATTTATAAAAATATCTATTTAAAAGGCTTAAAATAAAAAAAAAGGTCAACTAGGTCTTTATAGATTGTGTTCAAAGTTTTCTAAAAATTTGAGAATTTTTAGAAAAATAAGAGGTGAGCTATACTGTTTTCAAATGGGGTTATATTATTTTTTTAATAGAATCTAAAAAACAATAGAACCACATAAGTGGAACTCATATCTTTAATTTTTTTTTTCAAAACTTAAAACCTTCTTCAATAATATTTAAGTGATTTTTGGCCCAAAGTGATTGTAAACTCACCTTAAATAGGGTAAAACTAAAAAAAACATAAATTCAACCTTTTAAGGTCTAAAATTAATAAAAATACCACTTCAAGACTTAAAAATGGAGAATTAGTCATTTAGTCCTTTGTTAGTCATTTTCAAGATTTTTTGAAATTGTAATTATTTTTTATTTTATTATTATTTATGTGAATTATAAATAATAATATTTAAATATTTAAGGAAACGGTTGTGTACATTTAGTCCTTATGCACTAGGTATGCCTTTTTTTATTATTCATTTAAATTATATATAATATTATTTTATTTTTATATTTAGTAATATATTTTTAATTTCGTTTTTATTTGTATTTTATAATATTTTATTGTAATTTTAAGATGAATTTTATATAATTATTTGGTCTTTTTATTAACATAAAAATATATTTGTTAATATCATTTATTTTTTCGATATTATTTGTTTTGGGCCGATATAAGTTTTGGTTTGATTAATTTCAATTGAATTGGTTGTTTAAGTTGAATGAATTTGAAAGGGAATGAAAATAAGAAAAAAGATAAATAAAAAGAGTGGTCGATGACACTTTTATCCAACTAAAAAAACAGAAACGCTATGCGGGAAAAAAAAAAAAAAAAAAGGGAAGCCAACATCGCCAAAAAAAAAAAAAAAGACAAAAGCATGAGTGTATCTCAGGAGACAGCCACTTTTGTTTGTCATCCCTGCTCAACTCACCGCCTCTTGCTGGTTTCACTCTTATCCCCACCGAACAATGGTAACTGGCATCTCCAACCTCCGCATCCCTGCTGCCCCACCATACATCAATCATAGTTGCAGTCAACACCAATTAGCACCTCAACCTCATTAGAACAGGACTTACGAGTCCTATCCTGGAATGTGATTGGGAGCAATTCATATTGATGAGGAAACCGACTTGGTTCCAACTGCTTGCATCCAACCGTTGAAGGCTGTGCAACAGCCCGTAAGATTCCAAAAGGGTTAGGTTACTGTAGTGGGAATACGATGAGCAGCAAGTTACAGGGGTATTTCAGTCTTTAACCTTTCAGGAGTTTTGCTATGGATACGTAACATTATATAATAAACAGACACATGTGAGCCCAAAGACATTGAACTGTTATTTATTATTGTGTTATTTTTCTGTTCTTTTCAGCATTAAGATTAATCTAGTTTAGTAAATATAATATAATTTTCTTAAGGAGGTTTCTGCTTTTCGTCAAACCAAAACAGCACTAGTTGGAGGCATAACTTTTAGTAGCCGGTTATCTTCAAACCAATATAGCACTCATTAAAGGCATAACTTAAACCATAATTTAGACATTTCAAAGGCACAGTTGCTTTGCAAATTAAAACCAAAAAAAAAAAAACACTATGTCCTACGTAGGCAAAGAGAAGGTAGGAGTAAAAAAGCAACTGTAGATTGGTACAAGCGTTTGTTGTTTAAAGATTATGTTAGAATTTTAAGGGTATAATTAAATGTGTTAAGTTATTATTTTGATTAGTTAAAATTAAAATGATCTAATTAAAATAAATTTATTTAACTAAAAAATATAATTATCATAAAAATTAATTATGTGGATATCATCAGTCATATTTCTAACTTAATGACGAGATAAGTTAGGACTTGAAACATAATTATAGATTCATTAATTATGAATATAATCATAATTATAAATTCATCTGTTATGACTATAAATAGGGTTATGGTCCCCAGTTGTAATATCAAATGAAGTTTTTCGTCACCCGTTAAAGAGAAAACTAACGTTCTTAAGGATACTCTGTAATTAAAAGGTCAAATCATAAATTAATTCAAAAAATACTCCGATGGATTCATCATGTACACTTTTGTGTTAATATGTTTCATAATTATTGTAGGATTTTATGCTTATTATTGTGAATTTAATAAGTTTTATAAAAATATTTTAAAATTCGAATTTAGATCTAGAAAGCATGTTTGATCCATATTTATTATGTTAAATCCACCAATAATAGTATCAAAGCCATCCTACAATGATTGTTGAATATATAGGCTTACTTTTCATATATTTTAATGATGTTTTCATTAGTATTTTAGAGTGATTTGGTTCTATCATCATCGAGGAAAATGATAATTTTATGTAATCATGCTATAGCATACTTCACATTCAGTTCGGTATGTTTTTCTGATGTTAGATCACTTTAATTTAAGATGTTTTTTTTTTCACAATATGCAAATTCATTTTTGCATTGCAAGGCATAAATCTCTCAAATTTCCTTTGGATTTTGTCTAATTAATTAAATTCATATAAATTTAATTAATAAGAATATTATTGTAATATTATGTTGGTTTAATTATGTTATTATAATATGTAAATTTAATTAATAATATTATTATTATAATATTCATGAAATATTATATTGAATATTGGTTCTATAAAGTTTTTTTTATTGACATAAATTGAATGATTTATAAACATTAAATATTTGAGTCAAAAAATTAAGATCAAGCCAATTTGACTAATATGGCTCAAATTTAATTAGTGATTGTTTAATATTAAATTGAGTAATTTGATGCATTAAGTTATCAAAGTGACCTCTCATGTGTAATATTCATCATGAAAATATTAAATATTATGTGTATTTATATTCATGTGGTAATTACCTACCCAAAGGAAGGTTAATGACTAGTAGGATTTTATACATACCTGTAATGGTAAACACGTGACAATTATAAAGTTATACATATAAATGATAAATCAATCCAAAGATGAGTTTATCATTTGGCATGCCTTATTATAAGTGTTTCATCATTACAATAAGACTACCACTAGTGATTAATACTGAAGTCCAAAGATAAGATATTAATATTATACTTGGTATCTTGAAATGGGTTACATCATTATTTGAATTTACTTAAGTTTATAGTAATATATATGAGCATAATTTGTGATTGTATATTGTTCTCTTATTTAGGTTCTCTTGCTTCAATATTTGCTAACCTCAATTCAGTACCGGTTCGAAATGGAACTAACTTTAAGAATTAGAAAGAAAACATTCTGATTATTTTGGGCTGCATGAATCTGGACCTTACACTAAGGGAAGATCAACCCACTTCTCTTATAGATAATAGTACTCCTAATGAAAGGAGACTATGAGAAGTGGGATAAGTCTAATCGCATGTCTTATGATCATTAAGCACATCATTCCAAAGGCCTTTAGGGTTATAGTATCCGAAGGGATTACCAAGACCAAAGATTTTCTTATCGAAATAGAAAAATATTTTCTTAAAAATAATAAGGTGGAAATAAGCACTCTACTTTAAAGCTTGATTTCCATGAGTTACAACGGTAAAAGAAATATAAGGAAATATAAATCTAGAAATAATGAGAGTAATGAAGGTCTTGCATAAAAGAAATAAAATAAGATTGATATTTATTTCTTCTGTAAGAAATCTAGGCATTTAAAGAAGGACTGTGTCAAATATCACGCTTGACGTGCTAAAAATGGTATGTTTCTTACTTTGGTTTATTCTATAGTTAATTTAACTTCAGTACCCAGAAATACTTGGTGGTTAGACTCTAGTGCTACTATCAATATCAGTGTTTCAATGCAGGGTTGCCTGAGCTACCGAAGGCCCAATGATACTGAAAGATGTATTTATGTGGGGATAAAAAATCGATAGATGTGGAAGCTATAAGCACATTTAGATTGCTATTATGTATTGGATACTATTTGGATTTAAAAGACACTTTTGTTGTACTATCATTTAGACGGAATTTAATTTATATTTCTTATTTGGACAAATATTGTTATTCTTGTTTATTTGGAAACTATAAGTTTACTTTGTCTTTAAATTCAAATGTGATTGGAACGGGTTCACTTATGGCTTATGACAATCTATATTTATTTGATACTATAGCATCCTATCATGAATCCCTAAATATGGAATTATGAGATGCTAAACATAAAATTAAAAATATGGATGTATTATGGCATAAATGTTTAGGTCACATCTCTAGAAATAGAGTTGAAAGACTTATGTCAAAAGAGATTCTTGATCCCATTGACTTATCAAGTTTAGATGTTTGTGTTGAATGCATTAAAGGTAAACAAACCAAACCTAAGAGATCATGTGCATATAGAGCTACAAATGTCTTAGAATTGATACATACGGATATTTATGGGCCATTTCCTACACCTTCATGGAATGGTCAATGATACTTTATATCATTCATAGACGATTACTCTAGATATGGATACATATATCTAATACATGAAAAGTCTCAATCTTTGGATGTGTTCAAATCATTTAAAGTTGAAGTTGAAAATCAACTTAGCAAAACGATAAAAAGCATCAGATCTGATTGTGGAGGGGAATATTATGACAAAAATAGCAACTTAGGTAGATAACATCCAAGACCATTCACTCTATACTTAGAGGAGTGTGGAATTGTCCCTCAGTATACAATGCTAAGGACACATAGCATGAATAATGTAGTTGAAAGACGAAACCGCACACTTAAGGACATGGTAAGAAGTATGATTTCTGAATCTACTTTTCTAGAATCAATTTGGGGAGAAGCAATAAAGACTTCAGCTTACATTCTTAATAGAATACCAACTAAAGCAACTGTAAAATTATCTTATGAGCTTTGGATTGGGAGAAAGCCTAGTCTAAAGTACTTTCGTGTATAGGGTTGTCCAGTTGAGGCAAGGCCTTACAGGCCTAATGAAAAGAAATTGGAACCCCGAACAGTGAATAGTTACTTTATTGGTTATTCTGAGCGATCTAAGGGGTATAAATTTTATGATCCCAAATCAAGAAATATTTTTGAGATGAGTATTGTAACATTCTTTGAGGATATTGAGTTTTGAGGGAGAAATAAGGTTAAAGACTTTACCTTTGAGGAAGAATTGGTTCAATCTGATCCAATTTATATAGTTGCCACTGATGTGATAAATTCAGTACCTCAAAAGGACATAGTCATTTTAACTCCCATATAGTATAAGGAAATTGTTAATAAGGAACAAACTCAAAATCATCAAGAACCCATGCCACAAGAGCCAGCACCTTTGCAATGATCCACTAGGGAAGGAAGGAGTGCTATTTCGGATGATTATATGGTATTTCTTCAAGAACATGAAGAAAGTAGTGGTATCATAGAAGATGATCTAATCAACTTTCGTCGAGCCATGGAGGATTTCAATTCAAATAAGTGGATTGTAGTAATGAATCAGGAGTATAAGTCCATGCAAGACAATAAAGTTTGGGAACTTGTCCCATTACCAGAAGGTGTGAAACCCATTGGTTGTAAATGAATTTTTAAAACTAAAAGGGATTCTATTGGTAATGTAAAGAGGTACAAGGCACATCTTGTGGCAAAGAGCTATACTCAAAAGGAAAGAATTGACTTCAAAGAGACATTCTCTTCAATTTCAATGAATGACTCTTTTAGGATAATTATGGCTCTAGTTGCATATTTTGATTTGGAACTTCATCAGATAGATGTCAAAATAGTGTTTCTCAATAGAAACATTAATGAAACAATTTATATGATACAATTAGAAAACTTGTATTAGGAGACCCAAATAAAATAGTTTGTAAATTGACAAAATCCATCTATGGACTAAAATAGGCATCCTGTTAATGGTATCATAAATTTCATTAGGTAATTCTCTCATATAGTTTTGAGATAAATATTGTTGATGATCGTGTATATCATAAATTTAGTTGGAGTAAATTCATTTTTTTGATATTATATGTGGATGACATTCTGCTTACTATAAATGATATTGATATATTGCATGAAACTAAGAGATTTTTATTAAGAAATTTTGAGATGAAAGATCTTGGTGATGCCTCTTTTGTATTAGGAATCCAGATACACCAGGATAGATCTCGAGGTATTCTAGAGTTATCACAAAGGAGCTATATCGATAAAGTACTCAAAAGGTTTAGTATATAGGATTGCAAACCAGGAATCACCCCTCTCGCAAAGGGAGACATGTTCAGTCTCAATCAGCACCCTAAAGAAAATCTGACAACTCAAAAAGTACAGAAGATTCCTTATGCATCAGCTATATGGAGTCTAATGTATGCACTGTTAGGGATCGAGTGGCACTAAGAGGGGGGGGTGTCACGGACTTAGCTGGTTTTGCCTAAGCCGTGCGGCATCAATGCGTATCACCGCAAAGGTCAGCCTCCCCGAATCTCCTACAATCCCTTAGGACCAACGAAAGAGAAGACGGGACAGAGAAAGCGCTTCACACGGGATCCGCAAGTCACTCTTTTAGCAAACACTTTATAGCCGATGCACATTCCAACCATGGATATTACAAGCTCAGAACAGTTGCACAACAAAGGTATAAAATTGGTCCACTACAGACCGAATTCTAGTACAGGTATGCACTCGACACAAACATTATGTACAAGCCTACAATGGCTATCAAACTCGCTCAAATGGGGCATTTTGCCTTTGACAAGCCCTTTACAAGCTTTACAAATTACAACCAACCAAAAGGGACACGGACAAGCATAAGCATTACACCGAACAAGCCGTTTACAATTTTGTCCGTGACATTCTCCCCCACTTATTCCTTCGACGTCCTCGTTGAAGCCTTTGCTGACGCTGCAACTTCTTTTCTTTGTTGGATCTTCGATCTTCTACTCCTGCTGCGATGCACCCCTTTGACTCCCAATTGTTCTCCGCTTGTTGTTGTTGAGTCATCGAACTTTAATCCGCCATGCTGCTTCAACTCGCCAATGACTCTGACTCTGTTGTGGGGTTGGCAAAGTTATGCTGATCCTTATTGGTTCTTGCGGATTGATCTGATGAAGAGAAAAGACCATCTTTGATATGCGCCAGTCTTCAAATTCTTCTTGTCTCTTGAACTGGATAGATGCTTGTTAGAGCTTTGACGAGCATCGCCTCGCAACCTTTCAAGTTTTCCGGTCCTTCCTCCGTAAAATTTGCCCATCGAATCTTCTTCCACTTAGTTGTCTTGCCCAAGTAGGCTCGCATCACTTCCGCTTTCGATTGGCATTCAATTGGGAAATGAAGCGGACAATCTACTCTCAGTAGCACTGATCACCGTTGGTGAGGACTTAACAACTGTTGTCTTCCATTAGTCTCTTCGAAGGGTCTTCAAATTTGTGTAGAGCTCCTCTGCTGGATAACTAAGAGAGCTGGGGTACTCGGTTTCACCCATCCTCTTGGGAATTGAGAAGGCAAAGGTTACTTGACTTCGCCCGCCTCCTCGAGGTTGTACTTCGTGCGTCAAGCTGGTTACTAGACTTCGCCTGCTCTTAGCTCACACTTCCGAAGCACTTGAAGTGTTTGCAATCCTTACGCTGAGTCAGCTACTATGATTCACCTTCTCATTGCCATTGAACTTCTGGAATGCAAGAAGTTATCACTCCAACTTGGAGTAAGTCTCCGATAGATCTGGTCGTCTTTGGGATTGTACCGCCTTCTCCATCATTCTGTCGCCGACTCCTTTGAGTAGCGAAGGTACAGCACCGCGTACTGTCTGCTCCGATCCTTGGTCATGCACTCTTGCATCGACCCGAAGTCCTTCACTCACGACTATCTTGATGGAAAGTCTGTTGACACCGGTCTTACGAAGTTCTCTGGCTTCTGCCCTTCAGCCTTGTCTTGGTACATGGAGTTTGCCAAAGCATTCTCCTCCTCCATGGCCCATATCATGACCAAGTGCTCTCCCTCTAAGAGAGCAAGGGATTGATGACTCCCCGGAAGTTCCGCCTCAGCGGTACCATGGCACTGCGACGCCCATGGCACTACTATCCGTTGTCTCGCATCTGCATCCCTTCTTCGTGATCGATAGATCCGCCTCTGTGGCATTGTGACACTCCTCTGAGTTCACCTTCAATCTAACCGATGATTGATCTTGGGTAGCTGAGTCCCTCTTGGACTCGTCATTGCTTCCTCGCCATATTTCGACCACCTGTTTTAACACCTATGTGTTCTCTGGACAGTTCCACTTTGTCGCTAGAAAGACAGACTGCAACTCCCATGTATGGCCACCGCCACTCATGTTGCAGGACTTGCACCTTTTCTGTTCTCCTTAGCTTCAATGGCTGCAATGTTCGCTTACTCGGCCTTGTCCTCTGACTTACCGGGCTCCCTTAAGTGAATGTGAGCTCTGAAGTAGTTCCACTCTTCAGCAACTCCGATCATACCTCTGTATGATCCAGTCACCCTGTGGGACTCCCTGGTACTTGCATCTGAACTTCTTCCTCGATAGGGCACAGCCCCCATAAGCTGATGTCCAAGGCTTCCATTCAATGCAACATTCGGTGCACGCACGGAAAACCCGCCTCTGCGGTACCATGGCATTCACTGCTTGAATCCATAGCTCTTCTTGCCGTCATGTTGTTCACCGACTTGGAGCTCCTAGTTGCGCTCCCGATCATACTTCTGCATGATCTAGTCCCCCCATGGGACTCACCGTGTGTGTCGACTTGCCATGAACCATTCCACCACGATCCGCTGCATCATGTCATCGCCTGATGACATCTCCTTGCATTCTGATCCCTATGGTATGAGCTCGAACTGCGATATCTCCATGTGTGGACTCTGCCAACACATCGCAGGGCCTTCGCCATCTTCGATTCTGTTCGCTCCTTTGGCAATCGACCTTCGTCCACCCACTCTCGGGTCACACTCGGACGAAGCCTAGCTCTAGGACAGTCCATCGCCTAGCAGCTCCTCTGAAGTCCCCTGACTTTGCTGAAATAGGTGCACCATTGTCTGGATCCTGGGACTCTGCCCCTACCAGCACAATCTCCGCTGCGCACCGCTTTCCTCATGGCAATTTGAATAGCAATACTGTGGCATATTCTTCAAGACTATCTGCCTCTGCATCCTCTTGCCCCATGCTAAGGCCTTCTAACACCAACTTCGCCACTACAAGTTGTATCGCCTTAGTTACTCCGTCAAATGCTTCATCGAGATGAGGTGTATATACCCCGAAGTTCCCTTCGTCTTTGGCATCATACAAGATGAGTCTGCTCCATCAGAATAGAGAACTCAAGGAACGACATGATCCTACTCTTGTCTCTGCAAGAGTCCATGTCCTTGACTTCTGTCTAAGGAAAACTCCACGCCTCCACTCCACGTTCTATCTTCTTTGCCAACTCCCTTCATGCGGTTTGGGTACATCAACAAGTTACCCCCAAGTTGTTCCGCTTCTCGATTTGCATTGCGTTAATGGTGGACCTCACGCCCACCATTCCACGGGCCAGCCCTTTGTTGAGTCCGATCTCACTATCAGCTCCAAGTGTGCCTTCACTTTGTGTTGCCTGGGTTGCTCCCCCACTTGATCTCGCTATGCGTCCACCAACGCATCACCACTTGCGAGATCATGCAATGACTCCTTACCGCTCACCCGATCCATCGAGCTTCGTCTTGAGGTACTCCTCAACTAGTGTGGTTCACTGCACATGATTCTACCTCTGTAGAACCGAGACTTATCCCTCCTGGGTATCTGTCCCGTTGGAGCAACTTCGCTCTTTGCATCCTTCCCTTTGGAAGTTTTGGAGACCACCATCCTCTTGGACTACTTCGCCTCTGCTGAACAAACTGTGCCCAATTCTGCCTTTGTAAATGCACTTGCTAGATTATGACACTTCACTAATACAGCTCGCACTGCACCCCTTTGGGTCTAGCAAAATGCTGAACTCTGCTTTGCACACTTGACCTCTTACGAAAGTATCTGAACATCTTTGAAGAGAAAGTTTCAATGCTCCATGGCGCCGACCTTCGGTCGCCTTGGGATGGCCGCGAACAATCCATCGTCCGCATGCAAGGCCATGCATGAGTATCGAATTCCTTGAGTTTACAACTCTTTCGATCGTTGAACAACCCACTCCACCTTGCACGGTCTCATCCTTTGCCAAGCACTCCGCTTGCCTCGAGCACCATCAAGGTTGGGTGCTAACGTCGAGCCACTGCTCGAACTCGACCATCCCGACCTTTGTGCGCTTCACAATTCTTCTTAGCTTGTTGTACTTGTGGTGCCTCGCTAGGTCCCCCACGTTTGCATGCTAAGTGTTTGTAAGTGGGCTTGTCCCGCTCTGATACCAACTATCACGGACTTCGCTGGTTTTGCCTAAGCTGTGCGGCACCAATGCGTATCACCGCAAAGGTCAGCCTCCCCGAATCTCCTACAATCCCTTAGGACCAACGAAAGAGAAGACGAGACAGAGAAAGCGCTTCACACGGGATCCGCAAGCCACTCTTTTAGCAAACACTTTATAGCCGATGCACATTCCAACCATGGATATTACAAGCTCAGAACAGTTGCACAACAAAGGTATAAAATTGGTCCACTACAGACCGAATTCTAGTACAAGTATGCACTCGACGTAAACATTATGTACAAGCCTACAATGGCTACCAAACTCGCTCAAATGGGGCATTTTGCCTTTGACAAGCCCTTTACAAGCTTTACAAATTACAACCAACCAAAAGGGACACGGACAAGCATAAGCATTACACCGAACAAGCCGTTTACAATTTTGTCCGTGACAGGGGGGTGAATTAGTGCAGCGGTAAAGAACGATAGATTTTTCAACAATTAACACAAGTTTCGAAACTTTGTACGAATGAATGCAACGTTTCGTTTGAACCCGAAAAGATTGTGTTTTAACTTTAAAGCATACATAATAAGATGAAGATGAAGTTGAGTAAATAAGGCAGCATATGAAAATGGTTTGCAGCAAAGTAAGTTGCGAGAAAGTAAATGTAAACCGATTTATAGCGGTTCGGTCATTCGACCTACATCCACATCCGAAGCCTTCTCCGATGAGGCTCCCAACTTCTACTAGCAAATCCTTTTGAAGGAGGACCAAATACCCCTCTTACAACCCTTTTATAAGAAGTTCATACTTTTACAAATTTTTCAAAGAGAAAGAAGGAGGTGAACACAACCTATTGAAAACTAGACTTTCCTAAGCCTTTTCCTCAATTTCTAACTCTCAAAAGGGTTCACTTTCAGCGAGAAAGAGGGGGTATTTATAGATCCAAAATGGATTCAAATTTGGGCTCCAAATTTGAAATCAAATTGGAGTTCCCGGTGCTGGTGGTGCTACCGCTTGGGCCAGGCGGTGCTACCGCCTCAGCCAGGCGGTGCTACCGGTGCTTTCCATGCTTTCCATCTTGTTGGTGGTGCTACGCCCGAAGACGTGGCTGTTGGGTGGTGCTACCGCCCAGCCTGCTAGTTGGGTTTGAGCCAAAAACTTTTGGCCCAACCTTGTCCAAATTAAGGCCCAATGGCCCCTACTTTGGGTTTATAGGATTAACACCTAATCCTAACTCAAATTAATGTGCTAACTATGAAATTAAAGACATTCCTAAGCTATTACAAAGTCCGCAAGTCGAGTCTTCTTCTGGCGAGCTTCCGGCGAACTTCCGGTGGTCTTCCGACGATCCCTCGGAAACCATCCTGCAGACTCCCAACAAGCTCTCGGACTCCACGATGATTTTGGCGAGTTCCCCCGAACTGCTTTGGCAAGCTCCGATCTTTCTTAGCAAGCTCCGCGAACTTTCGACGAACCTTCCGGCGAACTTTCGAAAACCCTTCGGCAAGCTCCCTACTCGTTCTTGGCCGGTTCCGGCAGCACTCCCAACGAATCTTTGGACTTCCATCGAACACTCGAACTCCCAATGATCCATCGCACTTGACTTCGGCCCTTTGTTTCGCTTTACGTCTTCATCTTTATCGTAGTTACTCCTGCACAAACAAACACTAAACACCCTACTTCGATCTAGACAGTTACTACAACACGAATTGACATTCAGTTGCCCGGCACATCATTGGTCGACGCTTCGTCTGATCCTTCGGCACATCGTCCTCTCATGCGGTCCGTTGCCCAATCGGCGATTGACCTCCGTAACCCCGATATCCTTGGCGCAACATGCTCTTCTTGGCCCAATGCCCGACGTATGAAGCCTTCAGCCGATTGTCGACCGAACCTCCGGCTCGACATCCAATATCCTGACGTGATCACCTCCGGTGCAACGTCAATTCCTCTAGCGTCAACTGTCTAATCCTGATTGATAGTAGACCTGCGTAACTCAACACGCAGTTAAACAACAAAACACACTCAATTAGTTTCATCATCAAAATCTGAGATTCAACAATCTCTCCCTTTTTGATGATGACAACTAATTGATGACTAACGGAGTTAACCATAACTCCCCGGAGTTTAACCAAACTCCCCCTATCAATATGCCATTGATAGAAACACTTGGATTATCCTAAATCTAAGCAACATGTATCATTTATGTAGTGAGAAATATAAATCCATCATGCAAATATATAAAATATTCAAGCATCATTACATTGCATGAAGTCATCAATCTACTTCTCCCCCTATGTCATCAATAAAAAGGAGAAGTAGCATCATAGCTAGTTTAAAAGATATGCAAATTTCTTACAACACACTAGCTATTTATCACATCATACAACATTTTTGCAATACAACATCAAATAATACCATTCAATCATAGCAAGTTTCAAGGATGGGCAATGATGGTAATTTTCACTTGCTTCTTGAGATGTACAAGTTTGCACCTTGTTTCTCACGATAGCAATATTTGCATCCTTTGATATAACAATTCTTAGCTTCTCATGAAGTTGCAAAATAGGAATCAAGATGGTAAATTTTTGTAATGTTCGAGCTAAAAACTTTCTCCCCCTTTGTTAGCATCAAAAAGAAAGGGATGATCAAATACTTCAAATAATCTTGCATGAGATTCAACAATAATTTGTAACAAAAATGTAAGCAATTTTGAAGAAGTAAAATTGAGCAAGATTTTTTCCTCTCTTGAGATAGTAACTTTTTGCTTCTCAATGTTCAAGCTAGCAAGATTTTCTCTTTTGATGCACAAGCTAGCAATTTTCTTCCTCTTGAATGAGCTAGCAAATTAATCATGCAAGCTAATAATAAATCTTCTCCTCCTTTGATTTTATCAAAAAGAAGGGAAGAATATAATTCTTTTTCCTTTACATGAATGCTTCCATCATGACAAAATAACAAATTTTCATCATAAATTTTTAACATATCAAGTCATGAATTCAAGGGAGTCATAAACAAATCATGGTATGAGGGAAATTTATAACAAGCAAGCAAGCAATAATGATAAGCTAGCATACTTTGCAATACGCAAACTAGCTCCCTTTCAAATTTTCTCTTTTGCACCTAAGTTTCCCTTTTGTAAGTCATCAACTTTTTGTTTGCAATGAGCTAGTAATTTTTGTAAAATTTATAACATTTTAAACATGCAAGCTCATGAGTTAAAAAATAATGCAACTTTGTAATTTCTTTCTTCTCATTTTGAAAAGTGCAAGTTTTGCCTTTTGCAAGTTCTAGCTAGCTATGTTTGTCATTTTTACTTGTGATACATAAGCTAGCAAGCTAACTCCCCCTTTGTCACTATCGAAAGGAAGGGATGAATAATATTTCAATGAAATAATTTTGCATCAATCAATATATCAATCATCACATGATGCATACAAGACAATAATGCAAAGAAGTCATGTCATGAAGGATATCAATATGTAAATTCAACAAGGATTAAAACCAAAAGATATCATTCATAATTCATAACTTTCCTTTTAGCAAGATCAAAATTCATATTTATTAATTTTTAATTCAAGATAAATGTCATATATCCAAGAATCATGATATATAAAAGCATATCAATATCAAGGATCAAATCATGATTACAAGTGCTAACATATTTTCTTTTCATTCATTTTCAAGCCATGATAAAAGAATAAATTAATGATTCAATCATTAAGCACATTTCTTTTATATCAATATTCAAATCATGACAAGTGATATTTTAAGTGTTTGCATTAATATTTCAATCATCAAGTCATGTGTATTGAAATATAGGAGAAAAATCAAATTGTGCATGCAATGTTTCAATCTTCAAAACATATTTTCTCAAGTTGAGTATCAATCAGTTAAGAGAAAAATAATTTATGATTCATTTGGATTTTTCTTCAACAACATGGGAAAATCATGGTATGAAGTGAGAGATCTTGAAAGACTCAAGTTATCAAGATCACAATGTAGTTTAAGCTCACTCAAGTTCGAATCATCAAAATCATTAACATAGTTTATGAGATTCACAAAAAAACATAAACTTGAATTGTTCTCCTCTTTGGTAAATGATAAAAAGAAGCAATCATTTTCGAGATTCAAAATGCTAGCAATTTGCATTAATCATGACAAGTGATACATCAAAAGTCTACATCATTATTTCAATCAACAAGTCATGAAGCATACAAAGTAGTATTGAAACATGAGAGAAAAGTTTAAATTATCAAATCATAATCAATTCATCGAAATCACTTCTATAATTTATGAGATTCTTAAGATATCATGAAATCATTAATCTCGATAAGATAGTAAATATAATTTCTTTATGTTTCATCATATAAGTATGTCTTTTGCCTTTATATGCCAAATCAAAATATTCAAAATCGGAAGACAAACTTCATTATAAACATTGTCAAAACAACACATTGTTTCAAGACATGAGATTTAATTTATCATGATAATGTGTTTCATTTTGTTTCAAACAAGTGTGCTCATGTTTCAAAAGATGAGTATCAAATTTAAGACCAAAACATGAGTTTGTCATCAAGATATGATATCACAAAATCATTAAGCATGATAACAAACTTTTAGTATTTTCATTTCAATGATGATTTCATAATGTATGTTCAAACATTTATATGGAACCCATCATTGTAGAAATTCAAAACATAAGTTTGTCATTAAATCCATCAAGATCATATGCATCAAACATCATGATAGTAGTACATTTTCTCATTTTATGAGTTTCAATTTAAGTGATTTGATCTTTCATAAGAATGTTTAAATTTTTTATATGAAAATGTCATGCATCATATTCAAAAATGAAAATATCATCAAAATCATTTTAATTTTTTCTTACATTAGTTATAACAAGATGATCGATGCTCAAATTTTTTGGTAAAATCATGCATCATTTTATAAATCTGAAAAATAATTTTCGTCATGAAACCCATTAAGTTCAAATATAACACAAGGTAACATCAAAGCCATATTTCTTTCATTTTGAAAATTTGTGGGTTGGGTCTTTATAATTGATTTCATGAAGACAGATAACAATAAAAATTTCATCATAAAAAGGGTTAAGACCCATTAATCCAAGATACAAGTTTTTTAAATCAACATCACTTCAACAACTCATGCATGATATAAAATCATCAAGCATCATGTTTAGAGACAATGTAAACCTTCAAGATACTCATGCATGGGTTGATTCTATTACGTGTCTAAACATTATCACAAATCATACAATCATCATTCATATTTTTACTTTTTAAAAATACTATAAGAAAAGCATAGTATAATTTTTAAAATATTTTTTTTTAATTTCTAAAAACACAAGAAAAGCATGAAAAAATTCCTACTAACTAAGTTAAGCATTTATGGAAAGCATCATGTAATTTCAAAATAAGGTAAAAGCAACTTGGGTGAGTTTCTTACCTCATTGTCAAAAACCGTCAAAGCCCATTTTGCCTCTTCTCTACTTGATTCTTCTTTGCAAGCCTTCTTCTTCTTCTTTGGCCTCTTCCTCCATTCAAGTTCATTGTCTATTTTAGATTTTTGTTTAATGAACTTATTAAGATTCATTAAAAGTTCAATGTCCTCATTGTCCTCATCACTTGAGTCATCACTCAAGTGGCATTCATTTGTCCAATGTTCCAAATCCTTCTTGTTCTTTAGAAGGTGGTTCATATGTTCATCATGTTCCAAATGTTCGAAGAAACTCATTTCATATGTCATTAGTGAACCGATTAGTTCTTCCAATGAAAAATTATTTAAATTTTTAGTCTCTTGTATTGCGGTTACTTTTGGATCCCAACTTTTTGGGAGGGATCTTAAAATCTTGTTAGTGAGTTCAAAATTTGAAAAATATTTACCAAGACTTTTCAAGCTATTGACGACATCCGTGAAGCGGGTGTACATATCGCCGATAGTTTCGCTTGGTGTCATTCGGAATAGCTCAAAATCATGCAATAAGAGGTTTACTTTCGAGTCTTTAACTTTACTAGTTCCCTCGTGCGTGATTTCAAGTGTTCGCCAAATATCGAAAGCCGTTTCGCATATTAAAATCCGATTGAACTCGTTCTTGTCTAAAGCGCAAAATAAGGCATTCATAGCCTTTGCGTTTAAAGAAAAAGACCTTTTCTCTAAATCCGACCATTCGTTCGTCGGTTTAGAGGAAGGTTGAAAGCCATTTTCGATGATGTTCGACAAATCCAAATTCATTGAAAGCATGAAAACTCTCATTCGAGTTTTCCAATATGTGTAGTCCGAACCGTTAAAGAACGGTGGATGAAAAACCGAAAAGCCCTCTTGAAAACCATTTAGAGCCATTTCTAATGGGTGTAAATCCGAAAAAGAAAGAACATGGCTCTGATACCAATTGTTAGGGATCGAGTGGCACTAAGAGGGGGGGGGTGAATTAGTGCAGCGGTAAAGAACGATAGATTTTTCAGCAATTAACACAAGTTCAAAAACTTCGTACGAATGAATGCAACGTTTCGTTTGAACCCGGAAAGATTACGTTTTAACTTTAAAGTATATGTAATAAGATGAAGATGAAGTTGAGTAAATAAGACAGCATATGAAAATGATTTGCAGCAAAGTAAGTTGCGAGAAAGTAAATGCAAACCGATTTATAGTGGTTCGGTCATCCGACCTACATCCACTTCCGAAGCCTTCTCCGATGAGGCTCCCAACTTCCACTAGCAAATCCTTTTGAAGGGAAAGGACTAAATACCCCTCTTATAACCCTTTTACAAGAAGTTCACACTCTTACAAATTTTTCAAAGAGAAAGAAGGAGGTGAACACAACCTATTGAAAACTAGACTTTCCTAAGCCTTTTCCTCAATTTCTAACTCTTAAAAGGGTTCACTTTTAGCTAAGAAAGAGGGGGTATTTATAAATCCAAAATGGATTCAAATTTGGGCTCCAAATTTGAAATCAAATTGGAGTTCCCGGTGCTGGCGGTGCTACCGCCTATCAGAGGCGGTGCTACCACCTGTCAGTCTGGCAGACTGACACAACTAGGCGGTGCTACCGCCTGGCTTTCCATGCGCTGGGCGGTGCTACCACCCAGCCTGCTGGTTGGGTTTGGGCCAAAAACTTTTGGCCCAACCTTGTCCAAATCAAGGCCCAATGGCCTCTACTTTGGGTTTATAAGATTAACACCTAATCCTAACCCAAATTAATGTACTAACTACGAAATTAAAGACATTCCTAAGCTATTACAAAGTCCGCAAGTCGAGTTTTCTTCCGGCAAGCTTCCGGTGAACTTCCGACGGTCTTTCGACGATCTCTCGGAAACCATCCTACGGACTCCCGGCAAGCTCTCGGACTCCACGATGATTTTGGCGAGTTCCCCCGAGCTGCTTTAGCAAGCTCCGATCTTTCTTGGCAAGCTCCGCGAACTTCCGATGAACCTTCTGGTGAACTTCCGAAAATCCTTCGGCAAGCTCTCTACTCGTTCTTGGCCGATTCCGGCAGCACTCCCAACGAATCTTTGGACTTCCATCGAATACTCGAACTCCCAATGATCCATCGCACTTGACTTCGGCCCTTTGTTTCGCTTTACGTCTTCATCCTTATCGTAGTTACTCCTACACAAACAAACACCAAACACCCTACTTCGATCTAGACAGTTACTACAACACGAATTGACATTCAGTTGCCCGGCACATCATTGGTCGACGTTTCGTCTGATCCTTCGGCACATCGTCCTCTCATGCGGTCCGTTGCCCAATCGGCGATTGACCTCCACAACCCCGATATCCTTGGTGCAACACGCTCTTCTTGGCTCGATGCCCGACGTACGAAGCCTTCAGCCAATTATCGACCGAACCTCCGACTCGACATCCAATATCCTAACGTGATCACCTCCAGTGCAACGTCAATTCCTCCAGCGTCAACTGTCTAATCTTGATTGATAGTAGACCTGCGTAACTCAATACGCAGTTAAACAACAAAACACACTCAATTAGTTTCATCATCAAAATCCAAGATTCAACATGCACAAGTTTGTACGTGTCCAGATATAGCGTACATTATTGGAGTGTTAGGTAGATACTTATGCAATTCTAAAATGGATCATTGGAAGAAAACGAGAAGAGTTATTAGATATTTAAAGAGGATAAAAGATTATATGCTCACATATAAGAGATTAGACCATTTGGAGATCATTAGGTATTTTGACTCCGAATTTGCTGGATGCTAAGACAGTATGAAATCCACTTTAGGCTACATTTATACCTTGGCTGGTGGGGCGATTTCTTGATATAGTGCCAAGCAATCTCTTAGTACTTCTTTTACTATAGCAGTGAAATTTGTAGCATGTTTTGAGGTGTCCAATCATGAAATTTGGTTGAGAAATTTTGTCATAGGGTTATAAATAATACAAGGGATTGAAAGACCACTAAAGATATACTGTAACAATAAATTAGCTATTTTATACTCTAACAACAAAAGGAGCTCGATTAAGTTAAAACATATTGACATCAAGTTCTTGGTTATGAAAGAAAGGATACAAAATAAACAAGTTTCCATAGAGCACTTAGGAACAAATTTTATATTGGCAGATCCTCTCATAAAAGGTATATCACCCAAGGTCTTTCATGAGCATACTGCTCATATGGGTGTATTAGAATTTGAGGAAAGTTTAGTTTAGTGGACATTTGTCAAATGTTTATTAAATGTTCTATGCCAGATTTATATTTGCATAAATATTTTCTGATCAGAAATAAAGCTTCAGTTTATTATACTTTGTACATTATGATTATCAAAGTTATTAATGATCTCATAAAGATAAAGTTGGATAAGTTGAAAATTGATATGTATAGATCACATTCATGTAATTTTCATGCTATACATTTCATGATTGATCTATGTCATTTAGTTATGTTAATATTAGTGATCATTGATGAGTTTTGTTATGATTGATATAGTGAAGACCGCTTTAGTCATATATTAATATGGTCAATGGATGAGATTGTATTATATGTTTTGTTTAATAATGACAACAGTTTTGAGCTCATAAAGTATAACATGTTTATAAGAATACATATGTGACCTAGTAGGAGATTGTTAGAATTTTAAGAGTCACACATGTAAAATTAAATATGTTAAGCCGTTATTTTGATTAGCTAAAATTAAAGTAATCTAATTAAAGTAAATTTATTTGGCTAAGGAACATAATTGTCATGAAAATTAATTGTGTGGATACCATTAGTCATATTTCTAACTTAATAACGAGATAAGTTAGGAATATGAAACTCTTGAAGCATAATTATAGATTCATCAATTATAAATATAATCATAATTATAGATTCATTAGTTATGACTATAAGTAGGGTTATGGTCCCTGGTTGCAGTATCAAATGAAGTTTCTCTTCACCCGTCAAAGAGAAAACTAAAGTTTTTAAGGATACTCTGCAATTGGAAGGCTAAATCATTGATTAATTTCGAAAATACTCTAATGGATTCATCAGGTATAATTCTGTGTTAATATGTTTCATAATTGTTGTTGAATTTCATGCTTATTATTGTGAATTTAATAAGTTTTATGGAAACATTTTAAAATTTAATTTTGAATCTATAAAGCATGTTTGATCTATATTTATTGTGTTAAATCCACCAACAAGTCAGGCATCAACCTTTGTGGATAGCATCAGAAAATGGACACTAGAGCAACAAGGAACAATTATTTTGGAGATATTACAATAATATTGTTAGCTTTATCGACTTTTTTGGGGTTAATTAAGTTACTTTGTGGATAATTTGTGGATTAATTAGAGTACATTTCAGGTTTTCTTTTCATTTTTATATTTTGTTATTTGGGTACATCAGGAAATGCCCGTTGAAATTTGGATGAATATGAAAAAGTGCTATGGTCTCCTTCCATACTAATATTGTACATCTTCAACAAGATTTATTGTTGTGTTAGTATCTACATGGGTTGTTTGTGAAGGAGTGTTGTTTGCTGTTGTGGAATTTGGACGATATTGAATGTTTGGTATTTATATTAAACAAAATCTAAATGACTGATGATGTGAAACTATTTATATAACCTCTATTTAATTGAAGACATATTTTTTTAAAATCAAAGACTTGAAGTGACTATTGTTGCACTAGTCTTAATCTGTGTAAGCAGCCTTATAAGTCAAGTTTGCTAATATTTATCTATTTTGGTTTATTTGCAGGTATTTTTTAATTTGCCCACTAAACTAGCTGACAACTTTGGTCGATCGATGTTAATTATTTTAGATTTCTCTCGAGATTTGAGCGGTCTCTTTTGTCCTAATCTAGATAAAAAATACCGAAGACCCCTAAGAATGCATCAATTTCAACCTAACTCTCTTTGAAAAAGATGAGAGTCTCACAAAATATATTTGAATATGACATGTTCATAAGAAAGTTTTTGTTAAAAAAAATGAGACATGAAACATTATCCTTTTTATTTTGTGTTGGATTTTAAATTGCAATGTAAGTTTAAGATATGTTATCACAATTAATAAGAAAAAAGTTAGTAAGTTCATAAAATTGATAAAAGAATGTTTTTAATGAAATAAATTATTTATTAAATGTTCAAAAGTTTGATAATACACTTGGAACTTTTTAGATAAGTTTTTAAATTTGATAACAATACTATCAATATAAAAAAGTATTGGTAACTGATTAAAATTAGTTTCAAATATTTGATAATAGATTCTAACTCCAAGTTCAAGGACATGTTGCATACTATGATGCTATTCTTCTATGTATTTATTTTTAAAATTTGATTTTCTAGCTATATTGAAAAAAAATAATTCCAGTGATTGTCAATATTTCTTTTGTTTTCTAGCCAATTCTGCTCCAGTTGATCTGATATGTCAATCTGGTCCATTTGATGCTAGCTGAACCGGGCTTGTGTTCATTAATTTTATCTGATGTTCCAATTCCAACATTACAAATTACCATCACTAATCAGTCTAAGATTTATCTAACCAATTTATGCCTGTTTTGATGGATGGATATCATTGTCCGACTTTTCAAGTGCCACTTAAATTACAACAGTTTCCTTATTACCGTATGTTGGATTTGGAACACCTTTTCCCGCTTCAGCGAAGGAAAATTGTTGTCTAGAATTGGTCTACAGATTTGGTGTACCTTTTCTGGTATATGTAATGGTCTACAATATGGTACACTGTAAATGCCTCGTTATGGTTTGACTTCCATGATGCTTGCAGGCGTGTTTTTCTTTTTTGTTTGGTTGGGTTTAATAATTCTCAGAATGTTCATTATTTTAGTTTCACATCTTTGTTTTAAGGTAATTTAAATCTAGATGACAGCAAAATCATCTGTTTCCACTGACAAAAAGTATTCGTTCTCAATTCTTAGAACATTGGACTCTCTATCTATCATGTTGCGCTTTTTAATCTTCGTTTATCAATAGAAAACTCTTCTAAGTTTGCTTGCTGGTAAGTACTTGTTCAATCCACCAGCAAAACTAGTCTGTTGTGGAGAACCTTCTGGAATTTGGACAAAATTGTACGCCGATCGTTCTTCTGTCTCGTTGTTTTAGCAGTTTTCACCATCACTTACCCTCTGTGGCAGCTGTTAAATTTGACCATATTGTCCTATGAATAATTATGACTACTCCAATTGTGTGTACAACGAACAATATGGCTGGTTCCATTTGGTGTTGAATTGAATCTTAAATTTTAATGATAAAATTAATTAATAAATTATTGATCTAATTCATATATTGAGAAAAGTATTATAGGATTAATTACGATCATGAATAAAGCATAAAGCATATTTTGGGTCGGAGTCAAAGATCAGACGATTTATCAGGAGTTCGTTGAAGCTTATCGAGAGGTTCTTCGAGAGCTCACCGAGAAGTTCATCGGAAGTTCACCGAGAGTTCATCGGGAGTTCGTCGGAGCTTGCTGAGAAGTTCGTCGGGAGCTCAACATGAAGTTTGTTAGAAGTTTGTTGAGAAGATCATCGATAGTTTGCCAAGAGTTTACCGAGAGTCTGCCCGAAGATCATTGGGAGTTTGCCAGAAGATC
Source organism: Musa beccarii (assembly GCA_024322285.1). Taxonomy (NCBI): domain Eukaryota; kingdom Viridiplantae; phylum Streptophyta; class Magnoliopsida; order Zingiberales; family Musaceae; genus Musa; species Musa beccarii. Next base: position 23,623,326 of record CM044396.1, read on the forward strand.
ACCGAAAGCTTTATCGGGATTTTACCTGAAGAACAAATGATATACCGAAAATAAAATACTTAGTTAATACCTTAATTATCATAGTTAGGACTTAGTTTAAGTTATGATTGAGAGGTAATTTCATAAAATCAGTTCGAGGCCAATTAAGCCTGAATCAGGACTAGTTTGGGCTAGACTGATGGCCCAAACAACGACCTAGAACCTAGCTAGTGATGGCCCAGATAGAGACTAGGCGGCGGAACCGCCCAGGGCTTAGTCTCCCAGGAGGTCTGGGTGGTGGTACCGCCCAGGCAGACGGTGATACCGCTAGGGTTCAGTAGCTAAGATTCTGTCTGGTAGTAGTACCGCTAGATTGGACAGTAGTACAGCCCAATGTCAGAAAGCACTAGCGGTGGTTCTGCTAGTACCCAAAAAATCTACGATGAAACCTTTTTTAGCTCTATTTTTTAAGCCAATTGAAGACTATAAATACCCCACACTTTTCTACTTGTGAAGCATAAAAAAATGGATAAAATTCTGGGATCTAAAAGAAAATGTTGTTGTAATTCTTTGAGAGTTCACCTCCTCTTGTTCTAGTTTAAAAATATATTTTAAGAGTGATCAAAGTATAAAAGGTTACCTCCAGAACCTATTAAAATGAGAAATGATCTGTAAAGGGTAGTTGATCTTCGCTCATTGAAGGAAGATCAATAGTATAAGCCTGTGACCTCGATGGAGAAGCAATCAAAAGTAGATATAGGTCACAACGATCGAACCACTATAATTTGGTATGCACTCTCTTCCTCCTCTTCTTTGCTATTTGGTTGTACTCCATACTGCCTTACCTACTTTACAAAAGTTTTCAAGGTTAAATGCTTTTCCAAAATAATTTTTATCAACTTGAAAGGATTTTTAATCTTAAACGTCTTTTTATGTATGAACTAATTCATCCCCCCCCCTTCTTAGTACCAACTCGATCATAATAATTGATATCAAAGCAAGGTTACTCTCAATTTGGTTTAAAACCCAAGAGAGATAGCTTTTGCTGGCAATCATGAGGGTCATTCTATCACATGTCCTCCTTTGTTCAATGGGATGGATTACACGTATTGAAAAACTATAATAAGAATTTTCTTGCTTTCTATGGGTTTCAAGCTATGAAATATTGTTGAAAATAGATTTTAAAAGTCTTCTAATCTAATGAATGAATGAAATTATTTAGAGAAGAAGGCTTTCTCTTTGAATGCGAAAGCAATGAATGCTTTATTTTGTGCTTTAGATAAAAATAAATTTAATCTAGTTTCTATTTGTGAAATAGCATATGAGATTTGGCATACATTTGAAATTACACACAAAGGCACAAGTATGGTTAAGGAGTCAAAAATTAATCTTTTGATTCATAGTTATGAATTGTTTTGTATGAAATCAAGCGAGACCATTGGAGATATATACACCCAATTTACGGATATTGTTAAAGGTCTAAAAGCACTTGGTAAAAGTTTTTCTAATTTTGAACTTATTAACAATATATTAAGATCACTTCCAAAAAAGTTGAGATCCTAAAGTAACGGTAATACAAGAAGACAAGGACTTGAACAACTTTTTGTTCAAAGAACTTATCGGGTGTTTGATGACTTACGAAATGACATGCATTACAATGATGAACTTGAGAATAACCTTCCAAAGAACAGAAAAGATTTGGTACTTAGAACTCAAGAAGACCACTTGAGAGAAAATTCATGTGATGATGATGATGATGAAGATGACTTGGCACTTCTTACAAAAAAATTTTAAAAATTAATAAAAAGAAACAAAACTAAACTAATACTAAAAATAAAAGTAAAGTAAAAAAAAGGACCAAATAATTTACTACAAATGCAAGAAGCCATGATACTTCAAAAATGAATGTCCCCAAGTGAAGAAGAAGCAACCAAAGGAAAAGAAAGCGCACAAAGCTACTTGGGACGATTCAAGTGCATCCGAAGACGAGAAGCCAACCAACAAAAAAGTTGCAAACTACATTTTAATGGCATTTGGTGATGAGATAAGTGACTCAATCGAAGCTCATTTATCTTTTAATGAGTTGTTATGTGTTTTTCATGATTTGTATGATGAATGTAAATTAGTTGGTAAAAAACATAAATTATTGAAAAAGGATTATGCTTCTCTCTCTAGTGAACTTGAAAAATTAAAAAATGAGCATGATAAGTGCATATTAACACCTTGTACTCAATGTGAAGAATTGTAGTTACTAAAAAAGAAAATTTTGTTACTACATAAAACCTTAGAAAAATTTAAAATCGGAAGCAAATCCTTAAACATGATCCTTGCAAATAAGGGTCATGTTCATAGAAAGAATGGAATTGGCTTTGTAAGTAACAGTCATCAAAAGCCAACCATCTTCGTTAAAGGCCTAACTTTACATGTTTCACCCCGAAACAAATGTAACTTTTATTATAAATTTAGATATTATGCTTATAAATATCCATTTAAAAGATATAGTCCACACAAATTGACTTGGGTTCCTAAAGGAACCATAAATAACTCAATACAATTTGATAAGATAGATAGGTCAATTAATGAGGCACCTAAAGTTAAATTGGTACCTAAAAGAAAATATCCTTTCTTGTAGATGTGTTTATAATTACAAGCTAGAAGTAAGAGATGGTACCTCGATAGTGGATGCTCAAGGCACATGACAGGAGATTCAACTCAATTTTTTAAGCGCACTAGCTAAAACAATAATGATATATCATTTAAATGATTACTTATTGATTAAAACGTGTTGTGAACTTTTTGATCGGTTATACATTAACTTTCGATCTTGAATGATGATGCTAGAGTATACTAGTATTAAGGCTAAAGGACATTAGCTATTCTTAAAAAACAATCTAAACTACCTTCGTTAGATTTCTCGAGAAGTGATTTTGATGATGACCTTGATTTCACTCATATGAGATAATATGTTGGTATACAAGTTTTTATGATTCTCGAAAATGTTTGTCCAAACTATTCTTAATTCTTTCACTTGATATTTAATAATTACATTAACTACTCTCCTATGATTCCGCTTGGCATTGAAAAGATTTAACCAAATAAACTATATTATGTTACTAAACTTTTTGATGTTCATGTCATTAAAATTCACTATTTACAATTTTCCTATTTTATGATTTGTATTTCTCATGATGTGATTGAACCAATGTTGTAAAAGAAATTTGATGGGTTGCACTTCTCAAACCAAATAAAAAGCTTGTTTTGATTCATAAACAAAGAGTAACTTGAATGTTATATATAATGTTAATCCACTTGAAAGATTGTTTGATGATCATATGTTAACATTACTGTAAAGAAGATGTTAAATGAGGAAGCTTGAATGGTTGAATGGTCAAAACTTTAGTTTGAATTAAACCAAAGGTAATGCACCAATGGTAGCACCATTGGAACAAGCGGTAGCACCACCAAGGCACACTGCCCCTAAGCGGTAGCACTGCCCAGTGGTGGTAGCACCGCCCAAGACCCTGCCCTATAAAAGGCCCTTTTAGGGCCGACGGTATAGCTGCCCCCAATCACTCCTCTACCTCTCTAAATGTCTCTCCACCTCTCATTCCCCCTTCTCTCCCTCTAGAAACTCAAGAAAACTCCTTTTCTCTACAAATCTTAGGATCAATCTCAATCCTCTTAGAGTTCACTACAAGGGTAATCCTTGAAACTTCTCCATTGATTTATTGCTTGATTTTGCTCTTTATAAGTAGTTCTTTTATTATTAATGCTAGTCATATATGCCCTGCAAGCCAATCATGTGAGTGATGACATGTGTGATTTGACATGCACTCTTTTTGCTTATTATTATTTGATATTTTATCACTTTATCTTGCGTGTTGCAGATATTATGATGTCCGTGGATCTATGCAATGGGAGTCGGATCGTGATGAGATCACGATAATGAGACCGATTTACCTTTAAACATAGATCCTAAATAATCTCAGTCATAGATTGTTGGGATCTAGAACGACACTAAGAGGGGGGAGGGGGGTGAATTAGTGCATCGGATAAAGAACGATAAATTTTCAATGATTTAAACCAACTTTGAAAACTTCATACGGTGAAAACTTCGTTTCGTATTATGAAAGCCATATCGGTGGAATCATATAAGAAAAGTTCTAACTTAAAGATGTTTGTAGAGATGAGAAGTAGAGCATCAAATTAAGTAGAAAGAGTTTGCAGCAAAGTAAATAGCAAGAACGTAAATGCAAACCAGATTTTTATAGTGGTTCGGTCATCCGACCTACGTCCACTCCTGATTCCTCTTGCTTGAGGCCACCGGCTTTCCACTAGCTATCCTCCTTCCAACGGGCGAGGATGAACTCCCTTACAACTCCTCTCCTTTTGATGGGCTTAGGAGGACTCTTACAAGTACTCTCTCCTTTCTTTCGATCGAATACAAGTGAAAAACTAAGGAGGATTTTCTAGAGAGATTTGAGCAGAGTTTTCTTGCTTTCAAAGTGTTGTGCTTACCTTCTTTCTTGCAAGAACACTTGGGGTATTTATAGACCCTAAGAGGATTCAAATTTAGGCTCCAAATTTGATTTTTTTTTTTAGCTTCCCGTCGATTTGGCAGTGCATAGGCGGTTCCACCGCCCAAGGTAGTGGTGCTATCGCCGCTACCTTCTGGTGCTGGGTGATGCCACCACCCAGCACATTTCAACCCTCTAGTTTGGGTCAAAAACTCAGCCGAAACCGATTCAAATGAAGTCCAAATTGGCCCAAATTTGGTTTATAGGATTAACACCTAATCCTAAACTAAATTATGTGCTAACTATAAATTTTAAAGATATTTTTTAAGCTATTACAAAGTCCATAAGACAAGACTTCTTTCGGTGAGCTTTCGGTGAACTTCCGGTGGTCTTCCGATGAACCCTCGGAAACCATTCTATGGACTCCCAGCAAGCTCCTGAACTATACGATGATCTTGGCGAGTTCTAATGAGCTTCATTAGCAAGCTCCAATCTTTCTTGGTAAGCTCCGCGAACTTTCGACAAACCTTCCGGTGAACTTCCGAAAACCCTTCGGCAAGCTCCCTACTCATTCTCGGCCAGTTCTGGCAATACTCCTAATAAATCTTCGGACTTTCGTCGAACTCTCGAGCTCCCAATGATCCATCCCACTTGTCTTCCGACACTTTATTTTGCTTTACGTCTTCATCGTCATTGTAGTTAATCCTATACACATAAACCAAAACTCTACTTCGATCTAGACAATTATTACAATGCGAATTGACATTCAGTTGCCCAGCATGTCATTGGCTTATCGATGCTTCGTCCAATTCTTCAGCACATCATCCTCTCTAGCGATCCATTGCCCAATCGGCGGTTGACCTCTGCAACCCTGATATCCTTAGCGCAACATGCTCTTCTTGGCCCGATGCCCGACGTACGAAGCCTTCCACCGATTGTCGACCGAACCTCCGGCTCGACATCCAATATCCAAACGTGATCACCCGGTGCAACGTCAATTCCTCTAGTGTCAATTGTTTAATCCTGATCAATAGTAGACTTGCATAACTCAAAAACATAGTTAAACAATAAACCACAATCAATTAGTTTCATCATCAAAATTCGGGATTCAACAGTTCGTACATTGAAAATTCGTATGACAAAATTATGTTTCGATGAAAGCCGATTTCAATTGAAATGTATTTAACTTGAATGTGTTTAGAGAAGATGATGAGGAAGTCGGACAAGTAAAGAAGATTTACTGAAAAGTAAATTATGAGAAAGTAAACACAAACCAATTTTATAGTGATTCGGTCATATGACCTATGTCCACTCTCGATTCCTCTTTTCTTGAGGCCATCGACTTTCCACTAGCTGTCCTCCTTCCAACGGGCGAAGACAAGCTCCCTTACAGTGCTCTCTCCTTTTAACGGACTTAGGAGGTAACCCTTACAAGCACTCTCTCCTCTCTTTTAACTTGAAAATAAGTAAGGACTAGATGGGAGGATTTCTAGAGATTTAAATAGAGTTTCTCTACTTTCAAAGTGTATGTGCTTGTGTATTCAACCCAGGGATGGAAGGGGTTTCTATAGGCTCCAATCTAATTCAAACTTGAAACAAAAAATCATCCCATCCAGGGTTTACTGGGCACTAGCGGTACCACCACCTATCACTGGCGGTACCACCACCTATCACTGACGGTACTATTGCCAGTTTGACCCTAACATTGGTGGTACTACCGCCAGTCTAGCGGTACCACCACCTGACACACTGACATGATCAGTGTACTAGGCAGTACCACCACCAGTACAACCTAGTGAGATGGACCTAGGTGGTGCCACCACCCTAGTCTAGTGGTGCCACCGCCAGACAGGTCCAGCACACCTGGTTGGGCCTTAAACCCGGCCCAAAGCAGTCTAATATCGGGCCCAATTGGCCCCTACCAGAGTTATAGGATTAACACTTATTCCTAACCCTAATTAAGTGCTAACTACTAAATTAAAGATATTTTCTAAGCTAATATAAAGTCCAGAAAGTCAAGACTTCTTTCGGCGAGCTTCTAGTGAACTTCCAGCGGTCTTCCGACGAACCCTTGGACACCATTCTACGGACTCCCAGCAAGCTCCTGGACTTCACGATGATCTTGAAGAGTTTCGATGAGCTTCTTTATCAAGCTCTGATCTTTCTCGGCGAGCTCTGTGAACTTTTGATGAATCTTTCCGATAAACTTCCTATTGGGAAATTGGGAGATTCGGCATCTCATGCATAGCGAAAAACAAAAACAAGATTGGATTTTTCATAGTTACGTACTTGGCCATCGTGCGATGATTGGTGCGCAAAAATCATAAATCCAAAAAATCTGCGTATATCATGTCAGAAGCGTTACCTGGGGAGATCGTATATCCCCAAAAATTCCAAATCTGATGAAGAGGATGAAGGAGCACTAGCGTACTCCTCTCTAGCGGTAATCCATATAGCGGACGCAACAACGATGCTCCTCAGACCATCACGGGATCTCTCTCCATGTGAACCACAAGGCTATTGGAGCCAAGGAGGAGGAGAGGAGACTAAGGAGAATAGAAAGATGACTACCAAGAGCTCTCAGCCTATGAACCAGGAGGTTCCTCCTATTTATAGAGGTAGAGGAAGCTTATCCTTAATAGATTCTATTCACACTGGATCTCTATCCAGTTGGATCTCATTGGATCTTATCCACAGGATCCAATTTAATCTCATCCAATTAGATCTTCTCCAATCATTTAATTGGATCTCATCCAATTATCCAATTGGATCTCATCCAATTATCCAATTGGATCTCGTCCACAGGATCCAAACTAGGGGCTTCGCAGATATCTCATATCTGCACCTCTACTCGTCGTAACATCCACCTTATGTGTGTGACCCTCTATGCCCGATACCGAGCTAGCCGTGAGTCGCTCCCATCAGAACTCCTTCTGACTCAGAACACCTTCTGATATAGTAAATTATTATCTCCATAATAATTCACTCGACTCATCGACTATGGACGTACTATGCCACTACGCCATAGTCCCCAGACGATACAGGGGGATATAATCCATCGGACTTGTCTATCCTCAATTACCATGTATATATAGTCCCTCATCCATCTAATATCCCAGAGACTATATATTAGGCATGGTAAAGTTAGGCCTATACAAAATCTTGTTCGAGTCTCGCTCCAATTGGATTCTCCCAAAGAACTCCTTCTCTCTCAATCCGAACGACCCTAGCTAGGGATTTTGCTTAAGTGAGCACACATGGGATATTCATCTCATGATACCGAGAGTGGATGATCCTCTATTGATATACAATTATCTTCATAAGGTTGGCTACCATTCCCGAGAACTGGCTATACCAGATCTGGAGCTCTCCAAACCTGTAAGTTTGACATCAAAGAATGGAGTACTTAAACAATGCATCTTTGGTGCCTCAAGTCTAAGAACCAGATATACTACTGGGACTACGAAATCACTGTTTGACATTAGGTATTATTAACTATACAGTATTCTATAAGCGAATCAATCAGTGAACTCATTTTCCAATGAGCACCTGCACTGTACCTCTAGTGTCCCCACAAAAGCGACTATGAGACCAATCGCCTCTATCATATAGACGAGTATACAATGCACTAGTCTATCCGATTATCTCGATATCCTCATCGAGTAATCTATGACCAGGATGATTTAGGATCTGTATTTAAAGGTATAACGGTCTCATTATCGTGATCTCATCACAATCCAATTTACATTACACAGATCCATTGGCATCACAATATTCATCAAGATAATGTGAGAAAATACCAATAATAATATGCGAAGAGATCGATGTAACATGTCATAGGTGCCACCACTCACATAATTGGCTTGTAGGGCACCTATAACCAACAATCTCTTACTTGACCTAAAGCCAATCACCTACATGTCTGATCCCCATCAGACCTCTGTTATGCTCAAATATAATCTAAGTTAGTGGCTTTATCAATGGATCTGCAATGTTATCTTCGGATGGAACTCCTTCCACTGCTATATCTCCTCAGGCCACGATCTCTTTGATCAAGTGGAACCTCCTCAGAACACTTCTGACGAGACCCGGGTTCCCTTTGCCTGAGCGATCGCCCCATTATTGTTGTCATATATGGGAATTAGTATCACGTTGCTCAATACGATTCCCAAATCCATGATGAACTTCTTCATCCAAGCACCCTCTTTTGCTGTCTCTATCGCAGCAATGTATTCCATCTCTATAGTACTTAACTATCTAGATAGCCAAGCCTTTACTGTGGAGAGTTTTCCTATATCATTCCCAATGATTAGGATATCATCCACATATAACAACAAGAAGGTGATAGTGCTACCACTTATCTTCCTATACACACAAGGCTCATCTTTGTTCTTAGTAAAGTCATAAGATCTGATCGCCTCATCAAACCTTATGTTCCAACTTTAGGAAGCTTGCTTTAGTCCATAAATGGACTTAAGCAATCTGCACACCTTATCTGGATTGTGCTTGGACATGAACCCCTCAGGCTATATCATATACACTTCCTCTTTGAGGTTACCATTGAGGAATGCAGTTTTCATGTCCATCTGCCAGATCTCATAGTCATAATGTACTACAACAACAAATAGAATTCGAATAGATTTCAACATAGCTACAGGTGCAAAAGTTTCATCATAGTCAACACCTTGCTTCTGACGATACCCCTTAGCCACTAGCCTTGCCTTATAGGTCTTTACCTTTCTATCTACCCCGATCTTCTTCTTGAAGATTCATTTGCAGCCAATAGGTACGATACCCTTAGGTGCATCAATAAGGTTCTAAATCTTGTTAGAGTACATGGATTCCATCTCAAAATTCATGGCTTCTTGCCACTTCCCCGAGTCTATACTCATATAGCCTCCTCGTAGGTCTGAGGATTAATGTCCTGAATGTCATCTCCATTAATATGTCCCACATATCTTTCAGGAGGGTGTGACACTCTACCAGTCCTACGCAAAATTGGAACTTGTGTGTTAGGTACCTAAACAGACTCGATCTTTGGAATGGTGCTTGAGTTAGGTTCTCCAACCTTACTCAATTCTATCATGCTCCCATTGTTTCCGTCAAGAATGTGTTCTCTCTCAAGAAACACTGCTCTCTTGACAACAAAGATCTTTTGCTCCTCAGGGTGATAAAAATAATAACCACAAGTTTTCTTGGGGTATCTCACAAACTTCCATCATTCCATTTTGGATTCCAACTTATCAGGGTCGTGTCTTTTAACGTGGGTAGGGCAGCCCCAAATCTTAACAACCTTAAGATCGGGCTTCTTCCCTCTTTATATCTTATATAGTGTAGATACTATCGATCTAGATGGAACTCTATTCAGAAGGTAAATTATGGTCTATTGGGCATATCCCCAAAATGAGATGGGTAAGTCAGCGAAACTCATCATGGACCATACCATATCTAATAGTATGTGATTCCTCCATTCTGATACACCATTGAGCTGTAGTGTATAAAGAGGTGTCCATTGGGATAGAATCCCATGGTCCTTGTGGAACTGGGTGAATTCTGTACTCAAGTATTCTCCTCCTCGATCTGATCAAAGAGTTTTAATATTCTTTCTAGTCTAGTTCTCTACTTTATTCTTATATTCCCTAAATTTCTCGAAGGCTTCAGACTATACTTCAAGTACACATGTCCATACCTAGAGAAATCATTAGTGAAAGTAATGAAGTAGGAATAAATACCTATAACATGAGTTGACATAGGACCACATACATCACTATGTATGAGTCCTAGTAACTCAATGGCTCTCTCTCCAGTTCCACTAAATGGAGAGTTGGTCAATTTTCCACGAAGGCAAAGCTCGTAAGTTGTATATGAGTTGTAGTCAAATGGATCTAAGTATCTATTTTTCAATAACTTTTGAATCCTTCCATCGTGGATATGACAGTCTACAATACCACAAATATGCATTGTTCATCTCTTCTCGTTTCCTCTTAGCCATGCTTACATTCATGATGTGTGAAGTAGTATTTAGCATAAACAAATCATTATGCAATGTCCCTCTAGTAATGATCTTATCATTCTTACTGACTGAACAACAATTATTCTCAAAAAGCACTTTATAATCATTTAATGTCAAACATGAAATAAAAATAACATTTTTTATAATAAAGGGAACAAAATAACATGCATCTAATGTAATAATAGCCCCATTAGGCAGGTGTAGAGTGACCTCGCCGACAGCAACAGCAGTAACTCTTGCTCCATTACCCATCTTGAGGTCCATCTTGCCTTTTGACAATCTCCTGTGCATTGTCAGAACCTGCAACAAATTACAGATATAATAAGCAGTACCGGTATCCAATACCTATGCATTATCACAAGAATTTGACACATGGAGATTGATCATGAAAATACTTGAAGCTTTTCTAAGCTTTTGTTTCACTTTTTCTGTAAGATACGCCTTACAGTTCCTCTTCCAATGCCCATCTTGACCAAGTGAAAGTACTAGCCTTTGTCCTTTGCTGGGTCAATTTTGGCAACCTTTGCTTGACCCCATTTACCCTTGCCCTTACCCTTCTCAAGGGTCTTCCCAGCCTTCCTTTTCCTTTTGGTCTCACTAACATAGAGAACTAATTTTTCTTTCTTAATAGTGCTCTCTGCCTCCCTCAATATATTAAGGAGCTTAGGAAGAGATACCTTAAGTTTGTTCATATTGAAATTCATGATGAACTAAGAAAAGGAATCTGATAGGGACTGAAGTATAAGATCAACACACAGGTAGGACCATTCCTAGACCTGTGAGTTTTTTAATCCATTCTATCATCTTCAAGACATGGTTCTAAACCAGTCTCCCCTCAATCATCCTAGTATGGAAGAGACTCTTGGATATCTCATATCGCTGAGTTCTTCCATGTTCCTCAAACAATTTACGGAGGTATAGGAGTATGGAATGAGCATCCATGTTTACATGTTGTCTCTATAACTCAGGAGTCATAGAGGCTAACATGTAATACTAGGCGAGAGCGGAATCATCTATATACTTCGCATATTAGGCAAACTCTTCTTGAGGAGCTTCTGTCTCAGATTGGGGCATGATAGTATCTAAGACATATGCAATTTTCTCCACTATAAGAACTATTCTTAGGTTGCGAAGCCAATTCGTATAATTTGGACCAGTGAGGCGGTTGGCATCAAGTATGCCACATAGAGGGTTTGATGATGACATGTTTCTGAAAAATAGGAGATATAGCATAAATAACATGCAAATTTTACAAAAATAAATAATCAAGATATGGACTTCTATCTTGACATGCTCCCACTAATTTTTCTAGCGAGTCACATGACACCCTCAAGCACATGAAACGGAAGTTACCGACAGACTTTTAGGAGGGATCGGGATCCAATCGGCATCTTAGTGCAACCTTGAGGGACTCGACCAATCACACTAAGCCCAAAAGGTAGACAACTCTTGCTAATCACAACTCCTTGTGATTCCTGTCATATTTGACCTTCGAACCACTATATCCTCGAGGGACTCGACCAACCATGATGTCTAGTTAAGTCATCACCATCATTACAAGATGAGTCTGATTCGGTGATATGCCCACAAGGGACTCAACCAAGCATACCATGTCCTTAGGTCACCGATGACATCTCTATATCGAAGACAAGATAGCGAGATGCAAAATAGGTGAGCCTCAAGAGACTACCAACTCAACCTACGTTGGGAATCGATTCCTGCCCCTAACAATGGAAGGCCACATGGGTCAATCTTATTACCTCACGCTTACCAATTTAATATTATCATAGGAGGGGTTTTAGGTTTCGTCTCGTGATATGATGTGTCACACATATATATATATTTAATATATTTACATCGCATGCAAATATATATATACTTATATAGTAGGTGTATAGCATTCACATTCACAAGCACACCAGATGATCATGGACTTCAACCTAATATGATTAGGCCTGAGCTAGTAGGCCTAATCACTTACATTAGGATCTATGTGCATATTAGTGCATCTCTATGCATGATGATCATCCATCTCATCATTGTCGGATCTATCGGTACCTCGACGCATCTCCATACGTCGCGATCGTTTGAATTGGCCTCGAGGGTCCCGCTATCACCTCCAAGCTTCTATTACGCCTATAGGATAATTACAATATAATTACAGGCACGTAGGCCCAACAATCAACAAAAATGAAGGCTCATAAGCCCCAATAATCACATACACATATCACAAAGTCCATGATCATCTTCCCACATCACATATCGCATGTACACATTATGTAGGATTACTAGATAAATAATAATAGTTACTTAAACCTTTTAAATAACTAAAATTCTGAAATCAGAGATATGCAAGGAATTTTTAGAAATATTAGGGATATTTTTGTAATTTTATCGAGACATGCCTTGGAATTTCCAAAATTGATAGGGGCAAAATTGTCTTTTGCCCCAAATCTCCCTCAAGCTACCTCCCTACCGTGGCCACCACCTTGCAGTCATGTAGTAGTTGCAATTTCTTATGGTCGCTGCCTGCTAGACGTGTAGCAGCCCTCGGCATGCGTGCGACAACGCCTTGGGCGCTGCCGCCTCTCTTTGCGGTGCCTCCTCACATTGGCGGTGCGTAGCTGCCTATGCAGAGGTGCTGCCGCCTCACGCGCGGGCGCATGCCTCATGCATGAGCAGCCGCCTCATGAGGTGGTGGGCAGCCGCCTCGCAGAGGCAGTTGTCGGCGGCCATCGCCTGTGCCCCTGCGCAACAACTTGCGCAAGGGCGGTGGCCGCAGGCCACGGGCTGTGCAACCCTACCTCATGCAACGGCTCCCGCCTGCAGTCACCCCGCACATGTAGCGGCGTAGCACTGCCTTGCATGCACCAGCGGCCGCAACCCCTTGCGGCTACTACCTTGCACAGCGCTGCCTTGCACGCACCAGCAGCCGCAAACCTTTGCGACTGCTGCCTTGTGCACACAAGCAACTGTCGCCTTGAGCACCGGTGGTCACAACCATTGCAGCCGTTGTGTCGCATATGTAGGGGCTACTATCATGCACACCGCCTCCAGTCGATCTATCGGGTAGCAACAGTTGCTGCCTTTACATCCTTCATTTGCATCAATAAATTTGACGTAGAAAGATCATTCTTCGGATCTAAAAAATCACGTCAAACACAGCAAGAATGCGTAAAACAATTCTACATGATCAAATTCAATAGATGTAGTTTATAATCCAATCATCGCATGACAAACCTGGCTCTGATACCACTGTTGGAAAATCGGGAGATTCGGCATCTCATGCGTAGTGGAAATAAAAAACAAGACCGAATTTTCTATAGTTACGTACTTGGCCATCGTGCGATGATTGGTGTGCAAAAATCATAAATCCAAAAAATCTACATGTATCATGTCAGAAGCATTACCTGGGGAGATCGTATATCCCCAAAAATTCCAGATTCGATAAAGAGGATGAAGGAGCACTAGCGTACTCCTCTCTAGTAGTAATCCACATAGTCGACGTAGTAACGATGCTCCTTAGATCACCACGGGATCTCTCTCCATGTGCACCACAAGGTTGTCGGAGCCAAGAAGGAGTAGAGAAGACTAAGGAGAATAGGAGGATGACTACCAAGAGCTCTCAGTCTATAAACCAGGAGGTTCCTCCTATTTATAGAGGTGGAGGAAGCTTATCCTTAATAGATGGATTTCTATCCAATTAGATCTCATTAGATCTTATCCATAAGATCCAATTTGATCTCATCCAATTGGATCTTATCCAATCATTTAATTGGATCTCATCCACAGGATCCAAACTCAGGGCTTCGTAGATATCTCATATCTGCACTTCTACTTGTCGTAATATCCACCTTATGTGTGTGACCCTCTAGGCCCGATATTGAGCTGGCCGTGCATCGCTCCCATCAGAACTTCTTCTAACTCTGAACACCTTCTAATATAGTAAATTATTATCTCCATAATAATTCACTTGACTCATCGACTATGGACGTACTATGCCACTATGTCATAGTCCCTAGACGGTATAGGGGGATATAATTTATCGGACCTGTCTGTCCTCAATTACCATGTATCTATAGTTCCTCATCCATCTAATATCCTAGAGACTGTATATTGGGCATGGTAAAGTCAGGCCCATATGGAATCCTGTTCAAGTCTCGCTCTAATCGGATTCTCTCGGAGAACTCCTTCTCTTTCAATCCGAACGACCTTGGCCATGGATTTTGCCTAACTGAGCACACGTAGGATATTCATCTCATGATACTGAGAGTGGATGATCCTCTATTGACACACAATTGCCTTCGTAAGGTTGGTTACCATTCCCGAGAACTGACTATACCAGATCTAGAGCTCTCCAAACCTGTAAGTCCGACGTCAAAGAATGGAGTCCTCAAACAAAGCATCTTTCATACCTCAAGTTTAAGGACCAGACACACTACTGGGACTATAGAATCGCTATCTGATATTATGTATCATTAACCATACAACATTATATAACTGGATCAATCAGTGAACTCATTCTCCAATGAGCACCTGCACTGTACCTCTAGTGTCCTTATACAAGCGACTATGAGACCAGTCGCCTCCATCATATAGACGAGTATATAGCGCACTAGTCTATCCGGGTATCTCGATGTCCTCATCGAGTAACCTATGACCAAGATGATTTAGGATCTGTGTTTAAAGGTATATCGGTCTCATTATCGTGATCTCATCACGATCCGATTCCCATTGCACAGATCCATAGACATCACAATATTCATCCAGATAATATGAAAAAATACTAATAATAATATACGAAGAGATCGACGTAATATGTCATAGGTGCCGCCACTCACATGATTGGCTTGTAGGGCACCTATAACCAACACTTCCAAAAACCCTTCGGCAAGCTCCCTACTCATTCTTGGTCAGTTCCAACAATACTCCCGACGAATCTTTGGACTTCCGTCGAACTCTCAAACTCCCAGCAATTCCATCGCACTTGACTCCAACACTTTATTTCATTTTATGTCTTCATCGGTATCGTAGTTAATCCTGCACAATATGTAAATCTGAACCCTACTTCGATCTAGACAATTATTATACGAATCAACATTCTATTGCCCGGCACGTCATTGCTTGGCACTTCATCTAGTTCTTCGGTGCACCGTCCTCTCTTACAGCCTATTGCCCAATCGACGGTTGACCTCCGCAACCCCGATCTCCTTGGCGCAACACAACTCTTCTTAGCTCGATGCCCGACGTCCGAAGCCTTTTGCCAATTATCGATCGGACCTCCGGCTCAATGTCTAATATCTTGACATGATTTCCTTTGGCGCAACGTTTATTTATCCTATATCAACTGTCTAATCCTGATTGTTAGTAGACCTACATCACTCAAAATACAATTAGATAACAAAACACAATCAATTAGTTTCATCATCAAAATCCGAGATTTAACATAGATTACTCAAGAAGGACATCGAGATGACCAGATAAACTAATATGCTATATACCCATCCATATAATGGAGGCAGTTGGTTTCATAGCTACTCGTGTGGGGACACTAATGATACAGTACATGTGCTCATTAGAGAATAAGTTCACTGATTGATCTGCCCATGGAATACTGGATGGTTGATGATACCTTATTGTCATATAACAATTTCATAATCCTAGTAGTGTATTTGTTCCTTAGACTTGAGATACCAAGGATGTCTTATGTAAGTACTCTACTGTTTAATACCAGACTTATAAGTTTGGAAGCTCCAGATCTAGTATAGTTGGTCATTGGGAGTTGTAGCGAACCTTACAAGGGCTATTAGATATCAATAGATAATCATTTGCTCTCAGTATCATGAGAAAAATGTCTCATATATTTTTGCTCAAACAAATCCTTGGCCAAGGTTATTTGGATTGAGAGTGAAAGAGTTCTCCGGGAGAATCCGATTAAAGCGAGACTCAAGGAGAGATCGTATAGGCCTAATAGTACCATGCCCAATATAGGGTCTCTAGGATATTAGATTAATGAGGGACTATAGGTACATGGTAATTGAGGACAGATAGGTCCAAAGGATTGGATTCCCTTGTATCGTCTAGGGACTGTGACGTAGTGGCCTAGTATGTCCGCAATTGATGAGTCTTAATTATATAGAGATAATAATTCACTGAGTCAGAAGGAGTTCTGACAAGTATGACTCACTACCAGCTTGATATTGGGCCTAGAAGATCACACATGTGGTAGGTGTTACGATGAGTAAAGGTTCGAATATGAGATATCCGCCGAAGCCCCTATCTTATTGGATATCCATTAAGCCCCTGAATTATTGAATCCTAAATATAAGATCCAATAAGAGCTAATAAGAGATTATTGGGTAAAGACCCGCTAATCTAAGAGGCTTGGATAATTAGATAGAGATCCAATACCCAACAAGGCAAGATCCATTAAGGTTAAGTTGATAGGGGACCTCTATAAATAGGAGGGAACTAAAGGCCATAGGTTAGGATTTTTTAATAGCCACCTCCTATTTTCCTCTCCCTCTCCTCCTCAGCCAGCAGCCCTAGTTTGGGGTATATGGATAGCAAGAAGGGTCGGCCCCTTCTTGATTACGTAATTCATGCAGTGAAAAGATTTAAGCAGCAATTTGAGGAGCGTCATCACAGCCCGTGCATGTGGATTATCACAGAGAGAACATTTGAATTCCTTCATCTAGTCCTATAGATCTGTAGGAATTTAGGAATATACGTGTTAGGATCTAGAGCGACACTAAGAGGGGGGGGTGAATTGGTGTAACAGTTAAAAATGTTGATTTGTGTAATTTCGGAAAACTTCGTTCGAGAAGAATCATGTTTCGATGAAAACCAACTTCGATTACGTTTTAACCTAAAGAGATTCATAAGTGAAAGTGAAGGATTCAAGTGATTGCAATAAGGTAAAGGATTTGCAGAAATGTAAATTACAAGAAAAGAAACGCAAACTGATTTTATAGTGGTTCGGTCCTCCGACTTACGTCCACTCCCGATTCCTCCTTCGTTGAGGTCACCGGCTTTCACTAATGATCTTCTTTCAATGGGTGAAGATCAACCATCCTTTTACAACTCTTTCTCCTTTTCAAAGGTTTAGGAGATAATCTCTACAAGTCTCAAACCTCCCTTAGACAAACTTCTAAACTTTTCAAGAGGAGGGAGAGAACACTCAAGACTTTTTCAAGATTACAACTTGATTCACCAGAGTTTTAGCTTACTTTTTCTTATGTGATCCTTGCAGGGATGAGTGGGGTATTTATAGGCCCTAAATGGCTCCAAAAATGAAGTCAAAATTCAAATTTCTAGGTCTCACAGGTATGAGCGGTACTATCGCCTGCATTGGGTGGTGTAATCGCTTGTAGAACCTCGAAATCAAAGGTTCTAGCAGTGCTACCGCCAGCCTGGAGTGGTACCATCACTACAACTTTATTGCTGGGTGATACCATTGCCCAGATTGGGTGGTACCACCGCCCAAACTGGGTGGTACCACCGCTTGCAACCTGGAAAAGTATGCTTTTTCACTTTTCCAGCTCATCGACGGTTCTACCGCTAGTTTGGCGGTGCCATTTCCTACAGCAATATTTGGGCCACTGAATGGGCCTCTCAATGAGCCCAAATTAGTCCCAATTTAGGTCCAATTAGCCCTTAATTGAGTTGGTTTGATTTTACCCAAAACCAACTCAATTTTGACCTAACCTTCGACTATTAAGACGTAAACAACTACAAGCTACGAATCTAAGTTATCCGACATATCATTTGTTCTCCCAGTAAACTTTCGGCAACCTTCCGGTGATCTTCTGGTAAACTTCCAGCGCATTATCTGAACCTTCGGTGAAGTGCCCGATCCATCGGCATGTTGACTCCCGCAACATCCGTTCTCGACGCATTGTCCGACTCTTTCGACCCGATGCCTGAACTTTGACTCTGGCCCATCACTTAAAGCATAGATTAGATAACAAACTTATCAATTAATTTCATCATCAAAATCCGAGATTCAAAAATATGATCTCCCTATGTAATTCTCTTACGCGTAGTTTTCGACTTCGCGGGGCACCAACTTTTGCACGATGATAAGAACCTCTTTTTCTATGGAAAATCTATGATTTTTGCTTTTGTTCTTCCACTGCATATATGATATTACTATAGATTTTTCAACAATGGTATCAGAGCTAGGTTCTTCATGCAAAAGATTGGCTTTTAAACTGTGTTATATTCAATCGCTTAAGAATTATTTTACATGATTGCAGTGAATTTGTATCGTAGATATCAAATCTATGCTATAATTTTTTCTCTATTATAAGATGTATTACAAAGGGCTTTTGATATCAAATATGTTGGCACTAAAGAGGAAGAAAGGGAAGCAACTATTGCTACCCCCTTAAATTACCAAAGGCTGCTTGCAGCCTTGGACGAGAGCTTTTCTTGCTACTCTCAGCTTGGCCAAAAGCAACAAGAATGAGAGTAGCAAGGCTGCTCTCAACCTGCTGCACGGCAACCCCTGCAGCCAGGTTCCCTAGTTGCAAGGGGCACCCTTGGTAACTATGGTTTCCTAGCCATAGGGTTTGCCCTAGCGGCTAGGACTCCTGGCCACATGGGGCAAGCTGGCGACCAGGCTTCTTGGCCATCCAAGGCTGCCCTATAGCCAGGGTTTCCTAGCTACAAGGGACTCCTTGGTGGCTATGGTTTCCTAGCCATGCAAGCAGCCTTGTGGCCTAGGCTTCCTAGCCACAAGGGAGTCTTTAATGGTTGAGATCTCCTAGCCACATAATGAACTTCCTGCCATATGGGGATACCTTATGGTAGGGTACCCCAAAGGGCAGCAAAGTAATTAATTAAATAATTTAATTAATTATAATTATTATTATCTAGTAGTCTTATATAATGATGATGTGTGCATGTGATGTATGATGTGGACGAATGATCATGGACCGTGTGATATGTGTGTACATGTGATTATTATTATTATTGGGGCCTATAAGTCTCTATTTTTTTCTCATTTATTATCAAGCATGTGTGCTTGTAATTAAGTTGTAATTATATGAGGAGGCACGGCGAGAGCATGGAAGAGATAGCAGGAACCACGAGGGTGAAACGGATGATCGTGACGCATGGAGATGCATCGAGATACTAATAGAACTGACGAGGATGAGATGGATGATCACTGGGCATGGAGATGCACCACTGCACACAGATCTTGATATGAGTGATTGGCCTCACTAGCTCGGGCTTGATTATATTAAGATATGGTCCATGATCATCTGGTGTGATTACTCATGTAATGTGTGAATATATATACACTTACTAGATACATATATATTTGCATGCGATGTAGATATATATTAAATATGGTTGTGTGTGACACGTCATAGGAGATCAAATAAAAAAAATTCTCTCTCAATATTATTAAGTCGATAAATGTGAGACAATTAGATTGATCCATATGGCCTTCTATTGTTATAAGTAAGAACCAATTCCCGGTATAGGTTGAGTTGGTCGAATCCCTCGAGACTCACCTATATCACGATTCACTCTCTTACCTATGATATAGAGATGTCACCGGTGACCTGAGTACATGGTATGCTTAGTCAAGTCTTTCGAGAGTATATCATCGAATTAGATGCATCTTGTAACGATGGTGATGACTTAACCGAACATCATGGTTGGTCGAGTCACTCGAGGCCATAGTGGTTCGGAGGTCAAACGGGATGGGAATCACAAGGAGCTATGATTGGCAAGAGTTGCCTACTTTTATGAGCTTAACGTGATTAGTCAAGTCCCTCGAGATTATGTTAAGATGCCAATTAGATCCCGATCCCTACTAGAGATCCACCGGTGGTCTCCAAATCACATACCGAAGGGAGTTGTGTGTTTCATGAGAAATTACTAAGAGTAGATTAAGACAGAAGTTCTTATCTTATTTGTTTAATTTTTGTGAAGCCTGCATATTATTTATTTCTATTACATCTTTATTTTTAGAAAAATGTCACTTTCAAATCCTTTACGTAGCATACTTAATGCCAATCGCCTCACTAGTCCAAATTATATGGATTGGCTCTGTAACCTGAGAATCGTTCTCACGGTAGAGAAAATTATGTATGTCCTTGATACAGTGATTCCTACGCCCGTTGAAGAGGCAAGCGAGGATGAGATCGCTCACTATGTAAAATACATAGATGATTCCACTCTTGCTAAGTGTTACATATTGGTCTCTATGACTCCTGAGTTACAGAGACAGTATGAAAACTTGGATGCTAGTTCCATACTCCTACATCTCTGCAAACTATTTGAGGAACAAGGAAGAACTCAATAATATAAGATATCAAAAAGTCTCTTCCACGCAGGATGACTGAGGGGACATCGGTTCAGAACCATGTCCTTAAAATAATTGAGTGGATAGAGAAACTCACAGGTCTAAGAATGATTCTAGAGGATAACCTTTGTATGGATCTTGTGCTTTAGTCCCTATCAAATTCCTTTTCTCAATTCATAATGAATTTCAAAATGAACAAGCTTGAAATGACCTTCACAAAGCTCCTTAATATGTTAAGAGAAGTAAAAAGTACCATCAAGAAAGAGAAACTAGTTCTCTATGCTGGTGAGACCAAAAAGAAAAGGAAAGTTGAGAAGTCTCTTAAGAAGGGCAAGGGCAAGGGCAAATGGGGTAAGGCAAAGGTTGCTAGAAGAGACCCAACAAAGGATAAAGGTCAATGCTTCTATTGTGGCAAAGATGGGCATTGGAAGAGGAACTACAAAGAGTACCTTGCAGAGAGGGTGAAACAAAAGCTTGGAGAAACTTTAGGTACATTCATGATCAATCTCCATTTGTCAGAATCATATGATAATACATAGATATTAGATACCGGGAGTCCTTATCACATCTGTAATTCATTGCAAGTTCTGGCAGGACCTAGGAAATTGAAGAGATGTAAGATGGACCTCAAGATAGGCAATAGAGCAAAAGTTGCTGTAGTGACTGTTGGCGATGTCACCCTACATCTGCCTAGTGGAGCTATTATTGCATTATATGTATGCTATTATGTTCCTTCTATTATCAAAAATATTATTTCTATTTTGTGTTTGACAGTTAATGGATATAAATTAGTTTTTGAGAATAATTATTATTCAATATCATTAGATGATAAGATCATCACGAGAGGAACATTGCATAATGATTTATTTATGTTAGACACAGCTTCACACATCATGATTGTAAGTAAGTTTATGAGAAAATGAGAAGAGGTGAATAATGCATATCTATGGCTAGGTAATATCCATGAGGGATAGATTCAAAAGTTTCTAAAGGATTGATATCTAGATCCATTCGACTATGAGTCATATGTGACTTGCGAACCTTGCCTTTGTTGAAATATGACAAACTCTCTATTTAGTAGAACCGGAGAGAGAGCCATTGAATTACTTAAACTCATATATAATGATGTATGGGTCCTATGTCAACTCATGCCTTATGTGGTTACTCCTACTTCATTACTTTTATTAACGATTCTCAAGATACGGATATATGTATTTGATGAAGTACAAGTCTGAGGCCTTCGTAAAATTCAGAGAATATTAGAATAAAGTAGAGAACCAGACTAGAAAGAGTATCAAAACTCTTCGATCAAATCGAGCAGGTAAGTACTTGAGTACAGAGTTTACCCATTTCCTCAAGGACCATGGGATTCTGTCCCAGTAGACATCTCCTTATACACTACAGCACAATGGTATATCCGAAAGGAGGAATCACACATTATTATATATGGTGTGATCCATGATGAGTTTCACCAACCTACCCGTCTCATTCTGAGAATACACCTTAGATACCACAGCTTACCTTCTGAATAGAATTCCAACTAAGTCAGTGGTGTCTACTCCATATGAGATATGGAAAGGGAAGAAGCTCGATCTTAAGATTGTTAAGATTTAGGGCTGCCCTACCCACGTCAAGAGACACAACCTTGACAAGTTAAAATCCAGGACAGAACGATGTAAGTTCGTGATTTACCCCAAGGAAACTTGTGGGTATTATTTCTATCACCCTTAGGACTAAAAGGTCTTTGTAGCTAAGAAAGTAGTGTTCCTTGAGAAAAAACACATTCTTGGTAGAGACAGTGGGACCATAATAGAGTTGAGTGAGGTTGGAGAAATTAGCTTAAGCACCATTTCACAGCCAGAGTCTATTCAAGTACCTAGCACACAAGTTTTGACTTTACATAGGTCCGATAGAATATCCCATCTCTTGAGAGATATGTGAGAAATATCAGAAGAGATGATATTGAGGATATTGATCTTCAGACCTACGAGGAAACTATTATGAGTATAGACTCCAAGAAGAAGCAAGAATCCATGAATTCAAAGATGGATTCCATGTACTCTAACAAAGTTTAGAATCTGGTTGATGTACTTGAGGGTATTATACCCATTGGCTGCAAGTAGATCTTTAAAAAGAAGATTGGAGTAGATGGAAAGGTAGAGACTTATAAAGCAAGGCTAGTGGCTAAGGGGTATCGTCAAAGATAAGGTGTTAACTATAACAAAACCTTCTCACCCATAGTCATGCTAAAATTCATTCAAATTCTATTAGTTATTGCAGTGCACTATGATTATGAGATCTGGCAAATGCATATAAAAATCACATTCCTTAATGGCAACCTCTAGAAGGAGATGTATATGATATAACCTGAGGGATTCATGTCCAAGAATAGTCCAGATAAGGTGTGCAAATTGCTTAGGTCCATCTATAGACTGAAGTAAGCTTCCCAAAGTTGGAACATAAGATTTGATAGGGCAATTAGATCTTATGACTTCGTTAAGATCGAAGATAAGCCTTGTGTGTACATAAAGGTAAGTGGGAGTGCTATCACCTTTTTGGTGTTGTATATGGATGATATCTTGATCATTGGGAATGATGAAGAAATGCTCTCCAAAGTAAAGACTTGGCTATCTAGACACTTCTCCATGAAGGACTTAGGGGAAGCATCCTGCATATTGGAGATTCGAATCTATAGAGATAGATCCAAGAGAATATTTGGCTTGTCCTAATCCAGGAACATATATACCATTATCAAAAGGTTTGGCATAGAAAATTCTAAGAGAGGTCTCCTACCAATAAGACATGGGATATTACTTTCTAGGAGTATATCCCTAAAGATTTCTAAAGAAAGGACAGATATGGATAGGATATCCTATGCCTCAGTGATAGGGCCTATCATGTATGCTATGCTATGTACCAACCTTGATATAGCACATGCTCTTAGTGTCATGAGCGGTATCTGTGAGAATGTAATAAACCCCACCTAGCGCTCTATCCTATAAAGAAGAGATCTAGGTCTTGGGGAGCATTGAGAAAGTAGTAAAATATATTCTTAAGTACTTTGGAATAAGAAAGATTGAGAAGGACTAAGGATCTTTCTCGATAGGTATATGGAGCAGTAGTAGCCTTAGGGTCCCTGCCGCCCACCAAGGGCTACACGGACTCGAGCTTCCAGTCCGATGTCGATGATAGCAAGTTTAATTCAGGATATGTGTTCACCTTAAATGGAGAAACAATATACTGGAAGAGTTCCAAGTAAGATACTATTACTAACTCGATCACAGTGGCAGAATACATTATTGTGATAGAAGCAGTAAGGGAGAGTGTTTGGATGAAGAAGTTCATCATAGATCTAGGAGTCGTGTTGAGTAGTGAGGAGTCGATTCCCTTTTATTATAACAACTACAGGGTGATTACTCAAATTAGGGAACCCGAGTCTTATCAGAAGTTTTCTGAGGAGATTTTAGCTTAAAAGGGCCTTTTAGGGCTGGTGGTCGAACCGCCACCAATTACTCCTCTACCTCTCTAAGTGTCTCTCCACCTCTCATTCCCCCTTCTCTCCCTCTAGAAACTCAAGAGAGCTCCTTTTCTCTACAAATCTTAGGATCAATCTTAATCATCTTGGAGTTCACTACAAGGGTAATCCTTGAAACTTCTCCTTTGATTTATTGCTTGATTTTGCTCTTTATATGTAGTTCTTACATTGTTAATGCTATGCCCTACAAGCCAATCATATGAGTGATGGCACGTGCGATTTGACATGCACTCTTTTTGCTTATTATTATTTGATATTTTATCACTCTATCTTATATGTTTTATATATTGTGATGTCCATGGATCTGTGCAATGGGAGTTAGATCATGATGAGATCATCCAAAATTAGAGGAGAAACCAGCAACATCATCAAAAATTAGAGGAGGATGGCAAAACCTACAAAAAAGCCTTTTAGGGCTCAACAGCAAATAGAATGATACTAATTCATCTTGCATCAAAGTCTTGAAACAAAGATCCTAAATAATCCCGGTCATAGGTTACTTGAGAAGAATATCGAGATAACCAAACATACTAGTATACTGTATACCCATCCATATGATGGAAGCGGTTTGTCTCATAGCTGCTCATGTGAGGACACTAAAAATACAGTACACGTGCTCATTAGAGAATGAGTTCACTGATTAATCCATCGACGGAATGCTGGATAGTTGATGATACCTTATTGTCAGACAACGATTCCGTAGTCCTAGTATTGTATCTAGTCCTTAGACCTGAGATACCAAAGATGTCCTGTATGAGTTCTCCACTCTTTGATACTAGACTTATAGGTTTGGAAGCTCCAAATTTAGTACAATCAGTCATTGGGAGTGGTAGCCAATCTTACGAGGGTTATTGAGTATCAATATAGGATCATTCACTCTCGGTATCATGAGAGGAATATCCCATATATTCTTGCTCAAATATAGGATCATCCACTCTCGGTATCATGAGAGGAATATCCCATATATTCTTGCTCAAATAAATCTCTGGCCAAGGTTATTCAGATTGAGAGAGAAAGAGTTCTTCGAGAGAATCCGATTAGAGCGAGACTCGAGGAGAGACCATATGAGCCTAACAGTACCATGCCTGGTATAGGATCTCTAGGATATTAGATAGATGAGGAACTATAAGTATATGGTAACTAAGGACATATAGGTCCAAAGGATTGGATTCCCTTGTATCGTCTGGGGACTATGGCGTAGTAGCCTAGTACGTCCGTAGTCGATGAGTCGAGTGAATTATTATAGAGATAATAATTCACTGAGCCAGAAGGAATTCTGACAAGTATGACTCATGGCTAGCTCGATATTGAGCCTAGAGGATCACACATATATGGTAGGTATTGCAACAAGTAGAGGTTTAGATATGAGATATCCGTGATGGATACTGCTTGACTTATAGGTTTGGAAGCTCCAAATTTAGTACAATCGGGTCATTGGGAGTGGCCAAGATATCCATTAAGCCCCTGAATTATTGGATCCTAAAAATGAGATCCAATAAGAGCTAATAAGAGATTAGTAGGTAGAGACCCACTAATCTATTGGGAAATCCACAATGGGAGCGATATCACATATGCAGTGGAAGAACAGAAAATAAAACCCCAGAATTTCCCATATAAAGTTTACGTCGTCGTGCGAAGATTGATACGTTAAAAATAAATTCGTAAAACTGCACGTGTAAAAGAAGATACCTAGAGAGATCGTATATCCCTGAATTCCTGCAGATTTGTGGGAAAGGATGAAGGAGGTCAAGCGTCCTCCTCTCTAGCGGTATCCACACGACAGGGATTGCAACGATGCACCTCTCTCTCTAGGGAGAGGAGAACATGAGGTGGCTACCAAAAGAAACCCTCAGCCTATAGAGCTTTGGTTCCCTCCTATTTATAGAGGCCCCCTGAAAACCCTAATGGATCTTTTGCCCTACTGGGTATTAGATCTCCATCCAATTACCCAAGCCTCTTGGATTAGTGGGTTTCTACCCAATAATCTCTTATTAGCAACTATTGGATCTTATTTTAGGATCCAATAATTCAGGGGCTTAATGGATATCCAATAAGATAGGGGGTTCAGCGGATATCTCATATTTGAACCTCTACTCGTCGCAACACCTACCATATGTGTGTGACCCTCTAGGCCCAATATCGAGCTGGCCGTGAGTCATACTTGTCAGAACTCCTTCTGACATAGTGAATTATTATCTCTTTAATAATTCACTCAACTCATCGACTACGGAGGTACCAGGCCACTACGCCGCGGTCACAAGATGATACAGGGGAATCCAATCCTTTGGACCTATCTGTCCTAAGTTATCATGTATCTATAGTTTCTCATCCATCCAATATCCTAGAGACCCTATATCGGGCATGGTGCTGTCAGGCCCATACGGTCTCTCCTCGAGTCTTGCTCTTGTCAAATTCTCCCGGAGAACCCTCTCTCTCAATCCAAATAACCTTGGCCAAGAATTTGTTCAAGCAAGAACACATGGGATATTTCTCTCATGATACTAAGAGCAGATGATCCTCTATTGACACTCAATAGCCCTCGTAAGGTTGGCTACCACTCCCAATGACCGATTGTACTAGATCTGGAACTTTCCAAACCTATAAGTCCAATATCAAAGAGTGGAGTACTCAAACAGGACATCCTTGGTGTCTCAAGTCTAAGGACCAAATACACTACTGGGACTACGGAATCGCTGTATTACGTAAGGTATCAATAACCATCCAACATTCCGTAGGCGGATCAATCAGTGAACTCATTCTCCAATGAGCACCTGCACTGTACCCTTAGTGTCCCTACATGAGTAGCTATGAGACCAGCTGCCTCCATCATATGAACGGGTATACAGCACATCAGTCTATCCAGTTATCTCGATGTCCTTCTCGAGTAACCTATGACCAGGATAATTTAGGGTCTGTGTTTAAAGGTGAATTAGTCTCATTATCATGATCTCATCATGATCTGATTCCTATTGCACAGATCTAAGGACATCACAGTATATGCAACACGTAAGATAAAGTGATAAAACGCCTAATAATAAGCAAAGAGATAAAGTGCATATCAAGTCACAAGTGTCATCACTCATGTGATTGGCTTGCAGGGCACATATGACTAGCAATCTCTCACTTGATCTGAAGTCAATCACCAACATGTCTGATCCCCATCAGACCTCTATGACACTCAAAGACAATCTGAGTCAATAGCTTTGTCAATGGATCTGCAATGTTATTTTTGGATGGAACTCTTTCCACTACTACATCTCTTTGGGCCACGATCTCTCTAATAAGTTGGAACCTCCTCAGAACACTTCTGATGAGATCCGGGTTCCCTTATTTGAGTAATCGCCCTGTATTTATCGTAATATAAAGGAATCAACTCCTTGCTTCTCAGGATGACTCCTAGATCTGTGATGAACTTCTTCATCTAGACTCCCTCCTTTATTGCCTCTATCGTAGTAATGTATTCCGCCTCTATGGTCGAGTCAGCAGTAGTGTCTTGCTTGGAACTCTTCCAGTATACTGCTCCTCCATTCAAGGTGAACACATACCTTGAATTAGACTTGCTTTCATCGACATCGGACTGGAAGCTCGTGTCCGTGTAGCCCTCAGCCTTGAGGCTACTACCTCCATATATCAGTAAAAGATCCTTAGTCCTTCTCAAGTACTTAAGGATATATTTTACTGCTTTCTAGTGCTCTAAGCCTGGATCTGCTTGATATCTGCTTGTGACACTCAGAGCATGCACTATAACAGGCTTGGTACATAGCATAGCATACATGATAGATCCTATCACTGATGCATATGGCATCATATCCATGTGTGCCCTTTCTTCAGGAGTCTTTGGGGATATACTCCTAGAAAGTGATATTCCATGTCTCATTGGTATGAGACCTCTCTTGGAATTTTCCATGCCAAACCTTTTGACAATGGTGTCTATGTACCTGGACTTGGACAAGCCAAGCATCCTCTTGGATTTATCTCTATAGATCCGTATCCCCAATATGCAGGATGTTTCCCCTAAGTCCTTCATGGAGAAGTGCATAGATAACCAAGTCTTTACTGTGAAGAGCATTCCTACATCATTCCCAATAATCAGGATATCATCCATATATAATACCAAAAAGGTGATAGTACTCCCACTTAATTTTTTATACACACAAGGTTCATCTTCATTCTTAACGAAGTCATAAGATCTGATCGCCTCATCAAATCTTATGTGCCAACTTTGGGAAGTTTGCTTCAATCCATAAATGGATCTAAGTAACTTGCACACCTTATCTGGGTTATCCCTAGACACGAATCCTTTAGGCTGTATCATATACACCTCCTCATCGAGGTTACCATTGAGGAATGCAGTTTTAACGTCCATCTGCCAGATCTTATAATCATAGTGTGCTGCAATAGTCAATAGAATTTGAATAGATTTTAGCATGGCTATAGGTGAGAAAGTTTCGTCATAGTCAACACCTTGCCTTTGACAATACCCCTTAGCCACTAGCCTTGCTTTATAGGTCTCTACCTTTCCATCTACTCCAATCTTCTTTTTGAAGATCCACTTGCAACCAATGGGTACAATACCCTCGGGTGCATCAACTAGGTTCCAAACCTTGTTGGAGTACATGGAATCCATTTCTGAATTCATGGCTTCTTGTCATTCCTGGAGTCAATGCTCATAATAGCCTCCTCATAGGTCTGAGGATCAATATCCTCAACATCTTCTCTTCTGATATATCCCACATATCTCTCAGGATGATGAGATACTCTATCGGACCTACATTAAGTTGGAACTTGTGTGTTAGGTATCTGAATAGATTCTAGAATGGTGCTTGAGCTAGGTTCTCCAACCTCACTCAACTCTATCATGCTCCCACTGTCTCCACCAAGAATGTGTTCCTTCTCAAGGAACACTGCTCTCTTGGCTACAAAGACCTTTCGGTCCTCAAGGTGATAGAAATAATACCCATAATTTTCTTTGGGGTATCCCACAAACTTGCACCGTTCCGTCCTAGATTCCAACTTGTCAAGGTTGTGTCTTTTAACATGGGCAGGGCAGCCCCAAATCTTAACAATCTTAAGATCATGCATCTTCCCATTCCATATCTTATATGGAGTAGACATCACTGACTTGGTTGGAATTCTGTTCAAAAAGGCAAGCTGCGGTCTCTAGAGCATATCCCCAGAATGAGATGGGTAGGTCGGCGAAACACATCATGGAACGCACCATGTCTAATAGTGTGCGATTCCTCCTTTTTGATACACCATTAAGATGTGCTGTATAAGGAGGTGTCCATTGGGATAAGATCCCATAGTCTTTGAGGAACTGGGTGAACTCTGTACTCAAGTACTCACCTCCTCAATCTGATCGAAGAGTTTTAATACTCTTTTCTATCTGGTTCTCCACTTCTCATTTCCTCTTAGACTCACATGCACTCATGATATGTGGAAATATATTTAGCATAAATAAACCATTATGCATTGTTCCTCTCGTGATGATCTCATCATCTAATATTATTGAATAACCATTATTCTTAAAAACTAATTTATATCTATTAACTGTCAAACATGAAATGGAAATAAAATTTTTGATAATAGAAGGAACATAATAGCAGGTATCTAATGCAATAATAGCTCCACCAAGCAGATGTAAGGTGACCTTACCAATAGCCACTGTAGCAACCTTTACTCTATTACCCATCTTAAGGTCCATCTCGCCTCTCTTCAATCTCCTAAGTCCTTCCAGAACCTGCAAAGAATTGTAAATATGATAAGCACTCCCGATATCTAATACCCATGTGTTATCATAAGATTCTGACAAATGGAGACTAATCATGAATGTACCTGAAGCTTCTGTAAGCTTCTGTTTCGCCCTCTTTGTAAAGTACTCTTTGCAGTTCCTCTTCTAGTGCCCATCTTTGCCGTAGTGGAAGCACTGGCCTTTGTCCTTTATTGGGTCTTTCTTGGCAACCTTTGCCTTATCCATTTTACCCTTGCCCTTCTTAAGGGTCTTCTCAGCCTTCCTTTTCTTTCTGGTCTCACCAGTGTAGAGAACTGGCTTCTCTTTCTTGATGGTGCTCTCTGCTTCTCTCAACATATTGAGAAGCTCTAGGAGGGTCACCTCAAGTTTGTTCATATTAAAATTTATTATGAATTGAGAAAAGGAATCTGGTAGGGACTGAAGCACAAGATCCACACATAGGTTATCCTCTAGGACCATTCCTAGACCTGTGAGTTTCTCGATCCACTCAATCATCTTAAGGACATGGTTCTGAACTGGTGTCCCCTCAGTCATCCTAGCATGGAAAAGACTCTTTGATATCTCATATCGCTGAGTTCTTCCCTATTTCTCAAACAGTTTACGAAGATGCAGGAGTATGGAATTAGCATCCATATTTTCATGCTGTCTCTGTAACTCAATAGTCATAGAGGCCAACATATAACACTGAGCAAGAGTGGAATCATCTAAGTACTTCACATAACGAGTGATCTCATCCTCGCTTGCCCCTTCGTTGAGCGTAGGGATCACTATATCAAGGACATACATGATTTTCTCTACCGTGAGAACGATTCTTAGATTGCAAAGCCAATCCGTATAATTTGGACCAGTGAGGCGATTGGCATCAAGTATGCCACGTAAAGGATTTGAAAGAGATATTTTTCTAAAATAAAAGATGTAGCAAAAATAAATAACATGCAGACTTTGCAAAAATTTAAACAATTAAGATAAGGACTTCTATCTTAATGTATTCCCACTAATTTTTCGTGAGACACACCACCCTCCAGTATGTGAATCGGAGACCCCCGGTGGATCTCTAGTGGGGATTAGGATCCAATCGGCGTCTTAACGTAACCTTAAGGGACTCGACCAATCACGTTAAGCCTGTAAAGGTAGGCAACTCTTGCCAATCACAACTCCTTATGATTCCCGTCCTGTTCGGCTTCCGAACCACCATGGCCTCGAGGGACTCAACCAACCATGATATTCGGTTAAGTCATCACCATCATTACCAGATGAGTCTGATTCGGTGATATACTCTCAAGGGACTCGACCAAGTATACCATATACTCAGGTCACTAATGACATCTTTATGTCATAGATAAGATAGCGAAATGCGATATAGGTGAGTCTCGAGGGACTCGACCAACTCAACCTACACCGGGAATCGGTTCCTACCTATAACGATGGAAGGCCATGTGGGTCAATCTAATTACCTCACGTTTACCGATTTAATATTATTAATAGAGGAGATTTTGGTTTTGTCTCCTAATATAATGTGTCATATATATACATTTACGTATTTAATATATATATATATCTATATCATATGTATATATATATATCTACATCACATATATATATATATATATATCTAGTAGGTATATAACTAATCACACATCACATGAACAATCACACCAGATGATTATGGACCACATCCTAATGTGATCAGGCTCGAGCCAGTGGGCTTAATCACTCACATCAAGATCTGTGTGCTTCGGCACATCTTCATGCCCTGTGATCACCCTTCTTGCTTTGTCGGTTTCGTCGGCATCTCAACACATCTTTATGCGTCGGATCGTCTGTCTCGGCCTCATGCAAGTCACGCTACTTCTTGCACCTCCTCATATAATTACAACATAATTACAGGCATGCAAGCCCGACAATAAATGAGAAAAAAATAGAGGCTCACAGGCCCCAATAATAATAATCACATGTACACACATCACATCACAGGTCCATGATCATCTGTCCACATCATAGGTGAGTCTCGACCAACTCAACCTACACCGGGAATCGGTTCCTACCTATAACGATGGAAGGCCATGTGGGCCAATCTAATTACCTCACGTTTACCGATTTAATATTATTAATAGAGGAGATTTTGGTTTGGTCTCCTAATATAATGTGTCACATATATACATTTACGTATTTAATATATATATATATATCTACATCATATGTATATATATATCTACATCACACATATATATATATATCTAGTAGGTATATAACTAATCACACATCACATGAACAATCACACCAGATGATTATGGACCACATCCTAATGTGATCAGGCTCGAGCCAGTGGGCCCAATCACTCACATCAAGATCTGTGTGCTTCGGCACATCTTCATGCCCTGTGATCACCCTTCTTGCTTTGTCGGTTCCGTCGGCATCTCAACACATCTTTATGCGTCGGATCGTCTGTCTCGGCCTCGCAAGTCACGCTACCGCCGTACCTCCTCATATAATTACAACATAATTACAGGCATGCAAGCCCGACAATAAATGAGAAAAAAATAGAGGCTCACAGGCCCCAATAATAATAATCACATGTACACACATCACATCACAGGTCCATGATCATCTGTCCACATCATACATCACATGTATATGTTATTTTGTAGAACTACTAGATAAAGAAAATAATAATTAATTAAATTATTTAATTAATATATTTATTTTTCTAAAATCAAGGATATAAAGGGAATTTTTAATTCTCCGGGGTATTTTGGTAATTCAACCAAAAGGGTATTTTGGTAATTCGACCAAAAGGGTATTTTGGTAATTCTATCAAAAGAGACAAAATCTAGAATTTCTAAAATTCTGAGGGGTATTTTAGTAATTTTGTTAAAAGGGATAGAATATGAAATTTCTAAAATTCTGAGGGGCAAAACGATCTTTTGCCCTAAAACCATGCCGCGCTAGCCCACGAGCGTGAGCGCCCAACACCGGCACCTCTATGCGCAGGTGCAGCGCCCGCCGACGCCCCTACGGGCGGGCCGTAGACCGTTGACACAAACAGCAAGGCTGCAAGCAGCCTTGCGGCCGCTGCACGAGTGCAGCAAGGGCAGCAACAGTTGCTGCCCTTCTTGGCCTTTTGCGCCAACGATTTTGACGTCAAAAGCAGATCCAAAACACAACACACGTAGTTTAAGATCCGATCTTCACACGAACAACCTGTCTCTGATACCACTGTTGGGAAATCCACAAGGGGAGCGACATCACATGCGCAGCGGAAGAACAAAAAACAAAACTCCAAAATTTTCCATAGAAAGTTTCCGTCATCGTGCAAAGATCGGTGCGTTAAAAATAAATCTGCAAAACTGCACGTGTAAAAGAAGATACCTAGAGAGATCGTATATCCCTGAATTCCTGTAAATCTGTGGGAGAGGATGAAGGAGGTCAGGCGTCCTCCTCTCTAGCGGTATCCACATGGTAGGGATTGCGATGATGCACCTCTCTCTCTAGGGAGAGGAGAACATGAGGTGGCTACCAAAAGAAACCCTCAGCCTATAGAGCTTTGGTTCCCTCCTATTTATAGAGGCCCCCTGAAAATCCTAATAGATCTTTTGCCCTATTGGGTATTGGATCTCCATCCAATTACCCAAGCCTCTTGGATTAGTGGGTTTCTACCCAATAATCTCTTATTAGCAACTATTGGATCTCATCTCAGGATCCAATAATTCAGGGGCTTAATGGATATCCAATAAGATAGGGGGTTCAGCAGATATCTTATATCCGAACCTCTACTCGTCGCAACACCTACCATATGTGTGTGACCCTCTAGGCCCAATATCGAACTGGCCATGAGTCATACTTGTCAGAACTCCTTCTTACATAGTGAATTATTATCTCTATAATAATTCACCTAACTCATCGACTACGGACGTACTAGGCCACGACACCACGGCCCCTAGACGATCTAGGGGAATCCAATCCTTTGGACCTAACTGTCCTCAGTTACCATGTATCTATAGTCCCTCATACATCCAATATCCCAGAGACCCTATACCGGGCATGGTGCTGTTAGGCCCATACGGTCTCTCCTCGAGTCTTGCTCTTGTCGGATTCTCCTGGAGAACCCTTTCTCTCTTAATCCAAATAATCTTAGCCAAGGATTTGTTCGAGCAAAAACACATGAGATATTCCTCTCATGATACCGAGAGTGGATGATCCTCTATTGACACTTAAAGCCCTCGTAAGGTTGGCTACCACTCCCAATGACCGGTTGTACTAGATCTAGAACTTTCCAAACCTATAAGTCCGGTATCAAAGAGTGGAGTACTCATACAGGACATCCTTGGTGTCTCAAGTCTAAGGATCAAATACACTACTGGGCTATGGAATCGCTGTCTTACGTGAGGTATCAATAACCATCCAGCATTCCGTAGGTGGATCAATCAGTGAACTCATTCTCCAATGAGCACCTGCACTGTACCCTTAGTGTCCCCACACGAGTAGCTATGAGACCAGCTACCTCCATCATATGAATGGGTATACAGCACACTAGTCTATCCGATTATCACGATGTCCTTCTCGAGTAACCTATGACCAGGATAATTTAGGGTCTGTGTTTAAAGGTGAATCGGTCTCATTATCGTGATCTCATCATGATCCTATTCCCATTGCATAGATCTAAGGACATCATAGTATATGCAACATGCAAGATAAAGTGATAAAATGCCTAATAATAAGCAAAGAGATACAGTGTATATCAAGTCACAAGTGTCATCACTCATGTGATTGGCTTGCAAGGCACATATGACTAGCATAATCTAAGAGACTTGGGTAATTGAATGAAGATCCAATACTCAACAGGGCAAGATCCATTAGGGTTAAGTTGATAGGGGACCTCTATAAATAGGAGGGAACAAAAGGCCCATAGGCTAGGGTTTTTTAGTGGCCACCTTCTATTCTTCTCCCCCTCTTCTCCTCAGCCAGTAGCCCCACGTTGGGGTATGTGGATAGCAGGAAGGGTCAAACCCTTCTTGATTGCGTAGTTCATGTAGCAAAGATATTTAAGCAGCGATTTGAGGAGCATCATCGCAGCCCCTGCCATGTGGATTATTACTAGAGAGGATGACATTTAAACTCTTTCATCTAGTTCCACAGATTTATAAAAATTCAGGGATATACGATCTCCCTAGGTAATTCTCTTACACGTAATTTTTGGTTTCGTGGGTTTTTATGCACCAACTTTTGCACGACGATAAAAACCTCTTTTTTTATGGGAAATCTATGATTTTTATTTTTGTTCTTCTGCTGCGCATATGATGTCACCATAGATTTCTTAATAGTTAATACATGTAGTTCTATGGCACCTAGAAAATCCTCAACGGACAAAGGGAAGAGGAGATTTGATGAAACCTATAACCCTCTACTCTTTGATTCCAATGAGCATGCCCTTAAATTTTCATCCTTTGAATTTAGAAGTGTACACAAGGGAATTTGAACCAATTCAATGGTTTACTAACCTAGATGTCCTTCCAATCCAACAAATTAGTGAACCCATCCATCTTAGACTTGTTCAATTATTTTAAAATAATTTGCATGTAGATGAAGACGATAGGGTGTCAACTTACCTCCTAGGGCATCAAATACCCATTACGGATAGCATAATTTGCAACCTTATAGGAATTCTTGAGAAAAGAAGAGGTTGCTACTTTAAAGGACAATGGGACACAGAATCAGTTGGAATCACATATTCTGAAGCCTTAGGTATTATTTTTGGAAACCCAAATTTGCCTACCATCCCAAAGAGTTGTGAACATTTGCTATCCTTTAATACAAAAGTGCTTCATCATATCATGATAAGTATTTTACTTCCAAAACAACACCATCATGATGAAGTTAGTCAAATGAAATTAGGAATAATGTATTGGATTATGGTATATCTGTTTTGGATACCTAATATGACAAAACATGATTGAATTATCAACGAACGATATGATGCTTCCATATGGTGGTTTAATCATTAGACTAATATATACACATGATATTGTGATTCCACTAGATATGAAAATTATAAAGCTAGATAGATTTAATGTTATCAATAGAAACCTTCTAAGAAGATTAAGATGTATAATAAGAAATGACATTTGGACTAGACTACCTAGGAGAACTGATCCTCCCCCACTTGAACCAGAGCTTAAAACACCTATATATAGGGAAAATCAATCTCCTCCTATTAGTCCCTTTAAGGTAGCACCTCCGATAGATCCAGCACCTTCCTCATTTGCCGACCCTATAGTGACTCGACTGGATCAAATTGAACTACATCAAGATCAGAACTTAACCGAAATGCAATAAATTTATCATCAAATTAATACTTTGTTTAGATATTTTGGTTTACCACTAGATGAATAGATTTTATATTTCTTCTTTCTTCTTGTTGAGGAGGAAGAACTCTTTCTAAACTCCTTATTATGTGTACTCCTTATCTTAGTGAACTATATGATGTTATGTGTTTTATCAATATTAAGATGCACATCTTGATATTATGTTAAATCTTCCGAATGCATGAGTTTTCTTATGCATTCTTTAGATTTTTTTCTACTTTTGAAAATTGAGTTTTCAATGAGATCATTTCCTATCACTTTCTTGCATGGATTTTCTTTTTATACATTTGTTCCATCATTTTGATGAGCTTTTCCTATAACCCCCCCTATACTTACAAAAGAAGAGTTCTCGTTTATGAATTTTTGATATACTTGATTCTTGTGTGATGATCACCTTCTTCTTTCCATTTATAAAATAGTAATTTGATTCGTGAACCCTTAATATACACATCTTGATCATTTACATGATGAATTTTTTTCATGTTCTATTTATGAAAGTAGAAGCTTGATTCACGGATTTTTGATTCTTATAGCTTGATTTTTCTTGTGATGAATGAATTCCTCCCTTCACCTTCTTCTTCTTTTTTTCGTATGACAAAGGGGAGATACCAACAAGTGCTTGTATATCTCTAAAAGAACCAAAGAGAAGCACTAGCTTACTCATTTCAAGAAGTAAAAGTTGCTATCTTGCATAAATTTTTGCTTAATTTCATCTTTGCTAACTTGCCTACTTCAAAGCCAAAGAGAAGTGCTAGCAAGAGTAGTGCTAGCTTGCACATCTAAAGCAAAACTTACTATCTTGCAGAGATTTTGCTAGCTTGCTGATTTAAAGAAACAAATGCTGCTATCTTTTTCTTAACTCCATTTTGGCTAAGCTTGGATAAAATTGTGTAAAGCTATCTTGCATGTCGAATGTTTGGTGTAATGGTGTCAAAGTGTTTGCACATTTTCTTTTCGTTGATGACAAGGGGGGAGAAATGATGAATGCTTGGTATCATAATGAATGTTTAGTATCATGCTTAAATGATTGGTATCATGATGAATGCTTGGTATCATACTTAGTATCATGCTTAAATGATAAATCTTGATTAATACTTGGCATCATGCTTAGTATCATGCTTAAATAATGAATGTTTGGCATCATATTTAAATGTTTGAAATGATAAATTTTGGTATCATACATGAAGTGATGATTACTTTAGTATCATGTAAATCATGCCAAGTTGATTAGTTTCTAATAACATATATGAAATTGTACATGTTACACCTTGATAACTTGAAACTATAATGATGCACAATGTATGAAATTTTTTATCAAAATTGGTTAAAGCTTGAATTCAAAGGTTGTGAATTCAAGTTTGTTTTTTCTCAAGTATGGCATATAGATAGGAAGAGTTAAGGTTAATTTCATCATCAATTGGTTATCATCATCAAAAAGGGAGAAATTATTGAATCTCAGATTTTGATAATGAAATCAATTGATAAATTATTGATCTAATCCATATATTGAGAAAAGTGTTGTAGGATTAACTACGATCATGAATAAGGCATAAAGAAGATTTTAGGCTAGAGTCAAAAGATCAAATGATTCATCAGGAGTTCGCCAGAGCTCGCCGAGAGGTTCGTCGAGAGCTCACCGAGAAGTTCATCAGAAGTTCACCGAGAGTTCGTCGGGAGTTCGTCGAGAAATTCATCAAAGCTCATCGAGAAGTTCATCGGGAGTTTGCCGAGAAGATTATCGAGAGTTTGCTAAGAGCTTATGGGGATTCCACTAGAAGATCATCGAGAGTTTACCGAAAGATCACTAAAAGCTTATCGGGATTTCGCTTGAAGAATAAATGACATACCAGATATAAAATGCTTAGTTAATTCCTTAATTATCATAGTTAGGACTTAGTTTGAGTTAGGATTGGGATGTAATCTCACTAACTCAGTTAGGGGCCAATTGGGCCTGAATCAGGATTGGTTTGGACTAGACTGATGGCCCAAACAATGTCCTAGAACCAGGTTGACGGTGGCACCACCAGGACTGGGCGATAGAATCGCCCAAGGCTTAGTCTTCTAGGAGACTGGGCGATGGTATTGCTGGCAGTTAATGTTGCCTAGCAGTGGTACCGCCCAAGCAAGCAATGGTACTGCTAGGGTCCAGTAGCCGAGACTCTATCTGGTGGTAGTATTGCTAGATTAGACTGTGGTACCGCCCAATATCAGAGAGTACTAGCGGTGTTACCGCCAGTACCCTAGAAATCTAGGATGAGACCTTTTTTTGATCCATTTTTGAAGCTAATTAAGGCCTATAAATATCTCACACTTTTCTCCTTGTGAAGAACAAAAAAGTGAATAAAAATTCTAAGATCTAAGAGAAAACACTATTGTAATTCTTTGAGAGTTCACCTCCTCTTGTTCTAGTTTAGAAATCTGCTTTAGGAGGAGTGAGCAAAGTGTAAAAGATTACCTCCTGAACTTGTTAAAAAGAGAAAAGATCTATAAAGGGATAGTTGATCTTCGCCCATTGAAGGAAGATCATTAGTGGAAGTCGGTGACCTTGAGGAAGGAGGAATCAAAAGTGGACGTAGGTCACAACGACCAAACCACTATAAATTTAGTGTGCACTCTCTTCCTTCTCTTCTTTGCTATTTAGTTATATTGCATACTGCCTTACCTAGTTTATGAAAGTTTTCAAAGTTAAATACTTTTCCGATACGATTTTTATTAACTTGAAAGGATTTCAAATCGCAAATGTCTTTTTACGTACATACTAATTCAACCTCACCCACCTACCCACCCCCCGCCCCCGCGCCCACCCCCCCCCACTCTTAGTGCCAACT
Organism: Musa beccarii; assembly: GCA_024322285.1. Taxonomy (NCBI): domain Eukaryota; kingdom Viridiplantae; phylum Streptophyta; class Magnoliopsida; order Zingiberales; family Musaceae; genus Musa; species Musa beccarii. The sequence continues at coordinate 23,662,633 of CM044396.1, forward strand.
TGATCCTAACAGCTCTACCATAGTGCTAGGTAGGGAACTGCTATTGCTCTACTGCAGCACTGTACCTAGGGAACGAACGTAGGAGTAGCTCAATGTATTGTCGTTGTTGTCTTCTTCTTCTTCTGTGCACTTGCGAACTTGAGATCCAGTTCTTCTTTTTGTGACGGCCTTGGCTTCTCTTTCTCTTTGCTTGTAGCATCTCAATCATTCTTCTTAGAGAGTGCACCTCCTATATGCTTGCTCTTGAGCCTTACTATGACTTGTGACTTTCTATTGATGTAGATCGACACTCTCTTCTAGTGTAGAGTTCCTTTTTCTGGTGGGTTTGAGCAGCTTGCCTTCTTTGCACTAGATATCTAAGCTACCACACTGACTCTTCTCATAAGGGATGATGGCAGCATTGTTCCTTGCTTCTCTTTGCACTAAGAGAGAAGAAAGAGGGATGCTGCACTGAGGGAAAAGGGAGAGGAGAGGAGAAATAGGAAAAAAAAATCTTACGGGGGAGGAGCCTTTGGTAGTAGAAGTGTTTGGTCATGTTCCGCCACAACGATCACTGCATTCTGTGAGAGATCTATAGTTCTTGTTGATCTACAATTCTTGTCATAGATCTATGAGAGATCTGTATAGTATTGAGGCTATGGCTTCAGGGAGTCATAATGAGGAGGGCCAGCAGTGACCAGAGGGTTGTTTCTTAATGCACTCGCATCGGAGAGGGAGCGGTTCATGGTCTGCACTAAGTGCATCAACCACCCAATGTTTCAGATGTTGCTCGATGAGGCGGAGGAGTTCAAGTACATTATCGCTGGGCTGCTCAAGCTCCCCTACAGCGTCGAGCTCCTCTAAAGGGTGCTGTGCTAGGTGGAGCAGGACACAGCAGAGCTACTCGAGCTCTTCCAAAGGCTGCTGTGCGAGGTGGTGCAGGACGTGGCAGATCTGCACTCGCCTTGGTGAAACTTCGCTAAAGGCCATGCCTAGGGTGCTATTGCGGTGTAGACTGGGCCTAGCGCATGCTTGGCAAGGATGGCTGCCCCTTGGCAGCATGGTTGTGGCAATCGGTGAGGAAGAGGAACTAGTCTTGGCAAAGAGGTTCTGTTCACTGTCGGAGCATGCAACGAGATCACACAGGAGGAGTGTCATTGAAGAAGAACAACAATCGATGTAGTTCATAGAGCAATGGTAGAGGGTTGCAACTACTCGCTTGTTGCTAGTGAGGAGGGCCGGCTGCAATCGGTGCAAATTATAGCATTCAGGTGAGTTCGGCAACCAGAAAGGTGGCGGAATGATGCGTCCGGTGGCCGACTTCAGAGTTGAGGAGAGCGTCCACACGAATGTGGCAGTTGATGAGGAAGAGGAATTAGCTTTGGCGAAGCTCAATGGTGTCACCGACACTCTCGAGGAAGATAAGAGATTGGATGGCTGGTTGCCGAGGGAACGGAAGAAGCATGAAAGATCATCGAGAGGAGGAGCGAGAGTTTTGGTCACTGCTCTGATACTATGAAAGAATAAATCATGAAGAAGATATGTGAAGATATATTTTTTGTTTGATATGTGCTCCGCTACAATGCTAGGTAGGGAACCGCTACTACTACACTGTAGTATAGTTCCCAAGGAACGATCGCATGAGTAGCTCAACGTATTGTCGTTGTCGTCTTCTTCTTCTATGCACCTACGAACTCGAGATCCAATTCTTCTTTTAGTGACAACCTTGGCCTCTCTTTCTCTTTGCTCGTAGCATCTTGATTGTTTTTCTTGGAGAGTGCACCTCCTATATGCTTGCTCTTGAGCTTTACTATGACCTGTGACTTCCTATTGATGTAGATCGACACTCTCTTCCAATGTAGAGTTGGTGCGTTTGAGTAGCTCGCCTTCATTGCACTAGATATCTGGGCTACTACACTAACTCTTCTCATAAGGGAAAGGGAGAGGAGAGGAGAAACAAGGAAAAAAATCTTTTGGGGAGGAGCCTTTGGTTGTGAAAGTGTTTGGCCATAGTCCGCCACAGCAATCACTACAATCTGTGAGAGATCTGTAGGATCTATATAGTATTGAGACTGTGGCTTTAGGGAGTCACAGTGAGGAGGGTCAGCAGCGACCAGAAGGTTGTTTCTCGGCACTGTTGCGATGTAAACTGGACCCAATGCATGCTTTGCAAGGATGGCTACCCCCTGGCAGCGTGACTGTGGCAATCGATGAGGAAGAGGAACTGGTCTTGGCGAAAAGGTTTTGTTCGCCACCGGAGCGTGCAACGAGATCACATAGGAGTGTCGTTGAAGAAGAACTTCAATCAATGCAGTTCAGAGAGCAACAGCAGAGGGCTGTAACTACTCGCTTGTTGTTGGTGAGAAGGAGAGCTGACTACAATTGGTGCAGATCGTAGCATTCGGGTGAGTTCGACGACCGAAAAGGCGATGGCAAGATGCGTTCGATGGTCGACTTCAGAGTTAAGGAGAACATCCTCGCGGATGTGACAATCAATGAGGAAGAGGAACTGATTTTGGTGATACTCAACGATTTCACCAACGCTCTCGAGGAAGACAGGAAGAAAGGAAGAAGTGCGAAAGATCGTCAAGAGGAGCAGGAGTCTTGTTCATTGCTCTGATACCATGAAAGAATAAATCATGAAGAAAATATGTGAAGATATATTTTTTGTTTGATATGTGTTCTCTATTTATACAAGCTAAGAGGGAGAATTTTTCTCAACACAGTAGCGAGATTTTCTCGTGCAGTTGAAAAAATCTTAGCTGCTATCAGAAACTATCATGAGAATAAACAAGTAAAGCTGCCATAACACAGGAAGTAGCTCAAACTAGTTTATCCTTGTATTGCATCTCATGCTGCCTCTTTTGCTTCGGCAGCTTAACGAACAAGCTGCAAATCCATACAACCAATAAAGTTGCCTCCATAGGCGCAAGCCAGTACACACACAAATGCTCCTTCGTTAGATGCTTCCCTTGAGCATATGCCCATCCAAAGGCCTGCAAAACAAACAAAATGGTTTGTCAGAATTATGCAGCGCTTGAATATTTTTACCTAGTTTAATAGCATAAGTTGTGAGATTCATTGAAGTCTGTGTTTTTATGTAATCTGCACTTTAATGATGAATTCCAGGTATTACATAACCTTTTAAAATTTATATACCAAAGCCAGACAAACCAATCAGTAGCTACATCGAACTTCCTCGATGTTGATTTCTAACTGATGATTTGGATTTTAGCAAAAGTGGATGTTTAGTCCAACGTCCAACTTTCACAACATAATTTTAACATATAAAAGTGGAAATAAATAAGAAAACAAACTCCTCGAATGTATATTTAGAGTATCACTAAAGTACCCTATAAGAATTCATTAGCTTAATAATTATTTAAAATGCTCAAATAACATAAAGAAGTATCAAATATGTATCCAAGAAATATGTATCCATACTATGTATTCCACAAGACCCAAGAAGTATTTTAAAATGTGCATTCCTAGTGTTGCATGGTTTGACCCTGTCAGAATTAATAAAAGGGTCTTCTACTAAATCCAGTTGTTCTTGTGTAAAGCCTTCCATAGTATGATATTAGGCCTGTTACTAAATGTTTCCTGCTATGGAGAATGGTGCCCTCACATCTTCACATAACATACAACTCACGGACTTTATCATGACACTCTGCAGCACAAGAGTTCAGAAAAGTCTCCAAAATGCTTCAAGCAATTCAGCACAACCACCTAAAGTGGTCTTACAGCTCCCACTGCATTTCATATACCATCCCAAAGATATTTTACTACTATGGAAGGTACTAGCTATCTTAGCGGATAAAGATCAGATCATTACAAGATCTTGGCATCAAATTTCATTTTCATCACTTACCTTGGCAAAAACAAAAAACAAGAAAATACTTTACTGCAGATAATTTTAGTGGATTATATAATGCTACTCTGCATATGCATCATATTTTCTCCCCTCAAGTAGGCAAATGCTCTTTCCATTCTTCTGATTTTATCATCTCCATCCATTAGTGTGCAGCTCTATATTTTGTACTTGATAGTTGTTTAGCTCCACCCAATAGAAATATGATTCAACTTTAGACAAAATGATGTTAAATAAATTTCGTCATCTTTCAACCATTTACAGCCAATCTACAATCAACATACCCAGCTGCAAGTGTAGAAGCATTAACATTCTCCTAACAATCATTAAGTTCCTAATGTCACATTTCATTGAAATGACTATAAATGCCAGAAAAAAACAATAATTTGCATTTGAAAGAAAAATACAAAAAGGGTAAGCAGTGAAAGTGGCATTCGAGTCTAGGACCTCGCGATAAACTATCAAAGCCTCTACCACCCAAGCTAGTTGGCACCTACACATTTGAAAAAGTTTAATACAATAACAATTACTCTTGACTGGGTTTCAAATAATGTTATTCCAGTTTGCAGCTTTTTTTTTTGGTTGGTTGCATGCTGATCTAAAGGGGAAGGAGAAGAGAAGTATGAATTTGGCAAGCATCAATGTGGTGAGAGAAGGAAGGTGGGGAGAGGAGCAGCAGAGGCAAGGTAGATAAGCGATGGGGAAGGAAGGGAGAAGAGAAGCAGGGAAAGGGTAAGGGATGGGGAGAGCAAACTGTAACATTGAAAGGCTGACATCCTTGGAGGGAGGAGAAGCAGATGTAGGGAGGGACGGGAGAGAGCTAATATGAATGCAATATTGAGAAAACAAATAACAAATTAGGTAGATTAAATAAGGATTTGTGTCAGGTTGGCACAACATAAATAAGAAATTAAAAGATAGGAAGAAGGGTGGAAGCATCAGGTTCTAGCGTCAAGGAGCAAACAGAAGAGAGAGTAAGGAAAGAAGAATGGCTCAAGAAAGGAGAGAGGAGAGGCGTGTTCTGGTGGCAGAGCCCAAGGGCTAGGGAACAGGAAGAGAGAAGACGACACATGAACAGCAAGGATTGGAATCAGAATCAGGGAAGAAGAGGAATGGCTCCAGAAAGGAGAGAGGAGAGGCGTGTACTGGTGGCAGGGCCCAAGGGTTAGCGAACAGGAACAGAGAACAGGACATATGTATAGCAAGGATTGGAATCAGAATCAGGGAAGAAGAGGAAAAGGAGTGGTCATAGGGGTATTGTTTTGCTTGCAGTGAATGTTAAGTTGTTGACCTGTATATTCTAGGATTACAAACATGCTGACAAGATGATATCCAATCCTACAAAGCTTAAGCATCTACAAAGTCTAAATTTTACCAACACAAAAACAAGAAAAGTGAAGACAAACAGATAGACACTAAATGATTTTCCTTTCAAATATAACTCGTTTCATCAGGTTTTTCGACTTATCAAGAGCCTAAAATTTCCAGAGTACATCATTCCATGTGTTAAACTCTACCTGCTTTCTTTTCAATCAAAGAGATCTATAAATCCCACGAATTTTAGTGCATGGTCATAAACCAGTTACATATAGGTATAACCATGTGGATACTGTTGATAGCAAGAACTTTGCTGGAATTTATATAAGAGCTTAGTGCTACATGGAAATTACTACAATTATTAATTGGTTTTTATTGTGCAAGAGATGCTCTTCAAGACTGATTTGTCTAGGAGGTCAAATGTGAGATCCGAAATGAGCATATCCATTTTCCTAGATCTCAAGCCTTATTATGCAAGAATCAAGCACATAAGTTCACTTCAGTATGACAGAGAAGTTGTAACTGAGGTAATATTGAGAACTTACAGAAGCAGGGTTCATAACTCCACCGGTGATGTCAGAAGCAAGGACGTGAAGTGCAAGTTTGGCAAAACTTGATATCCATGTCTTATGGGAAGATCTTGGGAATTTGTTTAGCCCTAGAGAGAGAATGATAATCGCAAATGTAATGAGTCCTTCAATCAATGCTCCATAACTAACATCGACATTCAAACGAGGTCCATCAGCCGCTGCAGGGAAGGTTGCAGTAATTAACCAAACCCCAATGATAGATCCAAGAACCTGAAACCAAATTTTGTTAGACAGTTGCTTCCATATTTTTTTCTGAAACTAACAAATAATGAAATTGTAATATTGATTAAACTATAAGGAAATTTCTGTTGTATTACCTATGTTGCAAGTTTTGGATGCCATGTAACTAGATGTCTTGAGCATCTCAGTTTCAACCAATTACTCTGCCATAATGGCAAAGTATAAAAGTAGTGGTAACAAAGAAATGTTTAAACTGTAAAGAGCCATATTAAAATGAAAATTTTCTAATATTTTCCTGCTCATAAATGCAGTGAACTCATATCCCTCATAGAAGAGGAACACTAAGGTTTTTTAATCATTAAACTCATAACCATTATGTTACCAGCAACTATTTTGGAAGTACTGCATAAGGACTTTGTTTTCGCTCGGACGTGAACCAATTGGTATTTACCATTCCAGGCATGAACTGATATGTCAATCCAACCCGTTTGGGATGGCTCGGTCTGGCCATATATACAAAAAGAAAAATCCTATGCCTCCTCCATGTGGTCCAGCCCTAACCACAAAAGAGAGCCTCGATGCATGTAGCCAACCGCCATTACCTCCCTGTCCACCACCGCCACCAACCAGGTACGCTCCTCTTCTTCCTTCCTCTTCCTCCTCCTTCCTCTTCCCTGACCATCTCCTCTTCCTCCTTCCTCTTCTTCCTTGTCTTCCTTCTTCCTCATCTTCATTTTCAGAAAGCAAACTGTACCAATACACAGCCAACCTTTCTGAATTTTCGCAAGTTCCTATATTACTTATTAAAATTTAGTTCTCCGATACCAAAGGCTTTTACAATTGCATCTCTATTATAGAGCCACTGCAATCTTTATATTTGTAATTAGAAGTTTTTTAATGCAATTCCCTTTCATCATACATGGATATACCAACTGCTACCTACAGAACCTCGGTCAAATTGCAGTTGATCTTTGAATATTTCCTAGTATCGAAGTATAATCAAGTGATCAACTACTTTAAGAACTTCAAGATACTCATGTTAGCTTGTTTGGAGCATCAAAATGACCCTTTCGTTAGATAGTAGAAGCAAGAGAGGAATCATTTTACGGCACCACAGACACAAGTTCAAAAACAGAAAAGCAAGAAGAAAATTATAAAATCTAAAATAAGAGTGGTGAGTGCACACAAAAAGTACATGTTGCATCTAATAGCTGGTACCAAAATCAGACAGGCTATGAATGAAGACATATGAGGATGATAGATATCATGTAATCGTGAAGTAATGGTTTTCTTAAAATCAAGGATGGCCAACCCAATCTGTACCACCTGGTGCAAGTGATATGAGCAGACTCGTTAGGAAACCGCAATGCAGATCACCTGTACTGATCCACAAGCTTTAGTTCATACCACTCAAACCTACATTAGCATGGTCCTAATGTTGAACTGAACTAGCTTTAAAATTAGGATTCAAGGAGATTGAGGGTTTAGAATTCAGCGGTCTCCACCTTTCAGTGAACATGACAAAAGAGTAGGGGAGATTTGGCATGCTATCTCCTCACTCTAACAAACAAACAGACAACAACAGGTTGTAGGCTGCCTATATTGATCTTCTTTCTATCATCATTATCTATATAAGGCAATATCTCTAGTTAAATCAAGAACATCCAAATCTCCTATTATTTTTAGTGAAGTCTTCTTAGGTCCACCTCTATCTCTCTTCATAACATAAATAATAATTGACTCATCTTACTTAACAACATCATCTAAAGGTTTCCTTTGAACATGTTTATGTCCGCTTAGACGATTCTTTCTCATGTTATCCTTTGTCAAGGAGACATCAATTTGTTTATAAATGAATATATATTGTTTTAACTTTCCTATAATTCCCCACAGCATTCTAATTTAAACTATATAAATATTTTTTACATGTTTCTTAAAGCATGACTAGCACAATAAGTATTTTATAATTTTTTTAATCTAAAAACATCATGTGATGACACAAAGCCTATGATGCCCTTCTCCACTTTAAGGACCCAACTTTAACTTTATAAACAATGTTTCCCCACTTTAGTTCAATTTTTTTGGTGTTTCTTCTTAGAATTCTTTTTTTGTTATTGATACCATTTGTTGTGACACCCAAAATGGAAGGATTAACTCTGATATAAAACAACATCCTTTCGAAGCCGCTTATATATGAGAAACTCTGACCATAATAAAAGAAAACCTAAAGAAAAAAAAAAGGGAATCAAACTCTGAAATCTCACACCAAAAGCCCCTTAAGAGAACCTACATTTTGTGACAGTACAATGTCCCTGGAGGTCCAGTTTAGTTGATGTAACATAACAAATTTGATGATAACTCAAATCAAAATCATGTCATCATTGAACTCGGCATTGCATCTCCCATTTAACTCAAATTGAAATTGTAAATTGAAGAATTGTACGGTGTATGGCCAAGTTGATTTTTCCCTTTGGATAAAAGAACATAGTCACTTTCAAAATTTGTGCCCAAATATAATACAAGATGCAATCACTGCCCTAAGTTCTACAATAGATAAGAAATTCTTTTTAAAGACTCGTCATGTAATATGATACTGCCCTTAATTTGCCATATTCCATAATTGATTTCTGTGGAGGTCATCAGGAAAAATATTCAAGACAACTATTCCAATCATTCAAACCAATTCCTAGTTTTGATTGCCACTAACTTCTAACCAATCTGATCACTACTAACTAGTTTTGATTGTCTAGTCAGTTACAAATTAACCAAACCAATTCCTCCTTATTCTAGTTCATTGATTCTTTTGAGGGGATTATTAGGAACAACATTCGATCCCACCAATCCAATCATTCAAACCAAACCAATTCCTAACCAATATTGCAACTCCTAACTAGTTCAGATGATCTAATTAGTTACAAACCAAACAAATCAATTCCTCTTTGTTCTAATTGATTTTGTCAATCTAAATTTGATTTTCAACAGATTCCACTAGCCTAGCTAATCTCATCTACTTTCTGATATTTGCAAAAGACTCATGATCTGATTCAGCCAATCTTAAACCACACCTGATCCTTATCAGATGAACCTCTGTTTCACCATAACTTAAAAAGAAAAAATCTCTTGCCATAATGATATATCACTAGTTTGTTTGTTTTCTTTCTTTTTTTTGTTCTTATTGAACAATGGATGGGGTAATCACATGTCCTTACAAGTGTGATGGCCAGGTATCTTACACCTGTTGAATCTCGGATTTTGATGATGAAACCAATTGATTGTGTTTAAGATCTAATCTGCGTTTTAAGTGACGCAGGACTACCTTCGATCAGGATTAGACAATTGAAGTAGGAAGAATCGATGTTAGGCCGGAGGAGAACATATCAGAAGATTGGACATCGAGCTGGAGGATAGGTCGACGTATCGGCAAAAGGCTTCGGACAAGGGATTCGGGCATCGCCCCCAGAAGAGCGGAATTGCGCTAAGAAAATCATAGTTGCAGAGGACAACTGCCGATTGGGCAATAGACCGCAAGAGAGGATGATGTGCCGAAGAATCAGACGAAACGCCGATAGACCAATGACATGTCGGACAAATCGATTAAGCTTTGTAATAATTGTCTAGATCGAAATAGGATTAAGGTGTAATTGAGTTGGAATTGGACCAACTCAATTAGGGGCCAACTGGGCCCAAATCAGGGCTATGTTGGGCCAAGTGAAAGGCTTAAACAGTGACTTGGAGCCACGTCAGGCGATGGCACCGCTACGGTGGGTGATGGAACCGCCTAAAGGCTTAACCTCCAAGGCGGAGTCTGGGCGGTGGTACCACCCAGTACACTGTCAACTCAGTGTGCCAGGCGGTGGTACCGCCCAGTGATAGAAAGCCTAGGCGGTGGTACTGCCAGTACCTTGAAGACCTGAGCGATTCAAATTTGGGCTTAAAATTTGAATCCCTTTAAGGCCTATAAGTACCCCTCTCATCCATGGTTAAATATACACCAACTGAGAACAAAAAAGAGGAAAAATTCTGCTATAATCACTTGAGAAAGCCTCCCCTCTAGCTCTAAGTCCTAGTCAAGTTTAAGAGAGGGGTGAGAGGTCTTATAAAGGTTGTTTTCCAAAACCTATAAAAGGAGAAGAGGGTTGTAAGGGTAGTTAGTCTTCACCCAGTTGAAAGAAGACTGATAGTGAAAACCGGTGGCCTCAACGAAGGAGGAATCGGGAGTGGACGTAGGTCGGACGACCGAACCACTATAAATTGGTTTGCCTTTACTTCATTACTATTTGTCATTCTGCAAACCACTTTACGTGCTCTACATCACTCACTTGCAATCGCTTTCAAGTTAAACATCTTTCCGATATGAATTTAATCATCGAACGAATCCTTCATCAAAACGGTTTTCCGAAATCGAAATTGACGAACGTTTTAACCGCTGCACTAATTCACCGCCCCTCTTAGTGTTATTCTTGATCCTAACAATTGGTATCAGAGCCTCGGTATTTCTCATTTGGTTTCACACCTAAGAGAAATGACTCTTCTCAGCTTTTAAGAGGGTTATTCTATCGTTCGTCCTCCCATGTTTAATCGGACGGACTACACTTATTGGAAAACTCGAATGAGAATTTTTTTACTTTCCTTGAATTTTGATTTATGGAATATTGTCAAATATAGTTTTCAACATCCCTCTAAACCTATGAATGAATGGATGGATTTTTAAAAAAATCATTTTCGTTAAATGCAAAGGCTATGAATGCCTTGTTTTGTGCCTTAGACAAGAATGAATTTAATCGAGTTTCTATTGCAAAATGGCTTTTAACATTTGACACACACTTGAAATCATGCATGAAGGCATAAGTAGAGTCAAAGACTCGAAAATAAACATTTTGATGCATGATTTTGAACTTTTTCGAATGGCACCAAGCGAAACTATTGTTGACATGTACATCGTTTTACGAATGTCGTCAATAGTTTAAAAGCTCTTGGTAATTCTTTTTCGAGTTTTGAACTTATAAATAAGATTTTAAGATCCCTTCCAAAAAATTGGGATCCGAAAGTAACCGCTATTCAAGAGTCAAAAGATTTAAATAATTTTTCATTGAAAGAACTCATCAGGCCTTTGATGACCTATAAAATGACATTCATCAGACATGATGAACATGAAAACCACCTTCCAAAGAACAAAAAGGTAATTGCACTTAGAACGGAAGAAGACCACTTGAGTGATAACTCAAGTGATGATGATGAGGACCTTGAACTTATCATTATAAAATTTAAATAGTTTATAAAACAATAATTAAAGAATAAAAATAAACTTAAAAAGAACACAACCTCTTGCTATGAACGCAAGAAGCCGGGGTGCTCTAAAGACGAGTATAAAAAAGTGAAGAAGAAGAAAGCACGTAAAGAAGAGTCTAGTACATTCGAAGACGAAGACGCAAATTGTGCTTTGACGGCTTTCGACAACAAAGTAACTCACCCGAAATGTTTTTACATTATTATGAAATTACTTGATCTTTTCATGAGTTGCTTAATTTAGTTTGTAGGAAATAAAAGTTTTGCAAAAATATATCATCCTTTTCTTTCTAGTGATTTTTGAAAATCAAAATTATGAATGATGATTGCATGTTTTGTGATAATGCTTGTGCACCTAACAATATTAATTCCATGAATATTTATCTTGATGATTTCCGTATCGCTTTTCATAATGTATGATTTTGGCATAAAAACTTGGCAATGCTTATATGAAATTATGCTTGATAATGATATAATGAAAATGTTAAATGTTTGTAACATGCTTGATGATTTGAAATCTTATGTCTTGGAATAATGTGTTTTTGGTCTTGATGGTTTTTATGACAAAACTTGTGAATCGATTTTAAACGTTGATGCATGTCTTTATTTAAAAGACTTAAGCATACTTGTATGAAATCAATTACAAAACTAAAAGACTTAACCCACATTGCTTTCAATAAATTTTCCGAATGAAAAAAAAGTGATTTTGATGATGCTTTCGGTTCTAAATATGATGCTTGGCCTTTGCATGAAAAAAAAAAAATTGAACATCCTCACTTAAATTGAAACACAAAAAAAAGGAAAAATATATTATCATGATGAACCAAATCTTTTGCTTGAAGATGCTTTCTGTGTTTGATCTTTAATCGTTATTATGATAAAAATTTTTTTAAGATGACGTGTTATATTTTGGTCTTGATGATCTTTATGACAAAGTTTGCCTTTCACTCTTGAATGTTGATATTTTTTTAATTTAACATTAAAGGCAAAGGCATGCTTGTAAGAAGTAAATCACATAAATAGAAACTTATAAAAACGAAATGCAATTCTCTATCTCAATCTTATCGATTTTTCAATAAGAAATTCATGAATCTATGCTTGTTGTTTATGAATTTCTTGAATGTGATTTTGATGATGATTTCGGA